>BTPG01000006.1:94195416-94660079 GCA_036245525.1 Semisulcospira habei
CTTAACATTTCTGAGAGCAGGCTAAGTAGTCACATATATTAAAAGTATTCACTTAGCTTGGTTTTAATCCTTCACAGCCCATTTTGAATACCGAAATCACTATAAAATCCGAACGTATTAGTAGGCACGTCACGCTTATGCTGAAACACGGACTAAACTGAAAATAAAAGGCGTCGTTTCACTGAGGTAACAGTTTCACTACCGATTTCAACATTCCCAATTTTCACCTCGAGTGATCTAAAAACACTCGTAAAAACAGGGAGGGGTGTACTAGTAACTTGAATCATTTAGGTCTATCACTGGGATTAGAGTTATTGGGTTTTGTCTTTCAATTTAAATGCATCACGCGACAGTGACTACGCAATAGCTTAAGCATAAAGACCTATTGTTCAGAAATGTCACCCGCTGGAGCGAAAACAGGAAACCGTTTCACAACCAATTTTCAAGCCCAACTTTCTGGTTATGAAAGAGATGCAATCTTGTAAACTCACATGACTACACAACAGCTGTCTCTACCTACAGGTTATGACGGCAATGACTGCACGCAACAGGAATCCGGTTTCATCACGCAACAGTCTTGAGCATAAAGGCCGATTGTTCAACAGCGCAATGTCCGTGTGCGTCGCAGCAGTCACGATGTGTGAAGTGAAAACTTTTCACAGATAAATTTTCCTCCACACAATTTTTCACGTTGGACGTTTCATTTACGAAATAACCTACATTCGAGATTTGTTCTATATTTTTGGTTTGCCCCAGAGTAAAAAAATGACACAGTGGTTTAGTGACATACATTGAAGCGTTGACACAAAAAGGAATGCTAATTTGTTTTGTGTGTGCAGAGAGAGAGAGAGAGAGAGAGAGAGAGAGAGAGAGAGAGACACTATTTGGGCATAGAGGACTATTGTTTACCATGGTGGTATGAACAGGAAGTATTCTCAGGAAGGCCAACTCTGACAGCATCGAGTGGTGGGGTGTGTGTGTGGGGGGGGGGGGTGGCGTGTATTTCTCGGGAAGATATTTTAACTAGCCTTTTGTTTCCAAGGGGTTGGGGGACCTGATTGGGCAGATAATGCTGTTAAATGTATTTGGTCAAGTGCGTTTGTTTATTTACGGAAAGGATTAAATAAATCAATTGTTTCTGAAATGGGTGTCGTTGTATTCTCCTATATACTTTCTCTACATGTTAAATCCCACATTGATTATGCGTCCATATGGGATGGCAGCGGTGACATACACTTGAAGAGGCTTAACTCCATGCATCGGAGAGCAACAAAGCATATCCTGCCTGATTCAGCCCCAACAACTGAAGAAAAACTTGAAAAACTGAAAATGCTACCTCTTAGCAAGCATCACCTTTTAAACAAGGGTGAAGTTATGTATAAAATCTGGAATAAGATGCACCCAGAATATCTTTGTAAGCTCTTTACCAAGGCATGTTCAGGTTATTTTACATCAAGACGAAACTTTATAACACCGAGCCCCATGATAGATCTATTTAAAACCAGTGCATCTTTCTCAGGCGCATCTTTTTGGAACAAACTGCCTACTTGTATAACACACGCTAGCTCCCTCTCCTCTTTCAAGGAATGCCTCCTCAAGTACTTGTTGTCTGCTGATACATAATCCAACACAAGAATCCGGCTTAAGGAACATGTGCTTATCGTAATCAGTGCATGCTGCCGTATGGTTTGTCTATACTAATAATAATCGCCTTATTTCATAATTCATGTTTCTATTATAATCTCAATAATTTTTGCTGTCGTAAGTGAATTTTCACTATGATTTGAATGATTGGCTTAGTATATAGGTTATCATTAGCACGTGTCTGTGGTGTTTGCACATGTTGCGTATATATATATATATATATATATATATATATATATATATATATATATATATATATATATATATATATATATATATATGCAATATACATATATATATATATATATATATATATATATATATATATATATATATATATATATATATATATATATATATATATATATATATAATTTTTTGTTTTGTTTTGTATGACCGAATGAATAAATGAATTTTATTTAATGTCTTTTCATGCTTAATGTCTCCTAATTTTTCTGTTTGTGTAATTTGGTACTATTACAATTATTACCATGTGTTTGTAGATAGCAACGGCAAGTATGAAAATGTATTTTTCTTTAAAATAATTTTTTTCGAAAAATACTTACCGATGGCATTACTGATAGGAAGATATACTTAGATTATCAATTTCAGCCTCCAAATTTGTTGTGTGTTGCTACACAGCCAGGGACATAACTCTAGCAAGCAGTTACCTAGTCCCCTGAGTGGCCTTCCTATCCTCCGAGTAGCCTCCCTTCCTAATCTCGCGAGAATCCGTTAGTGCCAGTTCTATTTTAGCGTACTGGCGGCAAGTAGGGAAGGTGGGAGGGAAGTTTGAGTAATGCCATCGGTAAGTATTTTTTAAAAAAATTTATTTTAAAGAAAAATACATTTATTTCTTCAAAAACATTACCGATGGCATTACTGATAGGAAGAATCGCGAAGAGGAGGGGGGTGCTGCACAAAGCTCTACCCCTGTGTAACTGCTTAGCTAGGCCCACTGTAGGTGCACACTCCCGACAATTTCAGCTAAGCGTTACCTACGGCGCATCCAGCGCTGGGAGGGAGTGTTGCGCCGCCGCAATGTCCCCCACTAGGGCCAGGTTTTGTCACTTTTGTCTAAAGTAGAAACAGGTGAAAGTAGATTCGGTCTGCCAGCCCACAGCTGCCACAATGTCCCACACGGCGCAGTTGCGGTTGAACATGACGCTCGTGGAGACAGCCCGGACCTCGTGCGCCCGAATCCAGCCTCTTCGCTCCCTCTGTCGAGAGGTCTTTGTATGCATATCGTATGACTCCACGCCGCCAAGCGGAGAACGTCTGGGCGGATTTATCGTTCCTGCCTGGAGCCAAGGCCAGGAGGAGGCGGGAACGTCCCTGCCGTAGGGGCTTTGACTGGCAGAGGTAGATTTTTTAACGCCCTGACCTGATCCTGCTGTCGCACTTCCCGGAAATGGTCACGGTCCCGCAGTGGATGAAGAGTGATCGGTTGAGGGAAGCCTGTTTTTGGCCTAAAAGGAAGGACTAGTGAGGAGTCAAATCGAGCCGTCGGCCCGGAGCTGCAGGCAGGACGGGTGCACTGAGAGAGTGTGGAGCTCACTCACTCGAGAGGTTGTGGCGCGAGCCAGCAGGAAGCACGTCTTCCTCATCAAGTCTGAGAACCGCGCCAAGGGCAGAGGTTCAAAACGATCAGTGTTGAACTAGGTTAACCCTTTCATTACCGACGCCTGCTATAGCGGGCATGGGAAATGCCTCCTCTGCTTACGGCCTCCCGGTATAGCGGGGCCGCAGCTTCTACTCCCCCGCGTATGGCTGCCCGCTAAAGCGGTTTGTGCTGGCCGCGTTTGAAATCCGCGCTACCTGCTGTGAGTGGCTACCGGATTAGCGGTGACTTTGACAGCCCTGAAATGGTACCGCGAGGTGCGCAGTGTTTATGTTATAGCTGGCTCGGGGCCTGGGAAACAGGATGCGGAGTTTATATAAAAAAATTCCTTCCAGAACTTTGGTTGTGCTTGCAAAAATGGAGAAGAGGAAAAAGAGACCGTGATACAGCGACGAATTTAGCGATGATGAGTTTTGGGATAGAGGCGATTTTGGAGACTGGATTAAGTTCAGTTGACAGAGGGCCGATATTATGCGACAAGATACTAACGACAACAACAATAATGATCACGATGCCGATGAAAGTGGGGATGAACTTGACGATGACAATGTGCCACTGTGGTTCCGAAATCATGCCACAATTTGAGAGGACAGTAGGACCCCATATGTTGCACCTGTGCGGGTGACATTCACCCGAAGGCCAGCCGGTCCAACACGTGTAATTGACACATCTGTCAGTGCATCCAAGTACTTTGGCCTCTTCTACTCTGAGAGTGTGTTCGAAACGATCACAACGTACAAAAACACGAATGTAGCAAAGAGCCATTCCTGCTCTGCCGCCAGCCAACGAGACTCGCCTTGACCGAGTTGAGCACTTACCTGTCAAAGGGGAGGGCCGTGACCATCTATGCTACAAGCGACACACCCGCTACTATTGACGCAAACCCAGTGTTTAGCTATGCGAACAACCCGTAGAAGAGGCGCAAATCTGTTATTATGTGCCGGAAATGTGACGTGCACCTTTGTTTGTAATGACAACAACTGTTTTTTGGGTACCACACACAGGTACAACTGTAAATACAGGGTGACAGTGTGTGACAGTGTATGACAGTGTATAACAGTGTAATAATTTCATCTTCAGACTCCCAGTAATTGTGCATAGTGTATGCGTAAGCATGGACAATCAAGGTGTATATATAATAGTGGATCTTTTACAGTTTTTTTTTTTGGACACCTGTGTGTGCATTGCAGACACTGCTATGTGACAGCAATAAACAGACAATGACACAGTCACAAGTTGGAATTATGAGTTTCCAACACATCATTATCATGGTAAGAGCATGCAAACACTTTTGGACCCGTTTTCATGCATGTTTGCTGGCTTCATAGGTGTGTGTTGTTAATGTACTGTCATTTTGTCACATATTTGCACCTGTGTGTCACCAAATCAACCACATGACACTTACACATGACGTCAATGTGTAGCCCTTCCAAAGCCTGTCACAGCAATATAGGGTTATGGGTATCTGCAGGGGATGGGTACTCCGCTATCAGCCTTTCCCGTACACTACTATATTTTGGTATTTTTCTAGTGTCAGTATGCAGGGGTAATACAGAACTTTATAAAAGCAGTACACAGTGGTATTTACGAAACAGAAAATTCAGTAATGAAAGGGTTAACACCCACGCGAGGTCCCATCGTGGGAGCAGTGAGTGGGTTACTGGCCGCTGGAGGTCGAAGTGAGCCATGAGTTCAGTGAGGTCCTTGCAAGCCCCAGGATCTGGCCGGACCAAATGGCGGTAAGTGTCAGCCAATATAGACAGATATCCTCTAATGGTGATAGGCACCAGGTTCTGATCCGCGAAGAGCCACAGGAAGAACTCGGCGAACTGGGGCATAGTCAAAGCTGTGGGGGAGAGGTGTCGAGTCCCGCAGCACAACTGTAAGACCCGCCATTTGCCCTCGTAGACTTTCCGGGTTGAAGGTTGTCGTGCTGAAGCGATAGCTGCCACTGCCGCATCTGAGATACCTCAAGCGGTGAGGTCATGCCAGGCGTGTAAGAGGAGACTATCTGGGCAAGGGTGAAAGAGATCCTGCCGTGGCTGCTTCAGCATTGTGCGCAACGTGGGAAGCCGCAGAGGGGGATCTGTGGTGAGACTCATGAGATCTGTGGTCCAGCTCTTGGCTCAAGTGAACAGGGCTACCAGAAACAGCACCGCGTTCCAGCCCCAGAGCTTCAGGTGTATCTTGGGCACCAGCACAGAGGGAGGGTACACATATGCTAGTAGACCTTCCCAGGGAATGGAGAGAGCCCACGCGAGGGGGTCCGGTTCTAATGTTTTCCAAAGCAAAATTAACCCTTTGCGTGTAGATAGCGGTTTTAGTCACGATGATTCCTTCAGGAATAATCATGACTAAAACTGCCACTGACACGCAAAGGGTTCATATCAAAAGATCGCCATACCAATGTCAGCCGCAGTGGATCCACGCATGGTCACTAGGTCAACCCAAAGACCTCTGGGCTTACTGGGTTTCTCGTGGTGTCATAACCTTTTCATTTGGAATACACCAATGTGTGAAATAAGTTTGACTAAAGTAGTTCAAGGGTAGAGCACCTCTAGGTGCCAAGCTATTCTGGCACCACCCTTGAACTAAAGCCATTGGTCTATATCCTTATCTGCAAGTACTATAATGTAGCTTGCAAATGGCAGTGTACAAATTTGAAGCTTTTAGCCTCAGTAGTATATGGGTTAATCTTATGACAGCTCAGGATGATAATGTGTGTGTGTGTGTGTGTGTGTGTGTGTGTGTGTGTGTGTGTGTGTGTGTGTGTGTGTGTGACTCTTATCCTGCTTGCGCATGTGTGTGTGAATAAAGCAATGCAATGCACACCACCTCACCTCATGGACCTTGAGAACATCTGGGTAGGTCTGCAGGATACCCTTGTACTCATGCAACGAGTCCATCAGGGGGTAAATATCACAGGGGGGCTGTCACATAAAACAAACATACATTGTGCAGTCATAAACGCAACCATTTAGAGAGAAATGGATCATCCATGGCAGTTCAAAGGTAGTGTTAGATTAGTTTGGTGCTGCCATGGTAGTTAACAGGTAGTGCCTGATTAGCTAGGTACCTGGCCAGGCGCCTAGCTTACCTGGCACTACCCCTTATCTATCAAGGCTGATCCAGCTTTCCTCAGTGGGAACACAATCTGTACAGATATGTACCAGATTTACGAAAATCCGTGTTAGGTGTAAAAGTGGGCGGAGACTTAGTGTTAGGAAACCAACCCCTTCAATGTGAGTTAACCCTTTTAGCCCCAACACCCTACAGAAGGAGAGGGATTGACCATGATAATTCAAGGGTAGTGCCAGATTAGCTTGGCGCCTTCAGGCGCCAAGCTAATCAGGCACTACCCTTGAATTATCATGGTCAACCCACCTCCTGCAACTGGTACACAGTCGTTCAGTTAACACTTCCAAAATTTGGGGAAAGCACCCGTGGGGTTAAAAGGGTTAATGTAGCCCGTGTTTCTGAAATATTGGTTAATTCAATGCCAAAGAGCCCCAGGCACCCACAGAACATGTATTCAAAGTGGTGTCAGCAAGATGCATGGATCTTCACGAGGCCCCTGCAACTTCAGCGGCTCACGAGGATCCATGCCTCCTGCAGTCAGACCGTGTTGACGTTCTCTTGGCAGTCAAAGGCTCAAGTTTCTGCACAAATACTAAATCCACGGCCAACATCAAGCCATCCTTACCTGTCTTTCAAACATGGTTCCAATCTCATTGTATGCATCTCCTGTGTGGTCAATGGCTGTAGTTAAATGTTTTGAGGCTGCAAAAACCCAAAATAAGTGCGGAATTTATGAGCAGGGAATCTCAAACCCGGTTGGCTCAAATGTTAACCCCCTCGCTGCCAGTGGTTGAAAACTGTGTTTCTCAAATCTGTATTGATTTCAGTGCCAAAGCGACTCAGCTGTCCAAGAAACATGGTGACAGAGTGGTGTCAGCAAGAGGCATAGATCTTCATGAGCCCCAGCAAACTGTGCTCATGAGGAAATGGGTGCTCATGAGGATCTGTGCCTCTTGTAGTCGGATCACATTCAGTTTCTCTCAACAGTGAAGGGGTGAAATCATCTGTTCGGCACTATGACCAAATCTGAACCCTTTCAGCCAAAAGGTCCCGTTTCTCAAATTTTAGAGGTGTTGCCTAATGACTATGTACCAGTTGCAGGAGAAGGCGCCAACCTAATCTGGCACTACCCTTGAATTATCATGGTCAATCCATCTCCTGCTGTATGGACTCGGGGCTAAATGGGTTAAACCTTCAGCTGGAACAAAAGCAGAATCTGTATGTAAGAGGCATAGATTGTCATGAACCCCTGACGATCTTTGCCTCTTGCTGACCCAGGGTACATAAATGGCCGCACAGTGCCAGCACATCATGCGAGTCCTAGCCATCAGCGCGACAGCAGACCACTGCCTGCAGTGAAGATGTAGCCCAAGGTTCAGAACCCGAACCTGTAGAGTGACCAATTAGCTTGCAACAATGGAACTTCAGCTCTCCAAGTCTCCAGCAGTTAAAAGGTAAAAGTGAGAAAACTTTTTTTTTTTTATAAACTATTCACGATTACACATATCAATTTACATGACTGAAGTTACCTTCACTTGTATCCATGTTGAAGGTCATAGCTAGCTGTTTGAAAGACGAGCCGATTTTTGTGTACTCTTTCTTGAATGCTGCAACACAAGCAAGCACAGATTTTGTAAGAATGCGAAAGCAACTCCTAACCAATTCACACGGTAAACAGATACAACACGGACTCTTCAATGCCAAAACTACAGGTCAGCCTCATTGTATCACAATACCTGGGAGCAGATGGCATTATCACATTAACCCTTTTAGTCCCAAGGTCCCATATCTCAAATTTTGGAGGTGTTGCCTAACAACTACCAGTTGCAGAAGATGGCTTGACCATGATAATTCAAAGGGTAGTGCCAGATTAGCTTGGCACCTTCAGGTGCCAAGCTAATCTGACATTACTCTTGAATTATCATGGTCAAGCCATCTCCTGCTGTAGGGATCCGGGGCTAAAAAGGTTAATGTAGGGCTAAATTTACACAGGCTTGTGAAAATAAAAACACCCGGTAACTGAGTAAGCCAAAGTCCTCTGGTCAATGCCAGCCTTACCTGGACCTCACACATATTTACGTGGGCCAGTTTAGGCTCAAGTCAGCCAACTTGGGAGCCACTTCTTAAAACTCAATCTACCCCAACACCGAAATCCCCAAATTTTGCCGTTGACCTCTGAAGATTCCATTGCAGTGCAGGACACAGATCGACCATGATAGTTGAAAGGTGATGCCAGAATAGCTTGGCGCCCATGGGCTCCAAGCTATTCTGGCATCACCCTTCAACTATCATGGTAGATCCTTATCCTGCTGTGGTGTGTCTGGGGTAGAATGAGTTAAAATCACAAAATGTCATAAAGTTGGTTTATGAATAGATAAAAAAATATCACCTCTGTGGCCAGTGTCTGGATGTGCATGATTTTCTACTTTGCATGCAAGAACAAGCCAAAACAGTCATGCAGATTCTGAGGTTTGTAAATGCATGATTCTGCACACCACATATACAAAGCTTTCAAAAGCTTTCTTACTCTTCTTCTGTACTCAGCAACTTCAACATACGCAAGATTCACAAACAAATCACCCAACACAGGATTTGTTGTGCATGTGCGACCCTTGAGAATATGATCACAAATAATAACAATCAGCGCTGACAAGGTGTAGAAAGAGGTACATACGCCCCATCTGTTTTTTGGAGTAGTCGTACATGATGGCGTTGAGCTGCTTGGTGTTCTCAGCCATGTTCATCACAAATTTGCAAAATATCTCCATTTTTGCATCTCTGGAACATCCATACCTCCATTCATCAATCCATTGGTCAGTCAAATCAAGCAAGCAAATCAAACAAGCAATCATTAATCGTCAATCAATCACTCACTTGATTGATTGATCTGATATATCAATTTATCAATATATCCATCCCTCCATCCATCCATCAATCAATCAAATCATGATAAGCAGGCCGGTAAAACAAGTAGGAATTACAATGGCAAGATGATTTGCTTCTGTTAACAAGGAATAAAACATTGACATGCATCGGTTGACACTTTCCACTGTACCTAACATGTGTAGCACTGTACACTAGCATGTTTAATAAAGTTTATTTTAAAAGCAGATCACTCATTTAGGAGATGTGCACATAATTGTTCACAGGTAGTGCCTGGTTAGAACTTAGACTAAATCCTTCAGGCATCAAGCTAATCAGGCACTACCTTTGAGCTGTCATTATCTCTTGACTGTACGGGGTCATGCATGGAAACAACATGAAATTACATAACTCTGTTTACCCTTGGGGGGGGGGGGGGGGGGGTTTCATTGCTTAAGTCCCAACAGCAACAAGACTTTCTCAGGACGTGGGGGTGGGGGTGGAGGGAGGGGAGGATCTTTGATCTCAGTGAGCCAAAGACCCTCAGGGTGGCATCAGCTGCAGCTGGCCTGCGCACAGCCAAGCTCATGCCAGCTGTTGCTGACGTTGGCCCTATGATCTCTCCCATTTTTGGGTGATACAGAACTGTTGTAAAACACACACCTTCCCTGCAAATGGACAGACTGCGTTTCTGAAATCTTTGTCAACTCAACACCATTGCAGGGGTTCATGAGGATCTATGCCTCTTACATACAGGTTCTGCTTGTTGTTTTCTAGGAGTCAAGTGATTAACCCTTTTAGCCCCAAGGTCCCATTTCTCAAAGTTTGGAGGTGTTGCCTAATGACTATGTACCAGTTGCAGGACACGGACTGACCATGATAATTCCAGGGTAGTGCCAGATTAGCTTGGCACCTGAAGGTGCCAAGCTTATCTGGCACTACCCTTGAATTATCATGGGTCAATCAATCTCCCACTGTAGAGACTTGAGACTAAATGGGTTAATGTGAATGACAGCAAATACTCACACGTCCCTCATGTCCAGGGCTTGTTGTGGAGGACTCAATGTCAGGAAGAACTTGCCTCCTTGGTATTCATCCTTTTCTGATTTCCTCTTCCCCTGCTTCCATTTCTAGTGAAATATTCAAGTACAGAATAACTGATAAAAATGCTCTAAAAAATACAACAATAAAGGTTAGTTAGTTATTTGGGTTTAACGCCGAGCAGGCAACTAAGGCCATCTCACGGCAGCAACAATAAAGGTCACGCATATGTAGATCAGTTATATACGTGAGCCGTAAGGGCTTTGTTTGCCCTTATGGCTCATGTGTATGACCAATCCCAAATGTGTGACCTTTGTGACAATAAGTAAAAAGCTGGCTTCTGCATCAACAAAATCCATTTTGTCAGCGGTTTGCCTTGTGACAGATATTCCATGTGGGCACGAAGCCCACGTGAAATCGTAGGGAAACATTTTCATGGGGATTTTAGCGAGAGCTCAGCCTATCAGAGGTCTAAATTAAATAGTCAGTGCGGGCTAGGCTGTCGTTGTGGACGGATGTATGTCAGATACACTAGCCATATTCCAAGACTCTGAAACCTAGAATTCAGGTATGTTCTTATATGTATTATTGATGGCTACTGAGTTAAAGATAGTATGCATTAGTAAGAGTTAATTCGGTTGTGTAGCGTTGGTTTGGTTCAGTTATGTTGGTTTGGAATTCGTCGAGCTAACCGGTGTTTTCCTATGTGGTTATTTAGATGGATAACTAAGGAATGTGAGGTGTATATGCCTAAGTCGTTATAAAGGTAGTATGTGGTTAAGTATAGTCTTTTCTAATGTATGAAGGAATGTATGGCGAGTGTTAGGTTATAGTCTGTTTCAACGTAGTGACAGAGTTATGGGGTGTTATGAAAGTAGTTTGGGTTATGAAGCACGTGTGTGTATGAATGAACGTGAGTTATTTTTATCAGCCAGGTTATGTAATGTATCTCATATCATTCAATATGTGTGTGTTTAGCAAGTGTTATGATATTAGGACTTTATTGTACAGAGTGCTTGTGGTGGAGCGGAGCAATGTGACGCTGAGAAGTCAGTCAACAGAGGCTACCGCCGAGGGACCTACTGTGAGGTCATCTCTTCACTCAGGGAGTGAGCGACCAGTGCCGAGACACCCGGGTCAGAAGGGACTGCGCACGGAGCGAGTCCAGAGGACGTCCACGGTACAAGAAAGGGGATGACTCAGAAGCATGTGACGGAAGACTTGCACGCCTAGACGTGAAAGGACAGAACGTTACCAACCGTGAACACCAGCAAACAGGTTGGATTGTGAGAGACAATTACCTAACCTGGCGTTTACATTGTGTATGTGTATGTGGTGTTGATTTGCTTGTAGTGGGAAGGTGTGGTGTACATAAGCTTTTGAGTGATCTTATATTGTTTATTTTATAAAGACCCATAGTAGAAAGAGAGCTAGTGTGTTGAGTTTTACCGCGTGAATGCGCCCGACTGAGTCAGTGGCGGTGTATGCGTCTGTTGTGCAAGAGTCTGTACGTGCGACTGGGGGCAAGTCTGCATGCGTTACATTAATAACATTTGAGACAAATCCATTTTGTCAAAATATAGATATTTTTTACCTATTGGTAAAATTCACTGAAATTGGTATATTTAGAAAGGTCTTGCCACATAGTATCCTTCGGCCATGTTTCAAGACTGTGGCTTGAATAGTCTCCAAGAAAAATGCACTTTTCTCTAAAATAATTTAAAAAAAAAAATACTTACCGATGGTATTACTAATAGGAATGTTTTTTTGCTAAACTAATTTTAGCCCAAAATTGTTGTGTACAAGTATGGATGGCTGTGATGGCAGGTGAGGGGCGCCATAGGCTAGGCGGTAACCCGAGGAGCCTCCCTTCCAACCCAACCGCGCATGCGCCCAGCGCTAGCTAACCAGTCAGTTTCTTAGCGGACCAGCGGCAAGCGGGGCACGTGGGAGGGACCTTCGAGAAATACCATCGGTAAGTATTTTTCGAAAAAAATTATTTTAGAGAAAAATGCATTTGTTTCCTCAAAACACATTACCGATGGTATTACTAATAGGAAGGAATCCCGAAGAGGAGGCGGGTGCCGCTATAATGCCCCTAACCCACGCCAACGAGACTACTAGAGCCGCCCTCCCGAAGCAACCTCCCTCTAATTTTATCAAAGATACTTATGGCACCTAGGGCGCCGGGAGGGAGTGTTGCGCAGCTACGATGTCCCCCACCAGCGAAATGTTCTGGTGCTTGCCGGACAGGTCCCTCAGATAGAAGCGTACGAAGGTGGTCTCCGCTCGCCAACCCACGGCGGCCACAATGTCTTTGACAGCACAGTTGCGGTCAAATGCTAGGCTTGTGGCCATGGCTCTGATCTCGTGCGCCCTGATGTTCATGCGTTTGGCTGCATCAGGGGCGAGGTCCTGGTAGGCAGATCGTATCACCCACCGGAGCCAGGAGGAAATCGTCTGGGCTGAGATGTCATTTCTACCTGGGGACAGAGGGAGGAAAAGGCGGGTGCGTCCCCTGCGTAGCCGCTTGGTCCGGCGCAGGTACACGCATAAGGCCCGCACCGGGTCCTGTTGTCTGGACTCACGGGTGGAGCCGGGGTCTCTCAATGGTTGCATGGTGACCAACTGAGGGGCAGCCAAAGCTTAAAGGTGATCGGGTCTTGGCTAGAAAGGCCGGGTCGGGTAGCAGTTGAACCGAACCGTCCGTCCGGAACTGCAAACAGGCGGGGGCGTGCTGAAAGGGCGTGCAGCTCGCTGAAACTGGAGGCAGACGCGAGGGCCATAAGGAAGCAGGTCTTTCGTGTCACGTCTGGTAGTCTCGCCAACTGGATCGGCTCGAAGCGGGATGAGTTGAGCCAAGTAAGCACCCAAGGCAGGTCCCATCGCAGCACCAAGGAGCGTAGAGTGGGACGTTGTAGACCGAAGTGGGCCATTGGGTCGGCAAGGTCTTTGCAGGAACCCGGGTCGGGTTGTCCCAGATGCCGGTACGTGTCAGCGATCATGGCCAGGTAGCCGCGGATGGTGATGGGCGCTAACCGCTGGTCGTTGAACAGCCAGAGGAAGAAATCCGCCAGCTGAGGAACCGTCAACTCGATGGGGGAGAGGCGTCTGTCGTCACACCAAGAGCAGAGTACTCTCCACTTGCCTTCGTAGACTCGTCTGGTTGAGCTTCTGCGGGCTGTAGCGATCGCGTCCACTGCCCCATCTGAGAAGCCTCTAGCGGTGAGGGCTTGCCGGACAACCTCCAGGCGTGGAGGAGGAGACGCTCGGGGCATGGGTGGTACAGCGCCTGCCGTGGTTGCTTGAGCATCGTGCGCAGGGTGGGGAGCAGCAGCGGTGGGGGCCATTTGTGAGGTTCAGGAGGTCGGTCGTCCACGACTTGGTCCAACAGAACGGAGCCACCTGGAACAGGATCAGGTTGCACCCTCTGAGCTTGAGTAGGACCTTGGGGACGAGCACCGTCGGAGGGTAGGCGTAGGCGACCAGACCGTCCCAAGGGATGGAGAGAGCGTCGACCGCCCAGGCAAGAGGGTCTGGAATTGGCGAGACGAAGAGAGGGAGTTGGCGATTCCATCTCGTGGCGAACAGGTCGATCATGGGCGTCTCCCAGGCTGCGTCGATCATCCGAAAATGTCTGGACGCAGCGACCACTCGGTATGCCATGCGCGGAGAGTGATGTCCCGATCATCGCACCACAGGAGCACCTGGTAGAGGAGGATGCAGAGAGAGGGAGAGCGGGTCCCGCCTTATTTCTGGATGTAGGCGACGACCGTGGAGTTGTCCGACAGCACCAGTAACTCCTGACGTAGTAGGCGAGATTCCCATGCAAGGAGGGCTTGCCAGACCGCCTTCAGCTCCAGCCAGTTGATGTGTTGGGACAGCCAATCCAGGGGCCACAAGCTGGAGGCAGTCTCGAACGACGGAAGTAGGTGTGCGCCCCAACCGGTGAGGCTCGCGTCGACGCAGAGGGAAAGGGAGGGAGGTGGCGAGTACAGCGACACTCCCGTCGCGAGCCAGGTGGGGTCCGCCCAGCGAAGAAGGTGAGGCCGGAGCATAGTTGGGACCTGAACCGGAGCCTCGAGGTCGGACGTCCAAGGTCGCCAGTGAAGGAGGAGATGTAACTGCAGAGGATGGGAGTAGAGATGTCCTAAAGGGAGCAGATCTGCTGCGGCACTCATCAGACCCAGAAGCTGAAGCCACTGCCTGGCGGGGATTGTTGTCATCTGGGACACTTGCCGCGCTAGATTTGCCAACTTCTGGATGCATTGCTCCGGAAGCCAGACGATGTTGAGGTCGGTGCAGAACTCCATTCCTAGGTGCACGAAGTGGCGCGACGGTACGAGGTAGGACTTGCCGAAGTTGACGAGGAAGCCCAGAGTCTCAAAGAGCCGAAGCAGTGCATCTCGGTCTTCCTTCAAGGTGGACTCGGCCTGGTTCCTCAACAGCAGGTCGTCCAGGTAGTTCGACGAGGGGCTCGCGGACATTCGTCGGGCTCTGGTTACCATGATACGTCCATGATACGAGTGAAGACCCAAGGGCTGAGGTTGAGGCCGAAGGGAAGGGCGCGGAACTGGTAGACCACACCCTGGAATGCGAAGCATAGATAACTTCTGGAGGCTGGATGCATGGGAACGTGAAGATACGCATCCGAGAGGTCCAGGCTGACTGCGAAGTCCATCGGCTGCACCGCGGAACGAAGGGCCCGTGCGGTCTCCATGCGGAAGTGCGGCACGACGATGAACTTGAGTGCTGAAAGGTCGATAACTGGACGCCACTTGCCGCCCAGCTTGGGCACTACGAAGAGCCGGCTGTAGAAGGCTAGGGAGTCATGTCGATTCACCACCTCTGTGGCAGCCTTCCGAAGTAAGGCAGCTACCTCGCTGCGCAGGGTGTCTGCTTTGAGCTGGTCTGTCGGGACCAAGGTCCACACTGGTGAACGGCGCAAAGGGGGCGGGGACCGAAAGGAGATCAGGAGTCCCTTGGAGATGGTCGCGAGAATCCAAGAGTCGTCTGGTAGCTGCGAATGCCAAGCGTCACTGCGGAGTGCGAGCCTCCCGCCGACAGCGGACCCCGAAGCGGTCGGTGGGGGCCGAAGAGCGAGACAGTCAGTGGGCCCTGCCCCGCCCGGGGCGTCGGGCAGGCTTGGGACAGGTCCTGGTAGTGGGGGCGGAGGCGGTTGCGGAGCTGGAGAGGGGACGGGCGGCGGGGGAAAGCCGGAGGTCTGGGGGGTAGACGTCCACCTATGGTGAAGGGGTAGGCGGCGGGTCTGGTCGTTCACAGGGGGTGACCCGGGGCCCTGCGGGTAGGCTGAAAGGAGGCTGGAACAGCGCAGCTGGGCCAGGTGTCCTTATTAGCTTCCTTGACTGCAAGCCACGTGGGACTGAAAAGCAGTTCCCCGCCGAGGGGTGCCTGACGAAGCTGAAGCTTCACGTCGTTACGGAGCGGGCAGGTGCGGAGGAGGGCATCCCGACGCATAAGGTCACAGTTAGAGGCCGCTGCCATGGCGTTGACACAGGTGTGGTAAGTGGCGCGGTTACCTGAGATGGCTAGGGCTAACAAGTCTCCCAGCAGCGGCGTGAGGGACGGATGCCATGCATCTTCTATGTGGCGAACGAAGGCTTGCGTCAGGAGGTCGAGGAATCCAACCGAGGCCAGAGTGTTACGGATGAGAGTTGCTGTCTGATCCACCCCGGGAAGGAGTACCCGTCGTGCGGGGATAGCCGCCAAGGACCAGACGGGAGGGTCCGGTTTTGGCAGGGGGCAGGCGAAGTTCTGTGTGTAGCCCGCATACTAGGACTGCCGAAAATACATGTGCAAATCTGTGGGCCACCTGGCGTCCGAGAAGAATCCAGCGGGGCCCGAGGAGCCCTGCGTGAGGCGCGCGGAGAACGCGTCCCATAGGTTGCAGAAGCCCGGTGGTTGGGGGTGAGACTTGAACGTTTTGGAGTGTCACTCAGCGTCGACTTAGGCCGCAACCTTCCTCTTCAGCGGGGGGGGAGGGAGGGCAGTCCTCCGCAGGAAGGCAAGCCGAGATGATTCGTGCCGCCTCGTCAAGGGCACCGAGAGTCTCTAACCTATGTCTGACCGAGGAAGGCTGCTGATCGTCGTCGGCGTGAGAAGGACTAGACTGTGATGGGCTGTCACCTCAAAATAGGGCCGAAACCGAGTCCTCAGGGGCCAGGCTGATGGCGTCATCCTCTACGCGCGGTGTGCGGGGGAGGGACTCGAGGAAGGTGGGAGAGGAAAGGATCTGTCGAGGGTCAGGAAGAAGTCGACGCCTTGTGAGGAGACCTTCCCACAGGGGCGCGGTGCCGAAAAGGACGAAACGGCAATGGTTCCCGTGAAGAATTCCGGGACGAGGGCGAGGTACGTCGTCGTGACCTGCTGTCCCGCGGGGAGCGGTTCCGGCGAGGGGAGAGGGAACTTCTGGAGTGGGCGCTCCAGAAAACCCCCACAGGCCAAGGTGTTCCGCACTAGGGACGCCGTCTTATCCAAACCACGCGGGAAAGTGTAATGTAGCTTAGAGTTGCCGCCAAGCTGCGCCACATCCGGAGGGTCCAACGTGGCAAGTTTGCACTGAAAAGACTGTGAATGGCCCGCGTACCAAGATTGGCGGAACGCGATGTCAAGGTCAGCCGGCCACTTGCGATCGCAAAAAAGGAGTATTCTTGTGAATCTGTGTGTAGATGAGCGGAGAAGGAATCCCGCAGATCTTGAAATCCAGGAGGTTGAGGCAGCGACCTGAATCTCTTTTGTTGCCGGTCCGAATCAACAAAGGCGGACACCTTCCGTTTGAGCGGGGCGGACGGAGGGCACTCGTCTTTCGGGAGGGCGGCCACAATAATACGAGCAGCTTCATTAATGCAAAGAAGCATTTCCGTGCGCGATGACGAAGGGAGCGTAGTCGACACAGGCGCATCCGACACATCAGAGCGCGGTGAAAGGGAGCGGCCGCCAAAGTCGAGTAGATTAGAGACCGAATCCTCAGGAAGGAGACTAAGGGTGTCCTCTTCGCGTGTAGGGAGGGAGATCCGATGGAGGGTCCGTGAGGGAGAAACGGTGCGGAGCCTGTCCGGATGAGAAATTGTAGCCACCGGCGATCGTCGTACCCCTGGAAGATGGCGAAGCGGGTGCAGGGGAAATGTATGAATGGGAGGGGGGGACCTAGAGGGAACCGTGTGACGTGAACGGGGAGAACGACTGTGATGACGGGAGCGGCTGCGATGACGGGAGTGGCGGTCACAGTGAACTTTACCAGCGGAGGTCCGAATACGGGGCCGAGGAGGGGAAGGGGACGGAACGGAAGGGGAGGAGCAGACCGAGACAAGCTGGAAGCCAAACGGGGAACCGAAGCAGGAGAAAGAGATGAAAGGGAAGATGATGATGAATGCCGAGGACTGCGGCAATCGGAACGGACAGTAGAACGATGCTCCTGACGGTAGTCACCCGACGCGTGAGAGTGTGGAGTAATGGAGGTCAAGTGAGAAAGAGGAACACGGTCATCAAACCAATGACGCCTGGACCTGGATCTCTTGCCAGTCTCCGTAAGGCGGGTACGTTGCCGCATAGGCGTCTCTCCGTAAGAGCACGCAGACTTGTGCAAATGAGATCTCATACGACGATTTTCGGACAATGGACTGCGCGAAGCATGTCGTGGAATGCGTGCCCCCGGAAGGCAAACGCTACGCCCTAAGGCGGACTCCCCATAAGAGCCAGCAGGCGTTGTCCGTTTAGAAATCTTTGAGGATGAGCCCATGTGAAGCGGCCGACAGCGCAGTTGATCCCCACGGTCCATTAGAACGCGACTAGTTGCGGACAACGTACTACGCGAAGTATGTCGCGGTATGCGTGCCCCCGTAAGGCAAACGCTAAGCCCTAAGGCGGACTCCCCGTAAGAGTCAGCAGGCTGTGTCCGGTTAGAGAGTTTGGAGGATGAGGAAATCGCAAGCGGAGGACGACTCAGCTGATCCTCACGGTCCCCAGAAATTCGATTATTTTTGGACAACGTACTACGCGAGGTTAGTCGCGGTATGCGTGCCCCCGTAAGGCAAACGCTGCACCCTAAGGCGGACTCCCCGTAAGAGTCAGCAGGCGGTGTCCGATTAGAAGTGAGGGAAGATGAGCGAAGCTCAAGCGGCCGACGGCTCAGTGGATCCTCACGGTCCGCGCCCACGGGTTTGGAAACAGTGCCAAGTACTGATGTGGGCTCTAGGAAGGAAGCCCTGTCACTAGGCGTATGCGGACGCTCGCGTCTGTAAAAACTCCAAAGCTGCGACCATTGCTGCTTGGGCCAGGCGGCGCAGACGGTGCAAGTATGGTCCGAATTGCATCCCGTACAAGGAAGGCAAAAATCATGGTCGTCACACGGCCACCGGAAAGATCCACACTTGTCGCAGGTACGCACAGGGTTACTGCAACATAAAAACAGAAATAGCAGGTGACTGGGCGCAAGCACTCTGACTGCGCGAAAACGGGAACGAAGGCTATGCGCGATCCGACGAAACAAACTAAAACAGGCACCCGGGCCGGGGCCTTCTGAGGGAGGGGCCAAGACCTTACCTCTCCTGTGACGTGGCGACGGGTGGAGGAATCTCCATAGCCGGAGCAGTAAACACCACAGAGAGTACCTTCCTTTTTTTTTTTCTTTTTTTTTTCTGTTTTCACCAGAACGAAGAAAACACAGTTCACGCCGAAGCACAATCCTTGAAAAACACACACAGGCACATAAATCCAAGCACAAACGTCTGAAGAAACATTAATTTTTCTCTAAAATATTTTTTTTCGAAAAATACTTACCGATGACATTACTGTCTGGAAGTGTCTACTACTTACTCAATTTTAGCCTAAGAACTTGTTGTGTTCCTTCACCACCCGGGAGGCACTCGGGGAACCCTCATTAGGGCTGAGAGTAGCCTCCCGTCCCAGTCCAGTCAGGCGTCCACTACGTGGCCCAATCACAAATCAGTCGTGATACTTAGCTTACCAGCGGCAAGCGGGGCAGGTGGGAGGGTCCTTCGAGTAATGTCATCGGTAAGTATTTTTCGAAAAAATATATTTTAGAGAAAAATTAATTTGTTTCCTCAAAAACATTACCGATGACATTACTGTCTGGAAGAATGGCGAAAAGGTGGAGGGTGCCGCGCCCAAATACCATCCGAAAGGGCAGACGACAGAGCCCCACACCCATTCGCCAAACTCCCGACAATTTTAGCTAAGTGCCTACCTACGGCACTTCCGGCGCCAGGAGGGAGTGTTGCGCTGTGGCGATGTCCCCCCACCAGTGCAAGATTCTCTCGCTGGCCCGACAGATCCCTGAGGTAGAAGCGGGCGAATGTTGACTCTGCCCGCCAGCCCACTGCTGCCACAAGACCTGGATCTCTCGCCTGCCTCCGTAAGGCGGGCACGTTGCCGCATAAGCATCTCTCCGTAAGAGTACGCAGGCTTTTGCAAATGAGATCTCTTATGATGATGTTCGGACAATTTACTGCGCGAAGTATGTCGCGGTATGCGTGCCTCCGTAAGGCAAACGCTACGCCCTAAGGTGGACTCCCCGTAAGAGTCAGCAGGCGGTGTCCGTTTAGAAATCGAACTGCACAATTGCGATCGAAGGTGGCACTCGTGGCCATGGCCCGAACCTCGTGTGCGCGGATCCTGAGCCGCCTCGCCCCGTCAGGGGAAAGATCCTGATAGGCAGACCGAATGACCCAACGTAGCCAGGAAGATATTGTCTGAGCTGTTATGTCATTTCTTTTGGGGTTCAAAGGTAGAAGAGGCGTGATCGTCCTCGGCGGACGGGCTTGTATCTGCGTATGGAAATGCGTAAGGCGCGCACGGGATCCTGTTGGCGCGTCTCCTTAGAAAAGGTCGCGTGTTTCAAAGGTCGAATATTTATGACCTGGGGGGCAGTCAAAGGAGACCGGGTCTTGGCGAGGAAGGGCTGGTCTGTGAGTAATTGTACAGAACCATTCGCTCGGAATTGGAGGCAGGTAGAACTCGCTGACAGAGCGTGTAGTTCGCTTACCCTGGCCGCCGAGGCTAAGGCCAAAAGGAAGCATGTCTTCCGTGTCACATCCGCGAAGCTAGCCAGGGAAAGGGGTTCAAATCTGTCCGAATTAAGCCACGTCAAGACCCAGGGTAGTATCACTAGGCAGGCAGGCACTGTCATGGAACCCCCAGGGAAAGAGGAAAAGAGGTAGGCCGAGAAACTCCTGGCGTCGAGACCTCCAAGCAGACATCAAGAGACTGGGAACCACCTGGAGTAGAATCGAAGGAGAAGCACAGGACAGGAGTTGCTGGAGGTCTCTCGTCGACGGCCTATACCCGGGTAGGGGTGACAGGCGTAAGTAAAGTAAAGTAAGTAAGACCCAGGGTAGGTCCCAGCGAGGAATCAGAGAGCGGGGGACCGGACGCTGCAGTCCAAAATGTGCCATCAGGTCTGCGAGATCTTTACATGCGCCAGGGTAGGACTTTGGGGACGAGAACCGTCGGTGGAAAGGCATACGCAATCAGTCCATCCCACGGAATGGATAGCGCATCGACCGCCCAGGCGAGAGGGTCGGGAATGGGGGAGACGAAGAGGGGAAGTTGATGATTCCACCTTGTGGCAAATAAGTCGATCATGGGAGTCTCCCAGTGAGCGCAGATCATCTGAAAGATGTCCGGGTGAAGAGTCCATTCCGTGTGGAGAAGTTGGCCGCGTCGAGAGAGGGAGTCGGCCAAGACGTTCAAGCGTCCGGGGATATGTCGAGCTCGGAGAGAGATGCCGCGGTCCTCGCACCAGCACATCAGGCGGTAGAGGAGAATGCAAAGATCCGGAGAGTGTGTACCTCCCTGCTTCTGAATGTATGAGACGACCGTAGTGTTGTCCGACAGGACAAGAAGCGTCTGGTTGCAAAGGTGGACTTCCCACACCATGAGCGCCTGCCACACTGCTTGTAGCTCGAGCCAGTTGATGTGTCTGTCTGTCAGGTCCGGTGTCCAGAGGCCGGATGTCGAAAGGAAACTCGGAAGCAGGTGTGCACCCCACCCAGCGAGACTCGCATCCACACAGAGCGAGAGCTGAGGAGGTGGTGAGGCAAGAGGGACTCCCGAAGCTAGCCAAGAAGTGTCCATCCAACGCCGTAGGTGAGAGTGAAGGATTGGAGACACCGGCACCAGGGCATCGAGGTCGCCGGAGGATGGCCTCCAATGAAGCAGGAGGTGTAACGGAAGTGGGCGGGAGTGAAGACGAACCAGGGGGAGGAGATCCACCGCTGCATTCATCAAGCCAAGGAGTTGCAGCCAGACTCTGGCGGGAACGGATTCCGACCGGGCAACCCGAGAAGTGAGGGAGGGTAACTTCGTGATCCGAGGTTCCGGTAAACACACACGGTTGAGGTCGGTCGTAAATTCCATCCCAAGATGAATAAACCGGCGAGATGGAGAGAGGTCCGACTTGCGGGCATGGAGGAGAAATCCCAAGCGGGACAAGAGCAGGAGTAGAGCGTCCCTGTCCATCCGCAGCACCGACGCCGACGCATTCCTCAAGAGAAGGTCGTCGAAGTAGTTGGAGATCGGACTGGAGGAGGACTGTCGAGCCTTGGCGACGACTGCATCCATGATGCGAGTGAAAACCCACGGGCTGAGGTTGAGACCGAAGGGAAGGGCGCGAAACTGGTAGATCACGCCTTCGAAAGTGAAGCGGAGATACCGTCTGGATGCCGGATGTATGGGAACATGGAGATACGCATCTGAAAGATCGAGGCTGACTGCAAAATCCATAGGTTGCACAGCGACCCGGAGCGTCCGGGTGGTCTCCATGCGAAAAGTCGGAGCCAGTATAAACTTGTTCAGCGCCGAGAGATCGATGACAGGACGCCACTTTCCGTCTGGCTTCGGAACTACGAATATGTGGCTGTAAAATGCCGGGGAGTGGAGACGAGACACTACCTCCGTGGCAGCCTTCTGTAGAAGGGAGGCTACCTCTCCGCGCAAGGCGATAGCTCTTAACTCGTCGGATGGAACGTCTGTCCATACCGGAGATCGTCTCAACGGCGGAGGGGAACGGAACGAAATCGAGAGACCCTCGGAGATGGTAGTAAGGACCCAAGGGTCGTCCGGTAGCAGCGCCCGCCATACGTCGCTGCAAAGGGCCAGTGTCCCGCCGACCGGAGACTCCCGAGGGGTCGGCGGGAACTGGAACGGAAGGTAGTCATTGAAACCTGCCGTGGCCTCGACCAGGGCGGCGGGCAGGCTTGGGCCAGGAGGGGATAGAGGTCTGAACGGGTTTACTGCGGCCGAAAGTGGGAGCCCTCCGGGACGCGTTGGAATGACGGGGAATGAAGGTCGAAGAGGGTCTGGAGTTCCACAGGGCGCGACTCACGGCCTTGCGGGCGGCGTGAAAGCGAGAAGTGGAAAAGCCTTTGGGCCAGCGGTCTAAATTTCCGTCCTTTACTTTCTGCCAAGTCTCACCAAAGAGGAGACGTCCACCAAGAGGAGCCCGACGCAGTGGAGACTTCAAATCAGGGGGCAATCCATGACAGGCTTGTAGAACGGCATCCCGACGCATGAGATCACAGTTAGCAGCAGCCGCCATCGCGTTGACGGAAGAGTGATAAGCTGCCCGGTTAGCCGCGACCGCTAAAGTGAGGAGATCACCAAGAAGGGGTGAAGATTCTCGTGAGTCTTCGATGCGACGAATAAAAGCTTGCGTGATAAGCTCCAGAAAACCCCCACAGGCCAAGGTGTTCTGCACTAGGGACGCCGTCTTATCCAAACCACGCGGGAAAGTGTAACGTAGCTTAGAGTTGCCGCCAAGTTGCGCCACAACTGGAGGGTCCAACGTGGGAAGTGTGCACTGAAAAGACTGTGAATGGCCCGCATACCAAGATTGGCGGAACGCGATGTCAAGGTCAGTCGGCCACTTGCGATCCGCAAAAAAGGAGGAGTCTTGTGAATCCGTGTGTAGATGAGCGGAGAATGAATCCCGCATATCTTGAAATCCAGGCGGTTGAGGCAGCGACTTGAATCTCTTCTGTTGCCGGTCCGAATCAACAAAGGCGGACACCTTCCGTTTGAGCGGGGGGGACGGAGGACACTCGTCTTTCGGTAGGGCGGCCACGACAATACGAGCCGCTTCATTAATGCAAAGAAGCGTTTCCGTGCGCGACGACGAAGGGAGTGTAGTCGACACAGGCGCATCCGATACATCAGAGCGCGGCGAAAGGGAGCGGCCACCAAAGTCGAGGAGATTAGAGACCGAATCCTCAGGAAGTAGACTAAGGGTGTCCTCCTCGCGTGTAGGGAGGGAGATCCGATGGAGGGTCTGTGAGGGAGAAACGGCGCGGAGCCCGTCCGGATGAGAAATTGTAGCCACCGGCGAATGTCGTACCGCGGGAAGATGGCGAAGCGGGTGCAGGGGAAAGGTATAAACGGAAGGGGGGGACCTAGAGGGAACCGTGTGACGTGAACGGGGAGAACGACTGCGATGACGGGAGCGGCTGCGATGACGGGAGTGGTGGTCACGGTGAACTTTACCAGTGGAGGTCCGACTACGGGGCCGAGGAGGGGAAGGGGACGGGTGACGGGACGGGAGGGGAGGGGCCGACCGAGACAAGCTGGAAGCCGAACGGGGAACCGAAGCGGGAGAAGGAGATGAAAGGGAAGATGATGATGAATGCCGAGGACGGCGGCGATCGGAACGGACAGTAGAACGATGCTCCTGGCGGTAGTCACCCGACGCGTGAGTGTGTGGAGTATTGGAGGTCACGTGAGAAAGAGAAACACGGTCATCAAACCGATGACTTCGGGACCGGGATCTCTCGCCAGTCTCTGTACGGCGGGTACGTTGTCGCATAGGCGGCTCTCCGTAAGAGTACGCAGACTTGTGTAAATGAGATCGCATACGACGATTTTCGGACAATGGACTGCGCGAAGCATGTCGTGTAATGCGTGCCCCCGGAAGGCAAACGCTACGCCCTAAGGCGGACTCCCCGTAAGAGCCAGCAGGCGTTGTCCGTTTAGAAATCTTTGTGGATGAGCCAATGTGCAGCGGCCGATAGCGCAGGTGATCGTCACGGTCCATTAGAACGCGACTAGTTGCGGACAACGTACGACGCAAATTATGTCGCGGTATGCGCGCCCCCGTAAGGCAAACGCTAAGCCCTAAGGCGGACTCCCCGTAAGAGTCAACAGGCTGTGTCCGGTTAGAGAGTTTAGAGGATGAGGAAATCGCAAGCGGAGAACGATTCAGCTGATCCTCACGGTCTCCAGAAATTCGATTAATTTTGGACAACGTAATACGCGAGGGTAGTCGCGGTATGCGTGCCCCCGTAAGGCAAACGCTGCGCCCTAAGGCGGACTCCCCGTAAGAGTCAGCAGGCGGTGTCCGATGAGAAGTGAGGGAAGATGAGCGAAGCTCAAGCAGCCGACGGCTCCGTGGATCCTCACGGTCCGCGCCCACGCGTTTGGAAACAGCGCCAAGCACTGATGTGGGCTCTAGGAAAGAAGCCCTGTCACTAGGCGAATGCGGACGCTCGTGCCTGTAAAAACTCCAAAGCTGCGACCATTGCTGCTCGGGCCAGGCGGCGCAGACGGTGCAAGTATGGTCCGAATTGCATCCCGTACAAGGAAGGCAAAAATCATGATCGTCACATGGCCACCGGAAAGATCCACACTTGTCGCAGGTACGCACGGGGTTACTGCAACATACAAACAGAAAGAGCAGGCGACTGGGCGCAAGCACTCGGAATGCGCGAAAACGAGAACGAAAGCGATGCGCGATCCGACGAAACCAACGGAAACAGGCACCCGGGCCAGGGCCTTGTGAGGGAGGGGCCAAGACCTTACCTCTCCTGCGACGTGGCGACGGGTGGAGGAAGCTCCATATCCGGAGCAGTAAACACCACAGGGAGTACCTTCCTTTGTTTGTTTGTTTGGTTTTTTTTTTTTTTTTTTTTTTTTTTTTTTTCGTTATCACCAGAACGAAGAAAAACACAGTTCACTCGAAGTACAATCCTTGAAAAAACACACACAGGCACATAAATCCAAGCACACAAATCTGAAGGAACACAGTAATCCACAAAAAGAAGAGCAGGGAAAAACCGTTAGCAACGGTCGGTGGAGCGATAGGCTAACACGTCTAAACTTCAGAGCTAAGTAGAAACGACTGATTTGTGATTGGGCCACGTAGTGGACGCCTGACTGGACTGGGACGGGAGGCTACTCTCAGCCCTAATGAGGGTTCCCCGAGTGCCTCCCGGGTGGTGAAGGAACACAACAAGTTCTTAGGCTAAAATTGAGTAAGTAGTAGACACTTCCAGACAGTAATGTCATCGGTAATGTTTTTGAGGAAACAAACAGTAATCCACAAAAAGAAGAGCAGTGAAAAACCGTTAGCAACGGTCTGTGGAGAGATAGGCTAACACGTCTGAACTTCAGAGCTAAGTAGAAACGACTGATTTGTGATTGGGCCACGTAGTGAGGGCCTGATTGGACTGGGACGGGAGGCTACTCTCAGCCCTAATGAGGGTTCCCCGAGTGCCTCCCGGGTTGTGAAGGAACACAACAAGTTCTTAGGCTAAAATTGAGTAAGTAGTAGACACTTCCAGTAATGTCATCGGTAATGTTTTTGAGGAAACAAAGGGAAGAGTCTTCTCGTTGGGACGTCGCATCTCGCCTACTGTATCCCGACGAGCGGGAGAGCATCCGGCGCGCCTGCTCGAGGTCCCTGAACGTCCTGCCCGGAGCGCTGACCTTTTGCGTTAGGAGTGCGTGGAGGACGAGGCTCCACCTTCTTGGAAGCAGCAAACGTCGGGGCTGTGACGGCTACCAGTGCTGCAGCTTGCTCTTGTGTCATATCTTGCGCCGATGAAGGCGACCGAACCGTGCAGAGGCCACTAGGGGGGACTGTAAGAGCTGCCGGCGTTAGAGTGTGGGCTCGTGGCCGAAGTCGCTGCGTTGAAGGTTCTGTCACCTGGTAAGAGCCACTAGTCGGGTCTGTGGGGCTTACTGGTGCGGTATCCTTGTGCCGAGAAGGGGTTCTGTCTCGAGGCCTAGCTCTTGGAGCTCGAGGATCTGCGACCGGACAAAGGTCACTAGGCGGGACTGTGGCAGCTGCCGGCACTAGAGCTCGGGCTCGCGGCCTAAGCCGCAGCGTTGACGGCTCTGTCACCTGGTAAGAGCCACTAGTCGGGTCTGTGGGGCTTACCGGTGTTGGACCCCTTACCCGTGCTGGTGTCGGCCGTTCGCGGCAGTAGAAGCTCCATAGCTGGGTCCACTGTTCTTCCAGCCAGGGGGCGCAGACCAGGCACGGGTGAGAGGAGGTGCAGGAGGAACAGGGTAGGCATATAGCATTTCCGTCACTCGGCCATTGGAACTGTCCACACCATGAGCAGGTGCGGACTTGCCAACTGCAAAACATAGTGCACAAATGAAATGCGAGCGAACGTGCCCCCGCAGGCACGCAATACGAACCGCGTAAACGAACGAAGAGAAGTTCACGGCGAATGCCGACGCCCAGCGCTCTACCCCTTCACAGGAGCGCCGGACGGAGGCAGTGACCGAGATTTTACCTTGCCATAATGATGAAGTAGAGGAACCCGCAAAGGACGCAGACAAACCAGTGCACCAAGGCGCCGCCCCACCAAAATGGCGCTGAAGACCGGCTCCCCTCAGTTCAAGGTCTGTGAGCGGCGTATCACGCAGAGAACACAGGCACAACCAGTCCGCGAAGTTGGGAACACCACCGTGACTCACAGGAAGCGTCCAAGCCTACACAGGGTCCTCGAGGCTAGCAGTAGGGTGAATCAAGAGAGGGCACGTGGGAGAGAAACACACTACGGCAGGACCGGCCATGAGCAAGTGAGTACAGTTCACCAGGCGCCACTGTCTCGTCAGAACCAAAGACGAAACCGACGAGGTAACCATGCAAAAGCGTCCAAGCCAAAGGCTCACAGCGTAGGCTTGAAATCCAACAAAAACTCTAATCTTTCAACTGAAGAAGACACAGTCCTAATCCTGGAGACACTGAGGTACACAACCTTCTATCGTCTAGCAAAGAAACTGACTGGTTAGCTAGCGCTGGGCGCATGCGCAGTTGGGTTGGAAGAGAGGCTACTTGGGTTACCACCTAGCCTATGGCGCCCCTCACTTGCCATCACGGCCATACTCATACACAACAATTTTGAGCTAAAATTAGTCTAGCAATAAACCATTCCTATTAGTAATACCATCGGTAATGTGTTTGGAGGAAACAATGCCAACATTAAAGTTTACCATGGACAACAGACGACAGACGGAAGAGCACTGGCCCAAAACATAGACTCACTTTTGCTTTGCACGCCAACCAAAAATGACACTATAAAGGGCACCACCAAAACAATGTTTTCCACAAGCAAACTAAATCAGCACTCACTCACTCACTACAGCATAATCTAACATAATCCCAAAAATATTGCAAAAAACACAATTAACATATTTTAACCCATGACTGCTATTTATGATACCATTCGGAAGAAACGACACAGTCAACAAAAGCGATGCATTCACAAATGCACCAACACCGACACATTGTCTCCTCTACAATGCATCAACACTTTTGACACACTGTGTCTCTCATACAATGTACACACATACTTCCTAGCACGGTCTTTTATACTATTACAAATTTCCAGAATAATCCAGCAAATTTGCACAACACAACCAAACAGATCAGAAAACATAACCAAACTCATTAATATTGATGAAAAAGAATTCACTAGAATGAACTACACAATTCCACTACTACTTAAGCGCCTTTAATACAGTGTTACGAAATGTTGCCAACACTTTGACGTCATATGAGGTCACTAAAAAGATCGTGACCCTGCTTTAAACCTTCCAGTTTCATCGTAGCAAAACTATGCGTCAAAACAAAAATCGATCGCAGTTCTTCGTGTGAAAGAAAATAAATCCTACTAAAAAGGTATGTGATTCTTATCCCAAATAACTCAAATGAATATCGGATCTTTCCTATGATTAACATACATATAGTCTCAAAGAATAAGACAACCACAAACGTAACAATGGGACTGAAGTTTCCTACAAGCACAGGACTGACCTTATCATCTGTACAGGTGAGGAAGTGTAGGAAGACCTCTGAGCGCGAAATGACAGGATGCCGCACCAGACGATCCACCCACATTTGTAGAAACTTCATCCTCTCCTGCACAAAGTCCTCTTCATATCGACCTGCAAAAGGCAAGTATGGAAAAGTAAAGTTTAGTGACTGAACTCCTTCACTGCTGAGACAAACATACGCAATCAACAGCAAGAAGCTTAGAGGGCCAAATCAAATTGCCACCTTAACCCCTTCACTAGTGAGACTGTGATATAAAATATTGAACGCTACCCATCTGCCTGAGGCATAAAGCCTCATGACCCCTGCACACTTGCGGGGGCTCATAAATGTCCTTGCCTTTTAGCTGGCCTCATTCACAAATCTAAATTTATCAATCAGAAAGGTTATCAGACTTTCAGCCTTTCATGGAATAAGAGATGTTGCCCATTAAGTAACTTTTTCATAATATGTACTCTGCCACCAAGTCATTTTGTTAAAAGTTCATTTCTGGATCCAGTGCGTATGCTTGTAAAGGCTTGTGCGACACAGTCAGTGCTAAAAATAGCCAAGCACACAGACTGCAAGCAAATCTTGGTTGAGCGGATCTTGCCGCTAACAGCGTTCTTGGGGAAGTAATCTCACAGTGGCTGAAATTAACCCATGTAGCCCCGAGTCCCTACAGCAGGAGATGAATTGACCATGATAATTCAAGGGTAGTGCCAGATTAGCTTGGTGCCTTCAGGGGCCAAGTTAATCTGGCACTTCCCTTGAATTATCATGGTCAATCCATCTCCTGCAACTGGTACATAGTCATTAGGCAACACCTCCAAAATTTGAGAAATGGGACCTTTTGACTAAAAGGGTTAACATCCATAGGCAAAAAGTAATTTAATTCGGCAGTCAAGGGATTAAAACATCTCAACACAAAGCTGAACAATCCTTTTGACCATCCGTTATGTGTTAACCCTTTTAGCCCCAGATCCCTACAGCAGGAGATGGCTTGACCATGATAATTCAAGGGTAGTGCCAGATTAGCTTGGTACCTGAAGGCGCCAAGCTTATCTGCACTACCCTTAAATTATCATGGTCAAGCCATCTCCTGCAACTGGTACATAGTCGTTAGGCAACACCTCCAAAATTTGAGAAATGGGAACTTGGGGCTAAAAGGGTTAAAGGCACAGATCACATCACCTTTTGAGATTAGTATAGAATGATATGAATAAACAAAACTATGATATGCATACAGTCCAAATCAAAGTCATAAACCTGATGAAGAGTAATATTTACCTGTGACCTGTTTGTCGGGAAGAGGTGCAATGGGAACACAGGCATACTTGGACTCAAGTTGGCTGTGCAACCAATCAAAATGCTTGTACCGTCGACTCACTTGGATATTGCTAAACTGAAAACAAAATACAGTACACTTTGCTTGAAACACCTCGCACTGGGACCATACAGCGTTGAGGCGCGTCCCCTGGGTGGTGGATAGGGTGTCCTTCGTGAGAGGGGTGCACCGAATGAAATAAGGTGCCGTGAACCAACATGGTCTAAGGGAAGGAGACCCCGACAGAAAACCCCTGGTCATCCTAGTAAGGGGGTTGGGCATGGGGGTAGCTTCCCCACCATGCAAATAAAGAAATAGCTCCAGAAACACCGACGAACAGACCAATAGCAATTCCTTTCCTGGAGGAGGAAGGTTCTTCTACCAAAAGATTTATGACGTCGTGTGGTGAAAGCCGGAAGTATTTGGAAGCCACAAGACCGAGCCGCCTCTCTCTATCCAGGGACACAATCATGGGCACATGAATGTCAAGACCATGTATCACTAGGCAGGCATTGTCATGGAACCCCCAGGGAAAGAGGAAAAGAGGCAGGCCGATAAACACCTGGCGCCTGGCGTCGAGACCTCCAGACATCAAGAGACTGGGAACCATCTGGAGTAAAATCGAAGGAGAAGCACAGGACAGGAGTCGTTGGAGGTCTCTCATCGACGGCCTATACCCTGGGAGGGGTGATAGGCGTAAGTAAGTAAGGTTGCTTGAAACAAGGTCGGACACAAACTCAGAGAAAGCAATGCTTTTCACAGTTCCTAAGTACACTTTTTTTATGTAAATCATGTGTATTAAAAGAAATTTTGAATATAACAAATTTCGCACCCACAGGAATTTTGTTACATCTGAAGTTCACTGGATAAAACAAGAATGGCACAGCCCTCAAGGCTCACCTGCATGTCCGTTCCAGATAATTAATGACATTGTGACCTTGATCTTCCAACAGGTCACTGAAATAAGCAAATGTTCAAGCCTCAGGAAAGGGTTAGCATTTGTAACTGCAAAATCCATCTTTTCTCAAAATTTATGAATTTTTCATTTTTGTCAACTGCCCATGGCCCTTGACCTTTCTGAGCATGGGTAGTGAACCAAATTAGTACACCAGTGAACCAAATTAGTATGCATAGAAAGGTCTTATCATCAGCTACCTTTCTGTCAAATTTGGTTGATAAGTTTTGCAACAATCCTGATAAAAACTAAAATTCTAAAAAGAAAAGAGACATTTTTTACATCACTTGCTGATCTCTTGTGACCCTTGACCTTTCCAAGAGGTCATTTAAGTTAGCATGCATAGAAAGGTTTTACCATCAGGTATCGGTATACCAAGCTTGGCTTTGAAGTTGTAAATAGTATTTGAGAAAAAAACATCTTTTGTGACCTATTTCCTGAGCTCTTGTGACGCTTGACCTTTTCAATGGATCATCCAAATTAGAATGCACAGAAAGGGTCTTACCATCAGGTATCTTTATACCAAGTTTGGGTTTGAAGTTGTGAATAGTATTTTTGAAAAAATAAATTTTGTCAAAATATGTAAATTTTGTACATATCTCCTGATCCCCTGTGACCTTCACTTTTAAGGGAGGTCACTCAAATTGGTATGTTTAGAAAGGTCTTGCCACAAAGTATCATTGGGCCATATTTGAAGACTGGTTTGAATAGTCTCTGAGAAAATCAAAATGCCAACGTTAAAGTTTACCACAACCGACGGCAGACTGACAATGGTGGACGGACAATGGACGACCACTGGCCCAGAACACACTCACTTTTGCTACGCACGTACGCTAAAACACCCACTTTATTCCTTATGGAGAAGGAAATAGTAAATTTTTTATGCATATGGAAAATGTTAAACGTTTAGGGCTTAAAGCTTTTGTCCACCACGAAGGTGATTTCAAAGACGGGGCACCGAAAGAGGGTCTGAACGAATTTTGACCCCAGTTGGATTTGAACCTGGGACCTTTCGGACAAGAGTTGAACACTCTAACACCAAGCCACACAGGTCCCCGCTCTATGCATATGAGCCTGTGACAAAACGTCACGCGCATAACAACCAACATATTTTAAATCAAGAAAACCAAAATATAACAGAAAATTAGTTGTTTTTTGTTATTCCGCTATAAAGACATTGTTGTTTGAACACTGGCATTTCTCAGAAAGTTTTCTTTTCACCAGAATGGCTGATCTATAGAGGATTTTCATGTGTATATCGAATAGTATGTCCAGTGTCACACTGAGTGTGACGACAAACGTTTGTCTCTGCTGAGTGACAGGAACATATTTGTATTTTTGTTATCTCATCTAAGGACAATGACTGAAGAACTCTTTTCATAAAATGTGGTAATCACACGCAGAACTGTGTTTTTGTGATTTAAATTGAGTATGTATACCGTAACAACCAACACTTACTGTTACAGAAAACTTAATTTCAAAAGGAATAAAATACTCTTCATACTTCCACTTGTGAGAGCAGGTTATACAATTAAATTTCTTTGAAAGAGAATAATTTAAAAAGATAAACTGACTTAATGTAATCATATTTATCACTGTATGTTCACCTTAACCATCAACATTCTCAGAATGGGCCAGATTTAATTATTTGCTGCTGGAAATCATTTGTTTCTGCATTCACATTAATTAATTTCATATGCCCATGTGCCAGATACATCAAAACTAACCAGTGCCTAAAATATTAATTTTTCTCTAAAATATATTTTTTCGAAAAATACTTACCGATGACATTATTACTGTCTGGAAGTGTCTACTACTTACTCAATTTTAGCCTAAGAACCCGTTGTGTTCCTACACAACACGGGAGGCACTTGGGGAACCCTAACTAGGGCCGAGAGGAGCCTCCCATCCCGGCCCATCCGGGCACTCACCACGTGGCCCAATCACAATCAGTCATGATACTTAGCTTACCAGCGGCAAGCGGGGCAGGTGGGAGGGTCCTCCGAGTAATGTCATCGGTAAGTATTTTTCGAAAAAATATATTTTAGAGAAAAATTAATTTGTTTCCTCAAAAACATTACCGATGACATTACTGTCTGGAAAAATGGCGAAAAGGTGGTGGGTGCCATGCCCAGATACCGTCATAAAGGGCATATGACAGAGCCAGCCACCTAGTCGCCAAACTCTGACAATTTTAGCTAAGTGCGTACCTACGGCGCATCCGGCGCCGGGAGGGAGTGTTGCGCCACAGCGATGTCCCCCACCAGGGCAAGGTTGTCTCGCTGGCCTGACAGATCCTTGAGGTAGAAGCCGGCGAATGTTGATTCTGCCCGCCAGCCCACTGCAGCCACGATATCTGGAACAGCACAGTTGCGATCGAAGGCGACGCTCGTGGCCATGGCTCAAACCTCATGTGCGCGGATCTTGAGCCTCTTCGCACCGTCTTGAAAAAGGTCCTGATAGGCGGACCGTATGACCCAGCGTACCCAGGAAGATATCGTCTGAGCAGTTATGTCATTTCTGCCGGGGGCCAAAGGCAGAAAGAGGCGTGACCGTCTGCAACGGACGGGCTTGGATCGGCGTAGGTAAACGCGTAAGGCGCGCACAGGATCTTGTTGCCTAGTCTCCCGAGGAAAATTCACATTTTTCAGCGGCCGAATAGTTATGACCTGGGGCGCAGTCAAGGGAGACCTGGTCTTGGCGAGGAAGGCAGGATCCGTGAGCAATTGCACAGAGCCATCTGCCCGGAACTGGAGGCATTCAGAACTTGCCGACAGCGTGTGTAGTTCACTTACTCTGGCCGCCGTGGTCAGGGCCAAAAGGAAGCATGTCTTCCTCGTTACATCAGCAAAGCGAGCCAGGGAAAGCGGCTGGAACCTGTCCGAATTAAGCCACGTCAGGACCCAGGGTAGGTCCCAGCGAGGAATCAGGGAGCGGGGAACTGGGCGCTGCAGGCCAAAATGTGCCATCAGGTCTGCGAGATCTTTACATGCGCATGCGCCATGGTCTGGGTGGCCGAGATGACGGTAAGTGTCAGCAATCATGGACAGGTATCCTCGGATCGTGATGGGAGCGAGGCCTAGGTCTCCAAATAGCCAGAGGAAGAAGTTAGCGAGTTGTGGAGTAGTCAATTCGATGGGAGAGAGATGCCGGTCATCGCACCATGACTGGAGCACTCGCCACTTGCCCTCGTAAACGCGCCGAGTCGATGGTCAACGGGCTGAAGCGAATGCTTCCACTGCTGCACCCGAGAAGCCTCTGGCGATGAGGGCTTGCCGCACAATCTCCAGGCACGAAGGAGGTGCCGCTCCGGGCATGGGTGGAAAAGCGGCTGGCGGGGCTGCTTGAGCATAGTCCTCGAAATGGTGAGACGAAGAGGGGGACCCGTGGCGAGACTGAGGAGGTCTGTGGTCCAAGACCTGTTCCGGCGTCCAAAGACCGGACGACGAGAGGAAGCTAGGGAACAGGTGTGCACCGCACCCGGAGAGACTTGCATCCACGCAGAGCGAGAGCTGAGGGGGCGTTTAGGCGAGAGGAACTCCCGAAGCGAGCCAAGAGGTGTACATCCAGTGCTGTAGGTGTGGGCGAAGGATGTGAGGCACCGGCACCAGGGCATCGATGTCGCCGGAGGACGGACGCAAATGAAGCAGGAGATGTAACGGAAGCGGGCGGGAGTGAAGATGACCGAGAGGCAGGAGATCCGCAGCTGCATTCATCAAGCCGAGAAGTTGCAGCCAGACTCTGGCGGGGACGGACTCCGCCCGGGCTACCTGAGCGGCTAGGGAGGCCAACTTCTGGATCCGAGGCGCCGGCAAACTCACCCTGTTGAGGTCGGTCGCAAATTCCATCCCAAGATGAATAAACCGGCGAGATGGCGAGAGGTCCGATTTGCCCGCATGGATCAGGAACCCCAAACGGAACAGCAACAGGAGTAGGGCGTCTCTGTCCATCCTCAGGGCAGACTCCAACAGATTCCACAGGAGAAGGTCGTCTAAGTAGTTTGAGATCGGACTGGACGATGACTGCCGAGCCTTGGCGACGACGGCGTCCATTATGCGAGTGAAAACCCATGGGCTGAGGTTGAGACCGAACGGAAGAGCCCGAAACTGGTAGATCACGCCGTCGAAGGCGAAGCGGAGATACCTCCTGAAGGCCGGATGCATGAGGACATGGAGATACACATCAGAGAGGTCCAGGCTGACCGCAAAGTCCATGGGCTGCACTGCGGACCTGAGGGTCTGGGCGGTTTCCATGCGAAAAGGCGGAGCCACAATAAACTTGTACAGTGCCGAGAGATCGACGACAGGACGCCACTTGCCGTCCGGCTTCGGAACCACGAAGATGCGGCTGTAAAAGGCTGGTGAGTCGAGACGAGACACTATCTCCGTGGTGGCCTTCTGTAGAAGCGAGTTGATCTCTCCGCGCAAGGCGATGGCTTTGAACTCGTCGGACGGAATCTCTGTCCACAAGGGGGATCGTCTCAATGGCGGAGGCAAACAAAAGGAAATCGAGAGACCCTTGGTGGTGGTAGTGAGGACCCAGGGGTCGTCCAGCAGCAGTGACCGCCACACGTCACTGCAAAGGGTCAGCCTCCCGCCGACCACAGACCCCCGAGCGGTCGGCGGGGACTGGAGTGTGCGGGAGTCAGGGGATCCGCCCGCGTCCACGACCAGGGCGGCGGGCAGGCCTGGGCCAGGAGGGGGCAGAGGTCCTAACGGGTTTAGCGCGGCCGAAAGCGGGAGCCCTGTGGGGCGCCTTGGAATGAGCAGGAATGAAGGACGAAGAGGGTCTGGAGGTCTGCAGGGCGCGACCCACGGCCTTGCGGGCTGCTTGAAAGTTTGAGGAGGTAACTCGGCTGGGATTGTGATTGTGATTGGGCCACGTGGTGAGTGCCTGGATGGGCCGGGACGGGAGGCTACTCTCGGCCCTAGTTAGGGTTCCCCGAGTGCCTCCTGGGTTGTGTAGGAACACAACGGGTTCTTAGACTAAAATTGAGCAAGTAGTAGACACTTCCAGACAGTAATGTCATCGGTAATATTTTTGAGGAAACAAAAGCCTGTTTTAAAAACATCTGTCAATTGTTACTTTAGACATTTCTGCTGGTTGTGACTTTTGGTACAAACGACCTTTAGTCATAGGCTCATATGGAATGCCAAAATATGTGAATACAGATAATAAAGGTTATCCCTTATCAGAAGTAGGTCAAACATTGCATTGCATGGACTTCAAACATTCACCCCACTCAATCTGCAAGAGGCGTATATTTTCATGAGCCCCTGCAGGCAAAGGGGCCCATAAGAATATATGCCTCTCGCTCACAAGGTGTTGCTTCATTGACGTTCACAGTTTGAGGTACTTTTCTGGTATCAAAAGTACAAATGCTAGAATGCTACAATGAAACATGCCATAGTGATGGGTCCAGTTTTACAGAAAGTCTCTTCAGTCTTTTCAATAAAGAAGTCCTTATCATAAAGGGGGTCAACCTACTGTCTTTGACCTGATTCAGATTTAAAAATAACATAGAGTCCAAAAACTTTATTTATCCCAGGAAGGGGCAATTCCAGTTTGGGCGGGAGCATATAAATATATCAAGTGAAGTAAAAAAATGGATAAGACGGACATACACACACACATACACCCATAATTAAGAACAATACTGATACCGACAGCTATGCCAATACTGACAACTATACTAATACTGATAACTATACTAATACAAACATCTATGCTAAACATCTATCTGTCAGACTGAAAGAAAGGAATCCCTACACGAAAAGCAGGACAAAAGAAGGGTCATGCTTCATTACTTTGATCCACATATCTCAAGCCACTTTAACCCTTGGTGTGTTGATAGCGGTTTTGGTCACGATGATTCCAACAGGAATCATCGCGACTAAAACCACTAGTCATGCAAAGGGCTAGGTTTGACTGTTGTTTTGCAGAAGATTCTGGATGCACTACCCATTGCCATGTGAAGGACTCCAACCCTTTGGCTGTCGGTAGTACTTTCTGTCAGGGCGAATCCTACAGGAATCACCTTGATAAACGATCCTACCAACAGCCAAAAGGTTAAAAAAATCTAATTAACCTTTTAGCCCCAAGGTCCCATATCTCAAATTTTGGAGGTGTTGCTTAATGACTATGTACCAGTTGCAGAAGATTGACTGACCATGATTATTGAAGGCGCCAAGCTAATCGGGCATTACCCTTGAATTATCATGGTCAAGCCATCTCCTGCTGTAGGGATACAGGGCTAAAAGGGTTAATAGTCCTCTGACAATGATATATAGCCCCCTATGCTGTCACACTGTGCAAAGTATTGGCTGATGCATGCACAAGAAAGACTGCTAATGACATTAACACTCAGCGGATAAGATGCACAACTACACATCTTTTCTGCCGACCAGTACTGTCATTAGCAGTCAAGGGGTTAAGGGGTCAAGAAGCCTGGGTTTGTCCATCCCCATAATTTCCATAGAAAATAGACCTGCACGTTACTTACCGAGGGCGTGAGCTGGTATGCGATGTAACTTTTCAGGCCCTTCATTTTAGATTCCTTCTTTGGCGACGCAACAGAGCATGTGTATCTTTGTGAATCTGGACAGTGCCACCTTGGCCCATCGGCTGTTTCCTGAGCACACAGGAGAAGCAAGAAAATACATGTAATCTACATAAAAACGTGCACAGTATTCACATGGGATTCAATCATTCGAGATGTAGCACATCACTAATGAGTTAACTACAGGAAACTCGGAGAACATGAACCCTTTTAGCCCCAAAGTACAATTTCTCAAATTTTGGAGGTGTTGCCCAACAACTATGTGCCAGTTGCAGGAGATGGACTGACCATGATAATTCAAGGGTAGTGCCAGATTAGCTTGGTGCCTTCAGGCGTCAAGCTAATATGGCACTACCCTTGAATTATCAGAGAACATTAACCCTTTTATCCCCAAAGTCCCATTTCTCAAATTTTGGAGGTGTTGCCTAACGACTATGTACCAGTAGCAGGAGATGGCTTGATCATGATAATTCAAGGGTAATGGTCAAGCCATCTCCTGCTGTAGGGATCCGGGGCTAAAAGGGTTAACACATGATTTTACTCATCCAGCCCTAATGTACTGCATCGACCATAATAATTAAAGGGTAGGGGCCAAAATGAGAAGACACTAACCTGTTCTTGAACCAAGACAAGAGTCAATCTGCCTCATGGACTGTCAAGTACTCTTCAGAGGACAACTCCCAACTTTCTAAATACTAACCTTACAGCTGATGTGTTAAACTTACAAGGTAACATGCAAACATATCCTAATACTAACAGTGAATATGCATATTTCAGACAACAAACAAAAAGGACAACATGAAAACAAACTGCCAAAACTCACAATAATTTTTATGCGATCACTGTCTGAAACATGTTTATCCACCTCTCCCATCAAGAAGGCTTCACCACCACTCTTGGCAAATGTGGAAAACCTGCAAAAAATTGTTACATCAAATGCGATAGCAACTAATAATCCATGCCTACAAAAAAACAACTACAAACCCTGAAGTACTGAGTCAATAACCCGATTGTACCTTGTTTACAGTACCAGTGCCTGTAGGCTTAAAGTGAAAAAGCATAAGAATTGTGTTGTTTTCAGCTTCAGTATCTGGGCCTACCAGCTCCCACCAGGCAAGCCATTCTGGACAAGCTGCTTTTCATAGATTGTAAAATGCCATCACACACAGCAGCTACTTCCTCACAATGAGAGCCACAGTTGTAAAGCACTGCCCTGTTGTGTAATGAATCTCTGTGCTTTCGTCTGATACTGTCTCCCCTCATTCAGCCCTGACACACCACAGCAAGACATGGATCGAGCATGATAGTTCCAGGATGGTGTCAAATAATTAAAATTCTGGCACCACCCTTGAACTATCATACTTGATCTGTCCCTAGAATTGTAATACAGTCCATGAGATGGCAACTTTGAAGATTTTGGTCCTGGGGCAGAATGTGTTAGCCCCTTCATGGCCCGTGGACGCAGATCATGTTTGTGAAATCATTGTAAATTCAACATCAAAGATCCCGGGTATCAAAGAACCATGATTACAAACTGGTTTGAGCAAGAGACATAGATCTCATGAGCCCCCGCAATAGACCGACCCACTCTTTTGGCGAAAAGATTTAGGCTCCGCCCCTTTAGTCGGCATATGGCAAGCTTTCAACCCGTGCTTCACAGAAAATAGCACGAGTGTAGACTGTTAGTATAGGAAAGCGCACCGACGTTTATTTTTTTAACCATTGTTTAGGATGAAATATCTTCTAAAGCAGAAGCTGTACAAAGGTCAGCACAAACTAGATATTGGGTTTAATCGGTACAACATGTGGGGATATTGTCAATCTAAAGATTTATGTAGTTATACGACACTAAACTTAGCATTTTATAAAATGCGCAAATCGTCTCATTTTCGCCAATTTGTGATTTTTCATAAACTATAAAATATAGAGCTCTGAAAGTTTGCATGACTACACGTTTTCATGTACTCTTTTCAAAGGCAATATCAGTTTTTATGTGCTTAAAGTCTGAAATTATGGGTGATCCAAACCTACATGCGGGCATACCTAAACATAATTTTCATGCATGCACAGTACACTTTTCTGCATACACACCAACCAGTAGCAGAAAAACAATCTTAACATTTCAGTTTGTCTGAAAACATCTCTTTTTCCCCCTGAGAAATTAATTTTTCTTTAAAATATATTTTTTCGAAAAATACTTACCGATGACATTACTGTCTGGAAGTGTCAACTACTTACCCAATTTTAGCCTAAGAACTTGTTGTGTTCCTACACAACCCGGGAGGCACTCGGGGAACCCTAACTAGGGCTGAGAGTAGCCTCCCTTCCTTGCCCAAAAACGGGCATTCACCACGTGGCCCAATCACAATCAGTCAGTGATACTTAGCTTACCAGCGGCAAGCGGGGCAGGTGGGAGGGTCCTCCGAGTAATGTCATCGGTAAGTATTTTTCGAAAAAATATATTTTAAAGAAAAATTAATTTGTTTCTTCAAAAACATTACCGATGACATTACTGTCTGGAAGAATGGCGAAAAGGTGGAGGGTGCCGCGCCCAAGTTACCGCCATAAAGGGCATACGACAGAGCCACACACCCATTCGCCAAACTCCCGACAATTTTAGCTAAGTGCGTACCTACGGCGCTTCCGGCGCCGGGAGGGAGTGTTGCGCTGCGGCGATGTCCCCCACCAGTGCGAGGTTGTCTCGCTGGCCTGACAGATCCCTGAGGTAAAAACGGGCGAAGGTGGATTCTGCCCGCCAGCCCACTGCGGCCACGATGTCTCGAACAGCACAATTGCGATCGAATGCGACGCTCGCGGCCATGGCTCGTACCTCATGTGCGCGTATCTTGAGCCTCTTTGCAACTGCTGGGGAAAGGTCCTGATAGGCTGACCTGATGACCCAGCGAAGCCAAGAAGAAATCGTTTGCGCTGAAATGTCTTCTCTGCTATGTGCTAAGGGTAGAAAGAGGCGTGATCGTCCTCGGCGGACGGGTTTGGTACGTCGTAAATATACACGAAGAGCGCGCACTGGATCCTGTTGCCTGGTCTCCCGAGTAAAACTTGCATCTTTCAGCGGCCTAATGGTAATCACTGGGGGCGCAGTCAAGGGAGACCTAGTCTTGGCGAGGAAGGCAGGGTCTGTGAGTAGCTGTACAGAACCGTCTGCCCGGAATTGGAGGCAGGCAGGACTTGCCGACATCGCATGTAGCTCACTTACTCTAGCCGCGGTGGCCAGTGCCAACAGAAAACATGTTTTTCATGTCACATCCGAGAACTTAGCGAGGGAAAGCGGTTCGAACCTGTCCGAGTTCAGCCACGTCAGGACCCAAGGGAGGTCCCATCTTGGAATCAGTGAGCGGGGAACCGGACGCTGCAGGCCGAAGTGTGCCATCAGGTCTGCAAGGTCTTTGTTTTCGCCAGGGTCTGGGTGGCCGAGGTGACGGTAAGTGTCTGCAATCATAGACAGATATCCTCGGATCGTGATGGGGGCTAGGCCTTGGTCTCCAAAGAGCCAGAGGAAGAAGTCAGCGAGCTGTGAAGGAGTCAACTCCGTGGGCATAAGGTGTCGGTCAGTGCACCAGGATTGGAATACTCGCCACTTTCCCTCATAAACACGTCTGGTCGAGGGTCTACGGGCTGAAGCGATAGCTGCCACTGCTGCACTCGAGAAGCCTCTAGCGGTGAGGGCTTGCCGCACAATCTCCAGGCGTGAAGGAGAAGTCGTTCTGGGCACGGGTGGAAAAGAGGCTGGCGGGGCTGCTTGAGCATTGTCCTCGAGGTGGGCAGGCAAAGCGGAGGGCCCGTGGCGAGACTGATTAGATCGGTAGTCCAAGACCTGTTCCAGGAGAATGGGGCTACCAGTAACATGACCGTGTTGCAACCTCTGAGCTTGAGGAGGACTTTGGGGACGAGGACCGTCGGGGGATAAGCGTAAGCGATGAGACCGTCCCACGGAATGGAGAGCGCGTCGACTGCCCAGGCTAGGGGGTCTGGAATCGGTGAGACGAAGAGGGGAAGCTGGCGATTCCACCTCGTGGCAAAGAGGTCTATCATGGGAGTTTCCCAGTGAGCGCAGATCATCTGAAAGATGTCTGGGTGAAGTGTCCATTCCGTGTGAAGTAATTGTCCGCGCCGAGATAGTGAGTCCGCCAACACGTTCAGGTGACCGGGGATGTGTCGAGCTCGGAGGGATAGTCCTCGGTCCTCGCACCAGCGCATCAATTGATAGAGTAGAATGCATAGCTCGGGAGAGTGAGTACCGCCCTGCTTCTGAATGTAAGAAACGACTGTGGTGTTGTCCGAAAGGACTAGGATCTCCTGGTGGCGAATGTGCGTTTCCCATTTGATGAGGGCTTGCCAAACCGCTTGTAGCTCTAGCCAGTTGATGTGTCTGTTTGCTAGATCCGGAGACCAGAGGCCGGATGTTGAGAGGAAACTCGGTAGCAAATGTGCACCCCAGCCGGTGAGACTTGCGTCCACGCAGAGTGAGAGCTGAGGAGGCGGGGAGGCTAGAGGAACTCCGACAGCGAGCCATGAAGTGTCTGTCCAACGTTGCAGATGTGGGCGAAGGATCTGAGTCACAGGTACCGGCGCGTCTAAGTCGCCGGAGGACGGACGCCAATGAAGCAGCAGGTGTAATTGAAGCGGCCGGGAGTAAAGACGACCGAGGGGAAGGAGATCCGCCGCTGCATTCATCAAGCCGAGGAGCTGAAGCCAAACTCTGGCGGGGACTGATTCCGCCTGTGCTACCTGGGCGGCCAAGGAGGCTAACTTGTGGATTCGAGGCTCCGGCAAACTCACTCTGTTGAGGTCGGTCGCAAATTTCATGCCGAGATGAATAAATCGTTGAGATGGAGATAGGTCCGACTTGCCTGTGTTTACCAGGAACCCCAAACGCGACAGCAACAGGAGCAAAGAATCTCTGTCCGTCCGCAGGGTGCTTATCGATTGATTCCGCAGGAAGAGGTCGTCCAAATAGTTGGAGGTTGGACTGGACGACGACTGCCTGGTCTTGGCAACGACAGCATCCATAATGCGAGTAAAAGCCCACGGGCTGATGTTGAGACCAAACGGAAGGGCTCGAAACTGGTAGATCACCCCGTCGAACGCGAATCGGAGATACCGCCTGGAAGCCGGGTGTATGAGGACATGGAGATATGCATCGGATAGGTCCAGGCTGACAGCGAAGTCCCTCGGTTGTACAGCAGCCCGAAGGGTCCTGGAGGTTTCCATGCGAAAAGTGGGAGCTATGATAAACTTGTTTAGTGCTGATAGATCGATAATTGGGCGCCACTTGTTGCCCGGCTTGGGAACCACAAAAAGTCGGCTGTAAAATGCTGGTGAGTCGATATGATGCACTACCTCTGTGGCGGCCTTCTGTAGAAGCGATTCGACCTCTCCGCGTAGTGCGATGGCTTTCAGACTGTCCGAAGGAATCTCTGTCCATACGGGTGAGCGTCTCAGAGGCGGGGGAGAACGAAAAGAAATTGAGAGTCCGTCGGTGATGGTGGCGAGTACCCAGGGGTCGTCTGGAAGTAGCAACCTCCACATGTCGCTGAAAAGAGTGAGCCTCCCGCCGACAGGAGGTCCCGGAGCAGAAGGCGGGGGCTGGAACGGGGACGAGTCAGGGAGCCCGCCCGCGCCCACGGCGGCGGGCAGACCTGGGCCAAGCGGGGACAGAGGTCCTAACTGGTCTAGCACGGCCGAAGGCGGGGAACCGCCGGGACGTCTTGGCGGAAGCTGGAGTGAAGGATGAAGCGGGTCTGGAAGTCCGCAGGGCGCGACCCACGGCCTTGCGGGCGGAGTGAAAGCGTGAGGCTGTAACACGGCTGGGCCAGCGGTCCGGATTGCCGTCCTTCACCTTCTGCCAGGTGTCACCGAAGAGGAGTGGTCCACCAAGGGGGGCACGACGCAGCTGTGTCTTCAGATCGGGAGGCATACCGCGACAGGCGAGTAAGACTGCATCACGACGCATGAGGTCACAGTTGGATGCTGCCGCCATTGTGTTGACCGATGAGTGATACGCTGCCCGATTTGCCGCAACCCCGAGGGCGAGAAGGTCACCAAGTAAGGGTGTAAGCGATGGTTGCCAAGCGTCCTCGATGCGACGGATTAAACCTTGAGTGAGAAGCTCTAGAAAACCAGCACAGGCCAAGGAGTTCCGCACTAGTGATGCCGTCTTATCCAACCCACGAGGGAGGGTGTGTCTCAGCTGATTGGTACCGCCAAGCTGGGATATCGATTGAGGGTCCAACGATGGAAGCTGACAGCTAAAGGACTGTGAATGTCCCGCATACCAGGATTGGCGGAAGGAGATGTCTAGGTCAGCTGGCCACTTGCGACCAGAGAAGAAAAGATACTCCTGGGAATCTGTCTGTAGGTAAGCGGAAAAGGAATCTCTCAAATCCTTAAAACCAGGGGGCTGCGGTAAAGACTTGAACCTCTTCTGTGGACGGCCAGAGTCGACAAAGGCAGACACCTTCCTCTTGAGTGGGGGCGACGAGGGACACGCATCCTTGGGCAGTGCAGCCGTGATGAGTCGAGCTGCTTCATCAATGCCGAGAAGCGTTTCCGTGCGTGACGTAGAAGGGAGTCTAGGTGATGCAGTATCATCCGACACCGTATAGTGAGACGAGGAGCTGTCCATACCAAGTAGGCCCGAAACTGAATCCTCCGGGAGAAGACTAAGAGTCTCCTCATCCCGCGTAGGAAGCGAAGTCCGGTGAGGATTGACGTTGGTGGATATCGGTCGAGCCACGTCACGACGAGAGAAGGTAGCTGCCGGGGAGCATCGCATCCTCTGGTGTTGATGTGTAGCCGTCGGCGAGCATCGCGTCCGCTGGTGTGGGTGAGGCGGGGGTGGGGGCAAAACGCGAACAGGAGACGGGGACCTGGAGTGAGCCATGCGCCTGTCCCGGTTGGAGCGACTGCGAGAACAGGAGCGGCTGCGAAGATGGGAGCGGCGGCGACGACGGGAGTGACTGCGACGACGCGGACGACTGCGACGATGTAACTGGGAAGAGGTGAAGCTCGGGTCCGAAGCTCGCGAAGGAGACGAATACAACAAGGACGCTGGTTGGAAGTTGTGACGGCCGTTGCGTAGCATATCAGGTTGCTTCCTCTGATCATAAGTAGCTGCGCCAAAGCATCTAGAATTGCTGGCCGAATGAGAGATGTGAGGACTGTTGGAAGACCTACGCTGTTTAGACACGTGTCTCGGCTGACCTACCTCCATAAGGTAGGCACTCTGCCCTAGTGCTGTCTCTCCGTAAGAGTCAGCGGGCGTATCCTTGCGAGACCTCTCAGGACTGACGGACAAATGACGGCGTGGATCGCGTCTCTGTAGGCTTGCCTCCGTATGGCGAGCACTCTGCCCTCGTGCTGTCTCTCCATAAGAGTCAGTGGGCTTATCCTTGCGAGATCTCTTAGGACTGATGGACAAATGACGGCGTGAATCGCGTCTCCGTAGGCTTGCCACCGTATGGCGAGCACTCTGCCCTCGTGCTGTCTCTCCGTAAGAGTCAGCGGGCTTAGATCGAGTGTGAGTCACAGAAGATGCAGTCCTGTTTGAAGAGCTAAACTCATGTGTCCCACGTGTCGTCCGATCCCCCAGGTCAGATCGAGAGTGTTTAGTTAAAACGCCGGGAATGGTCGGGGGTTCCAAAAAGGACTGCCGGTCCGTAACCGGAGTCGGGCGCTCGCGCCGGTAAAATTTCCACAACTGGGACCAAACTTGTTCAGGCCAGGTTACACAAATCTCGCAAGAATGGTCCGATGCGCATCCCATACAAGGAAGGCATAACTTGTGCTTATCGCTAGGCCATTGGAAATCTCCGCACTGCGGGCAAGTAAGGACTTGGTTACTGTAACATAAATCAGACATGACTATCGACCGGGCGCAGGCACGACGAAGCCCCGCCAACGAAACACGAGAGATCGGCGCGAATCTATACGATCGAAGCGTAGCCACAAATTGAAGCCACAAACCGAAGCAGGCACCCGGTCCGGGGCCAGCCAAGGGCTGGGGCCGATATGTTACCTCTCCTGAGATGCGTGGACGGGAAGAGATATATCCATGGCGTCCAAGGCACACGAAGAAGGTAAAAAATCCCAAGTAGATCCACGCTGAATAGAGCACAACACAACCACAGCAGGGAGCGTCGGGAAGAAAACACTGAGTTTCCGATGGAAGAACAGTTAGAATTCCGGTAGTGACGTACGAAGTCCAGAAGTAGAGTAAGACGACCGGCCCTTTAAGAACCGGTAAATTTCCTAGGCTAAAACACGTCTGCTCACAAGAGCTAAGTATCGATGACTGATTGTGATTGGGCCACGTGGTGAATGCCCGTTTTTGGGCAAGGAAGGGAGGCTACTCTCAGCCCTAGTTAGGGTTCCCCGAGTGCCTCCCGGGTTGTGTAGGAACACAACAAGTTCTTAGGCTAAAATTGGGTAAGTAGTTGACACTTCCAGACAGTAATGTCATCGGTAATGTTTTTGAAGAAACAATTGCTGCTAGTGCTTGTCTATTCGCATTACTGACGTGTCTCTCACCCCAGCCATACGGGTCAGCATAAATGCACAAATACTTCACACACAACTAACAGACATAAAATCCAATTTAGCAGATCGAATGTAAACACAAGCAATCAAGTCAGTCTATAAAGAATATGGTGGAACACGGAAAAACAGAAACTGATTTAACTTTCGAGCATACTTAGTGATGTCTTGCGAATCTTTCAGGGTTCAGTTGATCAAGCTGCAATCCACTCTTTTGTGTCTGCAGTTGTGAGCAAAAGGCTTCAGGAACGGAAAAAAATGCACATCTGAGTATCGATCAGGGTATCAGGAATATGATTTGCATTTTCCGTAGCAACAGTGCTTCTCAGGCATCTCCAGAACCACCGAAAATCAGCTAAAAGAACAGAAAATACAGTCGCATCTAGCAATGAATTCGGTTTGTTTTGCCAGAGCTCATTGCCACATTCAGAAGCACATGGTTCTACCACATGCCGATTGGTTCAGGGGCTCTAGCGCGCGTAGTTTTAGTGACATTTTAGCCAAAATGTGGATCGGTCTGTTGTGCAGGCTCATGAGTGAAGTGGTTTATGAAGAACATATTCGTAAATCTTCAAAATAATTAAAATGCTACATACCTGTTGAAGCTGCTTTTGACAGTTCCATATTTGGACATTTCTCCTGTCGGAGATATCTGTTTGGACTCTCGTTTGGGTGCCGATAAGCCAAAGTTGCCCTGCCCTTGCAAATCCTGCTCATGAAAAATATGTTTAACCCTTATCTTTCAGAATACACCAGTGTGTGAAATAAGTCTGCCTAAAATAGTTCAAGGGTAGTGCCAGAATAGCTTGGCGCCTCTAGGTGCCAAGCTATTCTGGCACCACCCTTGAACTAAAGCCATTGGTCTATATCCTTATCTGTAAGTACTATAATGTAGCTTGCATATGGCAGTGTACAAATTTGAAGCTTTTAGCCTCAGTATGATATAGGTTAAAAAACATAAACTCAGACAATAAACAGGATACTGGAAGAAACTACAGAATTTTGTTTTAAATCTTTTCATAAGTTTTCAACTCCATCCCAGAGTCTTCCTTCTGAAGTAGTATGGTGCTTAGCCCATTTAACCCCACGGCCGCATTTCCCAAATTCTGGAGGTGTCACATACGGGCTATGTACCAAGAGCAGGAGATGGATCAACCATGATAATCCAAAGTAAAACCAGATTTGCCTGGCGCTATCAGGTGTCAAGCAAATCTGGCACTACCTTTGAATTATCATGGTCGATTCATCTCCTGTTGTAGTGTGTCTGGGCTACATGAGTTATCCCATTACATCCTGAGGCTGATTTTGTCAAATCTGCTTACTGTCCTAAGAAGGCTACATTACAGATTACGAGATAGATCAACCATTTTAGTTCAAGGGCGGTGCCAGAATAGCTTGGCGCCTCAGGCGCCAAGCTATTCTGGCACCACCCTTGAACTATCACATTTAAATTTATTTAAAGCAATGGGTGCATCAGGATGAAAAGGGTTAAGCACTCAATGCCCTGATGTGGGACTTCGAGTTCCATCATGTGCTCTGAGCATGTGGAGATTCAGCCCCCTTCACTGGCCAGCTGAGCCAACATTATGTCGTTAAAAGCAGGCCAATTCAACACCGACTAATCCCACCAATCCAAGAAACATGGGATATGAACAGGGTCAGCAAGTGGCAAAGCACGCCATGAGCCCTTGCAGATGCGGGGGCTCTTGAGGGTCTCTGCCTCTTGCATTTGGGTGGTGTCCACGTTTTCCAGCAGTGAAGGGGTTAAAATGACAATAACACCAGCAGATGATTAGGACATTAGTCATATAGTTTACCCGACGACTATATACAGACAGAACCTGGGCCCTTTTCGTGTCCGGTGCATTCATGTTAACCCTATCGGCCCCAAGGTCCCATTTCTCAAATATTGGAGGTGTTGCCTATAGACTATGCACCAGTTGCAGGAGATGGCTTGACCATAATTCAAGGGTAGTGCCAGATGAGCTTGGTGCCGTCAGGCGCAAATCTCATCTGGCACTACCCTTGAATTATCATGGTCAAGCCATCTCCTGCTGTAGGGACTCGGGGCTAAAAGGGTTAACAGTGTGTGTAACTGCATGCATGCAGTGTCAACAGAATAGTCTCATCGTCTGATAAACTGAAGGCACCAAGCTAATCTGGCACTACGCTTCAATTATCAGTCTCATTGTCTGATAAACTGATATTAAAATAGACACCCTGACACTTAAAAATCACTCACCATCTCTACATCCAGTACCAGTGGCTGCATTGCACAGTGGTGAACCCCTTCACTATCAATGGTCACAGATACGTTTCTCAAATCATTGCCATAGATCCCCACCCAGCCAAAGAACATGGATGCAAAAGAGTTGTCCGCAAGAGGACTGGATCCTCATGAGCCCCTCTGCTGAGGCTGATGAGGATCTATGTCTCTTGCTGTCTGGGCAGCCCAAGGCGTAACCCTGCAACTGGACGCATATTTTTGCTGGCATATTTGTTTGTTCAGTGACCAAAAGCCGCAATCAGCCCACACACACACACACACACACACAGAGACGCAAATTGGTCTTGGCAAGAGGTATAGATCTTTATCAGCCCCCGCATCTGTTGGGGCTCATAAGGATCTGGTGTTTATTTTCTTGGTTAACCCTTTTAGCCCCATAGGTACTTTTCCCAAATTTTCTCAGTGTTACTGAACGACTGTACCAGTTGCTGGAGTTGGATTGACCATGATAATTCAAGGGTAGTGCCAGATTAGCTTGGTGCCTGATGGCGCCAAGCTAAACTGACACTACCCTTGAATTATCATGGTCAATCAATCACCTGCTGTAGGGACTCGGGGATAAATGGGTTAATGCCATTTCCGCCCAAGCTACTCACCTGACCACCAGAGGTACCAATGGTGCTGTTACTGGACTCGCCATCATCACTGTCCCACTCATCGTCCCACTCTTCCACACTATGCTGAGGGTGCATGGTGTCGCCGCCGCTGTGCACCCCTCCTCCCTCGTCGTTAGGGCCATTGGAAAAGCCATTAGACGGGCTGGTAAAGGACATGCGCTGGGGCGGTAAGCTCATGGGGGGCGGAGGGGGAGGGAAGGAGGGCTCTGGCAGTGACATGATCTACAGATGAACAAGGCATAGCTTTGTTAAATGAGGATGTTGACACTTCACTACAACAACAAAAAGGAAATAACAATGCTTTTGTTTCCGAGGTCCATACAGGCAGCCTCAATATTTTTTGATACCCATGATCCATGAAGTCCGACCATGTTATTCACAATAAATTATTGTAGTGCTGTGAAGAAAATCACTTGGTAAGCAAAAGGTCCTTGGGCTGACATCAGCTTTAGCTGGACTGCTCACGGCTGTGCGTAGGCCAGCTAAGGCTGATGTCAGCCCAAGGACCGTTTCAGAGACCTAAACACATTATATCCAATACAGCAGTATACTGGTGCACATAAAACTGAGATTGCCCTATATTTCTAAACATTCACCATTCAAACCTTTAATAAACTTTTTTGTCCTTTTTCTTTATATACACAAACATAAACTAAGTACTAGCTGTGCGCTGTATCTGACTGTTCCTTCTGCATGCAGCTGCTGGTACTGTTAACTCATTCGAGACATGCCGCCTCTGAATATGCGGCTTATACTGCGTATCCGGAGGCAGCACATCTCAAATGAGTTAACCCTTTTACTGTTGGTAGAACCAGTAGCAGAATGCACAAGGTGGTTAATCCTTTCAGCCCTGGATCCCTACAGCAGGAGATGGCTTGACCATGATAATTCAAGGGTAGTGCCAGATTAGCTTGGCGCCTGAAGGCACCAAGCTAATCTGGCACTACCCTAGAATTATCATGGTCAAGCCATCTCCTCAACTGGTACATAGTCGTTAGGCAACACCTCCAAAATTTGAGAAATGCGACCTTGGGCTAAAAGGGTCAACATTTACCAACATACCTCCACATAGGTCTCGGGGATGAGGCCCTGGTCCCCATTAGAATTCCTGGCTTCCCACCAGCCATCACCAATGTCCTGCACACAACATACAATCAACTTATATAACACCAAATGCAAACATCAAAAGCTTGATGTAGTCCAGACATGAAGAATGCCATTACTCAGCTTCTTGCTGCACATGGGGAAATTGGCATTTTGAAATGGGTTAACCATTGGTTGTTGGTAGAGTCTTTTGTCAATGATTCTTACCTGAAGGTATCATCACGACAAAGAGCACTACCGACAGTACTGGTTGCTGCATGCACAAGAGGGTTAACTCATCCGCGACGTGATGCCTATGGATACGCAGCAGTTCGCCGCGTATCCGTAGGTGGTATGTCTCGAATGAGTTAATTATAGGAATTTCCTAACAATTTGATGTAATTTTTCTGTCTTCAACCATACAGGTCAGTCAGATGGCCACATGCAATCTAACTTTGCATGCAATCCAACCTTGAAAGCTTTCAAGTGTAATTCCTTTTTTAAAATCACTCTTGACGTGCAATGTACTTGTGTGCATGTACAGCAGCACCAGTTTTCAGTGACCACCCTTCTGACAGATCACCTGTCATTCAAGATCATAAATTAATTACCAGTAGGGGTTGTAGCCACCTAAATGATGGTCTATAATGACAAGCCACACTTTCTGCCCTTCAAGACCTCTCTCAAGAAAGCGCGGGTCCTCTTAACCCTTTTCATCCTGATACCCCCATTGATTGAAATAAATCTGACGACAGTTCAAGGGTGGTGCCAAGCTATTCTTGAAATAAAACAGTTGAGCTAGCTCCTAATCTGTAATGTAGCCTTCATAGGACAATAAGCAATTTTTAAAAAAATCAGCCTCAGAATGAAATGGGTTAAGACCACTTTTTTCTTGCAGGAAAAGGTTTGGCTTAAAAAGGTTCAACTGTATGAAACTGAAACTGCTACACGCTAAGTAAGTGTAAACCAACTAACATATGCCTGATAAGTGATATTGAACAGCACATATTTGGAGCCAACATTGCAATTCCCAAAACAAAAGAATATTAATAGGTCAAGGTTTTACACATAAAAAAAATCTACATGCATCTGGCAAGTGTGCATGCACTCTCTGACTCTGCATAAACATGTGAGGAATGTCCTTTATCTCTCTGCACACAACTTCACTAATAACTTACAACTCTCTCCAATCTGTAACAACACTACTGTGACTCCAAGTAGCCATGCACACAAACATAACTTTTATTAAAAAAAAAAAAAACTTGTCCAATTTCAACTAAGAACTCTTTTAGCCTGCACTGCAAATTGTGCAACAGCCAGACAAAAATGAATCGATCATGCCCGATTAGCTCAGTGTGTACTATAACAATTTAAAGGTAGTGCTTGGTTAGCTTGGCACCTGCACATGCCCCGACCTAACCAGGCACTACCTTTAACCCTTTCATTGCAAGTGGGCGCAGAATGTGTTAAGAAAATTATTTGCACTCAAAGTCAAGGATCCACAGCTGTCAAAGAAATATGGATACAAAACTGGTTGTGGCAAGAGGTACAGAACCTCATGAGCCCCCGCAACTGCAGGGGCTCATGAGGACTTATACCTCCTGCAGTTGGGTGGTACATGTATTAACCCATTGAACCCCAAGGCCACATTTTCTACATGCTGGAGGTGTCACTGAACGATTATGCACCAGTTGCAAGAGATGGATGGGCCATGATAATTCAAGGGTCGTGCCAGATTAGCTTGGCGCCTGAAGGTGCCAAGTTAATCTGGCACGACCCTTGAATTATCATGATCCATCCATCTCCTGCTGTAGGGCGTTGGGGCTAAATGGGTTATTTAACTCGGCAGTCAAGGAGCTAAAATAATCACAAGTGATCTCCTGTTCACAGTGGTCAGCAGAGAAAGTCAATACCCAAGAGAAACTCCGGCATCAAGCTAATCAGACACTGTCCCTGCGCGGTAATGGTTTGTCAATATCAGAATGCACTTGCTTCTGATTTCAACATTGTGCAGTGGGCCCTGTGCAGGGGCTGCAAGAGAATCTCTTGCAGCCCCTTCACAGGCCCCCAGTAAACAATTTTTACCTCAGAATCCAATGCATTCCAGCACGACAGCAGTAGGAAGCAAGCGTGCAATATAAACTAGGCTGTGTGAGGTGAAAGGGCCAGCTCACCTGCCGTATGATTGTCAGGGTGTCTCCACTGTAGAAACTCAGCTCCCCATTATCAGTGTCCCCCTCAAAGTCGTACAAACAGTTGGCCTGCAAACATACAAACGCACATAATTTAAAGTTGATATAAATGCAACAAAGTGCGCAAACACAAACTTGTTATGGACCTTATAAATACAAACAGAAGACACAACACACGATGACAATGCCATAAATATAAAAAAGTGACTATCAGGATATTGTGTTATAACTGTGTCAGTTAACCCATACAGCCCCGAGTCCCTACCGGAGGAGATCTATTGACCATAATAATTCAAGGGTAGTGCCAGATTAGCTTGGCGCCCCTAGGCGCCAAGCTAATCTGGCACTACCCTTGAATTATTATGGTCAATAGATCTCCTGCACTTGGTACATAGTCATTAGGCAACACCTCCAAAATATGAGAAATGGGACCTTGGGGCTAAAAGGGTTAATGAGCTTGTTGATGCACACCAGAACCACCCCCCACTCCCATCAGTGATTCATTGTTCCTACAACTCCCCCACCCCCGAAACACAAACCCATCCCTTTTAACTGAACAAGCTTGTACTTTGTAGATAAAAATTACTTGAAGATAAGGGGCAATCTGCGCTTTCACATGTACATGTATATATAAACAAGCATCTTCACATTCTTTACACAACAAATTAAACTGCAGTGCAAACATTACAAGAAATGCAAAGCCCTTATGGCTCACGTTTGTGGCCGATCCACACGTCTGACAATAAGTAAAGGGATGGCTTTTGCACTAACAAAATCCATGTTTTCTCAAAATTTAATCAGTTTTCACACATCTGTGAAACCCCCTTGACCTTTGCGATGAGTTGACTAAATTAGGATACATTGGATGGTCTTATCATCAGCTACCTTTCTGCCAAATTTGACTGAAAAGTTTGCAAAAATGTTGAGAATAACTACAATTATTGGCATTTTATACACATTTGTCAACCTCTTGAGACCCTTGACCTTTTCCAAGAGGTCATTCAAATTAGTATGGATAGATAGGTCTTACCATTAGATATCTCTGTACCAAGTTTGGGTTTGAATTTGTCAATAGTTATTGAGAAAAAAACATTTATTGTCAAAATATGGCTACTTTTTACCTATTTCCTGAGCTCTTGTGACCCTTGACCTTTCTGAGGGGTCATCCAAATTAGTATGCATAGAAAGGTCTTACCATCAGGTATCTCTGTACCAAGTTTGGGTTTGGAGTTGTGAACAGTAATTGGAAAAAAAAACACACACATCTTTTGTCAAATATGGTGATTTTGGACCTATTTCTTGAGCTCATGACCCTTGACCTTTCTGAGGGATCAACCAAATTAAAATGCATAGAAAGGTCTTACCATCAGGTATCTCTGTAGCAAGTTTGGGCTTGAAGTTGTGAATAGCAATTGAGAAAAAAGATCTTTTGTCAAAATATGGCTATGTTGGACCTATTTCTTGAGCTCTTGTGACTCTTTACCTTTCCAAGGGATCAACCAAATTAGTGTGCGTATAAAGGTCTTACCATCAGGTATCTTTATACCAAGTTTGGGTTTGAAGTTGTGAATAGTATTTGAGAAAGAAATAAATTATGTTCCAAAATAGCTATTTTTGATATATTTCCTGATCCCGTGACCTTTACCTTTGTGAGAGGTCATTGAAATTGATATGTTTAGAAAGCTCTTGCCACAAAGTATGCTTGGGCCAAGTTTGAAGACTGTAGCTTGAATAGTCTCCGAGAAAATGCCAATGTTAAAGTTGACCATGGACGACGCAGGGAAAACCACTGGCCCAGAACATACTCACTTTTGCTTCGCATGTGAGCCAAAAATGGAGTATGAAATTATGTCCATACAGAGGTCATTTCATACTCTACTACTTTGATGTTGATGTTTGCACTGCAGTTTGATATATATATATATAAATAATAATAATAATTACGGTATTTATAATGCGCTTATCTTATAATAAATATAACTCTAAGCGCGCACTCACAACTCGCGCACACTTTAGACAATGACTCACGTACCACAAATAGTGAAATACATTACGACGGTTAGCTTGGGGTGAGGAGGGTGGTGATATAGTGCTAAAACTGTTGTTTTGAGGGCGGACTCGAAGGAGGAGAGAGAGTGTTTCTGACGGAGAGAGAGTGGGAGAGTGTTCCAGGTGGATGGACCGTAGACGGAGAAGGAGCGGGGGCCGAAAGTGTTGAGTTTGGTGCGAGGAATGTGGAGGCGGAGAGGGTCGGAGGCAGAGCGGAGGGAGCGGGAAGGTGTGTAGGGGTGAAGTAAGTTGGAGAGATAGGCAGGAGCGCAGTTGTTCAGGGATTTGTAACAGAGAGACAGAATTTTGTATTGGATGCGTTGGGGGATGGGGAGCCAGTGAAGGAGTGATGCAGGGGAGTGATGTGGTCAGATTTTTTCTTTCTGAGGACGAGGCGGGCAGCGTTGTTCTGGACGCGTTGGAGAGTGAAAGTGGTGGAGTGAGGGAGGCCGGAAAGGAGAGAGTTGCAGTAGTCGATGCGAGATGAGATGAGACAGACAGCAAGTTTGGTGGCAGCTTCGGTAGTGAGGTATTTTCTGATCTGACTGATGCGGCGGAGGTGGAAATAGCATGCCTGGGCCGTGGCGCAGACGAAGCTGGTCATGGACAAAGAGGAATCGAGGATGACGCCGAGGTTCTTGGCCGAGTCAGAGAGGGAGATGGGGGTGCTATCGAGTTGAAGGTGGAGAGTGGGAGGGAGCTGGGAGAGTTTCTGGCGAGTGCCTACCATGTGAGTGTGTGTGTGAACACCATATATGTGTGTGTGTGTGTATATGTGTGTGTGCAAACACCATATGAGTATATTATGACTATGTACACTTTTTGTCCATGATTTATGATTGAAATGTACTGTACGATCTTCACCTGAATGTGTTCTCTTTGCTGACTTCATGTAGATAAAAGACATAAAATGACAAACTTCCCCTGAAATGTGAAATGTCAACAAGGATGTTCAAATGTAAAATGTCAACTACTGCAAAACAGTACACAGAACTTGGACGGAAATCATGGATGTAATGCAAGCAGACCTACACTCGTCACAGCAAGAGTAAGCATCCGATTTGTAAATGACACAACCTCTCAACCCTTCAAGTGCAGGGGTTCATGAGAATCCCTGCCTCTTGCTGCAAAAAGACTGGCCACAATGACATTCTCAGACTATGTTCTAGGCTGAGGGTTAACCCTTTTAGCCCTGGGAACCTGCAGCAGGAAATGGATTGATCATGATAATTCAAGGGTAGTGCCAGATGAGCTTGGTGCCTTCAGGATCATGATCAATCCATCTCCTACAACTGGTACAGTCATTACGCAATACCTCCAAAATGTGAGAAATGGGACCTTGGGGCTAAAAGGGTTAATCCTATAACTAAAGATGGACAAGTTATTGGACACAAACAAAAGCAGGGTTGAGCAGCCTGTATGTTGGTGAAATACAAGACCAGAAGAACACAAGAAAGATGAAATAGCCAAATGTAGTGCATTAATTCTCTCTCTCTCTCTCTCTCTCTCTCCAAGGAGAGCCAAATGCCAGTAGATTTTTTGACAGGGTGTGGTCAAGTCATGTTTCTAGAAGCCCACATTTCACAATGCAAGCACACATAAAAGTGTTCTGGTTAAACACACAAAATCAAGTAGTCGTTTGGCTACTGAAGTCCTAGAACATTAATTTTGGTCCTTTCTCTCTCTCTCTCTCTCCCCCTTCGCCAGTCATAAACCTCCCTGGTGCATGTATCCACCAAAAATAACCATGATCACCCCGACCTCTCGTGTTTCTCCCACAAGGGCTAAATACAAGAAATTGCTGTCTGCCTCGCCTGTAGCCAGCACTTGATGATCTAACACAACTGACTCACTGACATTTGTGACAATTCTTGCCTCTTTGCAGAGACCCCGGCCAACAATTTACAGCAATCACCCCTTCCGCTGTGTGTGACCCCTATGTAAAGTCTTACTATTCACCTACTATCCCTTCACAATATCTACTTTTCATATTCTGATATGAAATAAAAGTCTCATCCATATCAAACCATATCTTCACAAAAGCTGCTGTCATATTGAGCTTTGAATTTACCTTTGCTGCTAGAGATCGCAAATTTTGCATCTGAAACGACTGCACCCTGACTGACTTTCATGTGAAAACACAAAGTGTGACCAAAAACAGGCATAAAGAACATAGGCCAACAAGAGACAAATCCTCATGACCCCCGCCCCCCCCCCCCCCCCCCACTCTCTGCGGGGGCACAGAAGGGTTTATGTCTCGCAGCCAAACAGCATTCGCCTTGCCCTGCCAGTGATGGAGTTAACCCTTTAAGGGAAAGCACTGAGACTCGCGGTGATTTCAAATCCATAAAAAAGCTTTAGGAATGACTTCTTTAAGTTCCCTAAGGACCCAGCTCATCACTAGACACAATGCCTACCCTGCCAAAACTCTCCTAACATTCATTATTACCATTACCGTTTAAAGTAGTAAGTATGCAATCATATTTTTGTATTTTGACAGAACAGTCTCTCTTTCCTGCATCCTTAAAACCAAGTGCGTGTCTAAAAGGTTACAAAACAGACACGAATTTGGAAAGGCCAGACATTTCTGCACCGAACAGTCAAATTGAGACTGACCTGTGGTGTTCCCTTATTTTGCTCAAGGCTCACCACTGGTGCAAGTGTCATCATGATCACCTGTACTGTGCATGAAATCTGCATGAACCAACTCAACATTATCAGCCTGCATGTTCTAGATTAGATATGTGACAACTGCCTTGACACCCTCTGTGTGTGTGTGTGTGTGTGTGTGTGTGTGTGTGTGTGTGTGGTATGTGTGACAGTGTGTGTGAGTGTGTGGCTACACACACTCACAGATCAATGAGGAACTAACAGTATATCTAGAATAAATTTACACGTAGGACAGTGTAGGACAAAGTAACAACAAGAAACTATGCCTAGTAGTAGTATAAATTTACATGTAGGACAAAGTAGTTTTCAGCTGCAAACATTAGATACTAGTCTGATCAAAGTATTTTAGTGATAAAATGTATTATAAGCACACATACATACACAACTGAGGAAAAAAACATAAACACTACAACACCTTGGCTTTAATCTGACCACAGCCAAAGTCTTAAGACCCGGATAATGTGATAAACAAGATGATAAAATCAATCAGCTGTCAAATTGTCAAGTCCTGCGTCTGTGATTTATATCATTGCAATCAAATAAATTTCCTTGCACACTTACTGACAAATTTTTACACTTAACTTTAGCAAAAGCAATAGACGCAGGTATACTACTGCCACTAAGCAGAAACAAATTTTGCAAGCACACAAGCATCATACAAAATGACAAACCATAAAACCATATTCCAATTTCAAAGCCTGATTTTATATATATATATATATATATATATATATATATATATATATATATATATATATATATATATATATATATATATATATATATATATATATATATATATATATATATATATATTTTTTTTTTTTTTTTTAGGCCTGGACTTTGATGAGCATCTGATCAACTTACTGTTGACATTAACATATTGACTTGATAAATGGTCATTGGGCACTTTCCAACCCCAATCAGAGGAACAGACTGAGCTGATCCCTTTCAGCAAGTGACATAGATTCACATGAGCCCCTGCAACTTCAAGGGCTCATGTGAATCCATGCCTACTGCTGGTGGACAGAACTGGATGAAGAACTGATTGCATGCGTTCACAGCATCACCCTCTTTGATCATCTGCTGACACAGTGACAGCAAGTTGCACAAGCTGTGAAGATGTTACTGCTTTAACATTAAGTACGGTCTGTTTTACACTGGGACAAGGTATGCTCGGAATGCTTACTTAACAAGAATTAGACTCACACAACAACCTGTACAGTGTATAGTACATACGCTAGCAGGCTGAACATCACAAAGCTATATGACAGCCATAACCTGTGTAAAACGAAAACCAAATGCAACTGCAAAAAGTCATCCCTGGAGCCAAAAGGTAAAGGTCCTAACCCTCCAGCTGTCAGGAGCGCTTTTTGCAGGAATCACCTCAACAAAGTGCACTACCAACAAGCAAAGGGTTAAAATGGTTTGAAACCAGCCACAGTTCGTCCACAAGAAGTTGTGCATGGACCCACCGCAACCAATGTTATCCTAAGGACCTCACTGGGTTCTTCAACTGTATGATAGTAATGGTGTCTAAAATGTGACCACTTAATTCTTGTTCCCAGTACATTACAGGGAATCTCAATGTCACCTAAGAATAGTCAATGGGGGAAAAAAGTGACAGCAAAATTTCAAGCAAATTAGTGTCATGAAATTGTGGCTGAATTTTCATAATAAAACTTATGAAAAATTGATCAGAAAACAACTAAGTGTTACTTACAGTTTTGGCTTCCATTCCACGTAACTTCAAACGACAGAAAAAGCCAAGACTCAACTCCTGAACAGAACAATTTCTCTACCCTACTAGTGTATTTTGGTCAGTGCAGTTGAAAAGATGGACTGCGGTTAATTGCTGATATTACATTTAGACCTGGTGTCAAACTAGTGACACATACTTCATTACAGGTGGCGTGGTAATCTGATATGCTTCACTGAGCAAACCTACTTCACAGTGTTAACAACATACTGCTTTACACTGCCAAGCTTGGAAAGTCCACTTCTTAACATAGAGTTTTTCATCTTTTTGTTGATAATAAAATTCATCACTTATGACAACAATGATAAATGCAACAGAAAGGAAGTAATCATTACTGATATCTATTATCACACGCCTTTTACCCCTTCAGCTGTCAGGTCAGTAGCACTTTTTCTCATGGTGATTCCTGCAGGGATCACCAACAATAAAAACTACTACTGATAGCCAAAGGGCTTTCAAAACCATTTATTCTCACTGTCTGAACTCCTCCCTCTCTCTCCCTCAAACCCATTTGCACAAAATTTCAGTAGTTTCTGTAACACTCAGTACTGTTTATCAATGCACCACAGGGGTCTGCGTACACACACACAGGGTTGCTACATATATAAATGTGTATGCACAAAAATAATGTGAAACTTCTTCCAACACAATGTAACATATGATGACTGGGGTGAAAAGTTACATAACTCATTATTTAAAAAGAAATTGACATTTGTCAGATCTGACTGTAAAATGTTCCTGCGATCTGTCACCCCAGCCTTCTGTCAACCAACCTACCACCTGTGCAAGTCACCATATTGTATAGGGACTATCAGTGTTTAGCTGATATAAATCACTGTCCAGCCAATGACCCCAGATGTAAAAAAGGGTCTTCTCAAACTTCAAAGATGTATACATGTGTGTATGCAGACACCTCACAAAAATGTGTAACTGTAAGTTCTCCCAAAAATGTACAATATACACCCCCCCCCCCCTCTTGAAAATGCAATAATCATGACCCCTGCACCACTTTGTCATTCCCAATAACCACTAGCTGGAACTACAAGTACAAAATATTAAAATATTATTTTTGTGAAACAATCAAATGTGTAAATGTATCATCACAGCACACGCAACAGGAAAGAAATTGTCAAACCAACTGACCATTGTGATGACACTCAGCTGTAATAACCATTTGACAAAAAATATTGTGTCACTGTGTATATCAGCAATTATGCATCAAACTATAATAATCATTATCTTTCCTCCATATCCGATTTGGGAAACGAAAATAAAATCTTTTGTTTTGCACCGAAAGACATATTCTGACACAACAACAATGTATTACAAATTATAGCAGTCTAAGTATCGAACGTGGTGCCTGCTTTAGCGAACATTACCACGAATAAACTAAACTAACAATCGTGTTTTGCAATCGGTGGGATATCGAGTTCGACAAATGAACACAGGCTAGCCCAAACGTTCCAAAACTACCATTACAGTCACAGGCTGTATTTAGTCTCTGTGTCACTATCCGCTTTAAAAAACTGTGTCAATTCAATCTTTAATTTGCACGAACAAATCAATTTCGGCTGGCTGGAATGTTCTACTCGTGAGTCACAGTGACAACGGCTGTTCGCTCCGTAAAACTAGTCCAACAGAAGTGGGCGTAGACTTCTTACCTAAAGCATACATAGCAATTACGATTTCAGTCAACAACGCATACTAAGTGTTGTTTATCGCAGACCATGCTGTGCAGCAACAACCTAACAATAAGCGTGAAATTATGAGCGATTAATATGTTCAGCGAAGTGTGTAAGGTTGTGTTGACAAACTGCCTCACCTGAATCTCCGCCATCTTGCATCCAGTCAGCTGTTGGCAGTGCCACCTGTTGTACAAAAGGGAGGTAAAACTGCCCGTTTGCTAGCAGACGACAAAATGGGTCAGGGTACGTTTTGTAAATCAGTGAGCTTTCGGTTTGTGACAAACCAAATAACTTCAAATACGATTTTTTTCCCACGGTCTTTATAATTCTAAGGCTAAACGAGGTCGACTGTATGCTTTGTTTGTGGGAGGGGGGCTTACGTGCGAAGCAAAAGTTAGTCTATGTTCTGGGACTTGTGGGCCAGTGGTCGTCTGTCCGGCATCCGCCCGCGGTCGCCCACGGTAAATATTAACGTTGGCATTTTCTCGGAGACTATTCAAGCCACAGTCTTCAACTTTGTTTAATGATACTTTGTTGCAAGGGCCTCTCTCAAAGGTCAAGGTCAAAGGGAGTCAAGAAATAGGTTTTAAAAAAAGAAGCCGTATTTTGACAAAATTAGTTTTTTTCTCAGATACAATTCACAACTTCAAACCCAAACTTGGTACAAAGATACATGATAGTAGGACCTGCCTATGCATGCATACTGATTTGCTTGGCCTCTCAGAAAGGTCAAGGTCAAAGGGAGATACACAGTGACCATCAGGAAATAGGATTTTTTTTTTTAAAAAGAAGATATAAAAAAAAGACATAGTTTGATAAAAGATGTTCTTTCTCAAATAATATTCATAACTTCAGACTTAAACTTGGTACAGAGGTCACAAGAGATCAGGAAATAGGGTCACAAATAGCTATTTCTTGACAACAACAACAACAAAATTCTAATACTTATTAACACTTAAAATCCAAACTTAATCGAGATCGAGGTACCGGATGGTAAGACCTTCGTATGCATACTAATTTGGATGTCCCATCAGAAGGTCAAGGGTCACAAGAGATCGGCGAATGATGTTGAAAAAAAAATCATTTTAGCTTTTATTAACACTTTTGCACAACCCCTTTAACTAAATTTGGCAGAAATATAGCTGATAAGACCTTTTTATGCATACTATTTGGGTTTACTAGTCATAAAGGTTAAGGGTCACGTGAGATAAACAAAGGTGTGAAAAATGCTTACATTTTGAGAAAACATGGATCAATCATGCACATGTGCCTTTAAGGGATTTGCCATTCTTGTTTTCAGAACTTTCATGTACTCCACACAATGTCAGTGATAGCTGTCTAGATTCATTTTTCAGTAAATACTTTCACAAAGAGAAAACTACCATTTTTGTAATATGATACAAACTTAACATATGTTCAAGGGTGTTGGATCTAGGGACTGCATTCTTCCAAGGTTGAACTTTGCCAGAGAAATAAAAAAAATTGCAGTCATGAGAACTATAACAAAACAAGCAAAAAAATGCCGGTCATGCTTTACAATTTTAGGACTTATCACCCCACCCCCCTCCCCTTACCACTGCAATCATGACCAAAATCATATGCAACCCCCTCCCCTCCATCACCCATCTGCCTCAAATAGTAAGATAAAATTATTCAGATATCCACACCAGGCCATAGAAAGGTCCCGAGGAGGCACACGTACCCACCTCTGCCTGCATCAACCCCAAAACTGGAAAATGTCCATCTCGTGGACAATAAAGTGATTTGTAATCTACATATACTTTCTCAAAGTGAAACCTCACTCACCAGACACAGACTCGCTATTCTGAGAGTGAGTTTGTATCAGATAAGCCAGGTTTCACTTGAAAAAAAAATTGTAAGTGAAATCAAATGACCATTGCCATATGTATTTGACAGGCACCTTTGCAGTTGTCATGTGCTTTAATTAGCTGGAACTTGATTCCATTCAGGTTTTTTCGCCCCTCCATATTGCAAAGTCCGCATAGATTACATGTAAAAAATTCCAGTCTGTTAAGGAAGAATAATGCTTTCTGCACACATCACCTACTGAGTAAAAAATTTGTTTTACAATTTTTACCAGCAAGCTGATAAAGTGTTCAATAGACTAACTGGCAGTTTACCTTGTGTGGATAGTTTAAGCGATTTTTACTCTGATTGTCAGTTGGTAGGTTTTCTAATTGTGGAATAAACACTCACAGAGTGGCAGTTTTCACAGTTATTAGTAAAATTATGAGGTTCCTCTCGCACCCTGAAGCAAAAAGAGACCAAATGGTTCAAGAGAGCGTAAGTAACATCAAAAGTTAAATATATCCTGGTCTGTGATTTTGCATTTGCATCTGACAATCATACAGTTCAAAATTATAGGCCAGTCAGTAAATAGCCAGGATATATTATGTAGGCCTTAGTGTTTTGTTTTTGTTGTTCATTTCTGGCTCACATGCGATAGCAAAAGTGAGTCTGTGTAATGGACCAGTGGTCATCTGTCCATTAACATTGGCATTTTGTCTGAGACTATTCAAGCCACACTCTTCAAACCTGGCCGAAGGGTATTTTGTGGCAAATCCTTTCTTAATACATGTATATCAATTTCAGTGACCTCTCACAAAGGTCAAGGTCCCAAGAGATCAGGGAATAGGTCACAAATAGCCATGACAGCAACAAACAATTCTCAAATACCCAGTACTATTCACAACTTAAAACCCAAACTTGGTACAAAGTTACCTGGTAGAAAGACCTTCTGTGCATACTTATTTAGATGACCCCTCAGAAAGGTCATAGATCACAAGAGATCAGGAAATAGCTCAAGAATAGACATTTTGATGAAAATTGCATTGTTTCACTTGCTATTTACAGTTTTTAATTATTTTTTTTTTCTATCCAATTTTGCGTGAAGGTAGCTGATGATGAGATCTTTCTATGCATACTAATTTGTTTGAACCCTCACAAAGGTCAAGGGAAATGGAAGGTGGCCAAAAATCTGAAAATGCATACATTTTGGGAAAACATAGATTTCACAGGCACAAAAGCCAACCCTTTATTTATATTAGGACACTTGAACCGTGCAATGACCTGTTTGAATGTTGAAGGTCAGAAAGGGTCGGATTCATTTTGAGATGAGACTTCGGGCCTTAAAGTACCATTACGACTAAATCTGAAAACACATTTCAGCACCATATGTGTTTGTTATGCCTTGTCAACACACCTAATGAACTTTAACAACAGTTGGGACACACAGCAAAAGCACACGCATAATTGCACCTATTTATTCTGTCCAGCCATTAGCGTGTCAATCTATTTTTAGCTGTTTCTCGTACTGAAAGCGTTGTATTATAGAACGGAGCAGAGTCATTGTCAAATTATTTGATGTCAAAACATGTGCTGAATTGGATTGTCGTGTGTCTAAATGAACTATATCTAGACCTGCGTGTAGCGTTTCGTAACCATCTGTTACAGAAGTGTATCTTTGAACACTTACGGGGTAGTGGGCCTTCAAGGCCTTTGCCATTCTTTCTCTCTCATGTTTGTTTGTTCATTAGTCAGTAAATTGGTTTTGTTGTTATTGTTTCAAGCAGGTTGAGCTCGTTTCTTCTTCTTCTTCTCCCACTGAATGCTCAACATGAACATTTTGATGGTGAAACAGTAAGCACTTTTGGGGAGGGGTGCATAAGAAAAAAACAAGAAGTTGATTTACTGGAAGGAGCCCACCCTTGAAACAAAACACAAGGGTGGGGGGCAGAGAATGTCTTGGAGTGTGGGGAGGAGGGTGGAGTAAGTTTCATTCTCTGATGGTGTGGTTGGTGAATGAGAACTTCCTGTAGCCTGTTACATATATAATGCCTTAAGGGGTCCTGCACTATTTGTACTGAATTTATTTTCAGCATTTTTAACATGCCACAAAAGTGCCTGTTTAACCCATTTCTCCCTGACACACTACTGCTTGAAGTTAATTTGACTATGGTAGTTCAAAGGTGGTGCCAGAATAGCTTGGCCCCTGAGGCATCAAGTTATTCTGACACCACCCTTGAACTAAAATGGTTTATCAGAATTTCTTCCCTCAGACCGTATCTCACAGAAAGTGCGGCGTCAAGACTTGTAAATGCATTCATTACGTCCAGGCTCGATTATTGCAATTCTGTACTGGCAGGTTTACCGGCAGATCAGATTTCATGCTTGTACATGATTCAAAACAATGCGGCGCATCTCATCTTGAAGAAACGAGAGACCACGTTAAGCCTCTACTAAAGCAGCTGCACTGGCTGCCCGTAAAATTCCGCTGCCAGTACAAAATTGCAATTTTCGCCTATCGGCATTTTGACGGATTTCTCCCGCCGTACCTTTCTACCAAGCTGTCTGTTTATCAGCCATCACGCACCCTCCGTTCCTCTAGTGTAAAACTTTTTAAAATCCCGAAGCTTAACATGAAAACTGTCGGGGAGCGTTCTTTCACCTTTTTAGCCCCAAGTGTGTGGAACTCCTTGCCAACTGAAATGCGGAATCTGCCCACATTGTCACAGTTCAGATCTCACCTAAAGACTTTTATTTTCTGTCGGGCATTTAACACTTAGCTCATCTTTAGCTAACTGTTGACTGCCTTTTATTCTGATCCTAGAGGAAGTGAATGTAAGGTGTTGGGAAGAGATGGGGTGGTTTAAAGTAGTGTATAATCGTGCGTGTGTCTGAGAGAGAGGGTGTGCTGTTGTGCATGCGCAGTGAGTCCAGCGTTTTCCTGGAGAACAGTGCTATGCAAGAACTATGTATTATTATTATTATTATCTGTCTCCTAATCTCATAATGTAGCCTTCACAGGACACCAAGGAAATGTTAAACAAATCAGCCTCAGGAAGTAGTGGGTGAATGTACTGGTTTATGCAAGGAACAATAGAATTATTATGTACTTGGTATTTAACAAAGATCCTATATTCTATGTGTATATTGTGGTTACGCGTCTCTGGCAACGCAATAGCAAAGATGCATTGACTCCCTTTAACAATAACTCTTCCATGTAGAAGTCAAATTTACTTCACATTTGCAACATGGCGGACAGAGAGGACGTAATCGAACAGTTCGCTAATGTTACTGGTGTTGATCGCTCCAGAGCGAAGTTCCATTTGGAAGCCGCAGCATGGAATCTCGAGGTATTCATCTTCCTATAAAACCTTTGAAGAATTCTGCTCAATCTGTAACGTATGAAGTTTGTTTTCAGTGCGTTTTGTCTACCTGTACCACTGAGGAAAACCGAAAATGTCCCTTGGCCGTTTCATGAGTTGACAAATTTGAGTATGCTGAGCTTCTGCGAAGTTAACAACGACAGAAATAAAACAGCCAGTTGTAGCTGGTGTAGCACAGGCGGCTGGGACCAACACGATTGCTCTAGTTCTACTGTATAAAATCAAAACTAACATTAACAACAAATGTTTCCTTCTTTTCCTTATTTTTTTGGGGTTGGGGGGGGGGGGGGGGGGGGGGGGGGGGGGGGAGAACACCACGAATTCACGACGATTTATTGTCATTAGCAAATCACGAATGTGAAATAGTGGCATTCACGTTTCACAATGGGGATGCAGCTTAGTGGATAACTGATAAGACACTGCGCTGGCAGTTGTAAGATCCTGGGTTCGAATCCCCTGGTGGGCAGGAATGGTATGTGGACTTTTCTTCATTCTCATCAAGTCAAATTTAGTACAGACTTGGTTTATGGTGCCTGTCATGCCTTCGTGTGTACAGCGTGCATAATCATCAAGTGCTCACTTTTAGTTTAGAAACCCCATTACCACTATTCAAAAAAAGAAAGCTATTACGGCCGGTGGAATGGAAACAGAAATATATCGCGTTCACTGAAGTTAACAGTAGGCTAGAGGTTTGCACATAAAGTGGCTCTGAGTAGCAGCAGGCATTCAAGCTCCAGCTTCCATCCCTGGGGCACCTTGAACATCTTGAAATAGATGGATATGTACCCCTCGGAGACACCATACCATACCATGCAAGAGACAAGAGAAAGAAGGTACCACTTTCATAGCATCTTTCACTTTGTGAAAACACTTAACAGGGGGGGGGGGGGGGGGGGATTGTTGCAAAGCTTTCACACTGCCTTCCTCAACTGGCCAGAAAATAAGAATTCTTATTGTGGCTTTCATGTTTCACAATGACATCTTTTATGGATCACAAGGATGTAAAATTCACAGTTATGAATCACAAGAACCAAACAAATGCCAATCACGAATAACAATTTAGGGCATGCCCCCCCCCCCCTTTTTTTTTCTCTTCTGCCTGACACTGCATCACAAGCATGTTAGCCAACATACATGCCACACGCACTACAAGTGGACATGATGAACTTAGAGGGGACAGCAGAAGTATTGCAGTCATGCGCGGCCGCCTGTAGAAAGTAAGTCATTGTATAGCACACTCATTTGAGAGCATACAACTACAAGGGAAGCTGAAAATGCTAGTGTGTGTGTGTGTATATATAATATCTATATATAATATTCTTTACTTTTAACAAAGGCTCGCCCAAAGCCCAAAAATGCACTCAATCAGACCTATCATTTTGAGCCTTCCACTGAACACCTACTACATAAAGCAGTAGGGACTACCCCCAGGCGCCCCGTCATCCGCTGGAGAATATCCCCCCAAGGGGGATGCTAGAAAATATTCCCAAACAGATATTGGACCTGCTGAGTAGATTTAAGTTTTTGCCGCTGTACTAGTGGTGCTACCAGTAAATTCTGGAGGCGGCTTCTAGTACATGTATGCGTTGTTTGCAATTTCAGGTTACACTCTATATGTATATATATATATATATATATATATATATATATATATATATATATATATATATATATATATATATATATATATATATGTGTCTTGGCTTGAATTCGCGAACGAAGATTTTATAGGAGTTGCCCACGACGTCTGCAGGCTTGTTCGTGGCTGCGGAGGCCAATCCGAGACAGGCAGGTTCAACCGCAGTGGCTGCAGGGGAAGGTATGGCCAGGGTTCTGAGCTGCGGCATCTCTGTTTTTTCTCCTGAGCCGCTTGTCCTTAAGGCTAGCTCTGTGAGAGTCCTCAAAGGAGACAGCTGCCTTGTAAATGGTGGAGCGCCAGGTGTCATGGTCCGCAGCAAGCGAAGACCACTGGTGGTGGTCGATTTGGCAGGCACTAAGTGACTTCTTGAGACAGTCTTTGTATCTCTTCTTTGGTGCCCCTCTGTCACGGTGTCCAGTAGCAAGCTCGCCGAACAGGGTGATCTTTGGTAGGCGATGATCCTCCATCCTGGAGACATGCCCCGCCCAGCGGAGCTGTGTCCGCAGCAGCAAAGCCTCGATGCTCACAGTTTCAGCCTGTTCAAGGACCTCGACGTTGGTGACATAGTCACTCCAGTGAATGCCCAGGATGGTACGCAGGCAGCGCTGGTGGAAGCGTTTGAGGAGACGTAGTTGGCTGCGGTAGAGGGCCCAGGACTCGGAACCATACAGCAGGGTGGTGAGGACCACAGCTCTGTACACGCTGATCTTGGTGCCTGTTTTCAGCTGTTGATTGTGCCACACCCGCTTGAAAAGTCGCCCGAAAGCGCTGTTCGCTTTTGCCAGCCTGCTGTCAAGCTCCTTGTCCAGCTTGGCGTCCGACGTGATAATGCAGCCAAGGTAAGTAAACTGGTGCACTGACTTTAGTTCAGACTCGCCAATGGTGAAGTGAGGAGGGCGATACACTGTCTTGGGTGCCGGCTGATGGAGGACCTCTGTCTTTTTCAGACTGACTTCGAGTCCAAAGAGCTGGGCAGCATCTGCGAAGCAAGACGTGATGCGCTGCAGGGCTCTCTCTGTGTGTGCAACGAGGGCACTGACAAGCGGAACGCTTGTCAGTGCTCGCGCTTGGCCTCAGCTATGTCGTCAGTGAGCCGAGGGGAGTCGGTCGGGCATGGAGCACATGGTGACAGGGGCATGGGTGTCTAGGAGTTTTCAAAGGGAGGAATCAAAGTGGGATGCAAGATCAAGAGAGGGGGCGGGGTCCAAGAGAAGGTCATCAGTTGACAGAATTTAGTTTGCGACGAGAGACAAGGAGCTTGTTTTTTTTTGGGGGGGAGCGGTAGGTTGAGGGAGACGAGAATAGCAAGGTGTTCAGAGGGGAGCCAGAGGAGATGTCAGAGTCGAGAAAGAGTTGATCGGAGGTGCGGGTGATGATCCAGTTGAGGGTGTGGCCGAGACGGTGGGTGGGTTTAGTGATGTGTAAGATTGTGGTTTGAAAGAGACGTGCAAAGGCGTTTTGTGTCAGAGTGGTCGGGTTTGTCGAAGTGGAAGTTGAAGTCGCCGAGTAGGATGTGTTTTCCGGGTCGTGTGCTGTAATGGGCGAGGAGGAGGTCAAACTCGGTAATGGCTTCCCTACACGGAGAAACGAAATGCACAAGAAACGAAACATTTTCATTGCATTGAAATGCCTCCTCCGCACATGTAGAAACGCGGTGAAAATTTATTTTGATTGGTACAGGGGAAGTAACTCCTCACTGACACATGCTCTGGTTTGTATCGGTGGATATCGGGTCATATTTCTGACTACTGACGCTTAAAAACTAAACATATAAGACATGTGTGCCTTCACTTACACAATTAAAGTGAATTGCCGACCATATCGAATAACCGTAAGCGCTTTTGAATGCGTAAACAAAGCTGGTTCAAGTGAATCGAGGATGCCGCCGTCTCGAAGCGATAGCCGCCATTGTGTAGGCGGCTTTTGCAGAGCAGCCGATGAAAGTGGGGTTCAGAAAACTGACCTAAAATCATATTTTGGTAGTACTTTAGTGATGATACTTGATAGATTTCATTTCGAAAATGATTTCTCCGCTTAAATCTTACAGAATCGTGCGTCACATCATGCAATTCTAGCCATAATAGACCTGAATCCACGGCATCGCTTTCCCGTTGCTATCCTCAGTGTTTGGGCTTGAATGACGTCAGATTGGCAGCGGACGACGCTGATTGGGTAACAGTCGAAATGTTTCGGCGAAATGTTTCGCAAAATAGAGACAAGTTTTATTTCGTGAAATGTGTCGTTTCGCATTTCGTGAAACGGTGAAATGTTGGAGAAATGTCTGAAATGCGGACATTTCGACAAAATGTTTCGTTTCGTTTCTCCGTCTGAGGAAGCTTTAAGGAACATGGAGTTTGTGAGTTTGTTTTGAGAGCTTGGAGGGGGGGCGATAGATACATGAGAAGATGAGAGACTGGCCAGGGAGTGTTGCTACGGCCTCGACAGATTCAAAGGAGGGATGAGCAAAAGGGAGAGACTGAGAGAAGGAGAGGTGAGCAGAAAGACAGTCCCTGTAGATGATGGCAATGCCATCCCCTCTGGAAGCGCGTGGGAAGGAGGCCAGGTGGTGGCCACTCTGAGTGATGCTGGCGATGATGGGTTCATCGCCAGCTGGGCGGAGCCACATTTCGGTGATTACGACATTTAGGTCATTGTCTAGGATGAAATCTGAAATCACGTTGGCTTTGCGATCTTTGCAGACAGACTGTGCATTGAACAGACACAGTTTCAGGTTGAATGAGGCAGAAGAAGAAGAGGGAGAAGAAACGGACGAAGAAGAGGACAAAGGAGGGGGAGGGGGGAAAGAGGAGGGAGGGGGAGAGAGGGGAGAAGGAAAAGTTGAGGAAAGAGAACCGGACAAAAAAGGGGGAAGGGGGGGGGGGGAGCAGGAAAAGATGGAGGGAGAAGGTGAAGGAGAGGAGAAGGAGACGAGGAGGAAAAAGCGGGCAAAGGAGGAGGGGGTGTGGGGAGGAAGACGGAGGGGGAGGAGGGCGAAGAAGGAGGTGGTTGAGGAGAGCAGGGAGAGGTGGATGAGGAAGAGAGAAGAAGGGGGGGGGGGGGAGACAAGGACGAGGAGGCGGAAGGGGTGGAAGGGTATGGGAAAGAAAAAGAAGTTTGTGTGTGTGGTGGTGAGTCACGCCTTCTGCTTGTTCCACGCCTGCAGCCTCTCTTTTGCGATCGGATGCCGTGTAAGGCGTCTGTGACGCTTTCACCAGCATTGGCCGTGCAGTTGATGGCATGGCGATGTAGAAATAGCAGTTGTTGGCATGTGTATCTGATAAGCATGATTGTTAGTGAGAACAAGAGAAAGAAAGACGAGGAGAGGGTGCGAAATGGAGGACAGGAGAAAATGTGCAGTCGAGTGTGTGTGTGTGTGTATGAGTGTGTTAGGGAAGCGACACTGATAGTACGCAATACGAACACTGAACCAACAAAATGGATATAGGGGAAAAATTAACAAGCAACAAACAATCGAGGTCAGACAGTGGCGAAATCAGACGAGGACACTGAAGTGGGGAGGGCAAGATGGTGACAGGAGAGAAAAATTTGGGGCAGTACATGTAAAACCAATAGGATGGCAGGAACACGAACAACAACACAGCAACAGAAGCAACCGCGGGTGACACACAAACTCGCATAAGAAACACTTCACGCACTAACGAGCAGCTCAACAACAGGGCGGCGAAGGGCCCGCTTTGCTGAGCAGTGCTGGACCCACGCTGTGGAAAAGCCAAAATGGCGACGTGAACAAAGTTGAAACAATAGCAAAAGTGAGCATGTAATGGGCCATCTGGCATCTGTCCAGCGTCTGTCGTCTATGGTAAACTTTAACATTGGCATTTACTCTTGGAGACTATCAAGGTTCAGACCTCAAACTTGGCCCAAGGGTACTTTGTGATACAACCTTTCTAAATATACCAATTTCAGTGACCTCTCGCAAAGGTCAAGGTCATAATGGGTCCAGAAATGAGTAAAAAAAAAAAAAGCCATTTTTTTAACGCATTTCTGCTCAAATAATATTTTCAACTTATATAACCCAAACTTAGTACAGAGACGCCTGATGGTAAAACCTCTCTCTGCATACTAATTTGGATGACCCCTCGGAAAGTTCAAGGGACACAGGAGGTAGGCAGATGTGTGAAAAATGCATTGTTTCATCAAAAACGTTACCGATGGTATTACTGATAGGAAGACATACTTAGCCTGTCAATTTCAGCCTCCAAAATTGTTGTGTGTTGCTACACAACAAGGGACGTAATTCTAGCAAGCAGCTACCCCATCCCCTGAGTGGCCTCCCTATCCTCCAGATAGCCTCCCTTCCAGATCTCGCGAGAGGCCGTTATTGCCAAGTTCTATACTTAGCTGCCATTTTGTCGGTTCCGTTGTTTTTCAGTCTCCGTGTTTTATTCGTATTTTTCATTCGTTTTGTTGGTTTCGATCTACCCCGATGGCCAGGTAAGGCCTCGGACATTGCCTCGCCCGGCGATTACAGCTTACTGGGGCAATTTCCATGGAATTACGGCGTTTTGGCCTTTTCTTTCGACTTCGTGTCGGTCGGTTGCAACGGTCGTACCCTCAGCCTTTGTGGCCCCGAACCCCGCACGGTTTTCCTCTGTTGCAGGCTTTGTTGCAGTAGCCAACTCAGAACGTGTCCCTCCTGCGGAAACTTCCAGTGGCCGTCGGATTCGCATCTGCGCTGCTTACCGTGCTCGGGCTGCGCATCTGATAAAACTTGCGCTACTTGCGCTGTTTGGAAAGAAGACCGTTGGTCTCAGATGTGGAGCTTCTATCATCACAAGCACCCCATACCTTCACTCTACGCTCTCGTGCCCCGGTTCCAGTACCCTTGCAGGTATTTTCAGCTATCCCACCGGACAAGGTGACGGACGCTGTCCCTTCTGCTGTGAGAGGTAAGTTATTTTCCTCTCCTATGCGTTCTCGCTCTCAGGAGCGCTGTTTACTATCGGTTCCGCGCACCCGCTCTACGGAGACGGGTCACTCGCGGCGACTTCCCCATCTCTCTCGGGGGACGGGACTCCGGCATCCAATTAACCCTGGCCCGGTTACCGATCAGACTGGTGTGGCCTTGCCCACCTACACTTTTCCACCTCAGCGTCACCATAGCTCGTCACTTCATGACCCTTTCACGGCGCGGCGAGGCTCCCGGTGTCCCCTAGCGCCCTGGATCGTAACCGGTCACTGCGCAGCGCCCTGGCTCGTAGCCGGTCACCGCGCATACACCGATCAGACACTTTTTTTGCCTAAGCGTCGCCATAGCTCGTCACTTCATGACTCTTTGCACAGCGCGGCAAGGTTCCCGGCTCTTCGCCGGTCACCGCGCATACACCGATCAGACACTTTTCCGCCTAAGCGTCACCATCGCTCGTCACTTCATGACTCTTTGCACGGCGCAGCGAGGCTCTCGGTGTCCCCTAGCGCCCCAGTTCGTAGCCGGTCACCGCGCATACACCAATCAGACACTTTTCCGCCTAAGCGTTGCCATAGTGCGTCACTTCATGACCCTTTGCTCGGCGCGGCGGGGCTTCCAGTGTCCCCTAGCGCCCCGGCTAATAGCCGGTCACCGCGCATATGCCGATCAGACACTTTCCCGCCTAAGCGTCGCCATAGCTCGTCACTTTATGACCCTTTGCTCGGCGCGGCTGGGCTTACGGTGTCCCCAGCGCCCCGGCAAGTAGCAGGTCACCGCGCGTACATCGTTCAGGCGTGCCGTCCTCTCGGCGCCACTCTCGCCTCTATAGTTTGCTGCATTCACCTTCCTCCCGGGATATTTAGCGTCCTCCTTGCCTCTTCCACGGAGTCTGTTTTCTTTTCTGATGCCAAGTGGCCTGCGGGCATCGATATCCATTTTCGCCAGAGCTGGTATGCAGGTCATGGTATGCAGGTCATTCTCAGGCGTTTTCGTACCCTTTGCCCTCGCTGGATTCCGCTGCGCATTTTCAGGCGGGTGGTCGCCATACCGCCCTTGCTCGAGTTCCTCACAGTGTTGATAAGACTGCTGTCCTCATTCGCAACACCCTGGCATGCTCCGGTTTCCTAGACCTCGCAACACAGGCGATTGTTCGGGCACTGGAAGATAATTGAACTAGTTCTTCCGCTCCTCTTCTGGAGATCCATTCTTTGGCTGTGGTAGCAAACTGGGCTTCTTACCGCACCTCGACCAATGCAATGGCTGCCGCCATCAACTTCGACTTACTCCGCCGAGATGCTGTGCTCGACGCTTGCGTTGGATTGCCTACTTTTGTCAAATCCCAACTCCGCCAGGCTCCCATTGGGGGTCCTTTGCTTTTTGGCTCCACCTGACAGACTGTGAAGGATTCAAACAAGGATATCTGGCCTACATCTCGCCCTTTCTCGCGCTTTCGTTTGGCCCGCAAGGCCGTGGGTCGCGCCCTGCGGTCCTCCAGACCCGCCTCTCGTCCCACTTCCAGTATGCCTTTCGGCACTTCCCGTCCCAAAGCGTTTGGCCACTCCCGCGCCCTCCCCTCCCACACCTCCTCTTGGTCTGGTCGGGGCCGACGGCCCGGCCGGGGGAGGGTCTGCTGACTCTCTTCCCTCCCTGCCCCCGCCGACTTCACTTGGATTACCAGTCAGCGGACGGCTATCCCGGCACAGCGCGGCGTGGCGCTCACTGTTCCCGGGCGATCCTTGGATACTCTCTACAGTTACGGCAGGACTCCAACTCACTTTTGACAGCCCTCCGCCTCTGCGTCGCTCCCCAATTTGGACTCGGGTTCCGAGTGATCCGGTGAAAGCTGCGGAGTTACAGGGAGAGGTGACGGCTTTACTTTGGAAATCCGCCACAGAAGTGGTCCTACGACACAACTCTCCGGCTTTCTACAGTCGTCTCTTTGTCGTTCCAAAACCCAACGGCTCTTGGCGTCCTGTGATCAATCTCTCCACTTTGAACAAGTTTCTGGCCGCTCCTTCTTTTCGGATGGAAACTACAAGAGCTCTCCGGATTTCGCTGTCAGTCTCTATCTGACCGATGCCTACCTCCATGTGCTCATGCATCCTTCGGCTCAACGTTACCTACGCTTCGCCTTCTGTGGGGTGGTTTATCAGTTCCGGGCCATGCCTTTCGGTCTAAACATCAGTCCCTGGGTCTTCACCAGGATCATGGATGCAGTGGTCGCTCACGCTCGGCGGTCTTCTCTCAGTCCGACCTCGCACTACCTCGATGATTGCTGCTCCGCAATCAGGTCGCGTCCCCCTTGTCCACCAACCGGGACGCTCTCCTCTGCCTTCTTCACCGTCTTGGTTTCCTGGTCAACTTCGGCTAATCGGACCTATTATTTTCCCGCAGCTTTATTCATCTGGGTATGGATTTTCGGACAGACCTGAACCTGGTCCTCCTCCCTCAGACACGGATTGAGAAGTTGGCGACTCTAGCTCTACAGATTTATCGTGCCATGGAGGCTCCTGCGCGGACGTGGTTGCAGTTGTTAGGCCTCATGAGCGCTGCAGCGGATTTACTTCCTCTCGGTCGGCTCTACTCCTGTCCGATTCAATTGCATCTACTTCTCCTCTGGCGACCGTCTTCAGGGGATTTAGAAGCCCGCGTTCCGGTGTCTTCACTGGTCCGGCCCTTTCTCCTCCAGTGGACAGACCCCTCTTGGTTAGCTTCCGGAGTTCCCCTAGCATCCCCAATACCCTACCTGTCGCTCTGCACAGATGCCAGTCTCTCTGGCTGGGGAGCGCTCCTCCTCCCGGACTTTCACGAGACGGCGGGCCTGTGGCGACCGTATATGGTGGGCAAACACATCATCTGGCTGGAATTGAAAGCAGTTTGGCTCGCTCTCATCGCCTGGGAGACGCACGTGTCTCCCCAGGAGGTCTTAGTCCTATCCGACAACTCGACGGTTGTGGCATACATTCAGAAGCAGGGCGGGACGCGTTCACCTTCCCTGTGCATCCTTCTGTTCCACCTTCTTGTGTGGTGCCGGGATCGGGAAATCATGCTTCAGGCGCGTCACATCCCGGGACGGCTCAATGTGTTGGCGGATTCTCTGTCCCGTCCGGATCAACTTCTCCATACAGAGTGGAATCTTCGTCCCGACCTTTTTCGCATGATTGGTGTCCACTGGGAGACACCCATGATCGACCTGTTCGCGACGCGGTGGAATACGCAACTCCCCCTCTTTGTCTCTCCCTTTCCAGACCCGTTGGCGTGGGCGGGAGACGCTCTCTCCATTCCTTGGGAGGGTCTCCTGGCCTATGCATACCCTCCCTTGGTCCTGATCCCCGAGATTCTCCTCAAACTCTACGGCTGCAACACGTTGCTGTTCTTGGTAGCCCCATTTTCTTGGACCCAAGCGCTCGACCACGGATCTCCTGCGTCTCGCCACAGATCCCCCGCTCCGGTTTCCAACGCCGCGGACGATGCTGAAGCAACCCCGACGAGATCTTTTTCACCCTTGCCCTGAGAACCTCCTCTTACATGCCTGGCGGTTGTGCGGCGTGCCCTCACAGCTCGAGGTTTCTCGGATGCAGCGGTGGCGGCTATCGCTTCAGCACGATGCCCTTCCACCCGGAAAGTTTATGAGGGAAAATTGAGAGTTCTGCAAGCTTGGTGCGGTACTAGACAACTTTCCCCCACTGCTTTGACTCTGCCTCAGCTGGCTGAATTCTTTCTGTGGCTCTTTCAGGATCAGTCTCTAGCACCCATTACCATTCTGGGATATCTTTCTATGGTGGCTGCTACGTACCGCCATTTGTGACTACCCGATCCTGGTTCGTGCAATGATCTCGCCGACCTTATGGCTCATTTTGACCTTCAGCGACCTGTCACACGCTCCCTACTACCTCGCTGGGACCTCGCGTTGGTCTTCACATGGCTGAACACTGCCCGTTTTGAGCCCCTGCACTTGGCGCGGCTCTTTGACTTGACTCGAAAAATGTGCTTCTTACTGGCTCTGGCCACTGCCTCTCGTGTGAGTGAACTCCACGCTCTCTCAGTACACCCGTCTTGCCTACAACTCCAGGCCGACGGCTCTGTCCAACTCCTCACTAGTCCTTCCTTTTGGCCAAGAACAGGCTCCCTTCCGCTGCCCCTCAACCAGTCACTATTCGTTCATTGTGGAGCCCAAATACGCTCCAGGATGTACGCCAACAAGACCTCGTCAGGGCTTTAAAAATTTACCTCCGCCGGTTGAAACCTCTACGGCGAGGTCGTTTACGCCTCTTCCTGCCCTTAGCCGGGCCGGAATGATATTTCTGCTCAGACGATTTCCGCTTGGTTGCGCGGAATCATTAGATCCGCTTACAAAGCCCTCTCTACAGAGGGAGCAAAGAGGTTGAAAATTCGAGCGCACGAAGTCCGGGCTGTCTCCGAGCGTCGCGTTCGACCGCAACTGTGCCGTGCGGGACATTGTGGTGGCGGTGGGCTGGCGGGCCGAATATACTTTCGCCCGTTTTTACTTCCGTGACCTGTCCGGCCATAGGCATCCCCTGGCACTAGTGGGGGACATTGCTGCGGCGCAACACTCCCTCCCGGCGCTGGATGCGCCATAGGTAATACTTAACTGAAATTGTTGGGAGTGTGCGCTTGCACAGGACCTAGCTAAGCAGTTACCCCACGGCTGAGTTTTTGCAACGGCACCCTCCTCCTCTTCGCCATTCTTCCTATCAGTAATACCATCGGTAACGATTTTGATGAAACAAATGTATTTTTCTTTAAAATAAATTTTTTCGAAAAATACTTACTGATGGTATTACTCAGATTTCCCTCCCACCTTTACCGCTTGTCGTCTGTCTGCTAAGATAGAACTTGGAAATAACGGCCTCTCGCGAGATCTGGAAGGGAGGCTGTCCGGAGGATAGGGAAGCCACTCGGGGGATGGGGTAGCTGCTTGCTAGAATTACGTCCCTTGTTGTGTAGCAACACGCAACAATTTTGGAGGCTGAAATTGACAGGCTAAGTATGTCTTCCTATCAGTAATACCATCGGTAAGCATTTTTCGGAAAAAATTATTTTAAAGAAAAATACATGTTTTTGATAGAATTGTAGTTTTATAAAAGTTTTTACCAACCGTTCAGTCAGATTTGGCACAAAGTTAGCTGATGATAAGACCTTTCTATGCCGACTAATTTACTGGTCTCCTCACAAAGGGCAAGGGTCATGGAGAGTCCAGAAAGTGGTTAAAAATAGCCATGTTTTGACTAAAACTGCTTTTTCTCAAATTGTTTTCAACTTCAAACCTGAAATTGGTATGGAGATACCTGATGATAAGGCCATTCTATGCATACTAACTTAGATGATTCCTCAGAACGGTCAAACAAAGGTCACAGGAGGTTGTCAAGTGTGAATAATGACAGTTTTTGATAGAATTGTATTTTTTTGTGTGCAAACTTTTCAATCAAATGTGGCATAAAGGTAGCTGATGATAACACCTTTCTCTGCATACTAATTTAGTCAACCCCTTACAAAGGTCAAGGGTCACGGAGGGTCGACAAATTTGTGAATATGCATTTTGAGAAAACTTGGATTTCGCTGACCCTTTAATTATGTTCATACACTTGAACGCCTGCTCATTTCAGTGACCTGTTCTGAATTGGTCATACATGTGAACCATAAGGGCTTTGCCTTTCTTGTTAATTTCTTTCTCTTTTGAGTTTTTCTAATACAAACATGCACTTATAGTAACAAACTTGACTTCTGAATCTGTGTGTATGTGTGTGCGTGCAGCTTGCTATGGCCAATTTCTATGAGGAGGGTGAACATGGAGTAGATGACGGCAGTGCAGCACATCCAGTTGAAGTGGATGAAATGGTGGACGAGGTAGAAGACACCCCACAGTTTGTCTCAGCCACCAGTGGTGGCCGGGCCAGGGAAGCCTCGGGGAGAGCCCCCAAATCTAACAGCAGGTATTTTCAGTGCTGATAGTTTATCTTCTCACTTTTAGCACCAACTTGTCTTGATCTGCTTGATCCCACTGTTGCATATAATTATGCAGACTGTTCAGTATTAAATTCCGATTAACCTAGTCAACACTTGCTTCAACAAGACGTGGATGCTGCAATAATTTTGGTGTCAACTGACACCAGACTATTCTTGCCGTGAATTATCCTGATCCATCCTTCTTTTGTGGTTGTTACTAAAAATGTTGGGTTCCCTTACTATTAAAAGTATCATGGACCCATTAATGAGGGGTGGGTGGATTTATCTTGTCCCTTTACCTCTGAAAGTGCTCACCATGAATTGTTTTTGGTGTGTGCATCTAGAACTAGTAGATTAGAAGATAGCATATCAGGCTTTCCGTTCATGGAAACTTCTCCATATTTAATGGACAGATTTTCATTTTTGGGTGATGCTGTCTGTCCCGGTGACTGACAGTTTTTAATCCAAGCAGAACACATGAGCGTGTAACTGGTCATTTACATTATTTGTTACATTATGTGTTGCAAATTTGTTAGATTGCACTGACAGTTATCAGAAACCTTCCCAATGTATTGCTTGTGTGCATCATTCTAATACATCTACCGTACTCACCGTTTGAAATAATGCTGTTGTTGTTTTGTCTACTGTATTGAAAATACGGTAGACTTTGAGATGGGGCTGTTCTGTTCCGTTGCATGCAAATGATGAACATAGGCGGGCACACATCAGACTCTGACAGTGAAGTAACACGATAAAAATTACATCAAGCCTAGCTACGCTAACTGCGCTGTTGAACGTACATTTGGCAGGAAACGCCGTGTTTGTGTGTGTGTATGTATGTAGACAGGAGTTTATCCTGTGTTCGTGTACGTACAGGTATGAAACTTTAAGAAATGCTTCCTTCAAGGTGTATTTCAGAGTACTTTTCAGCATATTTAGATTGAAGAGAAAAATTGTTGTTTATAGGGCTCGGGAAGCTGACGTCATCACGCTAGTCGTGGCGGCCATCTTGAGAGGATACTTGACTCAAACGCTCATCGGGAAATCGCTGTCAGGACACTGTCAGGAAAGTCCTAGGCCTGATGTGCTATAGACAATAACAGCAAGTCTTGCCATCACCGTAGGAAACCGCTAACCAGAATCTGTTTTTGTTTGTTTCCAAAGAGGAAGAAACATGAAGAAAATGTGTTGAAGCACTACTTCGCTACTATCTGAAGTCTATCGCCAGGCTAGCGTGTCCTCTCAAGATGGTGGTGTGGCAGCCGACGCTACTAGGCAATGCGGGGAACTTCCCGAGTCCTATAGAAAGTTGGTTGACCTGCATTTGAGTCCATAATTTGTGTTATATTCAGTTGAAAGTTTGAATATAGCTAGCTTCGATAAAGATATTAGGTGAGTTCATTAACCAGGTTTGTACCTATTCAGCGTTTTCGTAAAACATAATTCATCACAGAAAAAAACGTCAAAACGAAAAATTCTCGTTCGTCAGACAGTGACGGTGACGTAAAAGCACTAAGCGCATCAGTGTTACACATTGTTGCTGAACTGACGCAAAGCACCAGACATTGTTATACATACTTACTTACTTACGCCTGTCACCCCTACCCGGGTATAGGCCGTCGACGAGAGACCTCCAGCAACTCCTGTCCTGTGCTTCTCCTTCGATTCTACTCCAGGTGGTTCCCAGTCTCTTGATGTCTGCTTGGAGGTCTCGACGCCAGGAGTTTCTCGGCCTACCTCTTTTCCTCTTTCCCTGGGGGTTCCATGACAATGCCTGCCTAGTGATACTGGAAGCTGGCTTTCTCAGACTGTGACCGATCCATCCCCATCTTCTTCGCCCAATTTCATTCTCTGCTGTTATCTGCTCTGTTCTGTCCCAGAGTCTGACGTTGCTGATCTTCTCTGGCCAGTGGATTTTCAAAATTCTTCTAAGGCAACTGTTCATGAAGGTCTGTACTCTGTTGACTGTGGTTTTTGTCAATCTCCATGTCTCTGCTCCATATAGGAGAACTGCTTTTACATTGGAGTTGAAAATCCGGACTTTGGTGTGTTGTGACAGCTCTCTGGAACTCCACACTTTTTTCAACTGGAGAAAGGCTGCTCTGGCTTTACCGATTCGTGCTCTGACATCTGCATCAGTGCCGCCTTTTTTGTCTATGATGCTCCCGAGATAGGTGAAGGACTCCACCTCCTCCAATGGGGTGCCAGCAAGCAAGACTGGTTCTTCCCTGGTTGCGTTCAGCCTCATTGTCTTTGTTTTCTGTTTGTGAATGGTGAGGCCCACTTGGGACGAGATGTCAGCAAGCCTCGTGGTCTTGTCCTGCATTTGTTGATGAGTGTGCGACAGTAATGCCAAGTCGTCTGCAAAATCGAGGTCGTCAAGCTGTGTCCACAGTGTCCACTGTATTCCACTTCGTCTGTGCTCTGTGGTCATCTTCATGACCCAGTCTATGGCCAGTAGGAAGAGGAACGGAGACAGCAGACACCCCTGCCTGTGCCTGACACAGTTCTGACCTGGAGCTCTCTGGTGAACTGCCCTTCGTGGATCACGCGACATGTCATGCCATCATAGCTGCTCTTGATCAGGCGGACGAGCTTTGTGGGTACACCGTAGTGTCGTAGGAGTTTCCACAGAGTCTCTCGGTCCACGCTGTCAAATGCTTTCTCATAATCCACAAAGTTGACGTACAGCGGGGAGCTCCACTCCAGAGACTGTTCCACGATGATGCGGAGAGTGGCGATCAGGTCTGTACATGATCGGTTCTTCCTGAATCCTGCTTGCTGGTCTCTCAGCTGGGGGTCAACGGAGCTCTTCATTCTTTCTAGGATGATCCTGTTGAAGACCTTTCCTGGTACTGACAGCAAGGTGATTCCTCTGTAGTTGGAACACTTGCTGAGGTCGCCTTTCTTGGGAAGCTTGATTAGGTACCCCTCCTTCCAGTCAGCCGGCATCACCTCCTCTTCCCAGATCTTTCCAAACAGTGGGTACAGCATCTCAACTGTTGTCTCTAGGTCTGCTTTCAGAGACTCCGCTGGGATGCCATCTTCGGCCCTGCTGCTTTGCCATTCTTCAAAAATGCCACTGCTTTTCTGATCTCTTCCCGGCTGGGTCTGTCACAGCTGATGGGTAGGTCGGTCTCTGCCGGCTGGATGTCGGGGGGGTCGGGTGGGCTAGGTCTGTTCAGTAACTCTTCAAAATACTCGGCCCATCTATCGAGTTGGTCTGCTCTGTCTGCAATAGGCTTGCCTTCTTTGTCTTTTACTGGTCTTTCTGTATGGCCATACTTACCCGACAATCTTCTGGTAATGTCGTAGAGCTGTTTCATGTTGCCGCTGCCTGCTGCCTTTTCTGCCTCTGCTGCCAGGCTGTCTGTGTAGGCCCTCTTGTCTGCCCTGATACTCCTCTTCACCTCGCGGTTGGCTTCCGAGTATTCCCCCTGTGCCCTTACTTTGGCTGCTCTCGTGCGACTGTTGTTGACCGCTGCTTTCTTCTGCTTCCTCGCTTCTATCTTCTTCAAGGTCTGTGCCGACAGCCAGTCCTTGTGGTGGTGTTTCCTGAACCCTACAGTGTCTTTGCAGGTTGAGTTCGCCGCGGCCTCTCTAACTGCCTTCCACTGCTGCTCTGTGGTGACCGCCTCCTCTTCATTTACTAGCTCCTGTAGCGCTTGAAACCGGTTGGACAGCACCAGTTTGAACTCTTCTCTAACTCCAGTTTCTCTCAGGAGGCCTACATTATAGCGCTGTCTTCTTGTTGTCTCTGTGCGGCTTTTCTTTAGCTTGAGCTTCATTCTTAAGGTAAGCAGATGGTGGTCTGAGGCGACATCTGCTCCCCTCCTCACTCGAACATCTTGAAGGGATCTTCTGAATTTCTTGCTAATGCAGATATGGTCTATTTGGTTCTCTGTTGTATGGTCAGGTGAGACCCAAGTTGCTTTGTGTATTCTTCTGTGTGGGAAGATGCTGCCTCCAATGACAAGTCGGTTTAGAGCACAAAAGTCTACAAACCTCTCCCCGTTCTCACTCATCTCCGAGCCTAGTCCCTGTCTCCCCATCACCTCTTCGTATCCGGTGTTGTCCTCCCCTATTTTGGCATTAAAATCGCCCATGACGATGGTGATGTCTCGCTCCACCATGATTGTCCACGGCACTCTGGAGTCGGTCGTAGAACTCTTGTTTCTCTTCCTCGTCACTGTCATTGGTGGGCGCATAACACTGGATGACGTTCAGCTTGAGCTTTTTCTTGGTTCTAAAGGCTGCTGTGATAATTCTTGGCCCAAGAGGTTCCCAGCCCATCAGCGCTCTCTGTGCCACTGGTGACAGCATGAGTGCTACTCCTTCTGTATGGGGGGCATTCTCCTCTTCATGACCTGAATACAGAATCATCTCCCCACTTAACAGCCTTTTCTGGCCAGACTGCGTCCATCTGGCTTCACTGATGCCTAGCAGGGAAAGGTTGTACTTTTGCATTTCCGCTGCTATCTGGGCGGCCTTGCCGCTCTGGTACATGGTCTTGACGTTCCATGTGCCCATGGTTGTATCCCTGGATAGAGAGAGGCGGCTCGGTCCTGTGGCTTCCGAAGACTTCCGGCTTTCACCACAGGACGTCATAAGTCTTCTAGTAGAAGAACCTTCCTCCTCCAGGAAAGGAATTACTGGTAGTCTTTTCGTCGGCGTTTTTGTAGCTATTTCCTTTTTTGCAGGGTGGGGAAGCTAACCCCACGCCCAACCCCCTTACTAGGAGGACCAGGGGTTTTCTGTCGGGGTCACCTTCCCTTAGACCATGTTGGTTCACGGCACCTTATTTCATTCAGTGCACCCCTCTCACGAGGGACCCCCTATCCACCACCCAGGGGACGCGCCTCAACGCCGTATGGTCCCAGCGCGAGGATTGTTATACATACATTGACACAAATCTCTCTCTCTGTCTGTCTGTCTGTCTGTCTCTCTCTCTCTGTCAATAAAACGTTTCATTATCGTCATCATAATCATCTCTCTCTCTCTCTCTTTCTCTCTCTGACAGTTTGATATAGGAAGAACGCTTATAGAAAGTCAGTTGACCCACATTTGAGTACGTAATTTTCGTTTTATTCACTTAGAATTTTGGATGTATCTAGCTTTGAAATAGACATTGGATGACTTCGTAATCTAGCGTTCTACCTCTTCAACCTTTTAAATAATAATTAATTCATTTTTGCAAGCTTTGGAGCCACTATATACTCCTATCAAACAGTCATCCCTTGAAGAGGCTGTGTGGAAGAAAACAATCAGCTCTGGAAGAGGCTGCGAGCCTTTTGGATGAGTGATGTCAAACATCAAATTTGTCACTGTGTGCAAGGCGTCGTGGGACTAACAATGCCATGATGTGAAGCTTATTCTGACGTCATTTTGCTGTGCGTGCTATTCTTCTTCTTCAGAATTCATGTCGTTGCACGAGCCCACAGGGTGTACTAATGGCGGGAAGCCCCGTGTTTCTGTCTTTATTTTATAATGATGTCTTATTAATTCTTAAATTGAGATTATTATTTGGTTTAAGCGTTCAGCTGGATACCTTGTTTTCAGATTTGCTACAATTGGAAGTTTACGGGCAGATGAACATGACTCCAGTTCAGATGAGGAGGGGCAGGCATTTTATGCTGGTGGCTCAGAGAGAAGGTTTGACAGTGTTTACATAAAAATTTATGTATTACTATTAGGTCTTCTGTTTTGTATGACTGATTTTCACAATCGATAGGATGATATAACTCAAACTATTCTGTGCACTTGATCAAATCTGAGTGCAGTGTGATTTAACTCATTCAGCCCATACGCCGTACACAGGAGATGGGTCGACCATGATACAGTGGAGTCCAGTTAACACGAACTCGCTTAACATGAATTTCCGGTTAACACGAACCGTTTTTGCATTCCCGGCCGACAGCCTTCTTATTCTGTATTAAAATTTCACTGATATCACAAAATGATTAACACGAAATTTCGCTAACACGAAGCTGTTTTCGGTTCCCAACCAGAGCAATTTCACTATTATTCACCTATTTAACACGAACACAGATTCCAGTCTCAAACACCGAAAACCAATTCATGAAAGGGGCACTGCACGTGTCACTCTCGTGCTGTAGTACACATGACACAGATCAGAACGAACTCTAGCCTGTGATTGGCTGAATAGCCTTCAGTTGTTGTAATCCGTCTTCTCATTGGCTAGTGTTTCTGAACTGTATTCATGCATCATTCGTGTACATACACAACCCAACACTCCCTCAATTCAGTTAATTAACCACCAATCATGGCTACCCCCAAGGTAAAACAGAAGTCGATTATGCTTGAAGTGAAAAAACAAGATTAATGAGATCCAGGATTGTCTCTCTACACGGGCTGTCAATAATGCAAGACAGACTTCGATCATGGCGTTTTTTAAATGACTTTGTGTTGCTTTTACCGATGCGGGATTGTACTTGAGCCTGTGTTGCTTTTACTTTACTATGGATTTTACCTGATAGATTTTATATTAACTACGTGAGCTGTACACGTCTCCTTGTGTTTTCCTAGGCAAGGTAAGGTAAGCATATATAGTACTATAATGTGCACTTTTAACCTCGTACTCATTCATGCACGCATCTCTTACACACTTTTTCCTCGCCGGGAGGGCCGTGATCAATTTTGAGGCCATATTGGTTAACATGAAATACGTTTAACACGAAGTGATTTTCCATGTCCCCAGAAATTTGTGTTAAGCTGACTGCACTGTAGTTCAAGGTAGTGCCAGATTAGCTTGGCACCTGTCAGCACCAAGCTAATCTGACACTACTTTTGAATTACCATGGTCGATCTATCTCCTGCAGCGATGCATAGTCGGTAGATGATGCCTCCAAAATTTGGGAAATGCGGCAATGGGGCTGAATGAGTTAATGCAGAATAAGATGGCGTGTATTACATGTACTGATGTAGTGGTCTCTGCAGTGTAGGTTACTTTGTCTCTCTCTCTCTCTCTCTTTCTCTCCACCTTCTCTCTCTCTCTCTCCACCCTCTCTCTCTCTCTGTCTTTACTGTTGTTCACTCACAATATGATTTGTTTTCTCAAAACTCTTACCGATGGCATTACTAATAGGAAGGTATGCTTAGCTTACCAATTTTAGCCTAAAAAAACATGTATACATCACAACCAGGGGGGCGACTCTAGGGAGCCGTTACCAGGAAACCCTGGGTTGTCTCCCCTGCCTCCCTATCCGGTCATGTGCCTGGCAGTACCCGCCAGTCTTTTCGCTTAGCTCACCAAGACCGGTCGTGTTCAGCCTGCTTTGCTTTGACTGTGTATGGTGGGATTACCATTGGATTTTATGTGGTGAACTCTGTGTGGTGCTCAGTGGATTACCTTGGAATATACCTTGGGAATTACCTTGGGATTACTTGGTGGTTGGTCACTGGTGGAATTACCTGGCTCGAGTCCTGACAATGTAAAGCTTCGGTGAATGCCTCAGCTGGTGACTTTTCCTGGCGGCGGCATTGACCGAGGACTCTGTATGCGAGCACGTGCTCTCTTGAAGGAGGCCCCGCGCCCGTACGGCGGCTTTTTATCTGCTTTTTGTTACAGTACTTACGGTATGGCTGCAACAGGTGTGGTAAATTCCAGTGGCCCAATGACTCCCATGATGTGTGCATGCCCTGCTCTGGTCGCTCCCCCGGGCAGACATGTAGTACCTGCGTTACAGGGGTCAAGGAACGGTGGTTGCAGCTGTGGTCTTGCTGCCAGAGGAAAAGACTGGCCCGGCTCAAGGAGCCATCCTCTCCCGCCGCGACTTCTGCTGTTCCAGGACCGCAGAGACGGGCCACATCAGACATCATGGGCTTGTCGGCGCGTCGGGTTCTGCTGCCCCCCCCCCCCCCCACCCCCACCCGGGTCTGCCCTGGGGGACTTGGGTGGGGTTAGCATAGCTGCCAACCCTCCCGATTTTATCGGGAATTTCCCGATTTTTTTTCAATTCCCGATTCTCCGGTTTTTTGTACATTTCTCCCGATTTTCATATTTTCAAGCTTTGTTTTAAAATTCGAGGCATTTTGGCGTACCGCGCGGGGTCAAGCGCCTGTAGTTGAGAGCCTACCGCTATACTGTACCGCTAAGCTTTCGGGGACCCACAGCCAGTCTTGATTACGCATGCGCGGCAAATTCCGTCCATTCTGTTTGTTCCGGTTCCTTCGAATTTGCCCTCGAGCACATGCTCAACGATCTTCACAACTGGTCACAGAGTATTTTCGATTTTCAACAAAATCATGCCTCCTAAGAAGCAGAAGTGTTTGGTGAAGTTCCATCCAGACTACAAGCGTTCCTTTCCTTACATCGACGAATCGAGAAAGGGGGAACACTTTGCCTTTTGTAAAATGTGCCGGGCGGACATAAACATCGGTCACGGCGGCCAAAAAGACATCAGTCTGCACGAAAAACGTAAGAAACACCAAGTATAAGTATAAGTAGCGAAGTATAATGAAGAAAAAATAAAGACTGTCTGGCGGTCAGACTGAATGATGAATTGAATAAATGAAGGAATACATGAAAAAGTAAGAGCATCTTGTGAAATAATTATGAAAGTGTGGAACACAAACCGAAAGAGACGAGAGAGAGAGAGAGGACTTGCTGTTGAAGGCAAAATCAGCAACATCTCAGTCCCTGAAGGCTGCTGCAAACCCTTGCCCACCATCAAAAGAGTAGATAAACTTTGAATTTTGTTTCAAAGAGAGGCCTCCAAACTGCCTTCAAAATGCTGATTTTCGTTTCCATTGTCCTTGATTTAGTTTGTTCAGCTATGATTTTTTGTGCTGATGTGAATGTAAATAAACTTCAAACTGTAGGATACAAACTGGTCATTATTTTGATTTTTGCTTCAAGGAGAGGCCTCCAAACTGCCTTCAAAATGCTGATTTTTCGTTTCCATTGATTTATTTTGTTCAGCCATGATTTTTTTGTGCTGATGTGAATGTAAATAACTTCAAACTAAAGGATACAAACTGGTTATTATTTTGAATTTTGCTTCAAGGAGAGGCCTCCAAACTGCCATCAAAATGCTGATTTTCGTTTACGAGCGGGGGGCGTAGCCCCCCTGCACCCCCCAGCGGGGCGCTGCCCCTGCACCCTGCCGGGGCCTAGGCGGCCCCTGGACCCCGGCCAGTCAGGATTTTTATTTCTCCAAAGTTGGCAGCTATGGGTTAGGTATTTTTTAGTTCCCAGGGTCACCCTGGTCAGCCCCACAGGGTGGGTTTTTCTCTCTATTCTGGGGCATGTGTTTCTGTCTACCCTTTGTCCATTCACCTGTATTTGCCTTTTTTAAAACTCTCCCTACTGTCTGCACTGCCTGTAGCTCTTGATATTGGATGTGTGTTGCTAAATGGTCTTAGCTTTATTTATGCCCCATGTTGTAGGTTTATTTAATGTATTTGACCGGCTGGCGACATACATTCAATTTTCTGTTTAGTTTTTTTTTCACAAGCAGTGCAGGCACGTCCTGAGAAAGCCTTGTTGCTGTCGGGACGTTAAGCAATGTACAATCAATCAACCCCCCCCCCCCCCCCCGCCCCGCCCCGCCCCCCAACCCCCCCGCCCCGCCCCCCCCCCCCCCCCTCTCCGGTGCCTTGGATAGTGCTGCTCCGCCATGAGCGGGAGAAGGAGCCTACCAGCAGCCGGCGGGCCTTGGCCCCCCAGTCAAGTCCTGGCATCAGGAGCTCTACCCTGCCTTTCGGCCAGGGAAATGCCGGTCCGCCCGTGACAGGACTTGCTCCCTAGGGGAGTCTAGGCATCAGGAGCTCGGTCCCCATGCGTAGAGAGAGGAGAGCCTCTCAGACGCTGACCAGACGAGCGTCGAGCCCAGGCAGCAGTAGCGGGGGACCACCCCTCTGAGAGGTTAGAGCCTGACAGCCTTCGGCCGGACGAGCGCCGAGGCCAGGCCGCATCCTGGATGCGCCTCTCGGAGAGGGATAAACATGTCAGACGCCGACCAGACGTGCGCCGAACCCAGGCTTCCGGTTCCCGGGACAACTTCTCGGAAGAAGGAAGGACTGTCAGCCGCCGATGAGATGAGGTTCCCCATCAGGTCAAGGCAGCCGATACCGAAGCCTTCCGCAGAGAGAAGGAGAGGCCTGTCAGTCATTACAGCCGATGAGACATGCTTCCTCGTCGAGTTCCGGCCCCTGGAGCCCCGCCCCCCTGCTATAGGAGCGATGAGAGGGGCACCCCAGCGGCCTCGGTCGCCTCGCCACGTGCTGAAGAAAGCTCCGCTGCCGGAGGGGGCTCGCTGGCTGACGAGAGGTTCGGGTCAGACACGGATGGGACGCATGGCCACGTCAGGATCAGAACGGCTCAATTAAGGATCGCCGACCTAGCTCGCACGTGCCACGCCAGGAGTCAGGTCACGGGGACAGCCACAGACGCCACGCACGAGGGGACGTCTCCCGTTCCCACTCCGGCTGCCCGGGTTGTCAGACAGGCTCTCATTCGCAGCGTCGGCCCTGTTCTTGTCCCGGCAGTCATCGGCCTGACAAGCGCCGTGAGCGGGCTCCCGGATCCCAAGACCACCACTTGGAAGCGGGGAAGACTGTCGGCCACTAACGGGAGGAGCTGCCCCTTTTCCAGGCTTCCGGCTCTTCGGCCTTCCGCGAAGGCAGGAAGGAGCCGGTCAGTCACCGACGAGATGTCCTTCCCCATCGAACCCAGGCCGCCGGAACCCCGCCTCCCCGCTCTAGGAGCAACGAGAGGCACACTCAGCGGCAAAGGTCACCACTCCACATGGTGAGGAAGCTCCCCGGCCGGATGGGACTCGCAGCCCCAACAGAGAGGACCGTGGTGGGAAGGGCCGGCATGCGCGTCCCTGTCAGCACCAGGACGGTTCCGGTAAGGATCGCCGGCCTAGCTCTGTCCTTTTGCGCTTCCAGGAGTCTCGTTGCGGTGACAGTCTCAGACGCCGGGATCATTGGAATACAGATCGCTCCTGCTCCGCCTCCCCGAGGCCTAGGAAGGACTCTACTCCGTCGCAGTGGCCGTCCTCGGTGCGACGCCGTTCCCCCGCAGCGACCTTCGAAGCAGCCGATCAACACGTCATTCTTCCTCTTGGGATTGGCGCTATCACCCACAGCGTCGGAGCCTCGCAGTGAGCAGACTTCAGACTCGGCGGAATCTTCCCCGCGTCTCCGTTCCAGCCTCCCCTCCACTGTCCACAGGGAATGACGATGAGGCCCTCAGCCTCCACCCAGAGGATTCAGTGTCTGCCCTAGGGCTGGTGGACATCCGCTTGGTGTCCCATAGCGCGCCGGCGTCCTTGTTGGCTTCGTCAGCCTGTGCAGCTCCGACTTCTCAAGCTCTCCGCTCCCTGAATGAGGCCTCCCGGCTTATCGCATCCTTCCTCCCCCTGGGGCTCCTGCCCTCTCTCGCCCCCCCCCCCCCCCCCCCCCCCCCCCCCCCCCTGAGAGGAAGGCCGCGCCTATGGTGGACGCGCCGCGACAATCCAAGCACGGACGCGAGCCTCTCCGCCTGGGGAGCACATCTGCTGCTGGAGTTTGTCACAACCTTGGGACTATGCAGACAGACACATCAACTGGCTGGAGCTGTAGGCCGTTGGTGGGCGCTCATCACCTGGGAAGATCGCCTTGTTCAGCTGAGCAGGAGACCCTGGTTCTCTCCGGCAACTTGTCGGTCGTGGCCTACATACAGAACCAGCGTGGGACGTGCGCTTCCTCCCTCTGCATCCCATCCTTGAGTACCAAGCCCTCCTGTGGTGCAGGAAGCGGGGCATCACGCTTCGGGTGCGGCACATCCTGGGCCATCTGAACGTACTCGTGGACTCCCTCTCACGTCATGGCCAGCTTCTCTAGGGACTGGTCGTTGCGCCCGGATATGTTCTAGCTACTCTGCACGTGCGGGGAGGCGCCCATGATCGACTTCTTCGCCACGAGGTGGAGCAAGCAGCTCCCGCTCTTCGTCTCCCTCATTTTGGATCCACAAGCCTGGGCCTTAGACGGCGCTCTCCAGCCCTGGGGACTGGCTGCTAGCGTCCGCGTTCCCTCCCGCTGTCCTGGTACCAAAGGTGCTCCAGAAGCTCAGGGGCGGCAACACGGTCCTGTCCCTCATGGCGTCGTTTAGCTGGACCGAGAACGGGACCACAGGCCTCTGAGCCTCGCCATGGACCCTCTGCTGAGGCTTCCCATGCCTCGTATGATGGTCAAGCAGCCCTGACAGTAGCTGTTTCACCCATGCCAGGGCCGGCGTCTACTGCACGCTGGGAGGTTGTCCGGCAGTCCCTCGCCGCAAGAGGCTTCTCGGGCTGCACCTCAGGTGATGACCGTCCACCAGCTCCAGGCGAAGTACCAGTCCTGGGTGTCCCACCACATGATCCTGTCCGGGCGTTGGAGTTTACTTGCGCAAAACTAAGCCACTTGGACAAGGGCACTCATACCTTTCCTGCACTGGGCTCGGGCAGACGTAACATCCCGACACAGACGAGTGCATCTGGGAACCCTGCCCCACCTTCAGTGAGGGAATTGGCGGTCCGCCCACAACGGGACGTGCTGCCTAGGCGAGTCCGGGCATCAGGAGCTCGTTCCCCATGCTCAGAGAAAGAGGAGCGGGTGAGGACGATGCGCACCCGGGCACACGAGATCGGAGACATGCCTGCGGGCACCGCCTGGAATGCAACTGCGCAGAAGAGATGTTGGGGGTGGCCTTGGCTTGGCGGGGTGATCCACCGTCACTCTCCTCTACTATCCGGCCAGCGTGACTTATCCGGACATCTCGGCAGCGCAACACTCCCTCTCGGCGCCACAGGTTACGCCTAGCTGAAATTGTCGGGAGTCTGCGCGTGAGGGGGGGGGGGGGGGGGGGGGGGGGGGGGGGGCTCAATAGTTTAACGCATGATGCGGTGCGTTTTTTCCTGGCAAAGTGAACAAGGCCTCCTCCTATTCCACCTATTCGCAATTCTTCCTATTAGTAATGCCATCTGTAAGAGTTTTAAGAAAACAAATGTATTTTTCTCTAAAATGTATTTTTTTCGAAAAATACTTACCGATGGCATTACTCAGAGGTCCCTCCCCCCTGCCCCACTTGCTGCTGTTGAGTTAAGGCAAAGACTGGCGGCAGTGCACGTGACCGGATAGGGAGGCAGGGGAGGCAATCCCGGGTTTCTGGTAACGGCTCCCTAGAGTCCCCCCCCCCCCCCCCCCCTCGGTTGTGATGTATATACAATGTTTTTGGGGGCTGAAATTGGTAAGCTAAGCATACCTTCTATTAGTAATGCCATTGGTAAGTATTTTTTGAAAAAATACATTTTTGAGAAAACTACATTTTTCTTATGTTGCTGATATGGTTAAACTCTTCATGTTTATGCCAGCGGACAACAGGTTCTGGGGCCATCCAGAAAGAAGAAGAATCCTGATGCCCTTGTGACAGATCTCTTCAAATCTGCACGAGAGTAAGTTAAAGAATTACCAGTTAACTCTAGACTTCCCATACAGTTTCTCAATATCGGCTCTGTATTCCCAAAAGAGTTCTTACATTTTGGTAGTTTTTGGGTAAGTTTGTGAAAACGGGCCTTGTGACTTAACTATTGATGTGACCGAGACTAAACTTGGCAGTTATCAAGAGAAAACTTACAGATACACACTGAACTTACTTTGAATCAGATTTACCTGCCCGAAGATGAAATTTGATTAATTCAGTTGAACACAGTGTCACTCCACTCATCGTCGGAAAGAAGTTCATCACTTTCACTCAAAGTCAAATGAAAACACTCATGATCCGACAGGTCATTCGTGTGCACACTGCTAACACCTGACACTTCAACATCACTTCGATTCTCACAAAGTCCTAGATCTCTGTCACGGATAATTTTATCAAATAAGTCACCAAACTCCTCATCGCTATCGGAGTGCATGGTCATCGTGATGCTACAAAAACTCGCACCAAAAAGTCACATAAAAATCGACAAAAACGGTCACAATTCAACCCACGAGTCAAGATTCACGGTAGAAAACAACCCTAGACCTTTCCGGAAGTGACTTTATATGCTCTCTATGCACAGGAGAGCTCTCTCAGACAAACTATTGCTCTCTTGAAAACCTGTGTTATGAACCAGGAAGATTTTCCTCCAAATTCTTTTTTCCCCCCACCCGGGTCTGCCCTGGGGGACTTGGGTGGGGTTAGGTAATTTTTAGTTCCCAGGGTCACCCTGGTCAGCCCCACAGGGTGAGTTGTTCTCTCTATTCTGGGGCATGTGTTTCTGTCTATCCGAGGTCCATTCACCTGTATTTGCCTTTTTAAAACTCTCCCTACTGTCTGCACTGCCTGTAGCTCTTGATATTGGATGTGTGTTGCTAAATGGTCTTAGCTTTATTTAGCCCCATGTGTTAGGTTTATTTAACGTATTTGACCGGCTGGCGACATACATTCAATGTTCTGTTTTTTTTTTTTTTTTTTCACAAGCAGTGCAGGCACGTCCTGAGAAAGCCTTGTTGCTGTCGGGACGTTAAGCAATGTACAATCAATGTACAATCAATCTCTCATTTTGGCTCGCGTGACAGGAAAAGTGAGTATATTTTGGGCCAGTGGTCTACCTGCTGTTGTAAACTTTAATATTGGCATTTTCTCTGAGACTATTCAAGCTACTGTCTTCAAACTTGGCCCAAGGATACTTTATGGCAAGACCTTTCTAACTATGCAAATTTTAGTGGCCTCTCTCAAAGGTCAAGGTCACAGGGGATGAGGAAACAGGTAAAAAATAGTCATATTTTGACAAAATTTGTATTTTGTCAAATATTATTCACAACTTCAAACCCAAACTTGGTACAAAGATACCTGATGTTAAGACTGTTCAATGTGTACTAATTTGGTTGACCCCTCAGAAAGGTCAAAGGTCCAAGAGATCAGGAAATAGGTCACAAATAGCCTCTTTTTATTTCTGACAATATCTTTTCTTCTCAAATACTTTTTACAATTTCTACCCCAAGCCTGGTACAAAGATACCTGATGGTAAAATCTTCCTATGCATACTAATTCAGATGACCCTTTGAAAAGGTCAAGGGTCACAAGAGATCAGCAAATGATGTCTATTGTTTGGTGGAATTATTTTTTCAGGAATTTTGCAAACTTTTGAACCAAATGTAGCAGAAAGGTACTGATGATAAGACTTTTCTATGCATACTAATTTGGTTCACCACTCGCAAATTTCAAGGTCCATAGGAGGTTCACAAAAGTGAAAAATGCGTAACTTTTGAGAAAACATGACCTGTCGGAAAGGTCTAAGTCACAAAGGTTAGATTAAGTATGTTGATCGGTAATGCACGTGAGCTTTCAAGGCTTTGCCTTTCTTGGTCTGTTAGGCATGGAGCAGAAGAACTGGACAGAATGAACGAACCCCAGTCTGCGGGACGGTCGGTGTTTCATGGCATGGGGTACCGCTTGGGGGAAACAGAGGATGCCTCAGAAACCATCGCTGGTCCTACTGCCGGCCGAGCCAGACCTCAGGTTTGTTACATGTTTCTGTGATATGTGTAAAATGTTAACCCCTTGTGCAATCAGCCATCAATAACATAATTTTTATTTTTTTTTAATTTTTACTTGCGACTGTTAGCCGGAAATAGTGCTTAGACCACTTCTCTCACATGTCGTGCCCATGCACACAAAGATTTAGAAAATTATTCCTGATCACCCACACACACAAAAAAGCATCAACAACAACAACAAAATCACCCAAACCATAAAACCTTTCCTTTACTTTCGTATCTTTCTCAAACTAACATGTTTAGTGGCACTGATTTGAGGCCGTGACGTCGTACTATTAGTTTCGTGATGCATCACAAAAATAACTGCAGAATGTGACAGGGAGGTTGGGTTATATCATGAAGAACTCGTATCTATTTGCATCACATCTCTTCGTCAGTTTCATGTATGGGTGTGTGTGTGAGAGAGAGAGTGGCTTCTGATGTTTGAATCAGTATGGTAGTGTGGTGTGCATGATGTGTAAGCAATCTCAGCATATGTGTGAAAAATGCCAGTTTTTGATAGAGTTGTAGTTTTTATCAAAGCTTTTGCCAGCCTTTCAGTCAGATTCGGTCAAATTTCACTGATGATAAGACCTTTCTATGCATACTAATTTAATATTCCCCTTGCAAGAGTCATAGGGGTCCAGATATATGTAAAAAAATAAAGAATTGTGGTGGTCTTTTTTTTTTTAAAGTTTATGCAAATTTATCTTTTTACCAAATTTGGCATAAAGGTTCTTGGTGATAATACCTTTCTATGCATACTGCTTTATTCGATCCTTCACAAAGATCATGGGTCATGGAGGGTTGACAAATGTGTGCATTTAGAAAACTCAGATTTTGCTGGTACAATAGTTAAGACATTTCAGTGATGGAAAGGTAAAGGTCACACATGTCACACTAATATAATGTGGTTTGGTCATTAGGGCTTTGTCTTTCTTGTTTTTAACTTATTTTGATTACCTGTCAGCTTCATTACGTACAGTAATGTTGGTGCTTGATAGGTAAGGTTGCATAATCAACATTGGTAGTCAGTGGGAAACATGCATACCATAAAAAGATACTTTCATTCAGACAGAAAAATACAAAAGACACGTTTTCAGACATAGCAGAACATTTATTGGTGCATAGATATAATGACTTACTTTTATGCATTGCACAGAGCGCTACTCACACAAACAAATACACATGTCCGACAACTCGACGAATTGACAACTCGTCGATGTGACATTTTGTCAAGCGAAACGAATGTTTATAAAAGAACTAGAAACAAACAAGAAGGCAAAGTCCTGAAGGCTCATGTGGACGATCAAGCAGGTTATAAGTCTGCCCTTTGCGATCTTCAACTTTCAAACAGATCGCTAAAAGTGTTCAGGTATCTTAATACAAGTAGAGAGGTGGCATTTGCACCAGAGATGTCTGTTTTCTCATAATATATGTATTATTTCCTCAAAAACATTACCGATGACATGACTAACTGGAAGTGTCTACTTACTCGCACAATTTTAGCCTAAGAACCCGTTGTGCCCCTGCACAACCCGGGAGGCACTCGGGGAACCCCCAGAGGGGCCGAGAGTTGTCTCCCGTGCCTGCCCATCCGGTTCCGAGTCATACGATGATTCCTCAGTCAGTCTACTTAGCTTGCGCCGTTCAGATGTGTTTGCTTAGCCTCCGGTCTTGCCTGCGTGCGACCGGTTTGGAACCCATACTGGACTTTGCTCGTGACTGTTCTTGGCCCTGCTACTTCTGCTGTGCCGGCCCTGGCTTTGTGCTGCACTTCCTAGTGAGCTCCTGTTGCGCTGCTGACTGCAGTTGCTTCTCGTTCCCCTTTCCCGCTGCTGCAGAGAGGTAAGGTAGCTGTTATGGCCTTTGGCCAGCCTTCGGGCGGGACGCCGGTTCGTTGGAGCCCTTGGCTTCACGTGTTATATCTGACTACCATTTGCGCCGGACTTCGTCTTAGCTTGACCCGGCCCCTGGGGCTTCGCTGGCTTTGAGTGTGGTGTGGCTGGGTGCTTAATGCGTTGTGCTTTGTTCCTTGACAGCTTAGGCTACGCTTCGCTGGCGGGGCCCCTCGCTCCCACTCCTTCGCACGTTAGGGTCGTCATTGTAGGGCCTAACCCATATATGTTAGGTTGCTAGTGTAGCCGTGGCCTCGAATGTTCGCCTTAGCTGGACGGAGCCACGTGCTCTCGCTTGTACGCTTGCATGTGTATGATGTGTTGCAGTTGCCAGGTGAGGACCTGCACACTGTGCGGCGATTTCCAGTGGCCAACGGACAACCACAAGGTCTGCCTTCCCTGCTCCGGCTTCGCCTCAGACCGAGCCTGTGACATCTGCTCCCCCTGCCCTGAACTGAGGTGGACTCAGTTATGGAACTTCTACAGGTGGGACCAGCCGTCCCCTGTGAGTGACCCTCCCATCCAGGCGCTCCCCCTCTGTGCCCAGAGCAGTGACTAAACGGTAACAGACGCCGCGCCGAACGCGTGCACCCAGCACTGCTCGGAGAACTGAAGTCAATGCGTGGACACACAGCACCCGCCTCGTGGAGCCTGGCCCACGGGGACGCACGTCGCGCTGCCCCTTGTCCGCTATCAGTTTTCGCTCGTCTCTCACGCTCACGGACTCTTCCGGGGAGTCCATATGCCGGCAAGGAACCCGCCTCACTGAGCCCGGCTCTCAGAGATGAAGTGCCACGCGCCCGAGGACCTCAGAACCTTTGGAGCCCTCTCGAGCTTCCTACTACTCCCGGCGATCCCGCTCTCCGTTGGACACTTGTCGGAAGGACCGCCGCGCGCATCAGACGACCAGCAGTCCCCCCCCCTCCGTGCCTCCCCTCAGCGCCGCTCAGGCAGGAGCCCTCGTCATCGGGATTTTGGTCATTTTTCCCATCATCGCAGCCGCTCCCCTCGCCGCTTCCGGCGGGGCTCCCCCCCCCCCACCCCGGTTTCCACCCCGGCCTCGCTGCAGCCCCCATTCGGACTTTTGGCGTGGTCTGTCTTCCTCTAGCATCCCTCTCCCCCGCCGCCCCACTCCCAGGATGACGAGGCACTGAATCTTCTCCCCGAGGACTCCGTCTCCACGCTGCTTGGCCCCCCTGGCCGTTCCTCCGCTTCTCGCTCGGCCGTCTCCGACATCTCGGACCCTTGGACGCTGGCTGCGACCTCTCGTGCGGAAACCTTACTCGCCCTAGATGAGGCCTCATCTCGGCCGCCCTCCCCGTCGATGTTTGCCCCCCTTTTCCCCCACTCAAGCGGAAGGTCTCCGCCTTCATCGATGCTGGCAAGCAGACCAAGAAGTTTAAATTGCTCCCTCAGCCTCCCAGTTTTCGCGACATGCGGGACGCCTTCTCCGCTCATCTGCTCGCCGCCCCTCAGGAGACAGATTTCTTCTCCGACCGTAGGTGGACCCCTGGCCTTGACATCGCCTTTCATCAGGGATGGTACTCAGGACACTCTCAGGCCTTCGCCTGCCCCCTTCCCACAGTGGACCCGGTGGCCATCCTTAGGCGGGCGGCCTCACCCTCCTCAAGCGTGCGATTCCCCTGGGCTTGGACAGTACTGCTACGCTCGTTCGCAACACTCTCGCCTGCTCGGGCTTCCTTGAGCTACTCGCCCAAGCCTTCATTCGCAGGATCGAGGACGCCTGGCATCCCTCCTTGACTCCCCTCCTCAGGGATCTCCTCGCTCTCGCGGAAGCGGCCAATCAGGCAGCCTACCACTGGTCTCTCGGGTTGGGGTGCCCACCTACTACCGGACTTCAGCATGACGTCCGGCTCCTGGCCCCCAGAGCTAGCCTTCCGGTATATCAACTGGTTGGAGCTGCAAGCAGTTTGGCAAGCCCTCATCGCTTGGAAGACCCGACTCGGTCACCAGGAACTCCTGGTCCTCTCCGACAACGCGACAGTGGTGGCGTACATCCAGAAGCAGGGCGGTACTCGCTCCCCCGACCTGTGCATGCCCCTTTACCGTCTGATGCTCTGGTGCCAGGACCGCGGCATTTCCCGGTCACCTGAATGTCTTGGCCGACTCTCTCGTCGCGGCCAACTGCTACACACAGAGTGGACTCTTCGCCGAGATATTTTCCAGATGATCTGTACGCACTGGGAGACCCCTATGATTGACTTGTTCACCACAAGGTGGAACCACCAGCTTCCCCTCTTCATCTCCCTGATCCCGGACCCTCTGGCCTGGGCAGTCGATGCACTCTCCATCCCCTGGGCCTAACTCATAGCTTATGCTTACCCCCCGACGGTCCTTCTCCCCAAATTCCTCCTCAAGCTTCGGGGATGCAATGCGGTCATCTTGCTTACTTACTTACTTACGCCTGTCACCCCTACCCGGGTATAGGCCGTCGACAAGAGACCTCCAGCAATTCCTGTCCTGTGCTTCTCCTTCGATTGTACTCCAGGTGGTTCCCAGTCTCTTGATGTCTGCTTGGAGGTCTCGACGCCAGGAGTTTCTCGGCCTACCTCTTTTCCTCTTTCCCTGGGGGTTCCATGACAATGCCTGCCTAGTGATACTGGAAGCTGGCTTTCTCAGACTGTGACCGATCCATCCCCATCTTCTTCGCCCAATTTCATTCTCTGCTGTTATCTGCTCTGTTCTCTCCCAGAGTCTGACGTTGCTGATCTTCTCTGGCCAGTGGATTTTCAAAATTCTTCTAAGGCAACTGTTCATGAAGGTCTGTACTCTGTTGACTGTGGTTTTTGTCAATCTCCATGTCTCTGCTCCATATAGGAGAACTGCTTTTACATTGGAATTGAAAATCCGGACTTTGGTGTGTTGTGACAGCTCTCTGGAACTCCACACTTTTTTCAACGGTCATCTTGCTGGTCGCCCCGTTCTCCTGGAACCGGTCTTGGACCACCGACCTCCTCAGCCTCGCCACCGACCCCCCCCCCCCCTCCCCTGCGGCTACCCATGCTGGGGACCATGCTCAAGCAGCCTTGCCAATCGCTCTTCCACCCATGTCCGGAGCGTCTCCTCCTTCACGCCTGGAGATTGTGCGGCACGCCCTCCCCGCTAGATGCTTCTCGAGTGCAGCAGCGGAAGCGATCTCTTCCGCCCGCAGACCCTCGACGTGGCGCGTCTACGAGGGAAAGTGGTGAGTACTGTGCTCCTGGTGCAAGGACCAACGCCTCTCCCCCACCGAACTGACGAATCCCCAGCTCGCGGACTTTTTCCTCTGGCTCTTCGAAGACCAAGGTTTCATGCGGATGGCTCCGTGCAGCTTCTCATGGACCCTGCTTTCCTTGCCAAGACCAGGTCTCCACTGACCGCGTCACATGTCATCACCCTACAGCCACTGCGTGGGATGAACTTTCCCCGGGAGACCAGGCAACAAGATCCCGTGCGCGCCCTACGCGTTTACATACGCCGTACCAAATCCGTCCGGAGAGGATGTTCACGCCTCTTCCTGCCTCTAAAACCCGGCAGAACTGACATAACAGCCCAGACGATATCTTCCTGGCTACGTTGGGTCATTAGGTTCGCCTACCAGGACCTCTGCCCACAGGGAGCGAAGAGGCTCAAGATACGCGCACACGAGGTACGAGCCATGGCCACGAGTCTCGCATTCGACCGGAACTGTGCGGTCAAGGACATTGTGGCAGCCGTGGGCTGGCGAGCTGAATCGACCTTCGCCCGCTTCTACCTCAGGGATCTGGCAGGCCAGTGAGACAACCTCGCTCTGGTGGGGGACATAACTGCAGCGCAACACTCCGTCCCGCACTTAGGTAAAATTGTCGGGAGTGTGCGACGGGGAGGATGGCTCTGCTGCACCCTCCTTCTCGCTATTCTTCCAGTTAGTCATGTCATCGGTAATGTTTTTGAGGAAATAAATTCATTTTTCTCTAAAAGGTATTTTTTCGAAAAAAAACTTACCAATGACATGACTCGGAGGACCCTCCCACCTGCCCCGCTTGCTGCTGGTGAGCTAAGTATCCTGACTGAGGAATCATCGTATGACTCGGAATGGGCAGGCACGGGAGACAACTCTCGGCCCCTCTGGGGGTTCCCCGAGTGCCTCCTGGGTTTTTAGGCTAAAATTGTGTAAGTAGACACTTCCAGTTAGTCATGTCATCGGTAAGTATTTTTCGAAAAAATACCTTTTAGAGAAAAATGAATTTTTATTATGTTTGTCAAAACCTCATGACCCTTGACCTCTGTGAGGTCAACTAAATTGGTACAGTTATAATTTATATCACCAGTTACCTTTATGCCAGATTTTATTGACAAGTTTGCCAAAATGCAAATAGATAATAACATTCCATAAAATTGACATTTTACACTCAGTTTCTCATCTCTCGTGACCCTTTACCTTTCTGGGAGGATGGAGGGGGGATACCCAAATTGGTATGCGTAGAACAGTCTAACTACTAACAGCTATACCTGTACTAAGTTTGGGTTTAAAGCTGTAAATAGTACTTAAGTGGACAAATTACCATTTTGTTTACCTATTTCCTAAACTCTTCTGACCCTTGACCTTTTCAAATAGTCATTCAAATTTGTATGCATAGCAAGGACAATGGTGGACGGTGGACAGGCTGATGAACTGACGACTGTGGACAGCACGATACACAAACTCAATAAGACTGTCACTATCGCACGTGAGCCAACAATGTAAGATTGAAGAGTAATCTTGCCCTGGACTCTGCACGACACAAACCACCCTATCCTAGCCAGCAATCAGCAGCCAGTTGACCACTAGCGACTGACAGTAAAGTTCCACCGGGCCAACAAACACCTTGACGGCTCACGTGCGAAGCAAAAGTGAGTCTATGTTCTGGGTCGTTTGTCCGTCTGCTGGCGTCCGCCATCTGTGGTAAACTTTAACGTTGACATTATCTCGGAGACTATTCAACCCTCAGACTTCAAACTTGGCCCAAGGATACTTTGTGACAAGACCTTTTTAAACATACCAATTTGAGTGACCTCTCACAAAGGTCAAGGGATCAGGGAATAGGTCAAAAATAGCTATATTTTGACATAATTTATTTTTTCTCAAATACTATTGACAACTTCAAACTGAAACTCGGTACAAAGATACCTGATGGGAAGACCTATCTATGCATACTAATTTGGATGGCCTCTCGGAAAAGTCAAGGGTCACAAGAGCTCAGGAAATACAGCTGTGACCCGTCATCGCGGGTGTCGGGGTCCACAAAATGGGACCGCGATATATCCATCCGCGAGATATCGGGCTAAAGGTGAGGGGGGGGGGGGGGGGGGTGGAGTGGGGGGGGGGGGGGGGGGGGAGGGGGTGGTATCCGATGAGAATCGGGGTATGTGCGTAGGCATTACTTTCAAAGTCGAGGCCAAGAGAGGAGGAAAAGACAATTCAGAAGGCAAGTGATTTCACACATGCACAAAAGACAACTTCTGTTCTCATTTATATCATTCACACACATCAATAGACTATTTCTGAGACAAGTTAGGGTAGCCTTTATTCTTCAATGAATAGGTTGACCACCTTGCTAGTGTGTTTTGTTTGAAGTCATCACGCAGGGTGAGAAAATCCGATTACGATGTCTGGTGAACACCAGCAGTAGGGTAGGAGACCTCTCTTTAATTTCAACAGTGGACCGCCTAACTCTGCAGCAAGCATAGACATTCATTATCACTCGCAGCTGTGCCTAAGGTCTTCCTATCATTGCCTGTGTTCTTCGTTAGAGGAGGCAAACGAGGGTTCAGCATCAGTTTTCACACCCTCCAGGTCATAACCGCCGGCTGCCAAGCGTGGCGAAACTTGACACCTCTGAAAAGCATAGAACTTGATGCACATCGAATCGGTGTTTCCTATTAACGCATTTACACGTGTAGGAGGAGGTCATGTAATCTGTGTGAATCTGCTCCCATGCGCCCAGCAGCCAGTCAAGTGGGGAGACATCTGCCATGTGCCAGAAACCTAGAACCTCATTATACACTGACTCTGTCTCCTACCCTCTTTATGTACATACATGTATGTATATGTTCTTCATCTGGAGAAGGTTTGTGGGTGTCAAGTGTTTGGACGTCTTCGCGTCAGGCGTGTGTGCAGCACCCCATGGAGCGCAATACAGCCAAGGCTGGTGACAAATTATTTCGTGGTTCACCACCGTCTGTGGTCAGTCCAATTTTTTTCGGGATCCAAGGTACCCCTAGCTATATATATCCAGGTTCGCGATGTAATGATTCGCGATATGTCGGGCCAGAGCTGTAGGTAAAAAATAGCTCTAGTTTGACAAAAGAATGGTTTTTCTCAAATACTCAAATAGGGGATCAGGAAATATGTCAAAAATAGCTATATTTTGACATAATTTATTTTTGGCCAAATACTATTAACAACTTCAAACCCAAAATTGGTACAAAGGTATCTGATGGTAAGACCTATCTATGTATACTAATTTGGTTGATCCCTCGGAAAGATCAAGGGTCACAAGAGCTCAGGAAATAGGTGAAAAATTGCCATATTTTGACAAAAGATGTTTTTTTTCTCAAATACTGTTCACAACTTCAAACCCAAACTTGCTACAGAGATACCTGATGGTAAGACCTATCAATGCATAATAATTTGTATGACCCCTCGGAGAGGTCAAGGGTCACAAGGGCTTAGGAAATAGGTCTGAAATAGCCATAATCTGACAAAATATATTTTTTCTCAAATAATGTTCACAACTTTTTTTCTCAAATTATGTTCACAACTTCAAACCCAACTTGCTACAGAGATACCTGATGGTTAGTCCTATCTATGCATACTAATTTGGATGAGCCCTCAGAAAAGGTCATGGGTCACAAGACGACGGCAAATGAGTAAAATGCCAATTTTATTTATAGAATTGTAGTTGTTATCAACAGTTTTGCAAACTTTTCAATCAAATTTGGCACAAAGGTAGCTGATGATGATAAGACTTTCCTGTGTACACTAATTTAGTCGACTCATCGCAAAAGTCAAGGGTCTGGGGGTTTGACAGATGTGTGAAAACTGTTAAAATTTGGAGAAAATGTGGATTTTGCTGCAGATGCCATCTTTTTACTTATTGTCACAAAAGTCACACATGTAGATCGGTCATACATGTGAGCCATAGGGGCTTTGCCTTTATTGTTCAGAAAATTAAAAAACTGGTCAGTCAAAGAAATAAAATTTAGACACGAAGCCAAAAGGTCACACATTTTGCTCAGCTGCTAGATACAAGACTGGCATGAAGTGTTGTATGGCCAGTTTCCCTTCATTCTTTTTTCTTTGTGTTTTTGTAACAAAAGATGTTATGTTACTGTGTTCTGTAGGTTGATATGGTGCTGAAGATGTGGAAAAATGGATTTAGTGTGGATGATGGTCCATTACGTCCCTATGATGATCCAGCCAACAAGGAATTTCTTGACAGCATTCGAAGAGGGTAAACACATAGAATTTGACTTTTGTGTCTAAACGTAGGGTTTCATGCTAATCCTTTTTCTGATTTGCAAGAGTTATAAATTCTCTTGAGCCTCTGTGGATGCAGTGGCTCATTTGAATTTATTCTTCTTGCAGATGGAACAGGCTGGCAGAAGGTCTGTTCTGTTTGAACCAAAACAACATGCTAAAATTCAGTTTTCTGGGATTTTGAAGCTGAATTAGTCTCCAGGACTGAAGACTGTCACCATGCATGATTACAATATGTCAAGACTGGAACATGGACACCAGTCAAACAGCACATGCACACACACACTAAATACAGACTGTTTTTCTTTCTCCAGTGAAGTGCCACATGAGCTGATCCACCGGGCAAAGGGCGGGGAAGTGAATCTCAACATGGAAGACCATCGGCAGGAGGACTTTGTCAAGCCCAAGGTCAGCACCAAGGCCTTCTCCGGTGAGGGACACATGTTGGGCAGGTGAGAGCTTCTCTATAAGTTAGTGTAAGCAGTTGCGTTGTTAGCTGTAATAATTATTCCTGAAGTTCACACATATTTGAGTTTTGCTGTAGGTGAAATGTTACTTGTTTGCTGGTTTGGTTTTTGTCTACCATATTGAAAGTACGGTAAACTTGGAAATGGGGCTGGTCGGAGCATGTTTCGTAGAATGCACACATTGTGCTGGGCAGGCGGATCCTATATATGTATACAAACCAAAGGGAATCACAGCGCTGGACAGACAAACAGTTAGATCCCCTGCCCCCGCCTATCAGGCACCCAATCGCCAGCCCACAGAGAAATACGCAGGTATAGAACAAGACGATCATTTCCATCCTCTAAAAGAATGGATCAGGTCTCTTATATAACCCATGTCTTTCTCCGGAACTTAGGAAGTAGGCAGGAGAAACATACATACACAAACATGAACGTGCGCTACTATATGTGGTCGGGTAAATACCCTGATTTCCCACAGTAGATGCACAGAACATTACACAACAATGTAACGATACAAATTTGCCGCGAGTTATAGATACTCACAAACCAGATAGGTGAGGCTAGCGCTGGCAGAATTGTATACAAACCAAAGGGAATCACAGCGCTGGACAAACAGTTAGATCCCCTGCCCCCGCCTATCAGGCACCCAATCGCCAGCCCACAGAGAAATACGCAGGTATAGAGACCTGATCCATTCTTTGTTTCCTCAAAACACATTACCGATGACATGACTAACTGGAAATAGTCTACTTGCTTACCAATTTTAGCCTAAGACCCAAAGGGTCCCCCCAGGAGGCTCTCGGGGATCCCTGATAGGGACGAGAGAGCTTTCGGGGATCCCTAACAGGGACGAGAGTAGCCTCCCCTGCCCATCCGGTCAGGCGCCCGGTGGTGTCTCCTTTAGCCAGTTGTCTACTTCGCTGTTAGCGTTCGGACGCTTTTACCTGAGCCTCTGACCCTTGGAAAGACTGTGTACGGTTCGACCGACCCTTACCGGCCTGCCTTCGCCTAGCCTCTCGTCTACCGCTTCTGGCGTGGCCTCCGTCTTCTCTGCTAGCCCTCGTCTGTGCCTCGTGCTCTTGGCTGGCCCTGGAACCTTCTAGGCTCCCGTCGTCGTCTCCCTGCCATTCCGCCATGGACAGGTAAAGTCTCGGCCGTTTCCGACGTCTCGCCTGGCTGGGTCGGACGTCGGGCTTCGCTCGAGCTACTGTTGGTTTCTCTCCGCATTTCACGGTGAGTTTCGAGTGTTTCTTGATTTCAAAGCTTTATATGGCGGGGTTCGTTACCCGCCCCCGGTCGCCTTTCATGTTTGGGTATGGGCTGCAGTTATCTAGTGCGCCTCTCCCCAGTACGTCGACCTCCAGTGACCTACTGTCTGGTACTTTGTGCTTCGTCACTCTGCCGTTCCGCCATGGAAAGGTGGAGTATCGGCCACTTCCTACGTCTCGCCTGGCTGGGCTGGACGTCGGGCTGCGCTCGAGCTCCTGTTTGTCTTTGCATTCACCGTCAGTTTCGCGTGTCTCTTAATTTTCGAAGCCTTAAATGGCGGGGTTTGTTACCCGCCGCCGGTCGCCTTTCATGTTTGGGTTTGGGTTGCAGTTGCCAAGTGCGCCTCTTCCCTGTTCGGCGACTTCCAGTGACCTAGTGTCCGGTGCTTTGTGCTTCGTCCCTCTGCAGTTCCGCCATGTAAAGGTAAAGTCTTGACCGCTACATACGTCTCCCCCGGCGGGGCCGGACGTCGTGCTTGGCTCGGACTTCTGTTTGTTTTCTCTCCGCATTTAACGGTGAGTTTTGCTCGTTAATTCGGAGCTTTATCTGGCGGCGTTAGTTGCCCGCCGCCCGTCACCTTTCATGTATGGGTATGTGTTGCAGTACCAAGTGCGTTGCTGCCCAGGACGGGGCTTCCAGTGGCCTGGTGTCCGCCATACTGTAGACCGGGTGCCACCTGCTCCTCTGTCATCGGCTGCGCTGGCTGCCCTGCTTGACTGGAGGTTCTTGGTCTCTACTCCGGTGTTCCACCGCCGAGCGACCCGCGACTTCCGCCTCCTTGGGACCTTCCGCGGCACAGCGGAATTGTTCCAGCTGCCCTCGGACATGGGATAGCCACTCCTCTCGTCCCTGGTAAGTTTGTAGCTTATTCATAGACGCGTTAAGCCCGCTGACTCCTCCGGCGAGTCGCCAAGCTGGCTACGTGCCCCCCTCCCGTAAAAAGGAGCCCCGGGCACCGCGACCATGTCGCCTTAGTTCACGCGTCGGCCCCTCGGCCAAACCTCAAGCCCGCTGACTCCTCCGGCGAGTCGCCAAGCCGGCTACGTGCCCCCCTCCTTGAGCCCCGGGCACCGCGACCTTGGTCGCTAATTAGTTAAGCGTCGGCCTTTGGCCCTTCTTCTAAGCCCGCTGACTCCTCCGGCGAGTTGCCTAGCTGGCTACGTGCCCCCCTCCTTGAGCCCCGGGCACCGCGACCTTGTCGCCTGTTACATACAAAAAAAAAAAAAAAAAAAAAAAAGAAGAAGTTGACGCTTGGCCTCGCGGCCCCTCTTGAGCCCGCTGACTCCTCCGGCGAGTCGCCAAGCCGGCTACGTGCCCCCCTCCATGAGCCCCGGGCACCGCGACCTTGTCGCTAATTAGCTTAAGCACCGGCCTTCGGCCCATCTAAGCCCGCTGACTCCTCCGGCGAGTCGCCTAGCTGGCTACGTGCCCCCCTCCTTGAGCCCCGGGCACCGCGACTTTGTCGCTAACTAGTCTACGCGTCTGCCTTCGGACCTGCTCAGCCCGCTGACTCCTCCGGCGAGTCACCAAGCCGGCTACGTGCCCCCCTCCTTGAGCCTCGGGCACTGCGACCTTGTCGCCTATTGTTGACGCGTTGGCCTCACGGCCCCTCCTAAGCCTGCGGACTCCTCCGGCGAATCGCCGAGCCGCTTTGTGCCCCCACCTTGAGCCCTGGGCACCGCGTCCTGGTCGCCAATTAGTTCGCGCGTCGGCCTTCGGCCCCAGCTTAAGTCCGTGTGCCCCCCTCCTTGAGCCGGGCACCGCGACCTTGTCTCCTTCGTTCTCACTTCGGCACTTCGACCTCAGTCTCTGGGCCCGCTGACTCCTACGGCGAGTCGCCTAGCCGCTTGTGCCCCCTCCTTGAGCCCCGGGCACCGCGACCCTTATCGCCTGTTGGTACCCTACGCGGCTTATGGCCCCTCCCTCCAACCCGCTGACTCCGCCGTCGAGTCCCCAGCCAGCTTCGTGCCCCCTACTTGAGCTTCGCGCTCTGCGTCTGGATCGGCCTTCGTGTACCTCGGGACTTCGGGCCGTTTCCCCTGGCGCCTACGGCCTTCCACGTTTCACCGGTTCTCGTCTGTTCACCGAAGTGAAGCTACGTCGCGCTGTTAGCGCTTGGTTGGGTGCCCCTAGGGGTACACCCAGTGCAGTGGGGTTCGACTTCCTCGCCCTCGTCGCCTGGATAGTTGCGGCGCCAGACGGTCGTCGCCCGCCCCTCGACTCCCTCCGGGGTCCCTGTCGACCTTTGCCTGGTGCGGCGCTGTCGTTCTCCTCGGGACATCCTCTTCCCCGCTCCATGCACCCTTCGCCTCCGGCGTCTCCCCGACCCTCTCCGGGGGATGACTCGGCGTCCTGCGTTCGTCTCTGGCCTGCTGGCGTCTTAGCCTTCGGCTCCCCGGTTCGCTGGCCTCTCACTCCCTTCGTGCTCGCGGCCTCCGGTGGTTCCGCCGGCGCCCGTGCTTGCGGCAACCCTTCCCAGCTCTAGCGGATCTTCCGCGTGGCTTCGAACCCTCCGCCCCTTGCCTTCCTTCGTTCGTGGCGGCCTGGCTCCTTCTTGACCATCTCCCCTGATGCGACGTCGCAGCTCTACCGTGCTCCTGTGGGTACCCGCGCCCGTCGGCCCTGCCTGGCAGTCTCTGAAGGAACCCTTCTAGGCCTGTGGGCCCAACGCCACCCTTGTGGATTGGGTTCCCGCCCTTTCGGACCAAGGCCCCTCGCCCTTCGCGCGCAGGTCTCCGCTCTTCTTTGGGAAGTTGCGATGCTGCTCATCGCTCGGCACGGCTCCCCCGCCTCGGACCCTTTGCGTCGCCTTCAGCCCTTGGTTGTCGCCGCCAGCCTGGACCTACCCGTTGCTTCTACGCGTCCCCATGCCTCCCGCCCCCGCCTTTGTCTTCGCTTGCCGTCGACGGGACCGTTTCCAGCTCGGCCTCCTTGGTGTGGTCTCCCCTCAGCCCTGGGTCCTTGCGTGGATCGTGGATGCCTTGGTTGCCCGGGACCTTCAATCTTCCGCCAGCCATTCTCCTCCTTGGTCGACCTGCTTCTGCGGTATCAGTCGGTGGTTCCTCCTCGTAGGGCAGGGATGCTCTCCTCCTCCGGTTGCTCGCCTGGTCGCCCTGGTCAGCGCCTACGGTCCGACCTCTCGCCCTCGCCGTCTGTTCACCGGGGAATGGTTTTGGTGACCGTCCGCAACTTGGTGCGTCTTCCCGAGCCTCGGATCCAGTCCTTGCCGTTCTAGCCCGTGGGTGGCTGCGGGCGTGGCGGTCCCCTCCTGACTGCGGCTCCAGCTCCTCCTCCTGATGAGTGCAGCGGCTGATCTCCTTCCCTCGGTCTTCTGTACTCCGCCTCTGGAGGCTGTCCTTCGGCGATCTCTCTACCCTGGTGCCGATCTCCCCTGTGCTGCGCCACATCGGCTTCGCTGGACGGACATTCTTAGCTCGGCTCCCGGATCCCCCCTGACCTCGCCACTGCCCCTCTCTCTCTGCGTGATTGCCGGTCTCGACGGTTGGGGCGCTCTTCTTCTCCCGAATTCCGCTCGTCGGCCGGCCGCTGGCCCGCGAACCTGACTTCGCGGCACGTCAACCCGCTGGGGCTGGTTGCAGTTGGCCGGCCCTCTGCGCTTGGCGATACGATCTTGGACACAGGACCTCCTCGTCCTTCCGACAACCCCTCTTCGTGGCTTGCCTTCAGACGCAGGAGGAACCCGCTCTCCCGACTTCTGCTTCCTCCTCTATCGCCCCCTTCGCTGGTGCGCGGACAGCGACTTCTCCCTCCCAGACCGCCTCAGTCCAGGTCTCCTGTTCGTACTGGCAGACTACCTCTTGCGACGGAGGCAGCTTCTTCACACGGATTGCGCCCTACGCTGGGACATCCTTCGCTGGTTCTGCGCTCGTTGGGAGACTCCCCCCTTGTCCTCTTCGCCACGAAGTGGACCCTCCGGCTTCCCTCTTCATCTCCCCGTTCCCGACCTCTGGCCTGGGCAGTCGATGCGCTTGACCCCTTGGGACGGTCTGGTCCTTTACACCTACCCTCCGGCGGTCCTGGTCCTCAAGTCCTGCTCAGCCTCCGGGGATGCAACGCAGTCCTTCTCCGGGTAGCCGTTCTCCCGGACCGGATCGTGGACTTCCGACCTTCTCAGTCTCGCCACGGGCTCACCCTCCCTCTTCCCACCCCCCGCACGATGCTCGAGCAGCGCCGACAGCCGCTCTTCCACCCCTGCCGTGAGCGACTTCTCCTACACGCCTGGCGATTGTGCGGCAAGCTCTGTCTGCTGGAGGCTTCTCGAGTGCGACAGCGGACGCTATCGCTTCAGCCCGCAGTCCTACCAGACGTGTCTACGAGGGAAAGTGGCGTGCTTCGTGCCTGGTGCTCTGACCCCGCCGCCTCTCCACCGTCGGCCTGACGTCTCCTCAGCTCGCGGACTTCTTCTCTGGCTCGTCCAAGACCAAGGTTGGCTCCCCTCTGGGGCAGCTGCTTCCCCTCTTGATCGCCGACGCCTACCGTCACCTCGGCCGTCCCGACCCAGCGCCTGCAAGGACCTGCCCGACCTTATGGCGCGTTTCGGCGTGCAGCGTCCGGTCTTCCTCTCCCTTGGCCCGCGCTGGGACCTCTCCCTGGTCCTCCCCTGACTGACTTCGGACCGTTAAAACCGCTCCATCTGGCCCGCTTCGCTGACGTGACTCGGAGGCCTGCTTCCTGATGGCCCTCGCCACGGCGCCCCGCGTCAGCGAGCTCCACACGCCCTCGTCTCGCCCCACCGGCCTGCAGTTCCGAGTGGATGGCTCCGTGCAGCTACTCCCGGATCCTTCCTTCTCGCTCAGCCTAGGTCTCCCTTGACAGCGCCTCCGGCCCTCGCCGCTCGGCCGCTTACACGACCCGGTTCCTCGGGGCACTCCGCAGCAAGATCCGGGACAGGCACTTCGTATCTACCTGCTCCAAGTCCGTGCGGAGGGGACGGTCTCGTCCCTTGCCGCCGACCGCTGGCAGAACCGGCTTCTCAGCCCAAACGTTCTCCTCCTCGCTCCGCTGGGTATTCCGGTCCGCCTATCGCGACCTCTCCCCACAGGGAGCCGGGGCACTGAAGATCCGCGCCCATGGAACGCGCTCTAGGGCCGCATGTCTCGCCTTCGCCGCGCCGGTGTGGTTAAGGACACTGTGGCGGCGGTGGGGTGGCGGGACGGATCTACCCTTGCCGCTTCTACTCCCGCGCCCTGACAGTCCAGCGCGACAACCTTACGCTGGTGGGCAACTTCTGCGGCGCAACACTCCCTCCAGGCGCCCTCGGCGCTTAGGCGGCACTTCGCTAAAATTGTCGGGAGTGGGTGATCAGGAGTGACGGGCCGTCTTCGTCCCTGAAGAGGTTTCTAAAAGGGATTGTGCGGCACCCTCCTCCTCTTTGCCATTCTTCCAGTTAGTCATGTCATCGGTAATGTGTTTTGAGGAAACAAATTAATTTTTCTCTAAAATGTATTTTTTCGAAAAATACTTACCGATGACATGACTCGGAGGTCCCTCCCTCCTCCCCGCTTGCCGCTGGTAACTCCGTAGACAACTGGCTAAAGGAGACACCACCGGGCGCCTGACCGGATGGGCAGGGGAGGCTACTCTCGTCCCTGTTAGGGATCCCCGAAAGCTCTCTCGTCCCTATCAGGGATCCCCGAGAGCCTCCTGGGGGGACCCTTTGGGTCTTAGGCTAAAATTGGTAAGCAAGTAGACTATTTCCAGTTAGTCATGTCATCGGTAAGTATTTTTCGAAAAAATACATTTTAGAGAAAAATTAATTTTAGAGGATGGAAATGATCGTCTTGTTCTATACCTGCGTATTTCTCTGTGGGCTGGCGATTGGGTGCCTGATAGGCGGGGGGCAGGGGATCTAACTGTTTGTCTGTCCAGCGCTGTGATTCCCTTTGGTTTGTATACAATTCTGCCAGCGCTAGCCTCACCTATCTGGTTTGTGAGGCGGGTCCTAGATTCTGGCAAAGAAGTAACAAGATAAAAATGACGTCACGCCTAGCTAAGCAAACCTTGCTAGAGAACGTACATTTGGCGCCAAATGCCTTGTGTGTGTGTGTGTGTGTGTGTACATGACAGCGGCTAGAGCCCATATTTGTGGACAGACAAGCTTGAAACTTTAGGATATTTTCCCTCTGTAAATTCTCCCGAAGCATTTAAAAAAAAATATATATTACGTTACAGGTTGACAAGAAAATGGCCATTTCACAAAAACCGGTTGATCTGCATTTGTGTCCAATATGTTTTTGTATTTTTGTATTCTTATGAGATACTTTGGATGCTGCTAGATGAAGGGAGATATTGAATGAGTTTGTAATCCAGCATTGTAACTCTTGAACTTTTGAATAACACTTCATTCATTTTTGAAAGTTTTGGATCCAATGTTTACTCCCATCAGTCAGCCCTGGAAGAGGCTGTGTAGAACAAAACAGTCAGCCCTGGAAGAGGCTGTGTGGGAAAAAAAACAGTCAGCCCTGGAAGAGGCTGCGTGCCTTTCAGATGAGTGGTGTGAAACATCAAATTTGTCACTGTGTACACGGTGTTGTGAGACTAGCAATGCCATGATGACATCATTTTGCTGCTCGTTCTTTTTTTGTTCAGACTTCCTGTCGCTGCATGAGCCCATAGAGCATACTAATGGCAGAAACATAGGGGCCTGACAAGTGGTGCTTTGACTACATGCAAATCTGCTGTGCCACCGCATGCGCGCGGCCACAGCGTAAATAGCTCAAGTCAGAATACTAGGGAGGAAACGAAAGGCACCCAAAGCGGCGAAGCACCATGATTCAAGAGCAGTTTTCAACCCTCAAAGCAACCATCCGCCTAAAACTTCGAACTGAACAAACTCGGTAGATATTTTGCCACAAATCTATACCAACCTTGTCCTCCGATCAAAACTGATAGTTTAGTATCAGGGCTTTTTGCAAAGTCAAGCATCATTTTAGCAGATGTCGATTTGTTGGATTTTAGATGTGGCCAGAAATATGCCTCATGCTCATTTTTCATTGGTTTATGTAAATTAGCATATCCAATGAAATTAAAACAAGAGTGCATCTTACTGTCGACATGAACTTGCGACCTGCACGCAGCAATCGCTTTAGGTACATATGTCCCCCGCCCCAAAAAAGCTCTACTTTAATGGAGTCTGGTTTAAATACTGCTCAGTTGTCCATATCTTTTTGAGTAATTCGCTTCGACTTTCGAGTAAACACGGCAGAAAACAATGGATGCACAGCAGTGCGTAGTGGCCTCTTTCATGGAACCCTACTAAAGGATTTAACGTTCAACTGTAGTTGTTGAGGAGATCCGGGATACTTACGGCCACAGCTAGAATTTCATGGGTGTGCTTTATTTCCTCCCTTGTATTCTGACTTGAGCTATTTATGCGGTGGCCGCATGCACGCGGTGGCACAGCGGATTTGCATTTAGTCAAAGCACCACTCGTCAAACCCCTAAGGGCGGGAAGTGCCATGTGTCCATCTTTATTTGTGTGTGCCAACGTGTGTGTTAATCAGAGGTTGGCTTGGAGAGGAGGGAAATGGATCAGAAGGATAAGCTTGGAAATATGAACAACTCTGAATATTCCTAAAAGAAAACCGCATGTGAGTTCCAAACAGTACGGTAGACTTGGGATGAAATCCTTGGTTTGACTTGCATATGTACCCATTGCAATACATATGTTTGTACTGTGCGTGTTACAGTCTTCAGTCTTGGAGCCTGGTTCAGCTTTTTCAAAATCCCAGACAGCTGAATTTCTGAGGAAAAAACCAACAGAAAAAGAAACACGCTTTGAAAAGGCAGTTACAACACAATTTTTAATTTATTACTTTTTCAAAATGGACAAACAAGCAAGAATAGAATTTAGTCAATACTTTTTTTTTTTAACGAAGAAGGAAAGTGGCCAATAAAGTATGTGAAAAGATGTGAATTCTATTTGTGTGTGTTTGTCCATTTTGAAAAAATTAATAAATTGTGTTGCAACTGTCTTTTCTAGGCATGTTTCTTTTACCGTTAGTTTTTTCTCTGCATTCTACAGGACCTTGTTGGCCTGGATTTAGCTGAATTGAACAGCCCTTCAGCCAGCCTGTTCTGTTTGCAAGAGACATAAATTCTCATGAGCCCCTGCATCTGCAGGGGCTCACGAGACTTTATGTCTGTTGCCAGCCATGGATTATGGGGCACAGTTAGGCTATGAACAATTTTAAGTCATTTCAATTTTTTCCAGTCACCCATAGTCAAGGGGGCCTAGACTGGGATCAGTACTCAGGCGCAACGGGTGTTGTTGCTGTTGTCAGAATTGAGGTCACATGAGAGATAAAGTGACCAAACGTTATAGAGGAGAAAGATTTTGGAGGTGTTGCCTAACGACTATGTGCTGGTTGTAGGAGATGGATTGATCATGATAATTCAAGGGTAGTGCCAGATGAGCTTGGCGCCTGACAGCACCAAGCTCACCTGGCACTACCCTTGAATTATCATGATCAATCCATCTCCTGCTGCAGGGTCCCAGGGCTAAAAGGGTTAATGAAATAACTTGATGATATGCGTGAAATGTGCGCAAAACCCATTACAGATCCAGGAGTGATTCACTAGGTACAAAGACAAATACACTAAGTAAATCGATGCCATGATGTGCACCAAGTTTTTATGTCGTGACAGTCCGGCACCTGCAGTTGTAGCCTCCTCATCTATTTCCTTTGGGGCAGCTGCTTCGGGAACTCCTGCACCACAAATGGATGTGGACTCCTCCAAACCCACCACTACCATACAGATACGGTTGGCGGATGGACAGAGGTCAGTGGATTTGTTGTGAATATCGGCAGCAGGCATAGATTTGTATGTTTGTGTGTGTCTGTGTTTCTTGTAGATGGCAAGTGCTGATTGGAGGACTTGATAAAAAGTATCAACACTAACCCTTTTCATCCTGATACACCCATTGCTTGAAATAAATTTGACTGATAGTTCAAGGGTGGTGCCAGAATAGCTTGGCGCCTGAGGCGCCAAGCTATTCTGGCACCACCCTTGAACTAAAACAGTTGATCTATCTCTTAATCTGTCACATAGCCTTCATAGGACAATAAACAGATTTTACAAAATCAGCCTCAGGATGTAATGGGGTAAGCACTGTTTGAAAAGATACGAGTTATGATCAGAAAGTAATGATAGTTGGGCCGCCATTTTTTAAACTACTTCAGTTGCATAAATAAAATTAGTATCAGAACAAATTTCAGCCTTTACTTTTTATTTGTGCACTATATGGGAGTGGTACCTTCAGCTATGCTGCTGTGTGACGTCATTGAAAAAGTGGTGTAAACAGCTGTGCTTGAAAATAGTGGACTGTCCAAGATAATAAATTTATTTCTACGTTTTTTAAATTTTATAAGAGCGAAACTGTGAAACAGTCTTGTCAAAATCCTTACAAATTAACTACTTGTGTACTGGTCTAACTCTCAAATTTCAGCGGGGAATGAGCAAATTTTGCTCTTTATTTAGGTATTGATAGGAAAATATGCTTATATTTTATTTTGAGATAAAAATTTACAAATTAACTACCTGTGTACTGGTCTAACTCTCAAATTTCAGCTGGGAACGAGCAAATTTTGCTCTTTATTTACGTATTGATAGAAAATATGCTTATATTTTATTTTGAGATATATCTTAAACTTCCGATCTTTCTCTTGGAACAGTTCAAAGGATAGTGCGCAATGACCTTGACCTCCAAAAAACATCTGCAGTAGGATACCCCGTTTCTTTACAGAGGCTCACATGCAACAGAAAGTTGATCGCTTAGATTGACTGCTGAAAGCTGTTAGCATAGCCTCTAACGACTGTGTAATGTCATCACTGAAGATGATACTTGCTTGTCCTGTAACGGTATCCCCAGCAATCAGTCCAATCAGGAGTGGTTGGCCTCTGATGAGAGAAGGCTAGGGACACTTGTCAGATTTTCAGAATTCACAGTAGCATTTACTCTATTTTTTAAAACTTAGACTTCCATTCATTGTTTATATTTTACCAGTGGAGCGTGCAGTCAATGCAAAATATCCTGTAAGAAATTATTTTTCTAAAGTGTTGAAGTCTGTTCATAATAATATAAATATTAAAAATAATAGTTTTTGTATAGCGCTGTTCTCCAGGAAAACACTGGAATAAAAGGGGCGCATGCACAACAGCACACTCTCTCTCTCTCTCTCAGACACACGCACAATTATACGCTACTTTAACCCACCCCATCCCTTCCCATCACCTTACATCCACTTCCCCAAAATCAGAATAAAAGGCAGTCAGCAGTTAGCTAAAGGTGAGATAACTGTTAAATGCCCAACAGAAAAGAAAAGTCTTTAAGTGAGCTTTGAACTGTGACAATGTGGGCAGATTCTGCATTTCAATTGGCAGCGAGTTCCACACACTTTGGGTTAAAAAGGTGAAAGAACGCTCCCCGACAGTTTTCATGTTAAGCTTCGGGATTTTAAAAAGTTTTTCACTGGAGGAATGGAGGGTATATGATGGCTGATAAACAAACAGCTTGGCAGAAAGGTACGGTGGGAGAGATCCGTCAAAATGCTGATAGGCGAAAATTGCAATTTCATGAGCGGTGGCCAACTCTCACTGGCCAGGACATCTTGTTTTTTCTTGAAAATGCCAGTGACCACAAAGCCAAGGTCACTGTGTCCTAAACAGAGGAGCAAAACATTCATGTTCTTCCTCAACCATCATACAGTCCTTGCCACGACTTTTGGTTCTTCCCTAAAATGAAAAAGGGCTGGCAGGACGGAGCTTTCGCGCATCCTGGACCTGACCCTGACCTTCATCAGAATACCACATCGCCTTTGAATCTCACCTGCAGTAGCTGTAATTTTGCCTAAACGGTGGAAGGTAGTGATATTACAAAATGTGTAAATATCAAGTAAATTGGGTGAATAGTTTTGGTGTTATGGCACAACTATCAATACTTTTTGCATACTTTTTTTTAATCATACTCATATATTTCTGACACATACAGTAGAAGCTCCAGTGAACGATCTCCCCTGTTGCAAAAAACAAAAGTGGCTGTAAACAGCATGTGACCGTGCACAAGAGGTTTGATGGAAACGGACCTAGGTGTGCTTGTGACACTCAGATAGGTGCATCATCACTGTTAACCCATATCATACCGAGGCTAAACGCTTCGAATTTGTACACTGCCATATGCAAGCTACATTATACTACTTACAGATAAGGATATAGACCAATGGCTTTAGTTCAAGGGTGGTGCCAGAATAGCTTGGCGACCAGAGGCGCCAAGCTATTCTGGCACTACCCTTGAACTATTTTAGTCAAACTTATTTCACACACTGGTGTGTTCCGAATGATAAGGGTTAAACCAAAAACAGACCTCCATTGACCTCCAGTGTTATAAATGTTCTGGTGATGCCAGTGTTTCCCTATCTTCAGTGATAAAAGAGAGTAACTGAAATTGTGTCTGTGCATATTAGTAAGGGAGGGATAGTGAGTGACAAGAGAATAAAGGTGGCGGAGTAAGAAGGGTGTGGCACTGACATGAGCCGGGGCCAGTATCCGTTCACTTTATTGTTCCGATAATTATCAGAGGCAAAATGTGTCGCACTTCTTTTCCGGCCTATGTGTTTCCTTTTTTTTAACCCATTGTGCCCGAGGTACAAAATACCCATATTTTGGAGTTATCCTCTGAGGACTGCCATTACAATTCAGGAGACAGATCGACCATGATAGTTCAAGGGTGGTGGCAGAATAGCTTGGCGCCTATAGGCGCCAAGCTATTCTGCTACCACCCTTGAACTATCGTGGTCGGGCCATGTTTTGCCGTGGTATGTTGCGGGCACAATGAGTTAAGGTTGTCTCATGGCGGGGCGGCGAAAAGAGTTACTTCTTGTTCTGCTAAATATACTTGATTTCTGTATTCTCTGAGGACTGCATTACAATTCAGGAGACAGATCGACCATAATAGTTCAAGGGTGGTGGCAGAATAGCTTGGCGCCTATAGGCGCCAAGCTATTCTGCCACTACCCTTGAACTATCATGGTCGCGCCATCTCTTGCTGTGGTGTGTTGCAGGCAGAATGAGTTAATCTTTCACCATTATTTTTCTTGGCTAAGCACCCGTGTGTGTAGCATGGAATCGTTAAGGTATTCGAGACGTGCTGCCTCCAGATACGTGGCTTAAAGCCGCATATCCGGAGACGGCTCATCTCGAATGAGTTAATACTGTCTGGTCACTGTTTGTGGCTGTCACAAATGGTAGAAACTGGCAAATCATTAATTTCTGTACTGACTGACTGCCACTGATTCATTTTGATGCTGCAATTTCTTGACTTAAGAGGCATGGAATTCATAGATCTCCTAAAGAAGTGAATGTTCTGGACATGCATCAGTCTCCTAAAATTACAAACACACAGACATGCGCTGGCGCATGTAATATAATAATAATAATAATGTACATTTATATAGCGCTTAACCTCCAAATGAATGGTGCTCTAAGCGCTTTACAAGATCAAAAATCACAGAACAAAAAGTACAAAAAAGAAAACACTGCAATAAATGTTACAAAAACTAAAGTGACACATATCAAAAGCTCACACTCACACATACACACACACTATTACAAGAACAGTTACTGCCAAAGATTGCTCTCTCTCTTGGCTGGACTTCGCGAACGAAGATTTTATAGGAGTTGCCCACGACGTCTGCAGGCTTGTTCGTGGCTGCGGAGGCCAATCCGGGACAGGCAGGTTCGACCGCAGTGGCTGCAGGGGAAGGTATGGCCAGAGTTCTGAGTTGCGGCATCTCTGTTCTTTCTCCTGAGCCGCTTGTCCTTAAGGCTAGCTCTGCGAGAGTCCTCAAAGGAGACAGCTGCCTTGTAAATAGTGGAGCGCCAGGTGTCACGGTCCACAGCAAGCGAAGACCACTGGTGGTGGTCGATTTGGCAGGCACTAAGTGACTTCTTGAGACAGTCTTTGTATCTCTTCTTTGGTGCCCCTCTGTCACGGTGTCCAGTAGCAAGCTCGCCGAACAGGGTGATCTTTGGTAGGCGATGATCCTCCATCCTGGAGACATGCCCCGCCCAGCGGAGCTGTGTCCGCAGCAGCAAAGCCTCGATGCTCACGGTATCAGCCTGTTCAAGGACCTCGACATTGGTGACATAGTCACTCCAGTGAATGCCCAGGATGGTACGCAGGCAGCGCTGGTGGAAGCGTTCGAGGAGTCGTAGTTGGCTGCGGTAGAGGGCCCAGGACTCGGAACCATACAGCAGGGTGGTGAGGACCACAGCTCTGTACACGCTGATCTTGGTGCCTGTTTTCAGCTGTTGATTGTGCCACACCCGCTTGAAAAGTCGCCCGAAAGCGCTGTTCGCTTTTGCCAGCCTGCTGTCAAGCTCCTTGTCCAGCTTGGCGTCCGACGTGATAATGCAGCCAAGGTAAGTAAACTGGTGCACTGACTTTAGTTCAGACTCGCCGATGGTGATGTGAGGAGGGCGATACACTGTCTTGGGTGCCGGCTGATGGAGGACCTTTGTCTTTTTCAGACTGACCTCGAGTCCAAAGAGCTGGGCAGCGTCTGCGAAGCAGGACGTGATGCGCTGCAGGGCTCTCTCTGTGTGTGCAACGAGGGCAGCATCATCAGCAAAAAGCAGCTCACGGATCAGTTGGTCTAGGGTTTTCGTGTGGGCCTGCAGTCGTCTGAGGTTGAACAGGCTGCCATCGAGACGATACCTGATGTACACTGCATCGTCATCAAAGATTGCTAACGCACTGATAATGTATCTAACTATACGCATAAGAAAACAGATGGGTCTTGTGCAGTGATTTGAAAGCAGACAGAGTTGGAGCATGTCTGACATGGGCTGGAAGGTCGTTCCAGGTGACTGGACCGAAATAAGAAAAGGCACACTGGCCCTGGCTAGACTTCTTTCACCTAGGAACCAGGAAAATAGGCGTGTCTGATGCTGAACGGAGGGATGCATGTACACCCTAGATTCGCATGAGCCCCTGCAGTCTGCAGGGGCGCATGAGGCGAATTGTTAGACCACAGGCCTACAAGTCGATCTCAGCACTGTTGTACAACACACACCATATATATATGGTAGTGTAAGACTGTTGAGATGGATTTGTAGGCCTGTGATGCAGACATGCGTTTGCGCATTTTTGCACACAATTTTCCTGAGCCCCTTCCGTCTGTGGGGCGCATGAGAGTTTCTGCTAAGTCGGCACCCGGTGCGAAAGAGCATTCAATTTTGGGTCACCTCAGAAGATTACATGTCCACACAGTAAGGTGACTTGAAAAAGGGATCTGATCTCGACCTTCATTATGGACTGCTCACACGGCTGACGAGTGGATGGCATGTCGTCATTGCATGACATGACGTCTGGGCTTTGTCACAGTGTGTGGCAGCTGCCTAGGTGTCAAGTGAGCTGTCATTAGCCCATCACATGTGATGGCTTTACCTTGTCAGTCTTTGGAATTTCAGGTGATTTTGTCGTTTCTGGCTCTAATATGCTGTTGACCAAGTTCAGCAGATCAGTAAATCTATGTGAACATGACCATAAACAACACTTGAACGTAAAAAGGGGTGACTGTAAATAGGAGGTTATACTGTATCTATTATTTTCTGGCCACTGAATAGAAAACCACTTTAATCAGATAATTTAACTTTCTTTCTTTACTGTTAACTGTGCAATAATTTCACAAGCTTTACATTCTTTCTGTTTCAGGATGGTTACGAAGTTCAACCTCACACACACTGTCGCCGACATTCGTAATCACATTGTCACGTATCCTTTTTGGCTCATGTGCGAAGTAAAAGTGAGTCTATGTTCTGGGCCAGTGGTCATCCATCTGTCGGCTGTTGTCCGTCCGCCATCATCCGTGGTAAACTTCAACATTGGCATTTTCTCGGAGACTATTCAAGTCACAGTCTTTAAACTTGGCCTAAGGATACTTTGTGGCAAGACCTTTCTAAACATTCCAATGTGAGTGACCTCTCTGAAAGGTCATGGTCACGGGATCAGGAAATAGGTATAAAATAGCCATATTTTAACAAAATTTATTTTTTCTCAACTACTATTCACAGCTTCAAACCCAAACTTGGTACAAAGATACCTAATGGTCAGACCATCCTATGCATACAAATTTGGTTGATTCTTCGAAAAGGTCAAGGTCACAAGAGATCAGGAAATAGGTGACAAATAGCCATTATTTGAGAAAAGATGTTTTTGGCTCACATGCGAAGCAAAAGTGAGTCTATGTTCTGGGTCAGTGGCCTTCCTTTCGTTGTCCGTCCGCCGTCGTCCTTGGTAAACTTTAACATTGGCATTTTCTCGGAGAGTATTCAAGCTACAGTCTTCAAACTTGGCCCAAGGATACTTTGTGGCAAGACCTTTCTAAACATACCAATTTCAGTGACCTCTCTCAAAGGTCAAGGTGGGGATCAGGAAATATATCAGAAATAGCTATTTTTGGACATAATTAATTTTTTCTCAAATACTATTCACAACTTCAAACCTAAACTTGATACAAAGATACCTGATGGTAAGACCTTTATATGCATACTAATTTGGTTGATCCCTCGGAAAGGTCAAGGGTCACAAGTGCTCAAGAAATGGGTCCAAAATTGCCATTTTTTGACAAAAGATGTTTTTCTCACATACTATTCACAACTTTAAACCCAAACTTGCTACAGAGATACCTGATGGTAAGACCTAACTATGCTTACTAATTTGGATGACCCCTTGGAAAGGTCAAGGGTCACAAGAGCTCAGGAAATAGGTAAAAAAATAGCCATATCTTTACAAAAAATGCTTTTTCTCAAATACTATTTACAACTTTAAACCCAAACTTGGTACAAAGATACCTGACGGTAAGACCTAACTATGCATACTAATTTGGATGACCCCTCGGAAGGGTCAAGGTCACAAGAGCTCAGGAAATAAGTTTTTTAAAAAAGCCATATTTTGACAAGAAATGTTTTTTCTCAATTACTATTCACAACTTCAAACCCAAACTTTCTACAGATATACCTGATGGTAAGACCTATCTAACCATACTAATTTGGATGACCCCTCAAAAAAGGTCAAGGGTCACAAGAGGTCGACAAATGTGTATAAAATGCCAGTAATTGTAGTTATTTATATTACCAACATTTTTGCAAACTTTTCAATCAAATTTGGCACAAAGGTAGCTGATGATAAGACCTTCCTATGTATCCTAATTTAGTCGACTCATTGCAAAGTTCAAGGGTCACGGGGGTTTCACATATGTGTGAAAACTTATTAAATTTTGAGAAAACATGGATTTTGTTTGTGCAGAAGCCATCCCTTTACTTATTGTCAGACGTTTGGATCTGTCATACATGTGAGCCATAAGGGCGTTGCCTTTCTCGTTTTTCAAATACTATTCACAGCTTCAAACCCAAACTTGGTACAAAGATACCTGATGGTATGACCTATCTATTTATACTAATTTGGATGATCCCTCGGAAAGGTCAAGGGTCACAAGATGTCGACAAAGGTGTGTAAAATGGCAATTTAAAAAAAAATAGAATTGTAGTTTTTATCAACATTTTTTGTAAAGTTTTCAATCATATTTGGCTCAAAGGTAGCTGACGATAAGACCTTCATATACATACTAATTTAGTTGACCCATCACAAAGGTCAAGGGTCATGGGATGATCCAAAAATAGGTTTGAAACAGCCATATTATGACAAAAAAATGTTTTTTTCTCAAATACAATTTTCAACTTCAAACCAAAACTTGGTACAGAGATATATGATGGTATGACGTATCTAAGCATATTAATTCGGATGACCCTTCGGAAAGGTCAAGTGTCACAAGAGGTCGGTAAATTTGTTAAAAGTGCCACTTTTTGGTTAGAATTGTAGTTTTTATTAAAGATTTTGCAATCTTTTCAGTCAAATAAGTTTGCTGATGGCAAGACGTTTCTAAGCATACTAATTTAGTCGACTCATTGCAAAGGTCAAGGGTCATGGAGGTTTGACAGATATGTGAAAAATGCTTACATTTTGGCAAAACTGGATTTGGCTGGTGCAGAAGCCAGCCCTTTACTTACTGTCACAAAGGTCACACATATGTGCATCGGTCATACATGCGAGCCATATGGGCTTTGCCTTTCTTGTATCTTCTTTGTGTTGGAGTTCTAATTTATAATAATAATAATAATAAAAGAGATTTGGTAAGCACTTATTCTAAAAGTAGCTCTAAGCGCTGATACAATGAAAAGGCTAATAGCTAACATGCACACAACATACACACACGTGACAGTGGTGATGATTGTGCATGGCTGGGGAAATGAACTAGTAAAAGGCAATGTTGTAGAGTTGGGTTTTGAGAAGTGATTTGAATGAGGGAAGCGTTTGACAGTTACGGACATGAGCGGGGCGGCTGTTTCAAGTGGCGGGGCCAAGATGGGAGAAGGTACAACCGCCACATGTTTTACATTTAAAACTTAACTTGTGTCGGGTTAAGAGAGGGCTTCATGGTAAAATTTTACTAAGTGAACCTCTCTTTGTTTTTTCAAAATACGTTACCGATGGCATTACTATCTGGGAATACACTCTATTGCCTATGGATTTCAGCAAAAATTGTGTGTAGCACACAACTGGGGAGGAGACACCGGGGATCCAAGCACTATGACCCCAGGTGGCCTCCCCTTACTACCCTATCCCGGCGAGCACAGGGCGACCTCGTCAGTTTCACTCATAGCTCGACCGGGGACGGTCGAGTTTTTGCCTTTCTCCGTTCTACGGGTTTCAGTGGTTTTTGACTGTGGGCTTGAATTGGAGTCTTCGATTCAGCCCTGGACTCACTACATACGTGGTTTTTCCTCTGACACTTGGACTCATTGTGACCTGTGCGCCGACCGGTTTTACCGGCTCTGACTTTGTGAGTTCACCCTTGGCTTGGCCTTGGGGTTCGACGACGCACGTGACTTGTGCCCTGCTGTTTTGTGCACGGTTGACTTTATTCGCCGGCGTAGTTGGTTTAGGGCCTTATGGCTTCTTCTGTGTCGAAGACTTGCCGCCGTGCGGGGACTTCCAGTGGCCGGATGATGCACACGACTCTTGCTTGCCGTGTTCGGGCTGTGCTTCGGACGGAACGTGTGACGGTGGCACCGCTTGGACGGAAGACCGGTGTTCGCCCAGGTGGGACTAATACAGGCGTGACCGGTCCCCTCGCCCGCTTCTGTCTCCCCGGGATCCTCCACGGGTGGACGTACTTCCCTCGGTGCATCGGGCTTTCCGGCCCACAGGTAAGTCCCCTTCTTGTACCGTTACCTCGCAGGTTCTCCCTCCCCTCTCCGAGTCTTCGGAGCAGGGTAGGCGAGTTTCGGAGTCACGCTCCCCACGCTCTGCTTCGTTAGCGCGTGGCTTGAGCCCATTTTGGTTCCCACCCCCCGCTCTGCTTCGGGCGAGCGGTCTGGGAGAGATGAGCGTTCGTCGGCCACCCCCGGCTCTAGGTCTCCGGAGCGGGGACGGGTGACGGAACGCAAGCATAAGAAAGAGAGTGAACGTGATAAGAAATGCTCTCGCTCACGAACCGAGGCTTCGGAACGTGACTCGAGACCGTTAGTAATGCTGCCTCCCCGCTCTGTATTTTCCGAACGGGCACGGCATGCTTCGCTTTCTTCCTCCCCCCGCCCGCCCCGTCTCGCCTGGGCGGGCCCGGGGTGTGGTTGACTCTCGCCCCCCACGCTCCGAGGAGTCGGAGCGGGGGTCGCGTGCACATAACTGTCCCCTCCCCGCTTCGCTTCGCCTGAGCGGGCTTGGCGTGACCGTAGACTGTCCCCCCCCCGTCTCGTATTCGACCGGACGGGCCCGGTGTGACTTAGACCCTCGCCCCCCCCCCCCCCCCCCCTCGCTCCGAGGCTTCGGAGCTGGGGCAGCGGGCTCATAAATCGTCCCCTCCCCGCTCCGCCTTTCCTGAGCGGGCTTGGCGCGACCCTAGACTGTCCCCCCCCCCCCCCCCCCCCCGCCTCGTATCGACCAGGCGGGCCCGGTGTGACATCGCGCGTCCTCCACGGTCCGAAACATCGGACGGGGGGCCGCGTGCCCGGTATTTGTCCCCTCCCCGCTCCGCCTTCCTGAGCGGGCTAGGTGAGACTCTTGGCGGTCCCCCCCCCCCTCGCACCGGTTCTCCCGGGCGGGCCAGGGGTGACCAGGCCACTTCCTCGGTATTCCGATCGCGGTTTGTCGCTCACGTCGGCTGCCGCGTGCGGATCCCGACTTTGAGGTGGACCGTCGCTTTGCCACGGTCCCTCCGTCGCCGCGGCGCGCCTCTTTGCGTGCGTCGCGGACGGCTGCGTCTACCTCGCGCGCGGCGGTGCGGCGCTCTCGTAGCCGCTCGCCCCTTTCGTCTTTGCCGCGAGAAGATCAGTTTTGGAACCGGACGTCCTCAGCCTTCATCCGTCGGACTCGGCGATCTTCTTGCAGGACTCGGCGGCTGGTTCTCCTTCCCGCCTTTTCCGCTGTCTCATCGGCCTCCGCCTCATCAGACGTTGCCGGCCCTTCGCTCGGATCACAGACGGTCCACGCTCTGGGTGAGGCTTCAAGGCTTATCGCCAAGTCCCTACCGCCCGACGTCTGTCCGCCTTCGCCTCCTCCGAAGAAACAGGCTTCGGCCATGGTCGACGCGCAGAGGCAAGTCCAGCGCCGCAAGTCCCTCCCGCAAGCCGGCTTCCGGGACCTCACCGATGCTGCTCCGCCCAGCTGCGTAACGACGCTTTCGGCGACACGGGATACTTTACCGCCGCTCGATGGCCGGTGGGAATCAACTTAAGCTTCCGCCAGGCCTGGTACGCTGGACACTCCCAAGCCTTCGCCATACCTTTTCCAGCGGTGGATGCGGCGGCCTTACTACAGGCGGGCGGCCGCAGGCTCGTCCTGACCTCGTGGCCTCGGCCTCTCGACAGGATCGCCCCCTTAGCGCGGAACTCGCTGGCGTGCTCGGGTTTTGGAACTGGCTAACCAGGCAGCCCTGCAGTGCCTACAGGATACGTGGGACCTGGAGGCTCAGTCCCCGCTTCGTGACGTGCAGTCCATCCTGATAGCGGCCAACCGGTCCGCCTACCATTCTTCCGCCACCGCCAGGGCAGCAGCTGCCAAATGCGACCTCTGGAGGAGGGATACCCTTTTGCGCCTCTGCTCGGACCTTCCCTTGTCAGTGAAGACCCAGCTCCGTCAAGCCCCCTTAGGTGGTCCTCAGCTGTTCGGCGACACTTGGCACACCGTTAAGGAATCTTCCAAGGACTTGTGGCCCAAGCCTGCATCTAACCCAGCCTCGACCCGCTTTCGCGCCCCCCGCACGGCCGGGGGTCGTGCCCAGCGGTCTTTCAGGCCCTCCTTTCCTACAGTCGGATCTTCACGAGGTCGGGCCCGTCCATTCCAGGCTACTCAGGCCGGCCCCGCCCCTCGCCCTGCTTGGCCCCGCGGTGCCAGTAGATCGGGCCGCGGTCAGGCTCATTGACTCGCCCCCGCCTCCGCCCCCGCCCTCAGTAATCGGGCCTCCCGTCGGCGGGCGGCTGTCGCTTTTCAGCGATCTTGGAGATCGCTGTTCCCGGACGACCCCTGGATTCTTTCCACCGTTACCGCAGGCCTGCAACTTCGTTCCTGTCGCCTCCGCCTCTTTGCAGTTCACCCGTGTGGACCCAGGAACCGCTCGACGGCACACAGGCGGACGCTCTGCGCGGGGAAGTGGCGACCCTCCTCACCAAAGCGGCGACAGAGGTGGTTTCGCGGCAGGACTCTCCGGCGTTCTACAGCCGACTCTTCTAGTTTCCAGTTATCGACTTATCAGCTTGGCCCCTCGCTTCAGGATGGAGACGGCCAGGACACTCCGTGCGGCCCTCCGGCCGATGGACTTTGCGATCAGCCTCGATCTGTCAGACGCCTATCTGCACGTCCCGCTTCATCCGTCGTTTCGCCAGTACCTTCGGTTGACTTGGGGGGATCGTCTACCAGTTCTGCGCCCTTCCTTTCGGCCTCAACATCAGTCCGTGGGTGTTTACAAGACTGCTCGACGCCGTGATAGCCTACTTCCGTCAGCGCTCCTTGAGCCCGGCCTCCAATTCTTGGACGACCTTCTACTGCGCAACTTGGTTTCCGCAGCCCTCCAGCCGGACAGGGATGCCCTGCTTTCCCTTCTACGTCGTCTAGGTTTCCTACTCAATTGGGGAAATCCGATCTTCTCCCTCTCGACGGTTTCTACATCGGGGGATGGAATTCCTGACCGACCTCAACCTTGTCCGCCTGCCTCTGGCCAGGCGACAGAAGATCGTCGACTTAGCGACTTCGATCGGGATGGGATCCTCCTTCACCGCCAGGGTCTGGCTTCAACTCCTGGGCCTCCTCAGTGCGGCTGCGGACCTGCTTCCCTTGGGGCAGACTTTATGCTCGGCCTCTCCAGCTACGTCTCCTTCTTCACTGGCGACCCTCGGGCGCTCTGTTGGATCTAGTACCTGTCACGCCTCTGGCTCGGCCTCACCTCGAGAGGTGGGCGGACCTCGCTTGGCTGGCTTCGGGGGTGCCCCTACACTCCCCGCCGCCTCGGTGGTCTCTCTGTACAGATGCGAGCCAGGCCGGCTGGGGCGCGCACCGGTTACCGGATTTCTCTCGGCCTCGGGCGTTGGCTTCGGGAGCTGTTAGGGAATCACGTCAACTGGCTGGAGCTGAAGGCAGTTGGGTTGGCATTCGACGTTTGGCAGGAGACCTTGGCCAATCAGGAAGTCCTCGTGCTCTCCGACAACTCGACGGTGGTGGCTTACATACAGAATCAGGGGGGCACTCACTCGCCCTCCCTTTGCATTCTTCGGTACCACCTTCTCCTCTGGTGCAGGGATCAAGGCATTGCCCTACGAGCCCGCCACATCCCTGGCCACCTCAACGTGATGGCGGACGCCCTGTCTCGTCGTGGACATTTGCTCCACACGGAGCGGTCCCTACGCCCGGATATTTTTCGCCTGCTCTGCTCTCACTGGGAAACGCCGCTAGTGGATCTGTTTGCCACCAGATGAAACAGCCAGCTCCCGGTCTACGTCTCGCCAGTCCCGGATCCACTCGCTTGGGCAGTGGACGCGCTCGCCATTCCTTGGGTCGGCCTGTTTGCTTACGCCTACCCCCCGTCAGTCCTCGTTCCGAAGGTACTGTGGAAGCTTCTGGGATGCTCGGCGGTCCTCCTGCTGGTGGCCCCCTTCAACTGGACCAAGAGCTGGACCATGGACCTCCTCGCGCTTGCGACGGACCCTCCTCTGGAGCTTCCTACCCCTCCCACGGTGCTCAAGCAGCCCCGTCAGCAGCTTTTCCATCCGTGCCCCGAACGCCTCCGCCTACACGCTTGGAGGTTGTCCGGCACGCCCTCGCCGCTAGAGGTTTCTCGGATGCTGCAGTGGCGGCAATTGCAGCAGCCCGCAGACTCTCTACAAGGAAGGTGTACGAAGGCACGTGGAGGGTCTTTCAGCCCTGGTGCACCTCCCAGGGGCTCCCTCCCACTAACCTAGCCTCCCACCAACTGGCGGAGTTCTTCCTGTGGCCCTTCGACGACCGGGGCTTAGCCCCGGTCGCCATCAAGGGCTACCGCGCTATGATCGCGGACATCTACCGTCACCTGTGTCTTCCGGACCCAGGCGCCTGCAAGGATCTGTCAAATTTCTGGCTCACTTTGAACTCTGACGTCCGGTTTCACGTTCCCTAGTACCCCGGTGGGATCTTGCCTGGGTACTGACGTGGTTGAATACGGACCGGTTTGAGCCCCTCCCTTGGCTCGGTTCTCAGACTTGACCCGGAAAACCTGTTTCCTTCTGGCTCTCGTTACAGCGTCCCGAGTCAGCGAGCTTCACGCGCTCTCGATGCTCCCAGCCTGTTTGCAGTTCGTTCCGACGGCTCTGCGCAGAGGCTCTTCGATCCGTCCTTCCTGGCCAAGAACCGCCGCCCGCGGCGGCTCCTCAGGTGCTAACGATACGGCCCCTCCGTGGAGCGGACCTCTCCCCTGGATCGCGGCAACAGGACCCAGTGCGGGCGCTAATGATTTACCTGCGCCGCTCTCAGCCGCAGCGCCGGGGGCGCTCGCGCCTCTTCTTACCTTGTCCGCGGGCAGACGCCACATCTCGGCCCAGATCGTGTCATCCTGGCTGCGGTGGGTGATTAGGTCAGACTACCTAGACCTCTCCCCACGCGGCGCTGAGCCTTTACAAATCCGGGCGCATGAAGTGAGAGCAGTAGCCGCCAGTCTAGCCCTGGACCGCAACTGCTCGGTCAAAGATATTGTGGCAGCGGGTGGCTGGCGCTCAGACTCCACTTTCGCACGCTTCTACCTTAAGGGACCTATCCGGCCGACGTGACTCCCTGGCACGGGGGGGGGGGCGACATCTCCGCGGCCCAGCACTCCCTCCGAGCGCTGCTGGCGTCTTAGGCACATCATAGCTGAAATCGTCGGGAGTTCTCTCTCGATGGGGCCGGCGGAGTGGTTGGGTTATGGTTAGATACGGCACCCTCCGCCTGTTCGCCATTCTCCCAGATAGTAATGCCATCGGTAATGTATTTTGAAAAAACAAATGAATTTTTTTTCTAAAATGTATTTTTTTGAAAAATACTTACCGATGGCATTACTCGGAGGGCCCTCCCGCCTGCCCCGCTTGCCTCTTGTGGCTATGTGTGAAACTGACGAGGTCGCCCTGTGCTCGCCGGGATAGGGTAGTATGGGGAGGCCACCCGGGGTCATAGTGCTTGGATCCCCGGTGTCTCCTCCCCAGTTGTGTGCTACACACAATTTTTGCTGAAATCCATAGGCAATAGAGTGTATTCCCAGATAGTAATGCCATCGGTAAGTATTTTCAAAAAAATACATTTTAGAAAAAAAATTCATTTTACCCTACAACACCCACCCCCTATCCGCCAGTGGTGTCAAATTGATTGTGAAAAGAATGGTAGAAGAGTCTCAGTTTAGACAAGACAACATTAATAACATAATTTGGTGAATTTTATAAATAAATGAATAAATCAACACATTAAATTGGCGTTTTACCCAATTGAATATCGGCTCAAAGGGCAACCGCGAACTGAACCCAACAAGCACGCTCACGTGAATCACGCGCATTGCCACACACTGCACATAAACACAGAACATTCACGTGGTGCTAAGGGCAAGCTCAAGCGAACTACTGAAGTTTTGGGAAATTGAAATCGTTTTGTATTTGAAATTTGATAAGTGGGCTCACAAAGTTTTTATCAATCAAAGATCAATTTTATCAATCAAAGCTCACTCTGGAGCAGATCGCTTTTACCCTTTTAGCCCCAAGGTCCCATTTCTCAAATTTTGGAGGTGTTGCCTATTGACTATGTACCAGTTGCAGGAGATGGATTATGATAATTCAAGGGTAGTGCCAGATTAGCTTGGCACCTTCTGGCGCCAAGCTAATCTGGCACTACCCTTGAATTATCATGGTCAGTCCATCTCCTGCTGCAGGGACTCCGGGGCTAAAAGGGCTAACTCCCTGTTTTGCATGCAGCCAACAATACTATTTGTAATACCTGTGCCTGCATGCAGGAGAGGGGTAATTTTCGCTACTGTCACTTATCTCCTTAACTTTTTCTAGCTCGTACCCACAGTACTCGAGCACATCGTTCATCCTGATGACCACCTTCCCTAACAAAGAGCTAACATCTGAAAACCAGTCCCTGGAGGAAGCCAAGCTTGCAAATGCTGTCATTGTTCAGAAACTGAAGTGAATCGAGCGTTTTTGTTGCCCTTTTCTTAAAAATCAGAAACAAGTCAAAATTGTATGTGTTGGAATGAAAATAGTAGATTGAAAGCCACGACAAACATGCAGTGTTTATCCTGGCTTTTAACCCATTACATCCTGAGGCTGATTAAAAAAATGTGCTTATTGTTCTACGAAGGCTACATCAACCATGTTAGTTCAAGGGTGGTGCCAGAACAGCTTGGTGCCTCAGGCGCCAAGCTGTTCTGGCACCGCCCTTGAACTAGCAGTCAACTTTATTTCAAGCAATGGGTGTATCAGGATGAAAAGGGTTAATCCACTGCTATTGTCAACACGTGCATTTTTTTGCAACTTCTGACTGCCAAGCAATGTGTTTAGGATATTGCCTGGAGACACAAAGCTAATCAATTACTACCCTTGAGCAGTCGTTGGTTCATCCGCAGCAGAAGGCACTGGAAGTTTTAGAAACTTGTGATGTACATTTGTGTCCAGTGGTGCGGTAGTATGCAAGACTAAGAGTGCATTGGTATCTTGAACATAACTTCACTTGTGAGGTGAGAGAGTTGTGTGTGTAAACGGCATAACAGTATTCAAGGTGGATGCCATGCCAGTTGTATCTAAAACGTGGAGGGCAAATCCTCACAACCCCTTCGCTGCCAAGAGAATTGAACATCACTCAGGTGCAAGAGGCATAGATCCTCACGAGTCCCTGCAGTTGCGGGGGCTCATGAGGATCTATGCCTCTAGTGGAAACCACTTTTTATCCTTGTTCCTTAGACAACTTTGGGTCTTTGATGTTGCACTTGCAGTTTCAAAAACGCAGTCTGCGTCCACTTTCAAGGCAGGTATGTCGAAGCTATATTCTATAGACCTGCTTTTTGCATGGAAGCATCTGATATTGCGACCATCACAATCAGGCTGCAGTTTTCACATAGCTGTTTGCGTAACATAAAGCAAGGTTTCTACTCGTCAGTCAAGAATTGTATTCACAATCGAGTCTATTTGGCTCTCCCTGTTTAAGTGGCCGTCAATTATTTGTAAGCATGTTTTGCAACTACATATAGTGTATCTTTTGCTTCTCTGTCTTGTGTTTTCTTAAGAAAAGTAAGATTCAATCATTTCACTCTGTCAGATGGTCCTTTCTTGTATTTTATGTTTTTGAAGCGGTTTTCTAGGTAGAACTGGTCAAATTACATAGATATATGCTTGCTTCCATCTGACTTATTGGACCCAACTTGTACAATAAGAATTTGGGCAGCTTTTTGCATGTTTTCATGCCTGAGTTTCTACTCAAGAAATTCATGTGTGAATATTTGCGGTCTTTGCAGACAAAATGTGCACTTACTGACAGCATCATTTTGTAGTTTGTCCAAGATTGCTTATTTTCCTCGGGAAGTCATGCTCCCCATGTTCATTTTTAAAATAAAATGTGTCAAGAGTGTATTCTTTATAAAGCTTTTGGCAGTGTAGACGTTTTGGTTGTGCATGTTTCCAAGTCGTGCTGTTATGGGTCACGAGGATGAAATGATCAAATGTAATGCATTATACTTACTCAGTCTTTTAGCCAGTCTATCGTTTGTGCCAGAAGCACAGATTGCCATCAATCCCTGCATGTGCTGGGGCTCATTGCACTCTTATTTCTTGTTTACCAAGATGGCCCAACTGCAAAAGGTATAGATCCTCATGTGCCCCCGCAGTTGCAGGGGCTGGTGAGGATCAATGCTTGTTGAAACCCCTTTGTTCCTTTTAAGTGCAGGGGTTAAAAAAAATTATTTCAAGATGGGGAAGGTAAGTGGTCCTTGCCTCTGAAGTACTGCAAGTACTTTGATAACAAAATTCTGAACAGTTATGTTTTCAGTTTTGTGTCGGTGTACGGTTTATGTGTGTGGCAGACGCACCATGTCATCTGCATCACTCCATCAATGCTGTAAAATTGTTTCATGTTTATCATGCTGAAATGAAAGTTACAGTTGTATTCATTTGTTTCGTTTTGTTCTTAAACTTTATCTCTTTTTGGCTCACGTGTGAAGCAAAAGTGAGTATGTTCTGGGCCAGTGGTCGTTCGTCCATCGTCGTAAACTTTAACGTTGGCATTTTCTCAGACTATTCAAGCTACAGTTTTCAAACTTGGTCCAAGGATACTTTGTGGCAAGACCTTTCTAAACATATCAATTTCAGTGACCTCTCACAAAGGTCAACGTCACAGGTCATCAGGAAATGTATCAAAAATAGCTATTCGGGGACATAATTTATTTTTCTCAAATACTATTCACAACTTCAAACTTGGTACACAGATACCTGATGGTAAGAACTTTCTATGCATACTAATTTGGTTGATCCCTCGGAAAGGTCAAGGGTCACGAGCTCAAGAAATAGGTTCGAAATCGCCATATTTTGACAAAAATTTTGAGTTTTTTTCTCAAATACTATTCATAACTTCAAACCCAAACTTGCTACAGAGATATGATACCTGATGGTAAGACCTATCTATGCATACTAATTTGGATGACCCCTTGGAAAAGGTCAAGGGACACGAGAGGTCGACAAATGTGTAAAAAATGCCAATAATTGTAGTTATCAACATTTTTGCAAACGTTTAAAATCAAATTTAGCAGAAAGGTACGTGATAAAACCTTCCTACATATTCTAATTTTGACGACTTGTCGCAAAGGTCAAGATGGTTTCATAGATGTGTAAAAACTGATTAAATTTTGAGAAAGCATGGATTTTGTTAGTGCAGAAGCCATCCCTTGTCAAATGTGTGGATTGTTCAATCACGTGAGCCATAAGGGCTTTGTCTTTTTTGTTTTGTATACTTGTCAGCTGATCATGCTAATCTGTCAATTTTCTTTCTCTCTCTCACACAGTCATGAATGAACACTATAGATACATATATCATTAACTCATTCAAGCTGCCCCATATCGATAGCTGCAATAGTGTTGTATAGCGTAGCTGGCGGCAACACTATACAGCACTTCCGCATCTGTTGATGCAGGGTAGCTTGAACAGTCACAGCAGCGCACTTTGTACATTTCGACAACTGAATCCAAGAAATAAGCGGAAACTGTGACTTGCCAGTAAAACGTTGTATTGCATCGTTCACTCTTACAGTCTTGTCAACAAAATGTAATTACTCTGTTCACAAATCTTGCATACACCACAGACAGGTTTCACTTGACATTCAACACAGATGACAAATTTACTGTACAGACACACCATTAGCAATCGCTCACAAAATTCAGTTATAATATATATTTTATAATTATGTAACATCAATGACGTACATAAAAAGCCAGTTGAAAAAATCTGACAAAATGGCAAATAAATAGGAGACTCTTACAAATATTCAAGGCGTACTGTGTAGAAAGAAATGTCTGAAATTTTAACCCCAACTGAGAAAAAGTCACGATCCAACTACGCGACATAGATCCTCATGGGCTCTCACACCTGCGGGGGCCCATGAGGATCTATGCATCTTGCTGAAACCACATAATCTTTCCATGGCTGGGCAACTTCAACATCGAGTTACAAAAGATTTCCAAAATAAGATCTTCATCCGCTTGCAGTCAAAGGGCTAAATGGCAATATCTCAATAGGACCCTTAGTTTGAGACCCCCCCCCCCCCACCCCCCCCTTCCAATGACCACCCACAAATCAACTTTCATCAAGCATTAACCCTTTGGTTGTTGGTAGCGGTTCCTGCAGGAATCATCGCAACAAAAACTGCTACTTTCAGCCAAAGGGTTAAGAAAGTGAGAGGCTGAAATAGGATATGGCCTCTGAAGCTTCCTGCATTTGAAATGCTGATATGTCAACAGGAAAACAACTGACAACGTGCCTATAAATCTCACATTTATGTTCAGATGTGTCATTGTGCAAAACGTTGACCCCCAAAAAAAAGACAACAAATAGATTTACCTGATAACGTTTTTCAATTGTGACGCCCCGTGTCGGTGTGAAACGCACTATCCTGTTTCTTGTATTCACTGTGAACGAGTCTTTTCTGTGTTTAACCCTCTTAACCCCAAGGCCCCATTTCCCAACTTTTGAAGTTGTCACTTGACTATGTACCAGTTGCAGGAGATGGATTGATCATGATAATTCAAGGGTAGTGCCAGATGAGCTTGGCGCCTTCAGGCGCCAAGCTCATCTGGCACTACCCTTGAATTATCATGATCAATCCATCTCCTGCTGCAGGGTCCCGTGGCTGTCCTGCAAGAATCGTCATGACTAAAACCGCTTCCGACACTCAAAGGGTTAAGCCTGTCGGACACTACACTTGTGAGCCCCCTGCTGCTCATGTCACCACATGGCCGCTTTGGGTGCTGAAACTCCAGATACGATGACTTCAACACATTCAAGTCAGCATATTATTGTTCGCTCACTGTTCGAAAAGAAGAAAAAAATCACATGCAACACTACAGCTGTGAAAATCTATTTTTGTGAAATGAACAGCGACACAAACGACAGAACTGAACAATTCTTTACAATAGACTGCATACACGGAAGACTTTGAAGCTAAAAGAGTGCAGAACTTGAAATACTTTCTCACTATTTTTCCCATCCAATTACGCCAAACATAAATTTGGGGTAAACAAGCCTGGGGATAGACCATGCTAGTTCAAGGGCAGTTCCAGATTAGCTTGGCGCCTGGGAAGGCCCAAGCTAATCTGGCACTGTCCTTGAACTAGCATGGTCGATCCATCTCATAAAACTGGCAGTCTCAATAGGACACAATAAACAGTGCCAGAAGCTCGATGTATTACAATACCCATAACATCTGCACAGGTTCAAGCATGGACAAGAACCAAGCTTTACCTGTTTTAGCGCCATGGGAAGTGTTACTTAACAACTGTACCACTTGCAGGAGGTGGATCGACTGAAGGCGCCAAGCTAATCTGGCACTACCCTTGAATTATCATGGTCAATCAATCTCCTACTGTAGGGAGTTGGCGCTGAAAGAGTTAAAAACACAAGACAAGGCTGAACAGACCAGCACAGAACTAAACGCAGAAATACCTCTACGTACACCCTGGCTTTCTCCCTGCATGGAAGTGTCTGCAGCCTCTTTTTCATGCAGTGGAAAAGTGGGGACATACAGGCGAAAAGAGTACTTTCTAGTCACAGAACATGAGCGTGTGTCAAAATGGTTGTTGTGATGCGTCTAAGTGTGGTAGTGCAGTGGTAGTGCTCGTCACTTCTCGCTTTTAGCTTCCACCGCTGGCTAGCACTATTGCGAGAAGGAGGGCAGAATGCGTCAATCTCTCTCTGCCAGTACTTAGCCTCTCCAACAACAAGCCTCATGTAGTGCCTCCTCGCGGCGACACACGGTAACTGAGCACCTCATGGACTCAGGCTGAACTACAGGGAACTCGGAGGAGGTCTGGTCCCAGGACACGTGGCATGCAGGCCCACCGGTGTGTGTAGATAGGCCCTGATGCCCATGAATCTGACTCCCAACTATGGGTAAATAGCCCTACTGCCTTGTGGGTGCCTCGGGAGAGGCAAAGGATAGGGGAGCAAACCCTGACAGAAAACCAACCCTCATGGATTATGCCTCAGGTGGATATTGATCTTGACATCTGAGGCAGAACCTCGGGAACTCTGAAGAAGAAGAAGAGAACATGAGCAACACTACAAATGACAAACTAGTATCTAAGCACCCTGAGATTGTAACAATAAATAACAAAGCAGATGCACGTGTCATCAGGCGCTAACAAAAACAAAAGACCAGTACAGCGTCTCCCGATTCTGCCATTATGCATGCTAATGTCACAGTGGCGAATCCAGCCTCCACCCCCCCCTCCCCCATCAGCCCTGACCCCCCCCCCCCCCCCCCCAAAAAAAAAAAAAAAAAAAAAATTGTTTTAATGGTCATTTGTGGAAGTTGTGTTATACTGTTCGATGGTTCTTCTTTTCTTGTACAGTGCATTTCACAATTATCTCACGGGATCGGTGGGTGGGCCTAGAGTGTTCATGGACCTATTGTCAAATATCCACACTTTTGCACTGCTGACCTGCACCTGTCACAGTACTTCATCCAGACATAAGAGTGCCATGTGCCTCACACACACAGGGGCTCATGTAAATCAGTGCCTCTTGCTGTGCGATACAATCTCCATTGCATCCTCAGACTGAGGCAGTCATCTGGCAATAAGCCGCTGACTGCTGGTCAACCCCAGCGGTGGAAAAGTGTTCAATCATTGCTGAACTGGGGCCCAACTCGGTCCATCCTCCAGACATAGAGTTTCATGTGCCCCTTCAGTCACAGGGGCTCATGAAAAGCATTACCTCTTTCTGTGCGATACCATTCATATTGCATCCTCATACATGGCAGTCATCTAGGTTTAAGTCTACGACTGTGGACACACCAACTGTGATCAGAAAGCAAGAAATCAACTGCGCTTTGAGCGTCTCCCCCAGTGAGCAGCCGACCGGCCAAGGTGTCAAAGGTGATTGCTAATCCCCCAATCCCGTCACACATCACTCTTTGAGCAGTCTCACTCAGGTTGCATAGCTTCTTTTGAGGTAGTGTCCGTGGACATGTACCAGTGACCATCAGAGTAGCATTGTGGTCATTGTAATGCGTGTGATCACAGAGGAGGTGTGAAATGTCTTGATTTTGATCACTAACCCTTAAGTAATTGTCAGCCAGTGTAAGAAGTATACGTCATGAGTGACCATGACTATTTATATGATCTGAACCTGTGTTCCTCATAGGGAGGAGGTTTTGAGGGTGTATAGAGCAGTATCACAATTCAGGGCTTCCGTTTTAGTGCGTCTGTGGGTCTACGACGCATTAAAACTCAAAATCACGTACTGAAAATGTAACTAAGGGGTAGTCAGACGCACAAAAATTCAGTGCATCTGCGTCCGAGACGCATCATCCTTGCGCCACTGTGCGTAACCTAACAGAGGTAGGTGACAGTCATTCAAATTTTAGTGACGGGTTGGTTCTTAGCCGCTCGCTTGGTCGCAGCTGCGTTCAGAATCACCCCGACTCCGGGTTTGGGGTCCGTGCGAGTGTAACTGGACGGGCAAACTGTTAGTTTATGTGTGGTGTCAGCATGTTATTACAAAGTGAGCGCTACATGTTGAACGCATTACTTGCTGTGAACGAAGTTGTAAATGGCAGAGAAAAAGCAAAGCAAACTGGAATGTTTCGGATTCTTCAATCCGGCATCGTCTAGACGTGATAATCGCTTAGAAGAAAGTTGCACTTCAACACCGCCGTCTCCATGGACAAGCGATAGTACCAGAAATGATACCCTTGAGACGTGTGTGGCACCGCTGCTGCGACTCGCAGTTTTCAGTTCATGGCTACGTGTATTTCCATGGCTAAAGCACAACGCCACACGAATGACATGCGCAACGCGCAAGGAGGTGAACTAAAAAAGCAAGTCCAGAAATTTGAACAGAAACAAGTTTGTCAGTTTTTTTTTTTTTTTTTTTTATCGTGGTCGATCGATCTTCTGGTACACAGGTATTAGGCAAAGGCTCTAAAATTGGAGAAATACATGATGGTATGGTATGGTACGGTGTCTCCGAGGTGCACATATCCATCTATTTAAAGATGCTCAATGCGCCATAGGGATGGAATCTGAAGCTTTGAAAGCCTGCTGCTACTAAGCGCTACTTTATGTGCAAACCTCCACCCTGCTATTAACTTCGGTGCATGCGATATATTTCTGTTTCCATTTCACCGGCCCTACCAGGCCTCCTCTTTTCGAATAGTGGTAATGGATTTTTAACGTGCGCACTTGATGATTATGCGTGCTATACACACGAAGGCGAGAGCATAAATTTGACTTGATGGGAATGAGGAAAAGTCCACATCCCGTTCCTGCCCACCAGGGGATTCGATCCCGGGATCTTACGACTGCCAGCGCAATGTCTTATCCACTAAGCTACGTCCCCTACGCCTTTTGGGTTAAATGGGTTGAGACCAACTTTTAAGTACACCAGTTCACACACACACACACACACACACACACACACACACACACACACACACACACACACACACACACATAGAAAGAGAGAGAGAGTTTAGACAAGTCAGACTTTGGTTGTCAATCTGCATTCAGCAGAAAAGGCTATATTCTCTGTTACAATACATTATCAAATGATCATACAGATAAATATGTGTGTTTTTCTGCGAGAGAGAGAGACGGAGAGGGAGATGGGCTTTTGCACGATAGCTCAACAGTTAAAAAATCAGTATCATGGAAAAGACACACACACACCGTCTCAACAAATTTAAAGAGGAGAGAGCGAAACGAGTTATTTATTTTTTTTAAACATACAGATGGTGCAGATTTTCTTAAATAAATTTGCAGACCCTCCATTATGCTCAGATGGGGGTCTGTGTACCCTCTAAAATATACTGGGGGTCTACAGACCCTTTAACCTGTTGTGAAAACAGAAGCCCTGCAATTTCCACAAATGCTGTGTTGTTCCTCAGACAGAGGAGGAATTGGTAGTGTAGTGTTGTCAAACACAAGGTGATTGCTCCTGCATAAACTCCAGGTAGAACATTCTTTTCAATAAGAAAATTAACACCATATAAGAATCAGAAGTGCCTGATTAATCTTGTTTTGTTAGGGAGGTGGGATGGAGGTGAATCTCGTTTTGTTAGGGAGGAGGGGAGGACAAGTGCATGTAGATATGATCAGCCCTTCTTTTTAACAAAGTGCCAAAAGCGGTGCTGTGTCCCAAGATAAAAGAAGAAACGTTTTACCAAATAAAAATCGTAACCTTTGAAAAGTATGTCTGGAAAAAAAACAACAAACAAACAAACAAAAAAAGAAAAGAACAATGGTTACAACACTATAGTACAATTTTAAAGAAAATCTCAAAAATAAAAACACCAAATAAGAATAACAACTTATTTGTAATTGTTCTTTTTAAGCGCGTTTCTTTCTTTGTTATGAATTTATGCTCACCTGATAGTCACTGTTTTGATCTGGATTTCTCTTGTATGACAGTTTAGAAAATGGGGGGGGGGGGGGGGGGGGGGGAAGGGAGGGCTGTGGCCCCCCCCCCACCCCCCCCCCCCCCCCCCCCTTCTCCAAACAGTGCAACTCTGACCTATTTTTCATTTCCCGAATCTATTCCCAAACAACATCTACTCATTTTCCAGTGAATATGGTACACAACGCAAGTTTACGGAGCAGTAAGTATGCAGCCACAGTTGTTACCGGTAGTTGGCTATGGGGCTTTAACACATTCTACCCAAGACCAAAATCCCCAAATGTTGAAGTTGCCCTCTGAAGGACTGTATTACAATTCTAGAGACAGATCGCGCATGATAGTTCAAGGGTGGTGCCTATGGGCGCCAAGCTATTCTGGCAACACCCTTGAATTATCATGCTTGATTCATGTCTTGCTGTGGTGTGTCGGGGCTGAATGAGTTAACACCAAGTAGGCTACCAAGGCCATCTCCGGTGGGAATAGACCTCACCGAGCGTGCGTATCACAAGCCACACCCCCTAGAAATTGTTACTGGGTCCCACAAACTTTCCTGTCTTTTGGACAATATGACGCCTGGTAGCGCGCGCGATTAGACTAAATGCGTTGCAAATACTACAAGCCTAATTTTTCTGCCAGGATACAAAGCTTTGTCCAAAACGGCCCTAGATCGAGGCAAAGAAAGTTTGCATCAAGCTTCATTGATGCTGTTCATATTTATCGCACAACTGGCAGTGATACCGTTCAAGTTGCATCCGTGTATCACCGGTCGCAGATCTACAAGAATGCGTCAATCCACACAAACTGTATGTGGAAATCAGCATCAGCAAGCTATCTGTGCTATCACAGAGGTTATCTGTGCCTGCAGAGCCAGTTAACCCTTATCATTCAGAATACACCAGTGTGTGAAATACGTTTGACTAAAATAGTTCAAGGGTAGTGCCAGAATAGCTTGGTGCCTGTAGGCGCCAAGCTATTCTGGCACTACCCTTGAACTAATGCCATTGGTCTATATCCGTATATGCAAGTACTATAATGTAGCTTGCGTGTGGCAGTTCACAAATTTGAAGCTTTTAACCTCAGTATGAAATGGGTTAAGTGTTTTTGTTATTGGTGTTGCTTTAAAACAAAATATAGCACATTTATCTTCCAAGCGCACATGACGGCCAACGGGTTAACGCCATGTAGCAAACAAAGGCTATATCTCCCGGCATGGTTGTTGCTGACACATCCCTTGCCAAAAAAGCACTGCATTTGGTTATTGCAACGCAAATGTGAAGATGATATTTCACAAGTGGGTCTACCTCTTGCCTGTGACAAAATAAATATAATTAACTGACAATATATTGGGGTTTCATGCCGAGCACGCTACTAAGGCCATCTCCAAGCAAATGTACAAATATACCGAAAGGAATCCACCATTTTCGCAGCTGGTGTGCTTTGGGATTATCTGCAAACCTCCAATCCGAATTCCTCTTAACCCTATTAGCCCCAAGGTCCCATTTCTCAAATTTGGAGATGTCTAACAACTGTGTCCTCGCGCTGGGACCATACGGCGTTGAGGCGCGTCCCCTGGGTGGTGGATAGGGGGTCCCTCGTGAGAGGGGTGCACCGAATGAAATAAGGTGCCGTGAACCAACATGGTCTAAGGGAAGGTGACCCCGACAGAAAACCCCTGGTCCTCCTTCCCCACCCTGCAAAAAAGGAAATAGCTACAAAAACGCCGACGAAAAGACTAACAGTAATTCCTTTCCTGGAGGAGGAAGGTTCTTCTACTAGAAGACTTATGACGTCCTGTGGTGAAAGCCGGAAGTCTTCGGAAGCCACAGGACTGAGCCGCCTCTCTCTATCCAGGGATACAACCATGGGCACATGGAACGTCAAGACCATGTACCAGAGCGGCAAGGCCGCCCAGATAGCAGCGGAAATGCAAAAGTACAACCTTTCCCTGCTAGGCATCAGTGAAGCCAGATGGACGAAGTCTGGCCAGAAAAGGCTGTTAAGTGGGGAGATGATTCTGTATTCAGGTCATGAAGAAGAGAATGCCCCCCATACAGAAGGAGTAGCACTCATGCTGTCACCAGTGGCACAGAGAGCGCTGATGGGCTGGGAACCTCTTGGGCCAAGAATTATAACAGCAGCCTTTAGAACCAAGAAAAAGCTCAAGCTGAACGTCATCCAGTATTATGCGCCCACCAATGACAGTGACGAGGAAGAGAAACAAGAGTTCTACGACCGACTCCAGAGTGCCGTGGACAAATGTGCGGAGCGAGACATCACCATCGTCATGGGCGATTTTAATGCCAAAATAGGGGAGGACAACACCGGATACGAAGAGGTGATGGGGAGACAGGGACTAGGCTCGGAGATGAGTGAGAACGGGGAGAGGTTAGTAGACTTTTGTGCTCTAAACCGACTTGTCATTGGAGGCAGCATCTTCCCACACAGAAGAATACACAAAGCAACTTGGGTCTCACCTGACCATACAACAGAGAACCAAATAGACCATATCTGCATTAGCAAGAAATTTAGAAGATCCCTTCAAGATGTTCGAGTGAGGAGGGGAGCAGATGTCGCCTCAGACCACCATCTGCTTACCTTAACAATGAAGCTCAAGCTAAAGAAAAGCCGCACAGAGACAACAAGAAGACAGCGCTATAATGTAGGCCTCCTGAGAGAAACTGGAGTTAGAGAAGAGTTCAAACTGGTGCTGTCCAACCGGTTTCAAGCGCTACAGGAGCTAGTAAATGAAGAGGAGGCGGTCACCACAGAGCAGCAGTGGAAGGCAGTTAGAGAGGCGCTGAACTCAACCTGCAAAGACACTGTAGGGTTCAGGAAACACCACCACAAGGACTGGCTGTCGGCACAGACCTTGAAGAAGATAGAAGCGAGGAAGCAGAAGAAAGCAGCGGTCAACAACAGTCGCACGAGAGCAGCCAAAGTAAGGGCACAGGAGGAATACCCGGAAGCCAACCGCGAGGTGAAGAAGAGTATCAGGGCAGACAAGAGGGCCTACACAGACAGCCTGGCAGCAGAGGCAGAAAAGGCAGCAGGCAGCGGCAACATGAAACAGCTCTACGACATTACCAGAAGATTGTCGGGTAAGTATGGCCATACAGAAAGACCAGTAAAAGACAAAGAAGGCAAGCCTATTGCGGACAGAGCAGACCAACTCGACAGATGGGCCGAGTATTTTGAAGAGTTACTGAACAGACCTAGCCCACCCGACCCCCCCGACATCCAGCCGGCAGAGACCGACCTACCCATCAGCTGTGACAGACCCAGCCGGGAAGAGATCAGAAAAGCAGTGGCATTTTTGAAGAATGGCAAAGCAGCAGGGCCAGATGGCATCCCAGCGGAGTCTCTGAAAGCAGACCTAGAGACAACAGTTGAGATGCTGTACCCACTGTTTGGAAAGATCTGGGAAGAGGAGGTGATGCCAGCTGACTGGAAGGAGGGGTACCTAATCAAGCTTCCCAAGAAAGGCGACCTCAGCAAGTGTTCCAACTACAGAGGAATCACCTTGCTGTCAGTACCAAAAAAGGTCTTCAACAGGATCATCCTAGAGAGAATGAAGAGCTCCGTTGACCCCCAGCTGAGAGACCAGCAAGCAGGATTCAGGAAGAACCGATCATGTACAGACCAGATCGCCACTCTCAGCATCATCGTGGAACAGTCTCTGGAGTGGAGCTCCCCGCTGTACGTCAACTTTGTGGATTATGAGAAAGCATTTGACAGCGTGGACCGAGAGACTCTGTGGAAACTCCTACGACACTACGGTGTACCCACAAAGCTCGTCCGCCTGATCAAGAGCAGCTATGATGGCATGACATGTCGCGTGATCCACGAAGGGCAGTTCACCAGAGAGCTCCAGGTCAGAACTGGTGTCAGGCAGGGGTGTCTGCTGTCTCCGTTCCTCTTCCTACTGGCCATAGACTGGGTCATGAAGATGACCACAGAGCACAGACGAAGTGGAATACAGTGGACACTGTGGACACAGCTTGACGACCTCGATTTTGCAGACGACTTGGCATTACTGTCCCACACTCATCAACAAATGCAGGACAAGACCACGAGGCTTGCTGACATCTCGTCCCAAGTGGGCCTCACCATTCACAAACAGAAAACAAAGACAATGAGGCTGAACGCAACCAGGGAAGAACCAGTCTTGCTTGCTGGCACCCCGTTGGAGGAGGTGGAGTCCTTCACTTATCTCGGGAGCATCATAGACAAAAAAGGCGGCACTGATGCAGATGTCTGAGCACGAATCGGTAAAGCCAGAGCAGCCTTTCTCCAGTTGAAAAAAGTGTGGAGTTCCAGAGAGCTGTCACAACACACCAAAGTCCGGATTTTCAACTCCAATGTAAAAGCAGTTCTCCTATATGGAGCAGAGACATGGAGATTGACAAAAACCACAGTCAACAGAGTACAGACCTTCATGAACAGTTGCCTTAGAAGAATTTTGAAAATCCACTGGCCAGAGAAGATCAGCAACGTCAGACTCTGGGAGAGAACAGAGCAGATAACAGCAGAGAATGAAATTGGGCGAAGAAGATGGGGATGGATCGGTCACAGTCTGAGAAAGCCAGCTTCCAGTATCACTAGGCAGGCATTGTCATGGAACCCCCAGGGAAAGAGGAAAAGAGGTAGGCCGAGAAACTCCTGGCGTCGAGACCTCCAAGCAGACATCAAGAGACTGGGAACCACCTGGAGTAGAATCGAAGGAGAAGCACAGGACAGGAGTTGCTGGAGGTCTCTCGTCGACGGCCTATACCCGGGTAGGGGTGACAGGCGTAAGTAAGTAAGTAAGTAACAACTGTGTACCTGTTGCAGGAGTTGGCTTGACCATGATAATTCAAGGGGAGTGCCTGATTAGCTTGGCGCCTTCAGGCGCCAAGCTAATCTGACACTACCCTTGAATTATCATGGTCAGTCAATCTCCTGCTGTAGGGACTCAGTGCTAAATGGGGTAACCCTTATTCGGTATACACCAGTGTGTGAAATAAGTTTGACTAAAATAGTTCAAGGGTACTGCCAGAAGCTATTCTAGCACCACCCTTGAACTAAAGCCATTGGTCTATATCCTTATCTGTAAGTACTATAATGTAGTTTGCATATGGCAGTGTACAAATTCAGTATGATATGGGTAAAAAATATGCAGGGATGTTTGAGGAGGGCAGGGTGTCTGTCCAGAGGAAAAGAAAATATCAGCAGCCACAGCACTTTCAGCAAGATCAGAGCCAAGCAGCTATAGTATATCTTCTTCTGCACCATCACCTGCTCCATCAAAGTTTTCCGCTTTACTTGCCACACAAAAGTTCCAGTCACCACAGCCACTTGTGAGAAGTTCAACAACTCTCATCTCCATACAAAGAAATCCAGACCAAAAAGGTGACTGCCAAGTGTGTAAAATGCAGAGAAGAACCCAACGGAGAAAGACACACACTTAGAAAAGACAGTTGCAACACAACTGTGTTTTAACTGTCTTTTCTAAGCGTGTTTCTTTCTCCGTTGGGCTCTTTTCCACATAAAGAAAGAATGCATTGCGAGTTGAACGTACAATGAACTATCTGTAACAAAATAACATTGGTAGCAGACTCACATTGCCTGCTGTTACAGCCATAGTTTGTTGAAAGGAAAGAACTTTAGACCCACAAGCACGACAGTGCACAAAATTAAATGACTGAAAACAGTCCAGAGACTAAGTATGCAACATAATCCACAGCCAGCAAGAGACATAAATCTTCATGTGCCCCTGCAGATGAAGGGGCTGATGAGAATTTATACCTCTTGCTGATGGAACAGGCTAGGTCAAGGCCTGTTCTCACCAAACCAAAAGGCTGAAATTCAGCTTCCTGGGAGTTTGATAAAGCTGAATAAATCTAATAAAGTCATCATTCAGTTATCAAGCCTGTCAGACACACTCAGACTGGCTTCTTGGAAAAAAGAAAAGGCGGTGAACGTTCAAGGTGAGGGGGGGGGGGCAGCCACAACTAAACAGCTCCAGCCAAAGAAGAACACGCGAGAGCTTGAATGGGAGCACTGAGATTTCTATGGTTGTAAGTGACAATGACTGATTGTACAGTACAAAGGGTTAACCCATTTAACCCCAAGGTCACATTTTCCAAATTCTGGAGGTTTCACTAAACGACTAAGTAGCAGTAGCAGGAGATGGATTGATCACAGCACCAAGCGAATCTGGTGCTACCCTTGACTTATCATGGTCCATCCATCTCCCAGAGGTGCCTACCCCTCTTAGAACATTTTGTGTAATGGGCTGCTTAAAAATGTGTATTTTGTGTAATCATTTCAGCGCAACACGCAACAACAAAAAATACACCACAGCAAACAAATTAAAAATAAAGACATTTATCCACACTATTACTGTATTAGCTATTTTATTCACACAATATCAGGTATCACTGTAGCAAGCTTGGGTTTGAAGTTGTGAATAGTATTTGTGAAAAAAAAAACTTTTTTTGGGGAAAAAATATGGTAATTTTGGACATATTTCTTGAGCTCTTGTGACCCTTGCCTTTTCCGAGGAATCAACAAAATTAGTGTGCATTTAAAGGTCTTTTCATCAGGTATCTTTGTACCAAGTTTGGGTTAGAAGTTGTGAATAGTATTTGAGGAAAAGGAAATTATGTCCCCAAATAGCTATTTTTGATATATTTCCTGATCCCCTGTGACCTTGACCTTTGTAAGAAACTGTCACTAAAATTGACATGTTTAGAAAGGTCTTGCCACAAAGTATCCTTGGGCCAAGTTTGAAGACTGTTGCTTCAATAGTCTCCGAGAAAATGCCAACGTTAAAGTTTACCACGCACGACGGTGGACAGACGACCGCTGGCTCAGAACATACTCACGTTTGCTTCGCACGTGAGCCAAAAATGTCTTTCGTGCATGACAGGTCGCTGTTAGTAAAAAGGGCATCAGTTACTGCGACACGTTAGTGTCCATGCATTTCCAGTGTGCCGATACACTGCAAGGCTCCTTCATACCTGGTCACCAGATGTCAATGTTTACACCTTCCACTGTACGGTATATCCACAGTCTAGACAACATGTAATAAGCGGCACTGAGTGATGTTGTGTCTCATACACGATAGGATGGAAGTACCAGTGTTGTAAAGACGCTGCACATACTACACGTGTGACCAATGTGTGTCAGTCGGTGTCAACGGTCACCTGCATGTGCACCAAGGTGTAGCATCAGAGTTACGGAATATCAATTAGAACCTCCAAATTCAGCTTCTGAATCAAGCTGTACATCATTGCCGTTGTCAGTGCCTCAACCGTCGATCGCTCAAGCTGACACTGCCAACACGTGGTTATGCTGTCACGCGGTAGGTGGACACACGAGTCCCAGTATATCAAAGCTATCTGCTTTTGAAACCATGTCTCCAAACACAAAATTTTATCACTCCGAATATCTACACATTCACTCGCCATTTCGACTGTAATACGCATGCTAGCGCCGCAAAGCTGACCGTGTACCACGTACAAAAGTACGCACGCACTGTCAGGACCCTGTAGTATAAAACATGATGCATCAGTGCCGAGTGAAGGGCGAGGTCACTTCACTTCTAGCGGTTTTCCGGGAAGACCGCCAACCAGTACAGCGGTTTGCCGGGCTGAAAGGGTTAACAAAAAAGTGCTTTTTGGGGATGTACTACTGCCTTGGTCTTGTGCCCAGCGGACTCGAAATGTCTTTGAATATCATATTTTTGTACGCACCACTGTGAGCAACAACAAAGTCCTTTCTGCACACGTTGCATGCATTTGTAGTAGTGGAGCCCCCCTGCTGTCGCTAGTTACTACCCGCGAGTCAGAGTTCAGTGTTCCAGTGCACGCTTGGCGCGCTGTGTGCGAGTATTTTTGCTGCCTTGGCTAGTCAGTGTGTAGCGGACTACACGCGCAAAGCTTAGTGACAGTCTCTGGTTCCAGAGGCTGGGAGCCTAATGGCCGATCTTCAGTCCACAATTAGCCAGCCCCCTCCCCCCCACGTAAATTGCGTATTTTAGAGGGACCGGTCGTATTCCCGTAATTTGAGCCGAAAATGCGTAAAATTACGAGCTGGCGCGTAAGGTAGGCACCTCTGATCTCCTGCTGTAGTGCGCTGGGGGCTGAATGGGTTCCAAATTTGTTTAACCCCTTTAGCCCTAGGACCCTGCACTAGGAGATGGATTAATCATGATAACTCAAGGGTAGTGCCAGATGAGTTTGGCGCCTGAAGGCAAGCTCATCTGGCACTATCCTTGAGTTATCATGATCAATCCACCTCCTGCAACTGGTACATAGTCATTCAGTAACACTTCCAAAAGCACCCATTTGGCTAAAAGGGTTAAACCATTTACGACATACTTTCACACAAAAAACTGTTGAGGGTCATAACAGATGCACACAAGTTGCCTATAACATCATACTTTCTCACCGAGGTGCTGGGGCCCATGAGAGTCTATGTCATACTTTCTGACCAAGTGTCACTATTCAGGACCAAAGGTCATCTGTCCTGGTCCCCCTTTCTTCAGGTAGCGTCGGTAGCTCTTGTAGCGGGCACTCTCCGCTAGCTTGGTTTTCCTCTCCTCCTCTATCTTCTGTTTCCACGCCTGCAACAAGCAAGAAAACACAGGCTGTATTTATCATACCTCCTACCTCTCTCCAACTTACTTCACCCCTACACTCCTTCCCGCTCCCTCCGCTCCGCCTCCGACCCTCTCCACCTCCTCATTCCCCGCACCAAACTCAGCACTTTCGGCCCCCGCTCCTTCTCAGTATACGGTCCATCCACCTGGAACACTCTCCCACTCTCTGTCAGAAACACTCTCTCTCCTCCTTCCAGTCCGCCCTCAAAACTCACCTCTTACAACAGTTCTAGCACTATATCACCACACTCCCCACCCCAAGCTGACCGTTGTAATGTATTTTCACTATTTGTGGTACGTGAGTCATTGTCTAAAGCGTGCGCATGCGTGTGCGAGTTGTGAGTGCGCGCTTAAGAGTTATAATTATTATAAGATAAGCGCATTATAAATACCGTAATTATTATTATTGTATTTCACAAAGAGGTTTTCATTTCAGGCAGCGTATTTACCCTTTGCGTGTAGGTAGCGGTTTTAGTCACGACGATTCCTGTAAAAACCGCTACCTACACACAAAGGGTTTACACAAATCACAATCATTTTTGGGAATGCAGTATCCGTATCTGTGACAAAAACTGCTATCAATAGCTAAAAGTAAAAGGTTAATTACAATATTTTGGTCATCCCAAATACAAACCCCCCCAAAAAACATGCACTCACCACAAAATTGTCTTTTAACCACAGCTGTAAATGCAAATACTCTTCTTTGTCGTGGTCTTCTAAAGACTGAAACAGACAATGATAAAAATCTATGAACATAAATGTTAGCCCTTAGCGGTTTTTGTCAAGAAGATTCCTACAGGAATCATTGCAACATAAGCCGCTACCAACACACAAAGGATTGGTACTGCTTTAAGAATTTCAACTATCATAACAAATGTTCAGCCATCAACTGGTGACAGGCTTTGCAAAGGGTTGCTAAAGTAACACTTAGGGAATAAGGAGACCCGAAAATAAGAAATATGAATTTTTTTTTCTAAAATGTATTTTTTTGAAAAATACTTACCGATGGCATTACTATATGGAATACACTCTATAGCCTAACGATTTCAGCCCAAAGTTGTGTCCCCTACACAACTGGGGAGGAGACACCAGGGATGCACGTATAGGAGCCCGGGTGGCCTCCCCTTACCAGCCTATACCGGCAAGCGTGTGGTGAACTCACCTCAGTTTCACACGGAGCCAAAAACACATAGCCAAGGAGGCAAGCGGGGCAGGTGGGAGGACCATCCGAGTAATGCCATCGGTAAGTATTTTTCAAAAAAATACATTTTAGAAAAAAAATTCATTTGTTTTTTCAAAATACATTACCGATGGCATTACTTTATGGAAGAATTGCGAGGAGGAGGAGGGTGCCGACACCCAACCCCTTGTACCCAGCACCCTCCGCTGGCCCAAAGGGAGCACTCCCGACGATTTCAGCGAAAAGTGCCTGTGGCGCACGGAGGGAGTGCTTGGCCGCGGAGATGTCATCCATCCAGACCAGGGAGTCAAGCTGGCCGGATAGGATACGGAGGTAGAAGCGGGCCAAGGTGGCACTGAACACCCGCCGACCGCCGTCCCGAAGTCATAAACCGAGCAGTTGTGGCCAAAGGCCGCTCTGGGGGCACCTGCTCGTACTTCATGCGCCTGTATCTGTAACCCTCTACCCCCGTACGGGGAGAAGTCTTGGAAGGCCAACGCGGCACCCACCGCAACCAGGGCGAACGTCAGAGCCGAGCAACTCGGCCTGCCCGATGCCAGAGGAAGGAAGAGGAGGGTACGCAGTAGACAGAAGGGCCGAGAGCAATGCATGAAATTCTGCATTGCCCGGACTGGGTCCTGTTGACGCGCCCCGTGGGGTCGGTCGTCCTTAAGAACGGACGTACGGTCAGCAACTGGGGAGCCGCCGAGGGAGGCCGGCTCGTGGCCTGAAGGACGGGTCGTGAGAAGCTGCGTGGTGCCCAAGGCTCAAACTGCTCCTGCGGGGTGTACAGAGAGAGCATGCGGCTCGCTCACGCGAAAGCCGTGGCGAGCGCCAGGAGGAACACCTTTCCGGGTCCGGACGGCGAACCGCGCCAAGGCAGGGGTTCGAAGCCGTCTGTAAATAGCCACGTAGGTGCCCGGGTGAGGTCCCACTGAGGTAAGAGAGAACAGGAGAGAGGACCATGAGTTCAACTGAGCCAAAGGTTCCGAAGGTCTTCGCAAGGGCTGGAACCGAAAGGCCCCGGAGTCAGTAAGTGTGTGCGATCACGGAGCGGTGCCCTTGATGGTAAAAGGTGCCTATCCTTGGTCGTCGAAGCGCCCTAAGGTGAATACCGCCAGAAGGAGTTTGAGAGACTCGCGGGGGAGGGAGCCGCCAGGCGGCACCCCACGACTGGGAGAACCTCCACTTGCCTTCGCACCCATTCCTGGTAGACCGTCTGCGGGCTGCTACGATAGCTGCCACTGCCACTGCCGCATCCGAGAACCTCTAGCGGCGAGGGCTTGCTGGCCAACTTCCCGGCAAGAACGAGAAGGAGCTCCGAGCACTGGTGGAAGGGAGCCAGGCGGAGAAGCTGAGCATCGCGGGCGGGGAGGGGAGCTCTTGTGCTGGGACCGTTGCTAGAAAGAGTCAAACTGTGGTCCACCTCTTGGTCCAAAGCAGGGGGGCCACCAGGAAGAAGTTTCTGCAGGCTCTTCGGCACCAGCCCCGACGGGGGTAGGCCAAATGGATCAGACCATCCCGAAGAAGGACAGAGCGTCCGCAGCCCGGGCGAGAGCAGAGCCTGTAGTACTCTCGGTGCCGAGCCGGAGGCCAAAGGCCCCAAGTCCAATCCTGTCCAGGGCAGCGGGAAGGTTTAGAGGTCGGACACCGTACGCCTGGGTGGGCCGGTATGAGTGTGGCGTAGCCCTAGCAGTGCTTGAGTCCCACAGAAGAAGGAGGGTCGAGCTTGCTCGTTGTCGGGTTCGCCTAGCTCTCCTTACAGATGAGCGGTAGCCGAAAGGTCTCGGAGTCTCGTCCTATCCAGGGTACTTGTCTCAAGCCTGGTCGTAGAAAGTCCCCACAAGCGTGCCGGCGCAGACTTGTATGGTGGCGAATAGCGAAGAGCCGCTCCAACCGAGGACCGGTCTCATAGTCCCAACGAAAGCAGCGCGTCGACTACTGCACCCTGTAAGAGCGGGAGTGCGGCCGGCTTGCGCGCTCGTCCGAGTGCGGACCCGGAAAATCCTGACTGTAGTGCTGCGTTCCTGCCCGAGGAGTGTAGCCACAGCTGTCCTCCCGGGTCTGTAACTGCTACCGGCAAAGAAGCCTGCTCCCGTAGCTTATCCCTCGCCGAACGACTGCGCCGGGCAGGAACCAAAACGGAAGGTCCTGTCTGGAGAGCTGACCTCCTGTGTAAGGAGTGAAGGACGAAGCTCTACCTACTTGGAAGCAGCAGCGTTAGGCTGAACCAGCTAAAGTGCTGAAACCTGTTCCCGCGTCGAAACCGTGCCGAAGCAGTCGTCGGAACCGGACAGAGTCCACTAGTCGGGTCTGTGGGAGCTGCCGTCTGTTACCTGTAAGATATCCGAGTCGTCGACATCGGTGGAGCCGGACAGAGGCCAAGTTGGTCTTGTGAAGCTGCCGGTGTAGGAGAACGGGCCTGTGACCGAAGGCGCGGCGTAGACGTCCTGTCGCCTGCCATAACCACTAGTCGTCAGAGTTCCTGTAAGATGAGTCGACGAAGTCAACTGAACCGGACAGCGTGCACTAGTCGGATCTGTGCTAGCTGCCAGAGAATTAGAAAGGGCTCGCGACCGAGGTCGCGGCGTAGACTGTTCTAACCTCTGGTAGAACCACCAGTCGGGACTGTGGGAAAGACCATCGTGACAACCTGTTCTGAGAGGAGGGTCTGTCTCGAAGCTTGGCTCTAGTATCTGCGGCCGGACAGCGAACACTAGCCGGGTCCGTGTTAGCTGCTGGCGCAGGAGGACGGGCTCGCGGCCTAAGCAGCGGCGTTGAATGTCCTCTCATCACCCTATGTCCGTGCTGGTGTCGGCTGTACGCGGCGGTAAAAGCTCCATAGCCGAGACCACTGCTCAACCAGCCAGGGGTCGCAGACCCGGCACAGAAGCGACGAAGTGCAGGCGGAACAGGGCAGGCAAGCATCAAGTCGGCCACTGGAATTGTCCACAACTGGAACAGGAGCGGACTTGCCGACTGCAAACCTAGCGGGCAAGGATGCAAGCGAACGTGACCCCGCCGGCATGCAAAACAACCCGCGGAAACGAATGAAGAAGTTCGCGGCGAATGCCGACGCACAGCGCTCTACCCCTACCCATGCGCGCCAGACAGAAGTAGTGTGTGACCGAGTTCTTACCTTGCCAAAAGCAAGGAAGGGGCACGAAGAACGGAGCGAGCCGTGTAGCCAGGCGCCGAGCCACCAAAATGGCGACGAAACCGATTTCCGTCCCGCTAGGGGCTGTGAACTGCGCAGGACGCAGAGACGAAGTCACAACTGGACGGCGAAGTTGGAACACCACCGTGAGTCGCAGGTAGCAACCAGGGCCTACCCAAGTCCACGAAGCTAGCCAATGGCGAAGCCAGAGGGCACCAGCAGAGGCAGGAGTGGCGAAACTGGGCGGAAACGCAACAGTGAGGTCCCGGAAGCCGGCCGGCTGAAGGAGGGACTTGCGACGCTAGACCTGCCTCTGCGCGCAGAACACGGCGGAAGCCTGTCTCTTCAAGAGGGTGAAGGAGGACAGAGAAGGTGGGGAAGGAAAATCCCATAAGCCACACCGAGGAACGTTTGCGAGCTGAGCGAAGAGCCGACGTCGTCCGAAGAGGAGCCGTCAGGCGGAAGAGAGATCCAGCCATAGAGTCCCACCAGAAGATGGCCGCAGCCGAATCCGTAGGACGAAGGCTGAGAATATCCGGTACCAAGCTGCGAGGCCGTCAATCCCGCGAAGGCGCAAAGAGGGCGACTGGCTCCAAGAGCGCAGAACCGCCGCGCGAGAGAAAGATGGAACCACCCGCGACGCCCACAGACGGAGCGCTGCGGGGACGGAGGGACCGCGATAGACGGACGGTCAGCAGCGGACTGAGATTTGAACGCGGGTGCCGGAGAGTGCTCACCGAGCGTAACCGGCCTAGGGACGAAGGGTCCGATTCCCGCCTGGGGGGGGGAGGGGGGGGACGACCTTCAGTAGTCACCCAAGCCCGCTCAGCCAAAGCGAAGCGGGGAGGGGACAGTCTACAGTCCTACCAAGCCCGCTCCGCAAAAGCGAAGCGGGGGGCGGGGAGCTAGACTAAAGTCGCGCCAAGCCCGCTCAGCAAAAGCGAAGTGGGGAGGGGACAGTCCATAGTCACGCCAAGCCCGCTCAGCAAAAAGCGAAGCGGGGAGGGGACAGTCCATCGTCACGCCAAGCCCGCTCAGCAAAGGCGAAGCGGGGAGGGGACAGTCTAAGGTCACGCCAAGACTGCTCAGCAAAAGCGAAGCGGGGAGGGGACAGACAAAGTCACGCCAAGCCCGCTCAGGAAAAGCAAAGCAGAGAGGGGACAGTCCATCGGCACGCCAAGCCCGCTCCGCAAAAGTGAAGCGGGTAGGGGACAGTCTACGGTCACGCCAAGCCCACTCAGCAAAAGTGAAGTGGGGTGGGGACAGTCTATAGTCACGCCAAGCCCGCTCAGCAAAAGTGAAGCGGGGAGGGGACAGACAAAAGTCACGCCAAGCCCGCTCAGGAAAAGCGAAGCGGGGAGGGGACAGTCCATTGTCACGCCAAGCCCGCTCCGCAAAAGCGAAGCGGGGAGGAGACAGTCTACGGTCACGCCAAGCCCACTCAGCAAAAGCGAAGTGGGGAGGGGACAGTCTATAGTCACGCCAAGCCCACTCAGGAAAAGCGAAGCGGGGAGGGGACAGACAAAAAGTCATGCCAAGCCCGCTCAGGAAAAGCGAAGCGGGGAGGGGACAAACTATGAGCACGCTGCCCCAGCTCAGACGCTTCGGATCGAAGGGACGCGTGCCCAGGTCACACAGGGCCCGCCTGGTCGGAACGGGGGGGGAGGGGGGGGGGGGGGGGGGGGGGAGGGGGGGGAGGGGCTGTATAGGGTCTCGCCTAGCCCACTCAGGCGCAGCGAAGCAGGGAGGGGACAAGTGTTGAGCACTCGGCCCCCGCTCAGACGCCTCGGAGCGTGGGGGACGCGTGCCAACATCACACCGTGCCCGCCTGGAGGAGACGGGGCAGGGGGACGAAACTACTAAGGGCCTCAGGTCACGCCCCGATGCCTCGGAGCGTGAGTGAGAACCTCTCTTAGTACGACTTCCCTCTTCTACTATGCTTGCGTTCGTCCTGCCGCGCCCGCTCGAGGGACCCAGAGTAGGGAGAGGCGGACGAACGCTCATCTCGCCCAAGCCGCTTGCCCGAAGCAGAGCGGGGGGTGAGCAGACTCGACGGGCTCAAGCCACGCCCTGACGAAGCAGAGCGTGGGGAGCGCGACACAGAAACTCGCCCACCCTACTCCGAAGACTCGGAGAGGCGAGGGAGTACCAGCAAGGTAATGGTGCAAGAAAAAGGACTTACCTGCGAGCCGGACGGCCCGGACGGCGGCGCGACGCGGTGCCCGAGGAACCGACGGAGAGACGCCATCTTGTGGAGGAGTCCGGGGATACTGAAGCGGCCAAGAGGGCCGGACACATCCATAGAGGTCCCACAACTGCGACCACCGGTCTTCCCTCCACTCGGTACACACGTCACACGTCCTGTCCGAAGAATAGCCCGAAAACGGCACGCCAGCGTCGTGGGCGTCGTGAATTCCATTGAAAGTCCCCGCACAGGAGGCAAACTTCAACAGAAGTAGCCAAGCGTCCGCTGAAAACCGTACCGAGGCGTAAAACACCCAAGACGCACTCACACCACGAGGCACAAAGTCACGTGAGTAAAGTCACAAGCGTTAAGCCTAAACCCCAAGACCACAGCCAAGGGCGAAGCTCACTGAAAGTCGAGCCGGTCCGAAACGGCCGGCGCTAAGTTCACACACAGTAGTCTTCTAACTTTGAAGAGTAGTGAAGCCAACAAAAAGAAGTGAGTCCAAGGCTTATCCAAAAGACCCCAAGGTCAAAGTTCCAAAGTTCTAGTAACCACTGAAGATAACATCCGAAAACGGAGCAAGGCAAAAACTCGACTACACACGGTCGAGCGAAGAGTGAAACTGAGGTGAGTTCACCACACGCTTGCCGGTATAGGCTGGTAAGGGGAGGCCACCCGGGCTCCTATACGTGGATCCCCGGTGTCTCCTCCCCAGTTGTGTAGGGGACACAACATTGGGCTGAAATCGCTAGGCTATAGAGTGTATTCCATATAGTAATGCCATCGGTAATGTATTTTGAAAAAACAATGGTTATCACCTTTGACAGGTGGGTGCACCCCCTTACTTGTATTTCACCATTACTTATCATTTAAGCCATTCACTACCAAAAACTGAACATGATCCACTGTACGAGACATACATACTCATGAGCCTCTGTGGTTGCAGGGTCTCATGAGGATCTATGACTCAGCAATTGCTGACACCACAATGTATCCATGTTCCATAGATGACGGAAGCTGTTTTGATTAACGAAGTCTTTAAAAACATGATCTGTCATCAATGGCAGCGAAGAAGATTAAGAGGACCCTACAAGTTTAAATCAACATATGCAGGTTTGCACACGCAAACTCAATAATCTTTTCCAATATCTGACAACTGCAGTTCATTAATGTAAGTTTTTTCAGGTCTCTTATTGAATCATGTACAAATGAAGGCAGCCCAAATATATATATAATATAAGTGCTGGCAAAAATTAAGCCAAATTAAGATTTCATACAGGTTCAATAAAATACTACACTAAGAATCAAATAGAGGTCGTGCTATGTGTACGCAATGGGTCAATTAAAATGTGTATGGCATAAAAAAAAAATGTGTTAAGTTACTCAAAGAACTCAACTCTTAGACCGGGTGTCGGCAGCGTTTTTTGTCAGAAACATCGCGACAAAAACCACTACCGAAACCCAAAGGGTTGAAACATCCCGAGTCTCTACCACAGCATACTCACATCCCACTGTGTTTGGCTAAGACCCATAAATTTCCGCATAAGATAGAACTTCTCTTCCTCTCCATAGTCCTGCCTTTTTACGTTAAAGAGCCACACCCAGCGCAGCCACCAGTATATATAGAGCACTATGGTGTACGGCAGCAATACCAGCTGCACCCATAAAACATCTGTGTATTTTGGCCGGCTGTAGCCACCTCTGCAAACAGTAACAGATTCAAGTCAAATAAATATGGAAAATCGGTACGTCTGTGTATACTTCAGTACCTTTCACATCTGTGCAAATTATAGCATATTTCATTCCTTAAAGATGAAAAAAGTGTAACAGTATGGAAAAGTTCAACCCATTTAGCCCCGAGTCCCTACAGCAGGAGATGGATTGACCATGATAATTTAAGGGTAGTGCCAGATCAGCTTGGCACCTGAAGGCGCCAAGCTGATCTGGCACTACCCTTGAATTATCATGGTCAATCCATCTCCTGCAACTGGTACAGTCATGAGGCAACACCTCCAAAATTTGAGAAATGGGACCTTGGGGCTAAAAGGGTTAACCTGTCAGTTGCGCTTTTGATGTTTCTGCAGGAATCACCTTGACAAAAATTGCTACCAAGAGCCAACGGGTCAAAATCAATGGCAAATTTACAACAAATGCGTGGCAGTCCATTTCTGACCACCTGGCGTGCATAACTATTACCTTCTCTAATCCAATAAACACTTGTCTTGAACAGAATCCTAACAACTGCAAGTGTATAAATGTTTATCAACTCAACCCTCTTGTGTGCACGCATTCCTCAATACTGTGGGTTGCATGCACAAGACGGTTAAAATTGCTTTCTGAATAAATAAAAAGTAACATTCAAACCCCACTGTCACTGAAACAAGAAAGGCAAAGCCATTATGGCCAACGTGTATGACCGATTTACATAATTATGTGTGACTTTTGTGACAAGGGCTGGTTTCTGCAGCAGCAAAATCCATGTTTTCACACATCTGTCAACCTCCCGTGACCCTTGACCTTTGTGACGAGTTGACTAAATTAGTATGCATAGGAAGGTGCATATGGGGTGGTCCATGGTGCAGCGGTAAAAGTGCCTGCCACCAATGCTAGAGGTGCGAGGTTTTGATACCCAGCTCCAGCAATGGACTTTTCTCCTCTAGCAAGTGTCACCGTTAATTCAGGCGGACTGTCGGGAGTTCTTTCTCTGGGTACTCCGGCTCTTCCTTCCCCACGACTTTGGTATCAATTTAAGCCCACTTAATGAAATTTTAAATAAAAAAAAAACGATTTGAATTTCCAAAAACTTCAGTAGCTCCCTTGAGCTTGCCCTTAACACCACATGAATGTTCTGTGTTTGTGTACAGTGCGTGAATGAATGCGTTATTCACGTGAGCGTGCTTGTTCAGTTCAGTTTGCGGCAGCGCTTTGATCCAATTTTCAATGGGATAAAGCGCCTATTTAATGTGCTGATTTTATCATCAGCTATCTTTGTGCCGAATTTGGTTGAAATTGTTTTGCAAAAATGTTGATAATACTTACAATTTTATCAAAAAATAAATTTTTCTCTAAAATGTATTTTTTTGAAAAATACTTACCGATGACATTACTATTAAGAATGCATCATAGCTAGCATAATTTCAGCCAAAATTTGGTCGTGTACCTACACGACAGGGGAGGCAACCTAGAGGGGCTGTAACCTAGTACCCTGAATAGCCTCCAGTCTGTTCCCATCCGGTCACGTGCCAACGGATTCCCGCCAGTCTATTTGCTTAGCTGACGAGCAGCAAGCGGGTCAGGTGGGAGGGTTCTTTGAGTAATGTCATCAGTAAGTATTTTTCGAAAAAATACATTTTAGAGAAAAATTCATTTGTTTCCTCAAAATACATTACCGATGACATTACTATTATGATGATAGAACTTTATTGCCATATGTAGTAATACATTAGGAAATCATTGCGGTGCTGCGCAAAATAAGAACATTAAACACATCAAAATATAATTAAGCTACTCACATGCACACTCACACACACACCGTATGCCTTATTAACTATTGTGGTCTAAGCATAAAGCCAATAAAAGCAATTTCACAGTAACACAAATCACATGGGACATGTCGTAATATAAAACTGAACACGTCACTTGCATTATAGACACAACAGTGCAGTTAGCCTATTCCCTACACATTAGTTTGGCCAGCCACCTGCTGCTGTGGTATGCAGTCACTCCCCGCTGCGAGCAGGCTATCTAGGTCACTGTCTGTCATCAACTATTTCTTCTATAATCTCTGTTGCGGGACTACTGATGTGTGCGTTATGCCTGTGTTTAATGTTCTCTATCTCTGCTTCTTCAGTTTTCTACATACCCTGCGGGATGTTTGACAGCAGATACACTTAGTAGTAGAATATTGGAAGAGAATTCCCTTCTAGCATCATGAACAGTTCTTCCAGGCAGTATGACTAGGCGCGCACTAATGATTAATTGCCACCGATGGCTTATCTTGCACTCAGTTTCACCCGACCGCTCCGTAACTAAAATACTGTTTATATATACATTACATTAAACAGTGGGACGGATGGTCAGGTTTGGCGTTTGTTTGCATCATTAAAAGTCTGGACAGCAGTTGGGTAAAAACTGTTTTTAAAATGACTCATGCGTGTTCCGATCGCTCTTTAACGGCACTCTGATGGCAACATCTCAAACAACTCATGGGCTGGGTGGGAATCATCTCGGAGGATGGAGCTAGCCTTTTTTAGCATTCTTTTGTGGAAGAGGGACTCTAACGAGGGCAAATCGATACCTATGATTTTCGATGCAGTTTTTACTACTCTGTTTAATTTGGATCGCTCTTTCTGTGTGGTACTGCCAAACCAAACGGTCAGGGAGAAGATAAAAATACTTTCAATAACTGCCCGGTAGAAGTTGGTCAAAATTTGTCTGCAGATGCCAAACGTTTTAAGACGTCTGAGAAAATACAGTCATTGCTGTGATTTTTTCACATCGCTGCGTGCCTTCCCCCCCACTCAAGAGGAAAGCGTCGGCCTTCGTTGATGCCGCGCGGCAGACCAAGCGTTTCAGTTCTCTTCCCCAGCCACCTGGATTTTGGGACCTGCGCGATGCCTTTTCCGCGCATCTGCTGCAGGGCGCCTTAGGCGACGGGGGATTCTTCGCCGACTCCAAGTGGCCTGCGGACTTGGACATCAGTCATCAGACATCAGGCTCTCCACCAGCGGTGGTACGCCGGTCACTCGCAAGCTTTCGCCTGCCCACTCCCGGCGATGGATTCCCCGGCGCCGTCACTGGGGGGTACCTCTCGACTGTGTCAGCTTCCCTCCGGCGTGGACAGGACTCTACCCTAATACGCAATGCCCTCGCCTCGGCAGGATTTCTGGACCTGGTCACGCAAGCTATTGTTTGACGCATCGAGGAGGCCTGGCGCCCTTCGCTCTCACTGCTGTTGGGGGACATCCTGGTTCTGGTGGTCTCTGAACCATCATTACCGAGAAGCGCCGAAACTGAATCTTCCGGGGACAAGCTGAGGGTGTCAACATCGTCAGGATGTGCGGGAGAGCGGCGGGGGGGGCAACTCTAGCCTAAGTCAGTGAGCGGAGGGCTCCACGAAGAAACTGTACTGTGACGCAAGGACCGGCGATCACGCGGCGAGCGGCTGCGTCGGGGGGAACACGGACGCCTGGAGGAGGAGAAGTGCCGGGACTGGTGCCGAGACAGGGGAGACAAACGGCCAGGCCGGCGGGGCGAGGTGCGCTGCGGCGAGCGAGGTAACGGTCCATGCTTTGAGCGATGTGCAGAGAGAGGGCAAACGGTGGGGGCAGCATCAGTCCTGGCAGAAGGCCTTGCGTGATGGCTGTCGCCTTGGACGCGGGGAGCCATCCAGGAACATGGAGTCCTGTCCTGTGAGCGCAAACGAGCCCAAAGCACGAGTGTCTGTCCTGAACTTCTATCCCCGAGTACCCTGCCCGAATTGGAGGGTAGGCAGGGCAATCGATCTCGCTGGGGGCTCGACTCGTCAATTCTTTCTTTACCCAACGAGCGGAACCCCATTGGTCCAACAGTCTCGCCAGCCCCAGGGTATTTTGTACTGATCCTGGGGCTGGGGGCCGTACGTGCATGCTGGTCGTGTCCCTAAGGTTTGGAGGGCTGTACTTGAGAAGCCGCACCGATCCCCGGGCCGGCTCGGGTGGGGAGGTGGGTTATGCATGCACGCTGTGGGCCAGGCTCAAAACGGCTACTCACATCACTTAGCGAGCTGGCGCGCCCATCCGTCCAAAGTCCTAGGATCGTTAACGCCCGTCATAGCTTGCGCCGTCCGAGTGTCCACCTCTGCGGGAATACATCTCATCGCATCCGCGGAGGAGGTGGGGGGGGGGGGGGGGGGGGGGCGGTAGCAAGTGCCTGATCTCAGGCTGGTGTCGGCCGTTCGCGGAGATAGAAGCCCCAAAGCTGCGACCACTGCTCTTCCTGCCAGGGGGCGCAGACAACGCACGGGTGAGTGGAGGCACAGCCGGAACACGGCAGGCACACGGCATGATGGTCACTCAGCCATTGAAGTCCCCACAGCGCGTGCAGGTGCATACTTGAAAACTGCAAAACATAGTCGACAGCGAGAGGCAGGCGAGCGTGGCTCTCTGAGGCCACGCGAGCGAAGGCGAAATCAAACACAAAACCAAATTCCACGGCTAGTGCCGTCACCCTACTCTCTCTTCCCAGAGCGCCGGTCGCTGGCAGCAACCGAGGTTTTACCTTTCCATGTCGGAGAGGTCGGCGCCAGGCCAAGGCACCACCGGGTCGTAGAGGCGAAGCCCCGCAGCACCCAGTGGTAGAGGTCCCACCAACGAAGTATGCCAAGCTCGCACCGTGAACACAGTAATCCCAGGAAGCACTGCACACGGTAAGCAAGTCCACAGTCGCCAGCACCACAAGTCCGGCAGAAGCCCTCACAGACTTGAAACCAACGAAGGTAATCCAAACTAGCACAGTAAACAGCGTAACTCAGGCTAGCACAGAGCACACGGGAGCAAACCAAAGTCACAGACAACCGGTCACACCATACACAGCCCAGGCGCAGAAGAGTAGGTACACAAGCGTCCAAGGCTAGCTAAGAAAACAGACTGGTGGGAATCCGTTGGGCATGTGACCGGATGGGAACGGATAGGTGGCTATTCAGGGTATTAGGTTACAGCGCCCCTAGGTTGCCTCCCCTGTCATGTAGGTACACAACCAAATTTTGTCTGAAATTATGCTAGCTAAGATGCATTCCTAATAGTAATGTCATCGGTAATGTATTTTGAGGAAACAATTGGCATTTTACACACATTTGCCAGTTCTTGTGACCCATGACCTTTTCGAGGGGTCATCCAAATTAATATGCACAGATAGGTCTTACCATCAGGTATCTCTGTAGCTTGGGTTTGAAGTTGTGAATAGTATTTGAGAAAAACATCTTTTGTTAAAATATGGCTATTGTTTACCGATTTCCAGAGCTCTTCTGACCCTTGACTGTGATGAAGCTCTATGCCCACACAGAGTTCACACAGAGTTTTTGTATGGTACGGTCTTTTCAGCGGTTTGTCTTGTGACAAATATCCTGTGTATGCACGAGGTCACGTGCAATCATAGGGGCAGCGTTTTGCATGGGGTTGTAGCAAGAGTTCAGGCAAACAGATCTGTAGGGAAGTTAGTGCAGGGTATTCTGTCAGTGTGGATGGACGTATGTTGGATATGCTAGCCCTATTCCAAGACTCTGAAACCTAGAATTCAGATATGTTTTTATATGTATTATTGACAGCCGAGTGAAAGATAGTATGCATTAGTAAGTTAATTTGGTTGTGTAGCGTCGATTTAGTTCAGTTATGTCAGTTTGGAATTTGTTGAGATAACCGGTGATTTTCCTATGTAGTTATTTACGGAGATGGATAACTAGGGAATGTCATATGTGTATGCCCAAGTCATTATTAAGGTAGTACATGGTTGGTTTAAGTATAGTTTTGTCCAATAGGAGTGTCAGGTTATAGTCTGTTTCAATGTAGTGACAGTTATGGTGTTGCAAGAGCAGTTTGTGTTTGAAGCACGTGTGTGAATGAACGTGTGAGAGTTATTTGTATCACATATTATCCAAGCTGTGTGTGTGTTGCAAGTGTTATGATGTCAGGACTTTGTGTACAGAGTTCTTGTGTGGAGCGGAGCAACGTGACACCGACACATCGGTCAATGGAGGCTGCCGCAGAGGGACCTATCGTGAGGTCATTTCACCACTCGAGGGGTGAGCGACCGGTGCCTAGACACCCAGGTCATCAGACTGCACTACGGGAGTGAGTCAGGAGGACGTCCACGGTATGAAAAACAAGGGACTATTCAGAAGCATGTAACGCGAGGAACTACACGCCTAGACGTGGAAGGACAGAACGTTACAGAACGATAACACCAGTGAAACAGGTTGGATTGTGAGGACAAATACCTAGCCTGGCTTTTACATTGTGTATGTGTATGCGGTGTTGATGTGCTTGTAGTGAGAGGTGTACGATGTGAATTATCTTTTAAGTTTACTTTATTAGTTTGTTCCGAGTAAAAGGGCATAGAAGAAAGAGAAATAGTGTTTGAGTTGTACAGCGTGAATGCGACCGATCGAGTCAGTGGCGGTGCGTGCGTCTCTTGTGCTGAGAGTCTGTACATGCGACTGGCGAGAGTCTGCGTGCATTACATTGACCTTTCTGAGGGATCAACCAAATTAGTGTGCATAGTAAGGTCTTCCCATCAGGTATCTCTGTAGCAAGTTTGGGTTTAAAGTTGTGAACATTATTTGAGAAAAAACATGTTTTGTCAAAATATGGCTATTTCAGACCTATTTCCTAAGCCCTTGTGACCCTTGACCTCTCCGAGGGGTCGTACAAATTATTATGCATCGATAGGTCTTACCATCAGGTATCTCTGTAGCAAGTTTGGGTTTGAAGTTGTGAACTCAGAACAGTATTTGAGAAAAAACATCTTTTGTCAAAATATGGCAATTTTTCACCTATTTCCTGAGCTCTTGTGACCCTTGATCTTTCCGAGGGATCAACCAAATTAGTATGCATAGATAGGTCTTACCATCAGGTAACTTTGTACCAATTTTGGGTTTGAAGTTGTTAATAGTATTTGACAAAAAATAAATTATGTCAAAACATAGTTATTTTTTACATATTTCCTGATCCCCTGTGACCTTGACCTTTGTGAGAGGTCACTCAAATTGGTATGTTTAGAAAGGTCTTGCCACAAAGTATCCTTGGGCCAAGTTTGAAGACTGTGGCTTGAACAGTCTCCGACAAAATGCCAACGTTAAAGTTTACCATGGAGGACTGCAGACGGATGACCACTGGCCGAAAACATAGAATCACTTTTGCTTCGCATGTGAGCCAAAAAAATCCAAATCTGAAACATTGTGGCTTATACAAGATAACATGTACCTAAGTGAAACCAATCACTATCATATTAACCCTCTTAACCCCACTGGTGCTTTTTGGGAAGTGTTACTGAATGACCATGTACCAGTTGCAGGAGGTGGATTGACTAAGATAATTCAAGGGTAGTGCCAGATTAGCTTGGTGCCTTCAGGCGCCAAGCTAATCTGGCAATACCCTTGAATTATCGTGATCCATCTCCTGCTGCAGGTCCTGGGGCTAAATGGGTTAAAGTATCATACAACTTCAAAAGTGTACTAAAATTCAACACAAAATAATTTACCTAATATCCATTTTTTCAACTATAACTTTGCGTATTAATGCTTCTGCTTCTTCTTTTATTTCTTCCTGAAAAACAAAAACAAACAAGGCTCGAGTTAAATGCAGGAAACTCCAAACACAACAATTTGTTAGGGGGCCCAATATTTCTTGTTGTTATATCAAACGTTTGTTATAAACGAAGAAAATTACATCCAGGGAGTGTTGTGGAGACCTTTGACAAAAGTGTTGTCATATCCGACTTTTGCTACATCCGACCTTGTTATAAGCAAAGTAGACTGTACAAGCTTTCCTCCACAAATGCTCCAGTCAAGCCAGTCACACGCTTACCTTCTATTTTAACCCATTTAACCCCGGGACCCTGCAGCAGGAGATGGATTGATCATGATAATTCAAGGGTAGTGCTGGATGAGCTTGGCGCCTTTGGCGCCAAGCTCATCTGGCACCACCCTTGAATTATTATGATCAATCCATCTCCTGCTCGCGCTGGGACCATATGGCTTTGAGGCACGTCCAATGGGTGGTGGAGAGGGGTGCACCGAATGAAATAAGGTGCTGTGAACCAACATGGTCTAAGGGAAGGATACCCTGACAGAAAACCCCTGGTCATCCTAGTAAGGGACACAATCATGGGCACATGGAATGTCAAGACCATGTACCAGAGCGGGAAGTCCGCCCAGATTGCAGCGGAAATGCAAAAGTACAACCTTTCCCTGCTAGGTATCAGTGAAGCCAGATGGACACAGTCTAGCCAGAAAAGGCTGTTAAGTGGGGAGATGATTCTGTATTCAGGTCATGAAGAGGAGATTGCCCCCCCATACAGAAGGTGTAGCATCCATGCTGTCACCAGTGGCACAGAGAGCGCTGATGGGCTGGGAACCTCTTGGGCCAAGAATTATCACAGCAGCCTTTAGAACCAAGAAAAAGATCAAGCTGAACGTAGTGTTATGCGCCCACTAATGACAGTGACAAGGAAGAGAAACAAGAGTTCTACGACCGACTCCAGAGTGATGTGGACAAATGTGCGGAGCGAGACATGGGCGATTTTAATGCCAAAATAGGGGAGGACAACACCGGATACGAAGAGATGATGGGGAGACAGGGACTAGGGGAGATGAGTGAGAACGGGGAGAGGTTTGTAGACTTTTGTGCTCTAAACAGACTTGTCATTGGAGGCAGCATCTTCCCACACAGAAGAATACACAAAGCAACGTGGGTCTCACCTGACCATACTACAGAGAACCAAATAGACCATATCTGCATTAGCAAGAAATTTAGAAGATCCCTTCAAGATGTTTGAGTGAGGAGCAGATGTCGCCTCAGACCACAAACTGCTTACCTTAAGAATAAAGCTCAAGTTAAAGAAAAGTCGCACAGAGACAACAAGAAGACATCGCTATAATGTAGGCCTCCTGAGAGAGACTGGAGTGAGAGAAGAGTTCAAACTGGTGCTGTCCAACCGGTTTCAAGCGCTACAGGAGCTAGTAAATGAAGAGGAGGTGGTCACCACAGAGCAGCAGTGGAAGGCAGTTAGAGAGGCGCTGAACTCAACCTGCAAAGACACTGTAGGGTTCAGGAAACACCATCACAAGGACTGGCTGTCAGCACAGACCTTGAAGAAGATAATAGTGAGGAAGCAGTAGAAAGCAGTTGTCAACAACAGTCGCACGAAAGCAGCCAAAGCAAGGGCACATAAGGAATACTCGGAAGCCAACCGCGAGGTGAAGAGGAGTATCAGGGCAGACAAGAGAGCCTACACAGACAAGGGCACAGGAGGAATACTCAGAGGTGAAGAGGAGTATCAGGGCAGACAAGAGGGCCTACACAGACAGCCTGGCAGCAGAGGCAGAAAAGGCAGCAGGCGGCAGCAACATGAAACAGCTCTACAACATTACCAGAAGATTGTCGGGCAAGTATGGCCATACAGAAAGACCAGTAAAAGACAAAGAAGGCAAGCCTATTGCAGACAGAGCAGACCAACTCGACAGATGGGCCGAGTATTTTGAAGAGTTACTGAACAGACCCACCCCACCCGACCCCCCAGACATCCAGCCAGCAGAGACCAACCTACCCATCAGCTGTGACAGACCCAGCTGGGAAGAGATCAGAAGAGCAGTGGCATTTTTGACGAACGGCAAAGCAGCAGGGCCAAATGGCATCCCAGCGGAGTCTCTAAAAAGCAGACCTAGAGACAACAGTAGATATGCTGTACCCACTGTTTGGAAAGATCTGGGAAGAGGAGGTGATGCCGGCTGACTGGAAGGAGGGGTACCTAATCAAGCTTCCCAAAAAAGGCGACCTCAGCAAGTGTTCCAACTACAGAGGAATCACCTTGATGTCAGTACCAGGAAAGGTCTTCAACAGGATCATCCTGGAGAGAATGAAGAGCTCGGTTGACCACCAGCTGAGAGACCAGCAAGCAGGATTCAGGAAAAACCGATCATGTACAGACCAGATCCGCGCTGTATGTCAACTTTGTGGATTATGAGAAAGCATTTGACAGTGTGAACCAAGAGACGTTGTGGAAACTCCTACGACACTACGGTGTACCCATAAAACTCGTCTGCCTGATCAAGAGCAGCTATGATGGCATGACATGTCGCGTGATCCAAGAAGGGCAGTTCACCAGGGAGCTCCAGGTCAGAACCAGCGTCAGGCAGGGGTGTTTGCTGTCTCCGTTCCTCTTCCTACTGGCCATAGACTGGGTCATGAAGAAGACCACAGAGCAGAGAAGAAGCGGAATACAGTGGACACTGTGGACACAGCTTGACGACCTCGATTTTGCAGACCATGAGACTTGCTGACATCTCGTCCCAAGTGGGCCTCACCATCCACAAACAGAAAACAAAGACAATGAGGCTGAACGCAACCAGGGAAGAACCAGTCTTGCTTGCTGGCACCCCGTTGGAGGAGGTGCAGTTCTTCACCTATCTTGGGAGCATCACTGACAAAAAAGGTGGCACTGATGCAGATGTCAGAGCATGAATCGGTAAAGCCAGAGCAGCCTTTCTCCAGTTGAAAAAAGTGTGGAGTTCCAGAGAGCTGTCACAACACACCAAAGTCCGGATTTTCCAACTCAAACGTAAAAGCAGTTCTCCTATATGGAGCAGAGACTTGGAGGTTGACAAAAACCACAGTTAACAGAGTACAGATCTTCATAAACAGTTGCCTTAGAAGAATCTTGAAAATCCACTGGCCAGAGAAGATCAGCAACGTCAGACTCTGGGAGAGAACAGAGCAGATAACAGCAGAGAATGAAATTGGGCGAACAAGATGGGGATGGATTGGTCACAGTCTGAGAAAGCCAGTTTCCAGTATCACTAGGCAGGCATCGTCATGGAACCCCCAGGGAAAGAGGAAAAGAGGCAGGTCGAGAAACACCTGGCAGACATCAAGAGACTGGGAACCACCTGTAGTAAAATCAAAGGAGAAGCACAGGACAGGAGTCGCTGGAGGTCTCTCGTCGACGGCCTATACCCTGACAGGCGTAAGTAAGTAATCCATCTCCTACAACTAGTACAAGTCATTAGACAATGCCTCCCCAAAATTGGAAATGGGGTCTTGGGCTGAAGAGGGTTAACCCATTTCACCCCAAGGCCGCATTTTGAAAGTGTCACCTAACGACTACGTACCAGTTGCAGGAGATGAATCGACAAAGAAAATTTAAGGGTAGTGCCAGATTAGCTTGGCACCTGAAGGCGCCAAGCTAATCTGGCACTACCCTTGGATTATCATGGTCAATCCTTCTCCTGCTGCAAGGTTGTACCAGTGGCTGGATGAACAAGAGGGTTAACATAAACCCGCGAAGCAACCAGGCAAAAAAACAAATCCTTTCTTGAACAACGAAAGGAATACATTTTTTTTTTTAAAGATAGTTGAAAGGGAGTGTCAGATTAGCTTAGTGTTGCTAAAGGCAATTTGGCACTAACCTTTAACTATCATGGCTGATCCATTTCATTCTGCAGCTTAGTTAACACAAAATACTGCTGCACAATCTTATTGCGTCATCACATCATGCTACATAGTACACATCTACTTTTTATAACAGTTAACATCAACAAAGGCAAAATGAGTCTTTTCAAAATAAAACAGTGCAGCCCTAATCCAAGCAAAGAAGTCTTCTGATACAATACCTTCGTCATTGTTCGCTTTTTCTTTTTGTCTTTTCCAAGAAGGCCTTCATTTTTCAAGATGTCCAAGGCGCGACTTCGGTATTTTTGCTCCTTGCATAGGTAATTCACTGCTGTGTTGTAGTTATTCAGAGCTCCTAAATACTGCAAACAGAAAATGTTCAGGTAGAAAATTAGCAAACAGTCACACAAGATAAATTTGCCCAAAAGATGTCACTGCAACAAAAAGAGCATCATCACTTAATTTTTAAAAAGAAATTCCCAAGAAACAACCGTGTGTAGAAAGGGCAAGTACAAAAAACAAGAATGGAAAAGCCTTTATGGCTCACATGTATGACACAGATCCAAAACATGTAATTAGTCTGACCTTTGTGACCTTGACCTTTCCCTCAGGTCACTGAAAAACGCAAGTGATCAAGTGTTTTAACATAAGTGATCAAGTGTCTTAACATAAAATCCATGTTTTCCCAAATCTATGCATTTCCCGGCAAACCGCTACAGTGGTGTCAGGTGTTTCATATCACGCGCCCAGTGACGCGCGAGCCTCGCTGTGTGTGTGGTGACCTCACCCTTCACACTGACACATCCTGTTTACACTACAGGGTCCTGACAGTGCGCACGTATGTTAGTCCGTGGTATGCCGTCAGTTTTGCAGTGCTAGCGTGGGAATTACGGTTGGAATGGCGAGTGGATGTGTAGATATTCGGAGTGATACAATTTTATGTTTCGAGACATGGTTTCAAAGGCAGATAGCTTTGATGTATTGGGACATGTGTGCCTACCTACCGCGTGGCAGCATAACCACGTGTTGACAGTTTCATCTGGAGCGATCGCCGTTTGAGGCACTGACAACGGCAATTACTTACAGCTTGATTCTGATGCTGAATTCGGAGGTTCTAATTGATATTCCGTTTTTCTGATGGCACACCTTGGTGCACCTGTAGGCGACTCTGTGGACACCAACGACACACATTGGTCACATGTGTAGTATGTGTATAGACTTTACAACACTGGTACTTCCATCCGATCGTGTACGAGACACAACACAGACACACTGATCATCATTCGATGCCGCTTATTACATGTTGTCTAGACTGTGGATATACCTTATCAGTGGCAGGTGTAAACATTGACATCTGGTGACAAGATAGGGACCTTACGCTGTATCGGCATGCTGGAAATGCATGGACACTTCATGCGTCACAGTAACAGACGCCCTATTTAGTGATGCATGATAAGTACCAGCGACCTGTCATGCACAAAAGACTTTTTTTTTTTCAAGTTTATTGTCACCTGTCACTATTTTTGTCACCAGGCATTACGACACATGTGACACAGTGTGGTCAAATCCATAAAACGGTAGTCCATCCAATGGCAAATCTGTACATATATACCTTTATAGGGATATCTGTTGTAAAGTATTATTTACAAATATTTTACAGTGCACACCCATTTTCAACAGAAATTTCTCAAATAAAGTCAGGGCTGAAGGGTATATAGACTTCTTATTTACTCTGAGATGAAAGGGTTAATTAGCAAGTGTTCAAGTGTCTAAACATAAGTAAAGGGTTGGCTTTTGTACCAGCGACAGGGTTCATTCTGAAAATTTACGAACATGGGTCTGCAGAGTACAAATCCAACGGGTCATTTCTTAAACTGGATGGGCTAAACGTGCATGAGCACCTTCCCACCAAAGCGGTGGCGGGAGGGGGGAGAGGGGCGCCACCTTGTCATGAACTGCAGAAATATTGAAAAGCGGGAGGGTGAGCATGCAGGCACCTTCTTTCCAGCCGCAAAAATATCAAGAAGCTGGAGTTTGGGTGGGAAGGGGAGAAAAAAAGATGAGTGGGCCTTTAAGAGCACATAAAAAGAAGGGCCCATTGCCTACAAAAACCTATGGGTCATTGACCACTAAACTCAAAATGTTATGGGTCATTTTGGGAAATTATGCATTATTGGTACAGAACACACTCCAAAAATGAAGCCTGCAGCGATATCCAAATTTTCTCAAAATGTAAGCATTTTTCACAAATTTGTCAACCTGTGACTCTTGACCTTTGTGAAAAACTTTGCAAAAACGTTGTTAAAAACTACAATTCTATCAAAACTAGCATTTTTTACACACTTACTGAACTTGTGTGACCCTTGACCTTTCTGAGGGGTCATCCAAATTAGAATGAATTGAAAAGCCTCAGCATCAGGTATCTCTGTACCAAGCTTTTGTTTGAAGTTGAAAATAGTATTTGAGGATGAACAATGTGTGTCAAAATATAGCTACTTTGGACCCTTTTCTGGACCCAAGTGACCTTGTCCTTTGAGAGAGGTCACTGAAATTGGTATGTTTAGAAAGGTCTTGCCACATAGTGTCCAAGGGCCAAGTTTGATGTCTGAGGCTTAAATAGTCTCTGAGAAAATGCCAACATTAAAGTTTACCACGGACGCCAGATGCTGGGTGCCAGACGCTAGATGGCCCATTACATGTACTCACTATGCTATTGCATGAGAGCCCAAAAATGGCATTTTTCACAAATTTGCTGACCTCTTGTGACCCTTGACCTTTTGGATGGGTCATCCAAATTAGTATACACAGGAAAGTCTTACTATCAGGTATCTCTGTACCAAGTTTGGGCTTTAAGTTGAAAACAGTTTTTGAGATTTTTTCAAGAGGGAGCAAAATATGACTAATTTTGACCTATTCCTGGCCCCTTTGTAACCCTGACCTTTCAGAAAGGTCACTGAATTTGATACGTTTAGAGGGGTTTTGCCATCAAGTATCCTTGGGCCATGTTTGAAGACTATGGCTTGAATAATCTATGAGAAAATACCAACGTTAAAGTTTACCACAGACAATGGCAGGTAGATGATGGATGATGACCACTGGCCCAGAACACACTCACTTTTGCTTCACACTAAGCCAAACACAACTGTGTTGTACTTGAACTTTAAAAGTGTCTTCCTTTTCTTTTCTTGTGAATTTCTTTGCATTTTGCATGCTGGGCAGTCTCTCTGCTATAATTCATTACCATATCATCAAAATTATACTAGACCACGATAAATTACATGAATCTTAATTATTCAGAAGATCTGTACTGAGGAGCACTAAATACAAGCAAGCATACAACACTAAAAACAAGCAAACATGCATACTGTACCTGAATTATAGATATTACGGTGATAGAAACCACAATGACAAGGCGAACATCGACTTTGGGTGCTACGCGTCTGTAGTAGCGATAGTAGTGAGAATAGTACTCCTCTGAAAAACAAAAAATAAAGAAAAAAGTCACCCATAAAATGCACATGGAAAGTACAGAAAGATAACAGAAGACAGGTTTAGCACTGCTTGGTCCATCTCCCTTAACCCATTTAGCCCTGATGCACTATAGCAGGAGATGGATCAACCACATTAATTCAAGAGTAGTGCCAGATTAGCTTGGTGCCATCAGGCGCCAAACTAATATAGCACTACCTTTGAATTATAATGGATGAGTCATCTCCTGCAACTGGTAAAGTCATTAGGTGACAACATTTGGGGAATGCGGCCTTGGGGTTAAAGAGGTCAACTCATTGAAGATATGCTGCATCTGAAAACACAGTGCAGAGTCGCATATCCGGATGTGGCACATCTAAAATGAGAAAGGAAAACAGAAAAGATTTTGAAAAGATGGTCGCATCTAAGGCCTCTTATCCACCCGTTTTCTCCAACATCGGAGGCATGCAAGAGAGAATTTGCGCGATGAAACGTGTACACCAGTGTCACATTTGCTGGGTCTGTATGTTTGAAGCATGCATTTGGTGTTGGACGGTAAAGTTCCCTTCAGCCTATGTGCATGTAAATGTTACGTCATGTCACCTCCTTTGCAACATTTCAGAAAAGTCTGACATAAACTCCCGACTATGCGGGCCCTAGACTGTGACGTCAAAGAGTCAGTTTTGTGGCGACATGATTTTTCTAGTACGTGTAGTACAAACAGTGCCACTATCAGTGGGTGTTGAAGGGGTAAGATTCACTATGTTTCAGCACAAATCTTAAAAAAAACCATGAAAATAACCAGTGAAAATCTACACAGCTTGAATGAACCTGGGCGTAAATCTACCCAGTGTAAATGTGTGCTGTCGCTATTCCACCGAGATATTTTCATTTGAGTAAATTTCAAGCCTTTGTCAAATTATGCTGGGCGGAATCATGCTGTGAAGATTCATGCTGAGTTTATTTAGTTCTAAAAATAAATGGAAAATCAAATGAACACATTTGCACTGGGTAGATGTACACCTTGGTGGATTGTGCCGAGTACATTTCGGTTAGTATAGTCAGGCTAGAACTTTTGTGTCCAAATATAGCGAAATTGATCACTTCAGCACCAATGGCGGTAATCGAAAGGACTCTGATAATGTTAAGTGCCGATAAACAGACAGATGTGATTACTTGACCCGAATCAAATGTCCTCGTCTTACGACTTGGGACATTTTGATTCGTGTCTTGTAATCACATCTGCCTGTTATCGCCACTATATCAAGCAAAATGTTGCTCAATATAATATAATATACGAGTATGTTCACCAACAATATTCAGGCATGGGAATTGCCAAAGCAAACATCAGCTGAAACTAGGGGGGGTCCGGGGACATGCCCCCCAGGAAAAAAAAAAAAAAAAATTTCTTTAAAATTTATTTTTTCGAAAAATACTTACCGATGACATTACTAATTGGAACCTTGGCTTAACTCATAATTTTAGCCCCAAAACTTACTGTGTGCCCCTCATACTAAGGGAGGTAACCACTGGGGAGCCATAGCCCGGATACCCCGAGTGGTCACCCGTACTACCTTATTCGGTGGCGCACTCACCCTTTCCCACCAGTGACTGAGCCTAGCACCACTGCAGCAAGCGGGGTAGGAGGGAGGGACCTCTGAATGATGTCATTGGTAAGTATTTTTTGAAAAAATACATTAAAAAAAAAATTTATTTATTTTCTCAAAATCATTACTGATGACATTACTAATAGGAATTAAGAAAAGGAGGAGGGTGCCGCTAGTTTGGAACCCCCCCAAAACCTGCGTGCCGACTATCGAGGCCCCTCCCATTGCGCCCACTCCCGATAATTGCCTAGTAAGATCTCCCAATCTTGCTAACTGTAGTGGCTCGAATCTCTAAGAGTTCAGCCAGGTGAGCACCCAAGACAGGTCCCATCGTGGAATTAACGAGCGTGATGCCGGGCATTGCAGATCAAAATGGGACATCAGATCTGCCAAGTCTTTGCAAGCTCCCGGATCGGGTCATCCCAAGTGTCTATATGTGTCTGCCACCATTGCCAGGTAACCCCGTATGGTGATGAGTGCCAACTTCTGTCTGATGAAAAGCCACAGGAAGAACTCGGCCAACTGGGGAGTAGTTAAATCCGTGGGGGAAAGTCGCTCCGCGGCGCACCAGGACTGGAGCACGCGCCACTTCCCTTCGTAGACATTACGAGTTGAGACCCTTCTGGCTGTAGAGATAGCCTCCACTGCAGGACCCAAAAAGCCTCTGAGAGGGCTTGCCGGACAATCTTCACGCGTGTAGCATCAGCCGTTCCGGACATGGGTGGAATAGATGCTGCTTTGGTTGTTTGAGCATTGTACTCGGAGTGGGAAGTATCATAGGTGGATCCGTTGCCAGAGCCAAGAGATTGGGGCGGTCCGTGGCGCAGTGGTTAAGGCGCCTGCCACCAATGCTAAAGGTGCAAGGTTCGATTACGGGTTCCGCCGTTGGATTTTTCTCCTCTAGTAAGTGTCACCGTTAATTCGGGCGGACCGTCGGGGGTTCTTTCTCCGGGTACTCCGGCTCTTCCTCCCCCACGACTTTGGTATCAGTTTCAGCCCACTTAATCAAATTTCAAATACAAACGATTTTGAATTTCCAAAACTTCAGTAGCTCGCTTGAACTTGCCCTTAGCACCACGTGAATGTTGTGTTTGTGTACAGTGTGTGTGAGTGAATGCGTGTGATTAACGTGAGCGTGCTTGTTGGGTTCAGTTCGCGGCGGCGCTTTGAGCCGATTTTCAATTGGGATAAAGCACCTATTTAATGCCCTTATTATTATTATTATTATTATTATCAGTGGTCCAGCTCTTGGCCCAGTTGAAAGGGGCCACTAGTATCATAATCGTGCTGCTGTCCCCGAGTTTCTGAATGATCTTCGCAACCAGCACTGTGGGAGGAAACGCGTACGCCTGGAGTCCTTCCCAAGAAATGGATAGTGCCTCCACAGCCCAGGCTAGTGGATCCGGATTGGGGGAGACGAACAGGGGAAGCTTGTTCCATCTCATGGCCAAAAGATCGATCATTGGTGTCTCCCAATGCACGCAGATTAGCTGGAAGATATCTGGCCGAAGAGACCACTCTGTGTGAAGCATCTGACCCTGCCGAGAGAGTGCATCTGCCAGAACGTTTAGGTGTCCCGGAATGTGTCGCGCCCGAAGGGTAATGCCCCGGTCCCTGCACCACAGGAAGACTTTATATACGAGTATGCAGAGGGAGTGTGCGCGCGTACCCCCTTGGTTCTGGATGTATGCGATGACTGTCGAGTTGTCGGAATGCACAAGCACCTCGTTTTGCGTTAGTTGATCTTCCCAAGCGATGAGTGCTAGCCACACCACTTTCATCTCCAGCCAATTGATATGTCTGCCTGCCTCTACTTCTGTCCAACGGCCCGAGGTCGTGGCAAACTGTGGTAACAGGTGGGCTCCCCAACCTGAGCTGCTCGCATCCGTGCAGATATATAGGTGAGGCGGCGGGGAGAAGAGGGGAATCCCTGACGCTATCTAATTACTGTCTGTCCAACGCCACAGGTGAGACTGTACTAACTCTGTTGTCAGGACAAAGGTCTCCAGATCGCCTGAGAAGGGGCGCCAATGTAGGAGTAGGTGAAGCTGAATCGGTCGCGCACACAGTCTGCCTAGAGTAAGGAGATCCACTGCTGCGCTTAGCAGGCCTAACAGACGAAGCCAGGATCTGGCCCGTAGGGCTTCCACGCGAATTGCTCCAAGCGCCGCTTCCACTACAGTCTGAATCCGTCTCTCCGGTAGTCTTACTCGATTTAGATCGGTTAAAAAACTCCATGCCCAGGTGGACAAAACGGCGAGACGGTACCAAATCGGACTGCCTCCGTTGACTAGGAATCCCAGATGACGGAGTAGTGCGAGCAGGCCATCTCTGTCTGTCTCCAAAAAGCACGCCACCTGGTTCCGTAACAGCAAGTCGTCCAGGTAGTTGGATGTCAGACTGGAAGCTGTCTGTCGGAACTTGGCCATCACTCCATCCACAATTCTGGTAAAAACCCAAGGGCTGAGGTTCAGTCCGAAAGGTAGGGCCCGAAAATGGCTAAACAATCCCTTGAAAGGCAAAGCGTAGGTAACGTTGAGAGGCTGTATGGATGGGATTGTGCAGATACGCATCCGCGAGGTCAAGGCTTACTGCAAAGTCCTGAGGACGTACCGCTGCTCGCAGCGCTCTGGCCGTCTCCATCTTGAAGTGTGGTGCCACAATGAATTTGTTTAGAGCCGAAATATCGATGATCAGCCTCCATTTCCCCCCTGGTTTCGGTACGAGGAAGAGACGACTGTAGAATGCGGGGGAGTCGCAACGCAGGACCACCTCCATGGCCTCCTTCTGTAAAAGTGCCTCCACTTCGCTCTGTAACGCTGTTGCCCTGTCTCGTTCTAATGGTACTCGCGTCCAAAGGGGGGAGTGTCTCAGTGGGGGAGGTGACAGGAAGGAAATCCTCACGCCCTCCGTCACTGTCGAGATGATCCAAGGGTCGTCCGAAAACAGCTGTTTCCATGCTCCGCTGTGAAAAGCTAACCTCCCACCGACCGGAGACCCAGCAGGTATCGGTGGGAGGGTCAGGGACAGGTCAGCGAGCCCGGCCGTGGCCCCGTTGCAGAGAGCCATTGGATCAGGGAGTGGAGGATGCGGGGAAGGCACGCGAACGCACCGGCAGGAAGAAGGCTCGGCCTCGGCACGGTCAGGAAGAGGAGGGTCTGAAGAACCGCAGGGCACGACCCACGGCTCTGCATGCTGACTGAAAGCGTGACGAGACTACTCTAGCTGGGGCTGGCCACAGATCCTTGTTGGACTCCCGTAAGTCCTGCCACGTCGGTCCGAACAGCAGGTTGCCGCCCAAGGGTGCATTGTTTCAGAAGCTCGCCCCGTCGTAACAGATCGCAATTCGAAGCCGCCGCCATGGCGTTGACTGAAGCATGGAAGGCCGCTCTATTCGCCGCAATCAGTACTGCGTGGATCTCCCGTAAGGGAGCTGAAGCCCCAAGATCCCAGGTGTTCTCCATCCTCCTGACCACCGACTGTGTCGCCATCTCCAGGAAACCGGTGCACACCAGGGAATTCCGAACCAGTGCGGCCGTCTTGTCCAGTCCTGTCGACAGGGAACGCTGTGTTAGTCCTGCTTGGACGAAGGCCTCCTTGTCCACCGTAGGAAGAGTACAGCTGAATGCCTGGGAGTGTCCCGCATACCAGTCTTGACGGAAATCCACGTCGATTCCCACTGGCCAACGCCTATCGGAGAAGAATCCCTGCTCCCCAACTCCGTCAGTGCAAAGATGCGCTGAGAACTCCTCCGAGAGGTCCCTGAAACCTGCCGGTTGAGGTGGAGTCTTGATGCGCTTGGCCTGCCGAGGCATGTCGACCATCGCCACCGCCTTCCTCTTCACAGGTGGAGAAGGTGGACAGTGTTCCGGTGTAAGAAACGCAGCAATGAGGCGAGCCGCTTCATGCAAATCCCGACAAGTAGAAGACATCGAAGTCGCGTCCACAGCGATGCTGGAGATAGGAGAACGCCGTCCCGGTGAAGTCGGTGCATCTTCATCGTTGATTCCCAGCCTCGACACCGAATCCTCCGGATAAAGACTAAGTGCCTCCTCATCCACCGCCGCGTGCCGAGAAAAAGAAGCAGTAGTGGTAGGTCCCAGTGTCGACCAGAACGAAGTCTCTGCCGGGCGTCTGTAATCCTGGCCTGTGGAAGGTTGATGAGGACTGCTCCGATCCCGCCGAGAAGTCATCTCTGTCCACCGGTTGTCCCGAGAGAGTTCACCCCGCTGTCGACGAACCTGTTCCTCCTGAGGCGCTCGATGGCTGTCCAACTGGTCCATAGATCTGCTGCGCCTGGCTGGAAACTGCTCATCCGGTTGTCGGGACGATGTCCTTTGGAGCGAGACGTAAGAACTGGACTTCCGATCCGATGAAGATCAAGAAGGCGAGACGTCCACTCGAATGCGGTCTCTGTCCCGCATCGACTCCATACGCTGTGCCCGTTCATCCAACATGAAGATCGAGCTCTTTGGTATTTTTGTGTTTCGGGGGTCTGCCGTCTATTCATATTCTCTCTCTCTTTACTCTCTCTATGACGGCTAATAGAACTGACCACACTGGTCCGCTCCCGAAGGCGGTAAACATCGCCAGTGGCGCCACTCTAGTCTCTATCTCTGGACCCCAAAAATTCTCTTTCTCTTACCTTACCCTGAGACCTATCAACATTGCGCTTTGACATCCTGTCCCCCTCGGAGTGAGTCCCCGAAGGTGTGACCCTGTCTAGGCACTGGTCCGGCCTACGGCAGAAGGGCGCTCTCCAGTCCGAGGGGGGTCCCTGCTTCTGCTGCCTCGCCCCTGCCTGGCCTGTCTCCCCTTCTGTGGATTGAAGGGTATAATAGAGCTCTAGGTGCTGTGCGGGATGGCCAATCCCTAAGGCTCCTACTAGGCTCAATCGTCCGTGCAGGACGAAGCAGCTGTGGGGGCAGCAGGACCCGTTTTGCGCTGACACACAACCGATGTCTGAAATTGCATTCTATGCCTCACATTCAAAGGTACAGCAGCGCCTTTGCGCGTCGGCCTTTCTCTCCTGTAAAAAGCCCAAAGTTGTGACCAACGGTCTTCCTTCCAAGTAGTGCACAGCGCGCACGGTCGACTGGAGGAACAGCCTGAACGGGGAAGACAAACATCATGCACATCACTAGGCCATTGAAATTCGCCACACAGGGTGCAAGTCCTCACTTGAGCACTGTAACATAAGACAGATATAGGCCTAGCGAGTGCTCGGAGCCTGAAGGAGAGTCCGAGTTCCCGACCGGTTGCGTACATACAAATTACAAAATTGTGAAATTCGGAAAATGCCGTCGCCCGGTCAAACGCCAGCTTAGGCAGTAACCGAAGCTTTACCTGTCCATCTTGAACACAGAATCACACAACCCACACAAGTATAGAATAATCCTTCTTTCTTTCTTTTCTTTTATAATCTTTTTCCTTCCTTAAAAGGACCAAGAATCACAAGTCGAGATCCCAAGTAGAGTTCACTCAGTGAAAGGTCGGAGCATGGGGTGCACACGACCGGCTTTAACTGAGGTATTAAAGTCACTGGCAGGAAAGGGTGAGTGCGCCACCGGATAAGGTAGTACGGGAGACCACTCGGGGTATCCGGGCTATGGCTCCCCAGTGGAGGGGCACACAGTAAGTTTTTGGGCTAAAGTTATGAGTTAAGAGAAGGTTCCAATTAGTAATGTCATCGGTAATGATTTTGAGAAAATAAATTAAGCGATGAAAATCTGTGCAATCTGAGCATATTTTTGGAGGAATGTGAAATTATTTTCCGTGGAAAACCGCGGATCCAAGGACAATTCCCATGCCTGAATAGTAATTTCATTTCCAGTCAACACATGTTTAAATATTACCTGGATTATCCAACATGTAGTCATAGTCTGTCCTCTGTTCTTCATCTCGCAATATCTGTTAAGAAAAGGTCATAGTAATCATACTACCGGTATGTCCTACTTCTTGACAAATAGGCTGGTTGCAAGCAAAGCAGCGCAAAAATGCTCACTAGATGACACGACTACAAGCCGAGACTAGACGTGGCAAGCCCCAAAATCGTGGCAACTCATGTCATGCTAAGCCAACACTGTATTGCTGTGAATCACAGGCAATGTGTGGCAAAATTTAAGCTCAGATTGACAAAGAACGGTTGACAAATGCATCCTGGTTACACAGTTGTTACAATAGAACCTTTTGCTCGAGTTTTGTGGAATAATGCTCAGGAAAATTATCTCTCAACTTATGTCAAAACTGCATTTGGTGATGAAGCCAGACACAGTGGCTTCAGAAGATAGTCAGAGGGGCTTCAGAAAATGGTCTGCAGTGTTGTTTTAATAGCTAGTAAAAATATTCAAATTTGTTATACCGAAAGCAAATGCATTTTATGTAAGCGCTGCTAATATTGGGTGATTTCACTGAAATAATTTAGTTCTGTAAAGTTTTCCTGTAAACCACTGCCCCTCATCCATAGTGACGTGTTTAATCTGCCCACAGCCCAATGCGCATTCTCACCTCTCAGAGGTCTAGTTTGGGGGAACCCACAACCTCAGTATCATAGATTCCAAGCAACTTGCATCTGTGGTCACAGTTTTCCATGGAAAATCTCCATAAGTGACACATTCAGCTTGACCATATTTCAAGATGGTGCCTCAACAGCACGACACTTCACCAGTCACAATGAAAATGAGAAACTACTCCAAACATAAAGTTGTCAAAGACTCTTCAGCTAATGACTTTACACTATAGCATACCACGCTATAAGCCCTATGGCTGTTGGCAGCAATTATTTGTAGGCGATTCCTGCGCTAATCACCTCAACAAAAAGTGCACAGACAGCCAAAGCGTTAACCCATTTGGTCCTGACGCACTACAGCAGGAGATAGGTCGACCATGATAATTTAAGGATAGTGCCAGATTAGCTTGGCACCTGTTGGTGCCAAGCTAATCTGGCACTATCCTTGAATTATTATGGTCAATCCATCTCCTGCAACAGGTACATAGTCGTTAGATGACGCCTCCAAAATTTGGGAAATACATGCTTCGGGATGAATGAGTTAACAATTAAGCTTTGGGTGAGAAAGAATGAAACCCTGTCTATTCTGAAGGGAATCCTAAGACTTTTAATCTTCGTACAGTAGGAATACGATCAAAGTTTGCAGGCTAAAAGTCCGCAAATTTCGTGCCTTCTAACTGAATACCATGCATGCAAGGGACACATTGGTGACCACAGTGAAAGGACTGCACATGATTAACTCTTTGCCTCCCATAACTAAATGACTCCCATTTTATTTAAATCATTTACAGTTCTGGGAGGCAAAGGGGTTAACCCTTTTCACCCTTTTCATTGCTTAGCATGCATTTGACTGAAAGTTCAAGGGTGGTGCCAGAATAGCTTGGCGCCTGAGGCGCCAAGCTATTCTGGCACCACCCTTGAACTAAAACAGTTGATCTATCTCCAAATCTGTAATGTAGCCTTCACAGGACAATAAGCAAGTTTTACAAAATCAGCCTCAGGATGTAATGGGTTCACTGGGCACTTTGTCAACCCTTACTGTAGTTGTATTAGTGTAGTCCATTCATCACCCGCAAATGACAAGTACTCCAAGGAGGACCAAACTGACTCGCCCATCCCCATCTGTGAGGAGATTTGTTGATGGGCGAGGCAAAGACACGTTGCTGGGAGCCCCAATGGTCAACGCAAAAATTTCACAATGCGTGCACACACAGAACTGTTCAGGATACCAGGAAAATATGGCTTTTCTGGTCCTAGAACATTGGGTCTTCCCTGTGGTCAACATGGATGACAGTCCGAATTACTGAAATGACTAAAACGAGTCCACCGGCTATCTAAGGATGAGTCACTGAACATGTAGGTGTCATTTTTGCCGATCAAAAGACACTCCCGGCAAGAGACAAGCATTCTCAAGAGCCCCTGCTGATGCAGGGGTTCAAGGGAATGTATGCCTCTTGCAAACGAAAGAGGCTGAAGGACAGCGTTCTGACAAATTCAGCTGTATGGGATTTTGAAACGGCTGAATCAGCCTCAAGGACAGAAGACTGTCAATGTCATGTGTACATCGAAAAATACTTCCCAAATGTAAACTCGTCTTCATAGATGAACAACTTGTCATCTCCACTCACCTCATAGGCGTTTGCAATCTTCTGGAACATAATTTGGGCACTCTCCTTGTCTTCTTTTGACTTGTGCATGTCTGGGTGCCATTTTCGGGCCAGTTTTCTGTATGCCTTGGCAATGTCTGACTGCAAATTTTGCAAATCATGTGACCATCAAACAGTACAAGAATACAAAAGAATTATAAAATAACAAAAGAAAACGAGGAACACACTAAGAAAAGTCTTTCCTAAAAGAGTATTTCTTTCTTTCTTGGGATTTTCTTTGTATTTTACATACTTGGCAGTCACCTCTTTGGTGCAGTCTTCAGAAGAACTAACCAAAAAATATTGAAATGTTTAAAATTTCACACAGACTGTCTATTACCATTGTACTTGCCAACAGATTCTGGTATCATAAATCAAATCAGTTTTATCATCTGTGCATTCAAAAAAAAACAGACGGGCATGACAAAGTTTGACTCATTTAGCCCCGAGTCCCTACAGCAGGAAATGGCTTGACCATGATAATTCAAGGGTATTGCCTGGTTAGATTGGTGTCTGAAAGCACCAAGCTAATCTGGCACTACCCTTGAATTATCAGTCAATTCATCTCCTGCAACTGGTACATAGTCGTTAGGCAACACCTCCAAAATTTGAGAAATGGGACCTTGGGGCTAAAAGGGTTAACAGTGCAAAATCTAGCAACACAGTTTTTCTTCGGATCTAAAACTCACGTACCCCACCCTCCTTAGTCCCATAGAAACTAGACTGCAGTTAACATGACAATCATAATTCTGACAACTATCTACTGTCTTGTCTACCTTTCCCATAAATTGTACACATCCCCGGGGTGGATCAGTTACATCGAAAGGGGGGGGGGGGGGAGGGGGAGGGGTTTCAAACTTTCGGTTTAGGACCTTCAACCTGATATAAAAGGCCTCCTCCCCCCCCCCCCCCCCCCCCCCCCCAACGCTTGACCTTGCTTCCAGGGGCCGAAAAATAAAAAGCTGGGGGTGGCGGGTGGGGGGTGAAGGGGGAGGTGGGGGGATGGTTTTCCAAACATCCCAAAAAGGGACTTTGTTACAGCATTTTAGTCTGGAGGGGGGGTTCCGGAACCCCTAGGATCCCCCCCCAAATCCACCCCTGCATCCCACCCCGCCTTTTGAGACAAAAAAGAAAACAGTATACACTATGCAGTGTCCATACAGTACCTTGGTAGAATCTCTGCTGACATCAAGAACTGAAATGACAAGTGAGAGAACAAAATTATGGAACACAAGTAAAAAGACAAATTAGGTTCCAAATCTTTCACTAAGAATCTGTACTCAGTCTCACTCAATGACTCACAATGGCCACAAGAGAAGAAATCTGTCATCATCACACATTTCAGTACACCATTTTAAGCAATCTACTCCATTCAATAAAGGATTGATTGATTGTACATTGCTTAACGTCCCGACAGCAACAAGACTTTCTCAGGACGTGCCTGCACTGCTTGTGAAAAACAAACAAACAGAACATTGAATGTATGTCGCCAGCTGGTCCAATACGTTAAATAAACCTACGACATGGGGCCTAAATAAAGCTAAGACCATTTAGCAACACACATCCAATATCAAGACCTACAGGCAGCGCAGCCAGTAGGGAGAGTTTAAAAAAGGAAAATACAGGTGATGGACCAAGGGTAGACAGAAACACATGCCCCAAAAGAAGAGGGGAAAACCCTGTGGGGCTGACCATTACTTACTTATGCCTGTCACCCCTCCCAGGGTATAGGCCGTCGACGAGAGACCTCCAGCGACTCCTGTCCTGTGCTTCTCCTTCGATTTTACTCCAGGTGGTTCCCAGTCTCTTGATGTTTGCTTGGAGGTCTCGGCGCCAGGGGTTTCTCGGCCTGCCTCTTTTCCTCTTTCCTGGGGGTTCCATGGAAACCGGCTTTCTCAGACTGTGACCAATCCACCCCACCTTCTTCGTCCAATTTCATTCTCTGCTGTTATCTGCTCTGTTCTCTCCCAGAGTCTGACGTTGCTGATCTTCTCTGGCCAGTGAGTTTTCAAGATTAATTATAATAATAATTAAATAATTACGGTATTTATAATGCGCTTATCTTATAATAATTATAACTCTAAGCGCCCACTCACAACTCGCGCAAGCATGCGCACGCTTTAGACAATGACTCACGTACCACAAATAGTGAAATACATTACGACGGTCAGCTTGGGGTGGGGAGGGTGGTGATATAGTGCTAAAACTGTTGAAAGAGGTGAGTTTTTTAAGGGCGGACTGGAATGAGGAGAGTGTTTCTGACGGAGAGAGAGTGTTCCAGGTGGATGGACCTAGACGGAGAAGGAGCGGGGGCCGAAAGTGTTGAGTTTGGTGGGAGGAATGTGGAGGCGGAGAGGGTCGGAGGCAGAGCGGAGGGAGCGGGAAGGTGTGTAGGGGTGAAGTAAGTTGGAGAGATAGGCAGGAGCGCAGTTGTTCAGGGATTTGTAACAGAGAGACAGAATTTTGTATTGGATGTGTTGGGGGATGGGGAGCCAGTGAAGGAGTTTGAGCAGGGGAGTGATGTGGTCGGATTTTTTCTTTCTGAGGACGAGGCGGGCAGCGTTGTTCTGGACGCGTTGGAGAGTGAAAGTGGTGGAGTGAGGGAGGCCGGAAAGGAGAGAGTTGCAGTAGTCGATGCGAGATAAGATGAGAGAGACAGCAAGTTTGGTGGCAACTTCAGTAGTGAGGTATTTTCTGATCTGACTGATGCGGCGGAGGTGGAAATAGCATGCCTGGGCCGTGGCGGATACGAAGCTGGTCATGGACAGAGAGGAATCGAGGATGACGCCGAGGTTCTTGGCCGAGTCAGAGAGGGAGATGGGGGTGCTATCGAGTTGAAGGTGGAGAGAGGGAGGGAGCTGGGAGAGTATCTGGGAGAGATTCTTCTAAGGCAACTGTTTATGAAGATCTGTACTCTGTTAACTGTGGTTTTTGTCAACCTCCAAGTCTCTGCTCCATATATTAATGAGAACTGCTTTTACGTTGGAGTTGAAAATCCAGACTTTGGTGTGTTGTGACAGCTCTCTGGAACTCCACACTTTTTTCATCTGGAGAAAGACTGGTCTGGCTTTACCGATTCGTGCTCTGACATCTGCATCAGTGCCACCTTTTTTGTCGATGATGCTCCCGAGATAGGTGAAGGACTCCACCTCCTCCAATGGGGTGCCAGCACAAGCAAGACTGGTTCTTCCCTGGTTGCGTTCAGCCTCTCATTGTCTTTGTTTTTTGTTTGTGGATGGTGAGGCCCACTTCGGACGAGATGTCAGCAAGCCTCGTGGTCTTGTTCTGCATTTGTTGATGAGTGTGGGACAGTAAAGCCAAGTTGTCTGCAAAATCGAGGTCGTCAAGCTGTGTCCACAGGGTCCACTGTATTCCGCTTCTTCTATTCTCTCCTCTGTGGTCCTTTTCATGACCCAGTTTATGGCCAGTAGGAAGAGGAACGTAGACAGCAAACACCCCTGCCTGACGCCGGTTCTGACCTGGAGCTCCCTGGTGAACTGCCCTTGATGGATCACGCGACATGTCATGCCATCGTAGCTGCTCTTGATCAGGCAGACGAGTTTTGTGGGTACACCGTAGTGTTGTAGGAGTTTCTACAAAGTCTCTCGGTCCACGCTGTCAAATGCTTACTCGTAATCCACAAAGTTGACGTACAGCGGGGAGCTCCATTCCAGTGACTGCTCCAATATGATGCGGAGAGTGGCAATCTGGTCTGTACATGATCGTTTTTTCCTGAATCCTGCTTGCTGGTCTCTCAGCTGGGGGTCGACGGAGCTCTTCATTCTCTCCAGGATGATCCTGTTGAAGACCTTTCCTGGTACTGACAGCAAGGAGATTTCTCTGTAGTTGGAACACTTGCTGAGGTCGCCTTTCTTGGGAAGCTTGATTAGGTACCCCTCCTTCCAGTCAGCCGGCATCACCTCCTCTTCCCAGATCTTTCCAAACAGTGGGTACAGCATCTCTACTGTTGTTTCTAGGTCTGCTTTCAGAGCCTCCGCTGGGATGCCATCTGGCCCTGCTGCTTTACCGTTCTTCAAAAATGTCACTGCTCTTCTGATCTCTTCCCGGCTGGGTCTGTCACAGCTGATGGGTAGGTCAGTCTCTGCTGGCTGGATGTCTGGGGGGTCGGGTGGGGTGGGTCTGTTCAGCAACACTTCAAAATACTCGGCCCATCTGTCGAGTTGGTCTGCTCTGTCTGCAATAGGCTTACCTTCTTTGTCTTTTACTGGTCTTTCTGTACGGCCATACTTGCCCGACAATCTTCTGGTAATGTCGTAGAGCTGTTTCATGTTGCCGCTGCCTGCTGCCTTTTCTGCTTCTGCTGCTAGGCCGTCTGTGTAGGCTCTCTTCTCTGGATGAGAACTCCTATTCACCTCGCGGTTGGCTTCCGAGTATTTCTCATGTGCCCTTGCTTTGGCTGCTCTCCTGCGACTTGTTAACAACTGCTTTCTTCTGCTTCCTCCCTTCTATCTTCTTCAAGGTCTGTGCCGACAGCCAGTCATTGTGATGGTGTTTCTTGAACCCCACAGTGTCTTTGCAGGTTGAGTTCAGTGCCTCTCTAACTGCCTTCCACTGCTGCTCTGTGGTGACCGCCTCCTCTTCATTTACTAGCTCCTGTAGCGCTTGAAACCGGTTGGACAGCACCAGTTTGAACTCTTCTCTCACTCCAGTCTGTCTCAGGAGGCCTACATAATAGTGCTGTCTTCTTGTTGTCCCTGTACTGCTTTTCTTTAACTTGAGCTTTATTCTTAAGATAAGCAGATGGTCTGAGGCGACATCTGCTCCCCTCCTCACTCGAACATCTTGAAGGGATCTTCTAAATTTCTTGCTAATGCAGATATGGTCTATTTGGTTCTCTGTAGTATGGTCAGGTGAGACCCACGTTGCTTTGTGTATTCTTCTGTGTGGGAAGATGCTGCCTCCAATGACAAGTCTGTTTAGAGCACAAAAGTCTACAAACCTCTCCCCGTTCTCACTCATCTCCCCTAGTCCCTGTCTCTCCATCACCTCTTCGTACCCGGTGTTGTCCTCCCCTATTTTGTCATTAAAATCGCCCATGATGATGATGTCTCCCTCTGCACATTTGTCCACAGTACTCTGGAGTCGGTCGTAGAACTCTTGTTTCTCTTCCTCGTCACTGTCATTAGTGGGCGCATAACACTGGACGACGTTCAGCTTGATCTTTTTCCTTGTTTTAAAGGCTGCTGTGATAATTCTTGGCCCAAGAGGTTCCCAGACCATCAGCGCTCTCTGTGCCACTGGTGACAGCATGAATGCTACACTTTCTGTATGGGGGGGCATTCTCCTCTTCATGACCTGAATACAGAATCATCTCCCCACTTAACAGGTTTTTCTGGCCAGACTGCGTCCATCCGGCTTCACTGATACCTAGCAGGGAAAGGTTGTACTTTTGCATTTCCACTGCTATCTGGGCGGACTTCCCGCTCTGGTACATGGTCTTGACATTCCATGTTGTCATGATTGTGTCCCTGGATAGAGAGAGGCGGCTCGGTCCTGTGGCTTCTGAAGACTTCCGGCTTTCACCACACGACGTCATAAATCTTCTGGTAGAAGAACCTTCCTCCTCCAGGAAAGGAATTGCTGTTTGTCTAGTCGTCGGCGTTTTTTTTTAGCTATTTCTTTATTTGCAGGGTGGGGAAGCTACCCCCACGCCCAACCCCCTTACAAGGAGGACCAGGGGTTTTCTGTCAGGGTCTCCTTCCCTTAGACCAGGTTGGTTCATGGCACCTTATTTCATTCGGTGCACCCCTCTCGCGAGGGACCCCCTATCCACCACCCAGGGGACGCGTCTCAACGCCATATGGTCCCAGCACGAGGAGGGTGACCCTGGGAACTAAAAAGTAGTTAATGCCACCCAAGTCCCCCAGGGCAGACCCGGGTGGGGGCCATTCAATATAAAGGGTAAATAGTTTGCAATACATCCTTTTTAATATGAATGAATGTTCTTAGTATGTTCTAAAATAATGCTGGACAAAAGGGTTAAATTAACCCTTATCATTCGGAATATGCCAGTGTGTGAAATAAATTTGACTAAAATAGTTCAAGGGTAGTGCCAGAATAGCTTGGCGCCTCTAGGCACCAAGCTATTCTGGCACCACCCTTGAACTAAAGCCATTGGTCTATATCTATATTTGGAGATTTAGCATAAGTTCTTTGTTTGATTTGTAATTGAGATATTATGGTTTAACCTTGACCTATGCTCGGCAGTCAAAGACAAATATCCTTTAATGGACAATAAATTTCTTGAATCTTGAATCCTTATCTGTAAGTACTATAATGTAGCCTGCATATGGCAGTGTACAAATTTGAAGCTTTTAGCCTCAGTATGAGATGGGTTAAGTTATAAAGTCTGAAAAATGAAAAGACTTTTCTGCTCTTTTTCTCTTTTGCACATAGAAGAGTTCTTCAGTTGCACACAAACGGCAGTAAAACACTTCTGTTACAAGATTGAGAAAGAAGGGTAGAAAAGTATCAGTTGAGGCAAGACAACCCTAGAACCTGTTGTATAAGAATATTTTAGCAATCGCCAAGGAGCAGAACACTCTAAAACTACGCAATCTGCTCTGTGGAAGACTTGAACTGAAAAAAATTTAAAGATACAACAGGCTACCATTCTTTTCACAATCCATACATGTATGTAATTGTGAATCAGCATAAATGATAAACAGCAGAGGTTTTCTATTGCCCTTGTAATGGAAGAACTCCCATAGACTTAATATACAAAAGAGAAAAGTCTTTCAACACAATTATTTCTTTTTTGTTGTTAGCCATTTTAGTCAGTATTATTGTAAGGCATACTAAGCACAACTATAAACAAGATATTGCAACCTACTAATCCTTTACAGTCTGAAGCAGGTCACTTTAATTAAAACGTCTGGTTAATTTACAATCTGATAAAAAGAAGTGTTCGCTATTCAGTCAGATTGGTTGGTTGGTTGGTTAGTTCGGGGTTTACGTCCATAACACTAACAGCACAGTGATAACAGATGACACCAACGGGCAGGTTATGGGGGACAGGGGCAGATATTTTGGAGTGTGACCTGAACACTGATCAATTCAGTTGCACTGCAACTGTGCCACTTGGATATTTACAAAAGGACATGCATGTGCTATCTGAACAAGCCTTTCATTTTTCCTTCTATTCAGTCAGAAAAGGCACAAACTTGAGCATTCAAACAAAGCTTGCTTGTGTTGTACTTAGGTTACCAGAGTCAACATAAAAGGTCCACAATGATAACAAAAAGCCTCCAAAAGAATTTTAAACAAATTCAGAGTCTCACTGTGCAGTAGCACAGAAGACTCTGTTCAAGATACACAGTTGCAGAGTTGGTCGAAACACAGCAAAACTGTGCCTAATGGGTGCCCCACTTTCTGTCGCCATCCGTGTGTGCTGTCAACTTCTCCGTGCAGCTTAGACCTTTGCCAAAGACACTGAGCTACAGTATCTATGCCTTTACCGTAAGCCTCAGCCACTGCACTGACTTGTAGAACGGAGAATAGACAGGACACCACGCACAACATTTTCACTGTTAATTTCTCCAAATGCCTCTGCCAGCTGTTACAACTGACGAAGTTACATTTCTGTGCAAGAAAATGCAGTGGCAAAGGAAACATTTGGCTGAACGTACAGAAGACTACTCAAGACTAGAAAAACATGCCCTGCATTCATGGCTGTCTTCTGCTAAACTAGTCTACAGCCGCGAACGCACGGCACATTTTTTTTTTCGCGAACAGGCTTCTGTACTTTCAGACAAGTTTACTCTGTTGCATTTTTTTTCCTCTACAAAAATATAACTTCATCAAGTGTAAAAGCTGACAGAGGCATTTTGGAGGAATTGGCAGCGAAAATATCACGCTTGGTATCCTGTCTATTCAACATGTCAGTAAGCCTGTTTAGTGGTGAAGGTTTGAGCTGCACGGAGAAGGTGACAGTAGTGTGCACGGATGGAGCCAGGAAGTGAGGCACACAATCGGCATGATTGTGCTGGAATTTCTACCATAATCAGTGTTTCTACCAACTTTGCAAATGTGTAACTTTAACCGAATCTATTATGCTACTGCACAGTAGGACTCTGAATTTGTGCTGTTGACTCTTTTGGATGCTTTTTGTTATAATTGTGGCCCTTTAACCAGGATGACTTTCCTCATCTTGCCGATGCCGATACAACTGCAAACTCTGCAACTGCAGGGGGTCATCAGAGGCTAGACCTACTGCATACGAATCAGGATAATCAGCTTGGCCGCCTATGGCCCCTATCTAGTTATCGTGCCTGCTTATCTTCATTCAGGACGGACACGTGTCGTTCAAATCCCGATCACAAAAAAATATGCAGGAACCGTTGGTGTAACAATCAACAGTTGTGCAAACAATTTAAACTGAAAACGCACCACTCCAGGGATATGAGATATTAGAACTCACCTTCGTAACAATTTTCAACTCCACAATACAGTCCTTCAATAAATGCGTGTGTGTACACAACACAAGACAGGAAAATAAGCAGCGAACAGACCCTCAGTCTTGTAGCGGCTGCCATATTGAAAGTGGACGTGGGTTCGAGTAGCCGAAACTTCTACTCTTCAATGATAGAAAACACGGACAACACCGGTGAGCATCCTTGATGGCTCAGATATACCATGTAACAAACTAGAAAACGCGGCTGACACGGGTGAACAACCATGGCTCACGTTTATCAGACTCATCAAGCCGCCAAACAGTAAAGAACACAATTATAACAGAAAACATGAACAGGTGGTGAACATCTTTGATAAATCGGCAGGGGCGGATCAGTTACGGGGAGAGGTGGGGTGGAGGTCAGGTAGAGCCGGAAGAATAGGCGTGTACGTCAGTGTGTGTGAACACTCGCGGCCACCAAAATCAAACAATGGGGGAGGGGGCCGGGGGTAGCGCGTGTGTGTGTCGAAACTCGCGAGAAGATCCAACAGAGGCTGTGAGTTCCAAACACTCCCCAGACTGATCCGCCCCTGATTGGAGACGCCACACTAAATCAGTCAGTACAGCCGGAAAACCGCACGAACAACGCGAGTCACTGAGTTGAACATCCTTGATGGTTTAGAGGTACCACACAAAATGCTGGATAGACAATCATAAACATCCTTGATGGTTCAGAGGTACCACACCAAATGCCGGATAGACAATCCGACATAAACGGCATCCTTGATGGTTCAGAGGTACCACACCACTATGCGGCCATAGACAATCATAAACATCCTTGACTGGTTCAGAGGTACCACACTGACCAAATGATAGACAATCACGACAACTTGAAACAGGCGGCGACTGCCAAGCGGCGTGTCAGTACTGAAAATACAAATACCCAACTACTGAGATGGGTTGAACCAGCCTACAAAGTCTCGTCTATATCAGTATGCCTTTTCCCACTGTTTCGCAGATGTCATTCACTGATAAGAAAAATAGAGGCGGTCTGTTCCCTAAAGCAAACTACCAGAGAGAAAGAGAGCCGGAGAGAGAGAGAGCCCGCGGAGAGAGAGGGAGAGAGAGGGAGGGAGAGAGAGAGAGATGATGATGATGAAACTTCAGTTACTGATTTATGGCCGCAACGGTAAAAGTTTTGACTGAGAAACAAATCGTCATTTTACAAACTTGCCGTTCCTAACATCTATAACATAAAAAATAAAATAAATACATTATATTTACACACATTATTTCATGCAACAATAATTTAAAAGAAAATAGAAACAAAATAATAAAATGTAGAAGAGTGAGAGAACCGAGAGAGAGAGAGAGAGAGAGAGAGAGAGAGAGAGAGAGAGAGAGAGAGAGAGAGAGAGAGAGAGAGAGAGAGAGATGATGATGATGATGATGCTGATGATGATGCTGGAGAAACGTTTTTATACTCAGGATAAAGTTCAGTTTAGGGGCGGCATGCGAATGTCTCTCAGTCTTACAAACTGTCCTGCTACTCTACACACTGACATAACTGAATACCATACATCGAGCTACACAGTAAAATATTAAAAAACAAAAAACAAAAAAACAAACAAACAAACAAAAGAACAAACATAGTCGTGTCAAGAACATTCAAGAGTACGAAAAAGCATAAGAGAGAGAGAGAGAGAGAGAGAGAGAGAGAGAGAGAGAGAGAGAGAGAGAGAGAGAGAGAGAGAGAGAGAGAGAGAGAGAGAGAGAGAGAGATGAAATGAAATGACGGAAGCTTTACTGATTTCTCAAGGATAAATGAGTATGTACATATAGACCTGTTTTCAATCATGAGTCATTGCACAAGGCACACACACACACACACACACACACACACACACACACACACACACACACACACACACACACACACAGACGCACGCCGGTACGCCGGCACGCACGCACAGACACACTACACACATGCACAAACACACACATGCACAAACACACACATATCAGTACACAATGCCACTTTTTTTTTTTAAAAGGGGTGGGGGTGGGGAGGGGGGTGCCGTTACTCGCCGGGTTGACCGTGACCCTAAAAAAAGTAGTTTAACCCCATCCAAGCCACTAGGGCAGTCACTGGTAGGGAAAAGTACAAAGTAATAATACTTTCATTTACGAGAAAAACGTGTAAAGAGAAATAAATTTTTGCATATATACATATGTGCAAGAGGCATTTACAAGACAGAATTACATGGTAAAACTAAAATGGCAAAAGAGAATAAGCTGATATAGCGCTTACAAGAGTAGCTTCAACAAATCTACGCTATGACTACATATTGAAGGTTTACTACACTGACGAACTTTAGAAACGAAAAGCCATCGGTCATGTGAGAATGAACTGACGAAAAGTAATAGCCTCAGTGGTCACGTGATTTACCGGCGCTTAACTCATTCAGCCCGACGGCCGTATTTCCGGCCCAAATTTTGGAGGCGTCATCTAATGTCTATGCACCAGTTGCAGGAGATGGATCAAACCATGATAATAGAGTCAAGGGCAGTGTCAGATTAGCTTGGCGCCGACAGGCGCCAAGCTAATCTAGCACCACCCTTGAATTATCATGGTCGACCCATCTCCTGCTGTTGTGCGTCAGGGCTGAATGGGTTAACAGCATTTCAAGTATTCCTGAGATACTTCAGCAGCTGGGTTTTAAATGTTCTAACGGCCGATGGCGCTGCCGTTAGTAACATCTGCCGGAACAGAATTCCATAATTTGGCCCCAGAATAGCGGGACAAAGATGACTTGTAAATATCCAAGCCGGGCATTGGTAGTAGCATATTGTTTCGAGTCCTGGTGTTCGGCTGGACCTATGGGCAATACGGTATAAATTTCTGAGATAAGTAGGAGATTCTGTGAGGGTGATTTTGCGCATGAGTGCCAGTTTATTTGATAAATAATTGTGAAGAGGTAAGACAGCTAGCAAACTTTAGATATTGTTTTACAAACATTTGCAATATGGTTGTGCCCGCACAGCTTGTCGTCTATGATGATTCCAAGCACGCGCTGCTCCCTGACCTGCTCCGGCAACAGACTGGCCATTAAATGAGAGTTTTCATAGAGGAGGGTTCAGCACCCTGGTGCTTTTGCCTAGTGGTAATCAGCATACATTTAGTTTTTGAAGGATTCGGTACCATCGAGTTATTTTGACAGTACTGTGAAACATTCAAACAGTACTCTGAAGAGTTATAGTCAGTTACTATACAATATACATGTAATATCTGATGAAATTGAGCAGGAGATCCATGAACTCATTATGAAATCACAAACAAAGAGCTGTGTGCTTGATCCCTTGCCCACGTCCCTCATAAAACAGTGTATTGATGATATCCTCCCACTGATTACCACCATAGTTAATGCCTCTCTCTCTCTCTCTCTGCAGGTGCTGTGCCTACTCAGTTTAGACATGCCGTTGTGACACCACTCTTGAAAAAGCCTGGACTGGACCCAAACGACTTGAATCATTTTAGACCTGTCTCTAACCTTCCGTTTATTTCAAAGATTTTGGAGAAGGTTGTTTTGAAACAGCTACAAAGCCAATTGTCTGGAAACGGTCTTTTAGAAATGCACCAGTCGGCATACAGAAAGGATCACAGCACGGAGACTGCTGTGCTGAGCGTCCTGGATGGTCTGCTAGGCAGTGAATGCAGACGAGAGACTTGTCTCTCTCATTGCTCTGTTGGACCTCAGCGCAGCATTCGACACGCTCGATCATTCTGTTTTACTGAAGAGGTTAGAGGTGACCTTTGGCATCCGTGGTACCGCCCTGGCCTGGTTCACTTCATACGTTAGGGATCGTTCTCAGGCTGTTATTGTTAATGGCCAGCTTTCTGCTTCTAGTCTTTTGTTGTGTGGAGTCCCTCAGGGCTCCGTATTAGGGCCTGTTTTGTTCACTCTATATTCACAACCTCTATCTGATGTAATTGCCGCCCATGAGTGTGATTTTCACAAGTATGCTGACGATACTGAATTGTCAAGAAGTAGCGCGCCTAGCCATTTCAGCTCCGCTAAGATGAGCGTACAGTGTTGTATAAACGACGTCCTGTCCTGGATGACTAGCAACAAACTTAAGCTTAACACTGACAAAAACGAAGTCGTGCCTGCCGGCTCTCAGTCTCGCCTTAGTCTGATTGACGGCGAGTTCGCAAACATTGGTGGCTGCAGCGTTCCCTTCCAGAAATGTGTCAAATATCTGGGTGTGAAGATTGACTCGGCGCCCATGCATGATCATATCAGTAGCGTCTGCCGAGCTGGTTTCCTTGAGCTGCGCAGAATTTCTTCTCTCAGACCGTTTCTCACAGAAAGTACGGCGTCAAGACTTGTAAATGCATTCATTACTTCCAGGCTCGATTATTGCAATTAGTGTACTGGCAGGTTTACCGGCAGATCAGACTTCACGCTTGCAGATGATTCAAAACAGTGCGGCGCGTCTCATCTTGAAGAAACGAAAGACTGAGAGACCACGTTACGCCTCTGCTGAGGCAGCAGCACTGGCTGCCCGTCAAATTCCGTTGCCAGTACAAAATTGCAATTTTCGCCTATGAGCATTTTGACGGATTTCTCAGGTCCCGCCGTACCTCTCTGCTCTGCCTATCAGCCATCACGCACCCTCCGTTCCTCCAGTGAAAGCTGTTAAAAATCCCGAAGCTCAACATGAAAACTGTCGGGGAGCGTTCTTTCACCTTTTTCGCCCCAAGTGTGTGGAACACGCTGCCAACGGAAATGCGGAATCTGCCCACATTGTCACAGTTCAAGGCTCACTTAAAGACTTTGTTTTTTTTTTTGTCGGGCATTTAACACTAGCTCATATTTAGCTAACTGTTGACTGACTGCCACCTATTCTGATCCCAGAGGAAGTGAATGTAAGGTGTGGGGAAGGGATGGGGTGGTTTAAAGTAGTGTCGTATAATTGCGCGTGTGTGTCTGAGAGAGAAAGGGTGTGCTGTTGTGCATGCGCAGTGAGTCTAGTGTTTTCCTGGAGAACGGCGCTATACAAGAACTATGTATTATTATTTATTTATTATTAAACGCCGTCAAGCGGAGTTCCGTCATCTGCAAAGAGACTGCAGGTTACAGAGAGAGAAAGGAGAGAGTGAGGGCCGCCGAGAGAGAGAGAGAGAGAGAGAGAGAGAGAGAGAGAGAGAGAGAGAGAGAGAGAGAGAGAGAGAGAGAGAGAGAGAGAGAGAGAGAGAGAGAGAGCCGGAGAGAGTCCGAAGAGCGGAGAGAGAGACAGAGAGAGAGAGAGAGAGAGATTGATTGTACATTGCTTAACGTCCCGACAGCAACAAGGCTTTCTCAGGACGTGCCTGCACTGCTTGTGAAAAAAAACTAAACAGAAAATTGAATGTATGTCGCCAGCCGGTCAAATACGTTAAATAAACCTACAACATGGGGCCTAAATAAAGCTAAGACCATTTAGCAACACACATCCAATATCAAGAGCTACAGGCAGTGCAGACAGTAGGGAGAATTTTAAAAAGGCAAATACAGGTGAATGGACAAAGGGTAGACAGAAACACATGCCCCAGAATGGAGAGAAAACCCCACCCTGTGAGGCTGACCAGGGTGACCCTGGGAACTAAAAAATACCTAACCCCACCCAAGTCCCCCAGGGCAGACCCGGGTGGGGAAGAGAGAGAGAGAGAGAGAGAGAGAGAGAGAGAGAGAGAGAGAGAGAGAGAGAGAGAGAGAGAGATGATGATGATGATGATGATGATGATGAAACTTTATTTATCAACGGTAAAAAGTTTTGACAGAAACAAATCGTCATTTCACAAACTTGCCGTTGCTAACATCTACAACATAAAATAGATTAAAAGATAATAATAATAATAATAATAAAGAATTATATTTACACATATTATTTCGTGCACATGATCGACCAGTGATCATAGCCTCCGATCTAGTGTGGCCAAAGTACAAAACAAAACAAAAAAAGAGATAGAAAGAAGGGGTGCTCTAAGAAAGATGGAAGCCCCCCCTCCCCCCCCCCCCCCGAAGGAGGGCGTATCACATATCCCACTGTTCCAGTCACTCAGTGCATGGAAATTTAAATCTAGGTGGTGGCATGGAATGTATGCCCCTGCAGACACCACAGTAAAATGTGTCTGTCATTGCAGGTAGGCAGAATTCCTGCCTCCTCCAAGGGGAATTTCCTCTTGGGGGACCTAGATTTAAATTTTCATACACTGAGTGGCTGGAACAGTGGGATATGCGATGCGCCCCCCTTCGGGGGGGGGGGGGGGGCTTCCATATGCATTGCTTCCAGTCACTTTCTTAGAGCACTCCTTCTTTCCTATCTCTTTTGTGTGTGTGTGTGTGTGTGTGTGTGTGTGTGTGTGTGTGTGTGTGTGTGTGTGTGTGTGTGTGTGTGTGCTTTGGCCACAGTAGATCTATGATCACTGGTCGATCATGCACACTTCTCTCCCCTGACAGAGCTTTTACCTACTTTACTTTGTAACCTTCCTAAAATATTAGCACTGGCAGTCTCCCCTTTTCTTTTCATTTATTACTACAATACCGACTACCACTTCCCCCTTTTGGTAGGTTCTCTCTTAGGGTGCATGGAAATTTAACTCTAGGTGGTGGCATGGAATGTATGCCCCTGCAGACACCACATAGTCCATAAGCTAGGAAGATCTACCGTGCACACCCCCCCCCCCTACCCCCAGTACTCAATAAGATGGGTTTCAAAGTGTTCCTTAGTATGTCCTGAGATGTTTAAGCCATGTTCCCCGAAAATCCTTAGGAACACACCAGAGATATAGCCGATGGCGCAAGGGTACCCCCATTCACGCTCTTCACAGGTGCTAAAATGAGGTTGAGAAACATTTTCCTCTAAATAAATCAGAATTCATTCCAGAAACCCAAATCAGGCAATATTATGTCAAGGCACACCTTCTGCATCCTCTGCAAAAAACAGAATGAACAAATATTGAATCTCTGGCTCACAGTGAAGGTATTTGTGCACCCAGTAAACGACCATTTCCGCGAAATCGAAAAAAAAGACAAAAATAATGTGTCAGATGCCTTCAGACATTTTCTATAGCGCTGACAGTCCATTTTCAGGTTTACATCATTAAAACAGGATGTCACAATTATTATAAACTTGACTAGGTGAATCTGTGATCACTGTGAGTGCCACAGTGGTTAATTTTGTATCCCTACCTCCAAGTTGTAAAAATACACAAAATTAATTAGAAAAAAATTGCTTAAGTTATTCCATTTTATTTTGACCTCTCTTTACTATTAAGTTTCAATACTGTGAGCATAAAGTGCAAGAAAATAAGGAAAGTCGGCATCCTTTACGGTATGTTCTGGTAAATGATATCTTTTTCCCATTTAAAATTGCCGAATTGGGAAACGTACGTTGTTTCTGATGCCCTCAGAAATTTTGTATACAACTGATAGGTCTTTTTTTAGGTTTTATTGTTTAGGAAAGAGTACCACAATTACTCCCAACCTGATTTTATGATGCTGTGATGCATTTAGGGGCCACAGTGGCTGAATCTGCTGCCCTACCCCCATTTTACCTGTACGCAAAGGAACGAAAAATGATCATAACAATTGCTCCTCCGATTAAATATGTTTGTTGCCAGTTTTCTTAACAAAATATGCATATTGAGCACAAACATTTGTGATCATTTCATTAATTTCAATGTGACCCATCAATTTAATTGTAATTCTTTTTATTTAAGGCATGCTTAACAGGGGCTGCCGCTGAAGCTTCTATCGTCTGTCCCCCACCGGGTCTGCCCTAGGGGACCTTGGTGGGGTTGTCTACTTTTTAGTTCCTAGGGTCACCTTGTCTAACCCCTGCAAGGTGGGTTCTACTCTTTTGGGGGTTTGTATTTCTGTCTTTCTGGTCCATTCATCTGTATTTTTCTTTTGAAATTCTCCCTCCTGTCTGCGCTTCTTGCAGTTCTTTCCTTCATTTAGCGCAGGCACGTCCTGAGAAGGCCTTTGTCGCTTGCGGGACGTAAAGCAATCTATACTCTATACTCTTCTATCGTCTGCACATTCAGCACTCTTGTCAAACTCGGGGAAGGTGTACCTCAGGGAGATGTTGTGTCTGATGCTGTTTTTGGTGTACATCAGTACAACAGTACCAAGGTTCGTCTCGAACATCCTCCATGCGGATGACTTTGCAGTGTGGAGTGCAGCAGAACATAAAGAAATAGCATCCTCCAGAATCCAGGATGCTGCCAATAGAGTCAGCAGCTGGACTGAAAGAGGCCACTCAAACTGAGCTAGACCATCTCTTTCAATCAGACGGAAGAGGTCACCTCAAAACTGGAGACCTTCGAGTACCAAAGACAGACAGGCCAACTTTACTGGCAACAAATGAATTACTGGATTCACGTTGAGGCCTCACATTGAAGTGACGGAAGCTAGAGCTGCAAACAAACAAAAAAAAAAAAAGTCTCTGATGAAGAAACTGGTGGGGACCACATTGGCGCAAATTACAACATCCTGGCACAAGCAAACACCTGCTCGGTCAGACCAGTTGTGCGGTACCAAGATACATCGACAACATGAAACACTGCCTGCAAAACCCAAAAAGCCAGGCTTGACAAGATGCAAAACATGGGTCATTCTCATGATGCAGTGACATTCTTAGAGCCATCTGGAGCATCCCAATTTAGGAAATGGAGGACATTGGAGCCACTGGAATGCAGAACAGCACACACGATGAAGAAACTTACTAAACACATGGGAGATAACAGGAGCAGACCAAGAACCGTCAGAATGTCCAAATCTGAACCGCCAACTGAAGGTCCTGCAAAGGGCTAACACGTCCAAAGATGTGTGAACAGCTCCCTTCAGATACCTGGACATCTCGAAAGAGCCTTCAAGACAACATAAACAATGTTCCAGGACTCTTTGCCAAAGGTTGCGGCACTGCACAAAGCCATCTTGCTGGAGGTTGTACACAAGCGTTACCCTCACAGCAGCTGTGATACCACACAAGATGCCGTGCGGACTGAAGGAAGTGGCGTGTACATCTGTTGTGCAGACCACACTACTACCTCCCTCTATTTACCAGCTGGTGGCAGCAGCTCCAACTATCGTACAGATCTGCAGGTGCTCAGTGGCAACACAATAGCACTAGCTAGGGAAAGGCAGCAGCTTGATCCACTGATCTCACCAGAAAGCTTCAAGATAGACTGAAGACCCTGTCCACAAAATAGTGCTGCAGTGGATTCCAGTGCATTTTGGACTAGCTGGGAATGGAGACACTACAACAACAAAGTGATTGGCAACAGCAGAATGGCGGCTGCAGCCCGTGGGCAGATGACATCAACAAGCTGAACAGGGAGAGCCAGGCCACCATCTTTCATCTACGCACTGATTACTCTGGACTGGGTCCATACAGAAAAGCAGGAACGTTTCACAAACCCAAAATGAAGTCTGAAGGTTTACACACTTTAATCAGATCACTCTGTATCAGCAATTATTTGAAGCTTCCGTGCCTAATGCATGAAGAGATACCAAAATAAAAGAACGCTTAGCGAATGGCGGACTTCGGTAGAAGCGTAAACAACCAATCAGAATGTTCGGCAGAAAGGCCATGCAGTCACTATCTATGCAGTGATCTATATTTAGTCAGAGCTAAATATAGATCACTTGCAACAAGCGTCAGCATGATAGTTCGCAATTGGAATAGTCACAAATTGGGGGAGAAAAAAAAAAAAAAAGAAGTAGACAAAAGTCTGCCAGCACGTTGTAATTTTTTTACAAACTTTCACAGACTTTAAGGAAAAGGACTGAAATTGACAGACTTTCCAGGGCCCTGAAAAAGCCTTGTCATTTTTTAACAACTTTCACAAATGTTCACAGACCGCCGTAAGGACCCTGCTGGACTCACCTCGTGAGATTGGGTCATGCGGAAACAGCCCTATGCGAATTTGGCGTAAAAAATCAGTCTCCTTAGCACATTCTCCAAATATGTCCATACACAGAAACGGTCTGCTGGCAGTTCTGACCAGAAGACACGCCCCTATATACACCAAACTCTGCAAACATGCTGCCTAGCTCTTGACAGCTCACTTATTGACAGCCAGAACAATATAAGATTTAAAGGCCGCCATAAAAAAATTGACCGTTGCAGAAGGTGGAAGTGGAGATCTCGTGGTCGACATGTGGAAACTAAGTATTTTTGATAACATTGTTTTGGCTATTAGGAACCATTACGCATTCATATTTACACATTTCTAGATGAAAATAAATGAAAGGAAATGGGGAGACCTCACTAGACCCGCCTTACGCTAGGTAAAAGACCAGCTAGTTAAAAATAGTTACAATTAAATTGATGGGTTACATTGAAATTAATGAAATGATCACAACTTTTTATGCTCAATATGCATACTTTAAAAAAAAAAACTGGCAACAAAAAATATTTAAACAGAGGAGTATGTCATAAGCCCTCGCGCTGGGACCATATGGCGTTGAGGCGCGTCCCCTGGGTGGTGGATAGGGGGTCCCTCGTGAGAGGGGTGCACCGAATGAAATAAGGTGCCGTAACCCAACATCAAGGGAAGGTGACCCCGACAAAAAACACCTGGTCTTCCTAGTAAGGGGGTTGGGCGTGGGGGTAGCTTCCCCACCCTGCAAAAAAGGAAATAGCTACAAAAACGCCGACGAAAACACTAACAGTAATTCCTTTCATGGAGAGGAGGAAGGTTCTTCTACCAGAAGACTTATGACGTCCTGTGGTGAAAGCCGGAAGTCTTTGGAAGCCACAGGACCGAGCCGCCTCTCTCTATCCAGGGATACAACCATGGGCACATGGAACGTCAATACCATGTACCAGAGCGGCAAGGCCGCCCAGATAGCAGCGGAAATGCAAAAGTACAACCTTTCCCTGCTAGGTATCAGTGAAGCCAGATGGACGCAGTCTGGCCAGAAAAGGCTGTTAAGTGGGGAGATGATTCTGTATTCAGGTCATGAAGAGGAGAATGCCCCCCATACAGAAGGTGTAGCATTCATGCTGTCACCAGTGGCACAGAGAGCGCTGATGGGCTGGGAACCTCTTGGGCCAAGAATCATCACAGCAGCCTTTAGAACCAAGAAAAAGCTCAAGCTGAACGTCATCCAGTGTTATGCGCCCACTAATGACAGGGACGAGGAAGAGAAACAAGAGTTCTACGACCGACTCCAGAGTGCCTTGGACAAATGTGCGGAGCGAGACATCACCATCGTCATGGGCGATTTTAATGCCAAAATAGGGGAGGACAACACCGGATACGAAGAGGTGATGGGGAGACAGGGACTAGGCTCGGAGATGAGTGAGAATGGAGAGAGGTTTGTAGAATTTTGTGCTCTAAACCGACTTGTCATTGGAGGCAGCATCTTCCCACACAGAAGGATAAACAAAGCAACTTGGGTCTCACCTGACCATACAACAGAGAACCAAATAGACCATATCTGCATTAGCAAGAAATTTAGAAGATCCCTTCAAGATGTTCGAGTGAGGAGGGGAGCAGATGTCGCCTCAGACCACCATCTGCTTACCTTAAGAATGAAGCTCAAGCTAAAGAAAAGCCGCACAGAGACAACAAGAAGACAGCGCTATAATGTAGGCCTCCTGAGAGAAACTGGAGTGAGAGAAGAGTTCAAACTGGTGCTGTCCAACCGGTTTCAAGCGCTACAGGAGCTAGTAAATGAAGAGGAGGCGGTCACCACAGAGCAGCAGTGGAAGGCAGTTAGAGACGCGCTGAACTCAACCTGCAAAGACACTGTAGGGTTCAGGAAACACCATCACAAGGACTGGCTGTCGGCACAGACCTTGAAGAAGATAGAAGTGAGGAAGCAGAAGAAAGCAGTTGTCAACAACAGTCGCACGAGAGCAGCCAAAGTAAGGGCACAGGGCGAATACTCAACAGACCTAGCCCACCCGACCCCCAAGACATCCAGCCGGCAGAGACTGACCTACCCATCAGCTGTGACAGACCCAGCCGGGAAGAGATCAGAAGAGCAGTGGCATTTTTGAAGAACGGCAAAGCAGCAGGCCCAGATGGCATCCCAGCGGAGGCTCTGAAAGCAGACCTAGAGACAACAGTGGAGATGCTGTACCCACTGTTTTGGAAAGATATGGGAAGAGGAGGTGATGCCGGCTGACTGGAAGGAGGGGTACCAAATCAAGCTTCCCAAGAAAGGCGACCTCAGCAAGTATTCCAACTATAGAGGAATCACCTTGCTGTCAGTACAAGGAAAAGTCTTGAACAGGATCATCCTGGAGAGAATGAAGAGCTCCGTTGACCCCCAGCTGAGAGACCAGCAAGCAGGATTCAGGAAGAACCGATCATGTACAGACCAGATCGCCACTCTCCGCATCATCGTGGAACAGTCTCTGGAGTGGAGCTCCTCGCTGTACGTCAACTTTGTGGATTATGAGAAAGCATTTGACAGTGTGGACCGAGAGACTCTGTGGAAACTCCTACGACACTACGGTGTACCCACAATGCTCGTCCGCCTGATCAAGAGCAGCTATGATGGCATGACATGTCGCGTGATCCACGAAGGGCAGTTCACCAGGGAGCTCCAGGTCAGAACTGGTGTCAGGCAGGGGTGTCTGCTGTCTCCGTTCCTCTTCCTACTGGCCATAGACTGGGTCATGAAGATGACCACAGAGCACAGACGAAGTGGAATACAGTGGACACTGTGGAAAAAGCTTGACGACCTCGATTTTGCAGACGACTTGGCATTACTGTCCCACACTCATCAACAAATGCAGGACAAGACCACGAGGCTTGCTGACATCTCGTCCCAAGTGGGCCTCACCATTCACAAACATAAAACAAAGACAATGAGGCTGAACGCAACCAGGGAAGAACCAGTCTTGCTTGCTGGCACCCCGTTGGAGGAGGTGGAGTCCTTCACCTATATCGGGAGCATCATAGACAAAAAAGGCGGCACTGATGCAGATGTCAGAGTACGAAACGGTAAAGCCAGAGCAGCCTTTCTCCAGTTGAAAAAAGTGTGGAGTTCCAAAGAGCTGTCACAACACACCAAAGTCCGGATTTTCAACTCCAATGTAAAAGCAGTTCTCCTATATGGATCAGAGACTTGGAGATTGACAAAAACCACAGTCAACAGAGTACAGACCTTCATGAACAGTTGCCTTAGAAGAATTTTGAAAATCCACTGGCCAGAGAAGATCAGCAACGTCAGACTCTGGGAGAGAACAGAGCAGATAACAGCAGAGAATGAAATTGGGCGAAGAAGATGGGGATGGATCGGTCACAGTCTGAGAAAGCCAGCTTCCAGTATCACTAGGCAGGCATTGTCATGGAACCCCCAGGAAAAGAGGAAAAGAGGTAGGCCGAGAAACTCCTGGCGTCGAGACCTCCAAGCAAACATCAAGAGACTGGGAACCACCTGGAGTAGAATCGAAGGAGAAGCACAGGACAGGAGTTGCTGGAGGTCTCTCGTCGACGGCCTATACCCGGGTAGGGGTGACAGGCATAAGTAAGTAAGTATGTCATAAGCAATTTTTATGATTATTTTGCGTTACTTTGCGTACTGGTAAAATGGGGGTAGGGCAGCAGATTCAGCCACTGTGGCCCCTAAATGCATCATAGCATCACAAAATCAGGTTGGGAGTAACTGTGGTACTCTATCCTAACAAATAAAACCTAACAAAGACCTATCGGTTGTATACAAAATTTCTGAGGGCACCGAAAACAACGTACGTTTCCCAATTCGGCAATTTTAAATGGGAAAAAGTTATCATTCACCACGAATGTACCTTAAAGGATGCCGGCTTTCCTTATTTTCTTGCACTTTATGCTCACATTATTGAAACTTAATAGGTAAAGAGAGGTCAAAATAAATGGAATAACTAAAGCAATTTGTTTCTAATTAATTTTGTGTATTTTTTACAACTTGGGGGTAGGGATACAAAATCAACCACTGTGGCACTCACAGTGATCACAGCATCACCTAGTCAAGTTTATAATAATTGTGACATCCTGTTTTAATGATGTAAACCTGAAAATGGACTGTCAGCGCTATAGAAAATGTCTGAAGGCATCTGACACATTATTTTTGTCTTTTTTTTTCGATTTCGCGGAAATGGTCGTTTACTGGGTGCACAAATACCTTCACTGTGAGCCAGAGATTCAATATTTGTTCATTCTGTTTTTTGCAGAGGATGCAGAAGGTGTGCCTTGACATAATATTGCCTGATTTGGGTTTCTGGAATGAATTCTGATTTATTTAGAGGAAAATGTTTCTCAACCTCATTTTAGCACCTTCGAAGAGCGTGAATGGGGGTACCCTTGCGCCATCGTCTATATCTCTGGTGTGTTCCTAAGGATTTTCGGGGAACATGGCTTAAACATCTCAGGACATACTAAGGAACACTTTGAAACCCATCTTATTGAGTACTGGGGGGGGGGGAGGGTGGGGGGGGGGGGGGGGGAGGGGCACGGTAGACCTTCCTAGCTTGTGGACTAACAGTAAAATGTGGCTGTCATTGCTTGTAGGCAGAAATTCCTGCCTCCTCCAGTATTGCCGATGTGGTGCTGAAGAGGTCGCCAAGACCGAAACAGCTGTCCACACCGGCTAGATATCTGGACCCCCCTTAGGGGACCTAGATTTAAATTTCCATGCACTGAGTGGCTGGAATAGTGGGATATGTGATACGCCCCCCGTTCGGGGGGGGGGGGGGGGGGGGGGGCTTCCGTATGCATTGCTTCCAGTCACTTTCTTAGCGCACCCCCCCCCCCCCCCCCCCCCCCGCTCTATCCTATCTTTTTTTTTTTTTTTTTTTTTGCTTTGGTCACAGTAGATCTATGATCACTGGTCGATCATGCACACTTCTCTCCCCTGACAGTGCTTTTACTTACTTTACTTTGTAACCTTCCTAAAATATTAACACTGGCAGTCTCCCCTTTTCTTTTCAGTAATGTGTTATATTTTAGATGCATTTTCTAATTTAGTACGTCATGCTCGTGAGTCATACTAACTATTGCTGCCTTCGGACTGACAGGAATGACGTACTTAGGATTTATGCACGCGTATTTTAATTCAGACTATACCGTAAGCATAATACGAACATTGTGATTGTGTGTGTGATTTTTAGATTTTTCTTGACTGCACGTTTGAAAATTCTACTAATGATGATGGTGTTAATTTGATGATGACGTTATAATTATAAATATTTCATTGCGACATTTTTTCCTCCGCACACTGCGCGTCAATACTCGTGTTTCATAAAAGTTTTATGTCATCAGTAAATGACGCACTAATATCACGAACTTATGCACGTGCTTTTGTACCTTAGTCTATATATGTCAGGGCCGGACCCAGGGGGGGGGGTTACCTGGGTTCCGGAACCCCCCCTCCCAACTAAAAAAAAAAAAAAAAAAAAAAGAACAGTGAATTTTTTTTTTATGCAAAGGGAGTTCCAAAGTTTTATTATTTTTTTATTGTTTTTAAAACATTGCAGTTTTTAGTCACTTTTGATCCAAGGCACAAAGAGTTATTTATAGACAATTCAACGGAAATCCATTTCAAGGGATCCGTTTAAACGTCCAAAACGTTTTCCCGTTGAAACAACCAAGTAACCCAACCCCTAACCCTAAATTAGTAAATGCAGCCATATTTTCTTGTTCTGGCCACAAGCCTCTTCCAGCGCCTTCACCTTGATACAGCCCTAATCCCCCAAAAACGACTTTTTAGAAAGATTAATTAAGACGCTAAGTTGATAATTATGATAATTCGTTGTAACGAACATCCGTTGAAACGACCATCGTTGAATCATCCAAAAACATCGTTGAAATGGATTTCCGTTGAATCGACCAGGTACCCAAAAGAGTTGCTTTCCTTCAGTGCATGTCTTTCCGAGAAAGATCAGTGAAAAGACGTCTGACGTCATTAAGGTTTGTGGGGGGAAGTTTAACTCTAGATCTATTTTCTTTGGTAACACTTCACTTTTGCTGTCTCCTCGAAAATGCCGAAACTGAAAAAAACAGATGCTGATGGCAGTAGGCGACTGTCATGCTGGTTTTCATCAAGCTCCATTTCAGAAGGTGGGTACATTTTTAAATCCAATTTTGTCTCATAAAAGAAATGTAGTCAGTAGAACTAGGTAAAATTCACCCATTCCGAATTCGATTCAAATGAGCACGTGGCGATGGAGCCGGTACTTCCTTCCTGTGAGTGTAGCCTATGCTGTAGGAGCTGATACTAGCTGCATATAATGAATATCATAGATATAAAACAGCCCCACTTATTAAAATACCAAAACAGGTAACAATTAAAGTAATGCATAGCCTAAAATTTATTTCACAAAGTATTATGATATATAACTTTAAAAATGTCAATTTAAAGAATAAAGATATCGGCATCAATGATCAATATTGCTTTTATATTTATAAAAAAAAATCTTTGGACGGCAAAATATCGTTTTCAATAACAAAACCAAGGGCTAAGTTATAAGGTATCGTTTTCACTAGTGCAGCTTACTAGCTATGTATTGTGACGTAAATCTCTTCGGAGAGCAGAACAGAACCGTCTTGATGGCTGACTATGGAAACCATAGCCTATCTGACACCACTTTGACAGCGTCGCCATCAATTGTGACGGCAACATAGCCTTTCCGGGTGCGAAACCGTCATGACGACTTCGGTTTTTGGAACGACAAGAAGCCATCATGACGGCATCCCAACCACTGCCTTTCTCACATAATAAAATGGAAAATAAAAATGTGCTGAAATTTTGCCAACTGCTGAAAATCAGCAAATTTGTTAACAGTTCCTATGCCTGTGAACAGCGTGCTACAAAATAAGATTATTCACCCTTAGGCCTTTTGTTGATGAAATTTAAAATAAGCTAAGAACTAATCAGAAAACCACTGTTTTTTTATATTAAATTATTATTATAAAATGCATAATCATATATAAGATGTTGAAAAGACGGTTCTATTTTATTTTACATTTTTGTTGTTGCTTTTAGGATAATTTCATGTTTTAATTTTTATGTTATGTCTTTGTTTTTGTTTTTTTGTTTTTTTTCTTTTTGTTTGTTGTTGTTGAGTAAATTGTAAAGCGCTTAGAGCTGTTTACAGGTAAGCGCTATATAAGAAAACCTTTAATAATAATAATAATAATAATAAAAGTTGTTTTTCTAAACGGCAGATGATGCAGTTCCTCGAAAGAGACAAAAATCAACCCAAAGTGAGACCACTGGCAGTGGAGTTCGAAACAGTGACATGGGAACAAGTAAAAGCAGTGTTGGTGAGTAATTTACTGCCCCGCCCCCCCCCCCCCCCCCCTCTCAAAAAAAAAAAATTAAATTAAATACAACCTGAAATTGATACGTGATTGAGTGTTTCAATTTAATAATTAATATTAAACAAAATGACTGGTGTGTTCCATTGGCTATCATTAGCCTAAGAAGACTCTACGAGTCATAAGGTAGCAAAGATTTTGTCCATCATTTGGGGGGAGGGGTCTAAAAAGAAAAGCTGTTATTTCAGATCATAAATATATATCTAAGCTTGACTGAAGTGTGTAAACGAAGACATATATATGCTTTAAATGTAATTATCTTGTTGCAGGTCTCTCTCTCTCTCTCTCTCTCTCTCTCTCTCTCTCTCTCTCTCTCAGTATGTGTGACTCTGTGTGTGTGTGTGTGTGTGTGTGTGTGTGTGTGTGTGTGCGTGCGTGCATGCTGTGTGTGTGTGTATGTGTGTGTGTGTCGGCGTGAGAGAGAGAGAGAGAGGGGGGGGGGGGGAGATAGCACCTGCATACATATTTGCCCTTGCTGTATGAACTTTAATGTACTTAATGATTCTTTGTTTATTGCTTTACTTTGTATTTTTACTCATTTTATATTTTTGTGCGTACGCGTATGCGGGTAGGAATGTCTGGAGTGCGTGTCCGAGAGCGTGTGTTTGTTTTTGTGCGTATGTGCCTGAGTGCGTGCGTGTGTAAGTGTGTGTGTGTGTGTGTGTGTGAGTGTTCGTGCGTGTGTGCATGCGTACTGAATTGCGGTGTACATGAGTGTGTGTGTGTGCGTGCGTGCATGCGCGAGTTGTGATGTGCATGCGTGCGTACCTGAGTGCGTGTGTGGGTATGTGTGTGTGTATGTGCGTGGTGCGTGCGTGCGTGCGTAAGCGAATGCAGCAGTGCATGCAGCAGTGTGTGGTATGTGTATGTTTACATGTCTATGTCACTTATGTAGTAGATGTAGCAACGGCAAGTTTGAAAACTGGTCCTGTTACCAATAACTTCTACCGTTGGAAAATAAAGGTTCATTGTTCATTGTTCATTGTTCTCTCTCTCTCTCTCTCTCTCTCTCTCTCTCTCTCTCTCTCTCTCTCTCTCTCTCTCTCTCACAGGTACACACACAATCGTTTTAGTATTTCAGACTTCTCATAGACCCAACTTTTATTTGTATTTCAGACTCCTCCTCAAGCATTGATCAGCCTGCCGGGGGCCTGCTTTCTGAATCCTCTGCCATGCCAATGACCAACCAGCCTGATGTGAGCCTGCTTTCTGACTCCTCTTCAGATTTCTCCTCTCAGATCACCAGCAACAAAAATATCGATTTTGGTGAAGTTTTCAAGAAACACACGCGAGTCGTTTCACTGTCAAGCCGTGACAAGGAGCATCTTCTAAGGCAACACTGGAGACCATCACCTGGTTTTCAGTTTCCAACAACAGTGATAAACAACAAGAATCGAAAATTTCAGCATGAGTGGTTGCAAAAGTACTCCTGGCTTGTGTATTCTCCTTTCGAGGATGGGGCTTACTGCAAGTATTGCCTATTATTTGCAAAGTCTACTGAAAACCTGGGCAAGTTTGTGAAGACGCCATGCAAGAACTGGAATAAAGCCTGTGATCAGATCAAAAAGCACTCGTTATTACAATACCACAAAGATGCAATGGCAAATGGAGAGCAGTTTTTGACAATCATGGATAAACCAGAGCAGAGCATCGCCAGTGAAATCAATCAGAAAAATGCAGAAAACATCGCTGCAAATCGACAAGTTCTGACAAGCCTCTTCAGGATTGTTGAAGTGTGTGGAAGACAGGGGTTAGCTCTGAGGGGCAACTGTGATGATGGCATTCTTCAGAGTGAGAACAGAAGCAATTTCAATGCCCTTTTGAATCTGTGCATCAATGCAGGAGATGAAACTCTCCGGAAACATCTAGATACATGCGATAAGAAGGCCACATACATTTCAAAAAGTACACAAAACAGACTGATAGAGGTTCTTGGTGATCAGATCCGCAACAAGATTCTTGCAGAAATTATTGCAGCAAAACAGTTTACCGTGCTTGCTGACGAAGTCACAGACAGCTCAAACTGGGAACAACTTTCAATTATATTGAGATTCGTCGATGGAAGTCTGAAAGTTCGTGAAGAGTTCCTGGCTTTTGTCCAGTGCAGAGATACCACAGGTGAAACACTTTACAACAAGATTGTTGAGTGTCTGGGCTTGTGGGGGCTTGATTTCAACAATGTTAGAGGACAAGGTTATGACGGGGCCGCAAACATGGCAGGAAAGTTTAAAGGAGTGCAGGCACGTTTTCAAGCAAGGAACAACAAAGCACTGTACTTTCACTGTGCTTCCCATAGCTTGAGTCTCTGCATTGTAAAAGCATGCGGCTTGCCTGCAGTGAAGAACATGATGGGAGCACTGAGGGAACTGTCACTGTTTTTCTCAAACTCTCCAAAGAGACAACGAAAACTTGAAGATACCATCGAAGCATCTCAGCCTGACACGACAAAGACAAAGCTTGTTGATCTGTGCAGAACAAGATGGGTAGAAAAACATGAAGCACTGGAGGTTTACACATCTCTCTTCCTGGTTGTTCACGACTGTTTGGGACAAATGTGTGAAGACAGTGACATTTGGGACAGTGAGACATTGACCAAGGCAACTGGCTTTCTCCACACCTTGAGCAGCAGTGTTTTCCTCGTTGCATTCGTTGTCGTCCGCAATTGTTTGCGTTACTTAAAACCCTTGACAGTGAAGCTCCAGTAAAGAACAAAAGATGTTGTCGATGCCTACAGGGAAATCAAAGAGGTCAGTAACTGCATGTCTTCTATTAGAAGAGATGTCGACACAGCGTTCGTTGCCTGGTTTGGTGAAGTCAGCAAAATGGCAAATGCTTTGACAACTGATGTTGTTGTTCCTCGTCAAGCATCCCGCCAGACTCTCCGTGACAACCAACCTGCGGCCACTCCAGAAGAATATTTCAAGATTAGCATTGCCATTCCTTTCTTGGAACACCTGTCAACCGAATTGGACTCGAGGTTCAAAAATGCTGACCTAGCAGTTGATGGTCTCTGTCTGGTGCCAAGCACTTTAATAGACAACCAGGATGGTTTCATGCAGGTTCCAGAAGGGGTGAAGACACTGGCAATGTTGTGGGAGTCTGACCTACCAGACAACGCTACCCTTGATGCAGAATACCAACGGTGGGTTTGCAAATGGCGAAGTGCTGCTGAGAATGCGACAGCTATCATCCCATCCACGGCATCAGAAGCACTGAAACACTGTGACAGGGATTTTTATCCCAACCTGTTCATCATGCTAAAGAACCTTTGCACCCTGCCTGTCACTACTGCCGAGTGTGAGCGTTCAAACAGTCAGTTGCGCAACCTGAAAAACTACCTGCGCTCTACAATGGGGCAACAGAGACTCAATGCACTTGCTTTACTGAAAGTGCACAGGGATGTTGATATTGACTTCAAAGAGGCAGTGAACTGTTTTGCCAGAAGATACAATTCACAAATGGTACTAATGCCGAGGAACCTAGTGCAGCAAGACTGAACTGAAGTGAAAGCAGGGCCCTGATGTTCATAAACTATAAGGTAAAGCTTTATACCGTTAACGATCAACGAAAAGTAGTGAATAATAATAGTATACAAAACATCTCTGTTGATAAATAAATGTTTGTGTGTGTGTGTGTGTGTGGGTGTGGGTGTGGGTGTGGGTGTTTTTTTTAAGGGAGGGGCAGGTGATAATTTTTGTACCCCAGAGTTTGTCAGTTCGATTGTTCAAAAAGCTCAAAGTCCCCAGACCATCACAAATGGCTTTTTCAAGGCTCAGATTGCACCAGATTGCACCATTTTGCATCCTTGAAAAAAAAAAATTCCGGGGGGGCATGCCCCCGGACCCCCCTAGAAGGCTCGGCGCTTCGCGCCTTCGCTTTATACTGAATCTGTAACCCCCCCATCGACTTTTCCCAGGTCCGGCCCTGTATGTAAAAGCATCATACGATAATTTAGAACTTGAAAGTGCATGTGTGTACATTCTGTATCTATTTTGACGCACTATATTCGGCTCACACTAAAATTATGTTTTGTTACCTAGTTACCTGTTCCCTTGGCATTCTTCTGAAGAAGCCCTCGCTGAGAGCGCGAAATTTTGTGCAAAGAATAAAAGTGTAATTCCTCCTAAACTACGTGGTGTGTGTGGATCCTTTCTTTACATTTTAAGTATGTCATTGCTGCTTGGATCCATATTTGGAGTGTGTGGTGCCAGCTTTCTTGGACTGGTTATATATATATATATATATATATATATATATATATATATATATATATATATATATATATATATATGTGTGTGTGTGTGTGTGTGTGTGTGTGTGTGTGTGTGTGTGTGTGTGTGTGTGTGTGTGAATAAATAAAACCAGTATGGTGTGACTGAACCTGACATGTAAATGCAGACAGTCGAACTATTACATAATCTGCAGCAACAGTAGTAGAAGATTATTAGGTAATAGAAAACTTGTCACTAACTATACGAATAGTAGCATATGGGAGCCGAACATACTATTACCTCTGAAGTAAATATTTATGGAGGCGATCCGGCTTTGAAGACGCAAATCTTACAAATTGATTCAGGTGTGGAGGTAAAATATTCCACGCTTTAGCGCCTGAAAAGGACAGGCTGGTTTTACAGATGTCTAATCTAATTGTTGGAAGATGGATCGAACTATTACAACCCGTCTCAGTCTACATCAGCTCCAAGAGAATCACAAGCCATACTCACCAGACTGGTAATGTATCTAACCTTATTCAGGTTCATCTTCAAGACACTACCAAAGTACCAGGTCAGCTATGCTTGGCACTGTTTAACGTGCGCTCAGTTGGTTGTGCCAAGAAGCGCTCTGAAGTGTGCGAGTTTGTTACCGACCATCATGTTGACATTCTGTTCTTAACAGAGACCTGGCTTCGTGCCTCAGGTGATGAGGCCAAATGTGCTGATCTTGCCCCATCTGGATACTCTGTGAAATCCTTCCCCCGCGTTTCTCGTGGGGGTGGTATTGCAGTCGTCCTCCATGAAGCACTGCAGCCTTTTGCATCATTCTCAACGTCTTTTAGTTTCTCCCATGAGTCTTTTGAGCTTGTACAGTTTACTCTAGCTTTAACTCAGAAAACTGTTCATTTTCTGTGCCTCTACAGACCCCCGCCAAACCGCAAGAACAAATTAACTGATTCAATGTTTGTTGATCAATTTCATGATCTTCTCGATCACTGTAATTCTCTTGCTGGCAGTCTGATAGTCCTTGGTGACTTTAACATCCACTTTGACAATCAGAAGCACCACACCACCTCTGCGCTCATGGACATTTTACACATGTTTAGTCTTTCACAAGTTGTCGACAAACCAACTCATAGACAAGGGCATACTATTGACTGGATCCTTCATAGATGTGACGATGATATCTTGTGCTCAGCACAGGTTTCTGATGCAATATGTTCAGACCATTACTGTGTGATCAGTCATTTGAGGGCCATAGTCCCACCTCCAGTGCCTATGCTTACCATAGTGCGCAATGTTCGTGCCATTGACAGACTAGCCTTCAAGGCTGACCTCGTTCAGTCACTGTCTCACCATCCTAGTCCTAGTGCCGAGGAGTTTGATTCATGTTTACGCACTGTCTTAGACAATCATGCACCATCTTCAAAGCGTAAAAAGTCAGCTCATAGAATCAGCCCGTGGTATAGGTTTGTGAGCAAAGAGCTGCGTTCGGCTAAGCAGATGCGGCGCCAAGCTGAGAGAATGTGGTGCTCAACTAGGTTGACTGTTCACAAGCAGATATACACATGTTCTAAGAAGCATGTAAATGAGATTGTTCATGGAGCAAAATCTTCGTTTTACAACAGGAAGATCAGTGAGTGCACAACAAGCAAAGAGTTGTATAATGTGACCAATAAGCTTATGGTGAAGAAGACTCCATCACCTCTTCCCACTACATTTCCCCCGTGCCAGCTGCCTCAGCTTTTTGCAGATTACTTCGTTGATAAGGTCCGCGAAATTCGTGATTCTCTGGATCTCATGCCCACTTCAGTTTTGTTCACCGAAAAACGCTTTAGTGGAGAACCTCTCTCAGCCTTCGAACCTGTGCTAGAGGATGAGGTCAGAAAAGTGATCACAAACACTGTCCCCAAAACTTGTGAGTTAGACCCCATACCCACTCCCTTGTTGTACGAGTGCCTGGATGAAGTGTTGCCTGCCATTACACAAGTTATCAACAACTCTCTCTCCACTGGTATTTTTCCTGAAAGCTTCAAGACTGCACTTGTGAAACCCCTATTGAAGAAACCATCTTTAGACCCAAATGTACTGAAAAACTATCGCCCAGTTTCCAATCTTACATTTCTATCAAAGATTCTTGAGAAAATTGTCCTTGTTCAAACTTTAAAGCATGTCAACTCTAATAGTCTGTTCAGTGTATTCCAGTCTGCATATCGTCCCCATCGTAGCACTGAAACAGCTTTGCTGAAGATATTCAATGACCTGCTTTGTGCTTTGGACGAGCGTAAGATCACAGTCCTTGCTTTGCTGGACCTGTCCAGTGCGTTCGACACTATTGACCATGACATTTTGCTGTGCCGTCTTCAATCTGTATTTGGCATTGAAGGCACAGTCTTGGCATGGTTTAGTTCATACCTGACTGAACGATCCCAGATTGTTTCTGTCGACGGCTGTCGTTCTGAGCCATCACCTCTTCGGTTTGGTGTACCCCAGGGCTCGGTCCTAGGACCTGTATTGTTCTTACTGTATGTTCAGCCCCTGTCCGACCTGATCTGTAGTCGCTCCATTTCCCATCATGCATTTGCAGATGATACGCAGATGTACAAAAGTGATACTGTCGAGCGAGCTGTGAATGCCGTCCAAAGTATAAGCCAGTGCATTGACCATGTCAAATCATGGATGACCACCAACAAACTGATGTTAAATGATGGCAAAACTGAAGCAATGTTGGTAGCTAATCCAAGATTATCTTCGTCCCTGCCTTTACCGTCATCATTGTCTGTGGATGGAACACTCATTGGCTTCTCTGCGAGTGTGAGAAACCTGGGTGTTACACTTGACAGCGAGTTATCTATGTCACAGCATGTCAGTGCAGTGTGTAGATCCGCTTATCTGGAACTTCGTCGTATTAGTTCAGTTCGTCACCTGCTGACCGTGGAAGCCACTAAAACACTAGTTTGTGCATTTGTGCTGTCCAAGCTAGATTATTGTAACTCTTTGCTTTGTGGCTGCCCTCAGTATCTCATTGATCGCCTCCAAAAAATTCAGAACAATGCAGCCCGGCTTGTTGTGAGAGTCCGTAAGACTGAGCATGTCACACCCATCTTGAAGTCCCTTCACTGGCTACCTGTGTCCTCACGTATTCAATATAAAGTTATGTCAATCTGTTTTAACTGCCTTTCAGGCACCAGCCCAGAATACTTGTCCTCTTTGCTGCATGTGTATACACCCTCTCGTGAGCTCCGCTCCTCTTCTGATAAACGGAAGTTGTGTGTACCTTCTGTCCAAACTAAAACATTTGGTCAGCGCACTTTTGTTTATCAAGCCCCAGTGTTATGGAATACACTTCCTCTTGAGGTCAGAAACAGTGAGTCTGTCTCTGACTTCAAGAGGTCGTTGAAAACTCACCTCTTCAAGCTTTACTTTGAATAACTGCCAGTGTTTGATGCCTTAGTTGTAGTTCTGCAATCCTCCTTGTTTAGACTGAATGTTAATTAGAATATAAATTATTATGTATGTATTGTTGTTTAGTTTATTGTAAAAGTGGTGTGTTCGGGCATTGTGCTTTGTTTGTTATGTGCGTATGTCATTGTATTTTTATTTTTGTGTACAGGTTGTAAAGCGCTTAGAGCTTTTGAGTAAGATTAAGCGCTATATAAATACTCATTATTATTATTATATTATTATTTCTCGTGTACTTTTTTTTTTTGTTATTGTCCGCGGGAAATATAGTTCTTAGATAGGGTGGGGCTTTTCCGTGCATGATCTTGTGCAGTAGAACACAACAATTAAATTCAAACTGTCTGTCCTTGAGGCAGCAACAGCAAGCAAACTGCCACGTCTACAAGAGGCACTGCAAAACATCAAGTGCACCAGACTGGTGCTGCAGTGGATCCCTTCACACTGTGGCATCTACGGCAATGAAGAAGCTGACAGAATGGCAAAAGTGGGCGCAGAGAAAGAACAAGATGAAAATGGAGTCAGCTTCACAGAGATGAAGACCATCATTAAGTCTGTGTACAGACCACCACAACGGCCCCTAGACAGTTACCATCAGCTGTCCAGACAAGAGCAGGTGACCATCTTTCGTCTGAGGACCGGGCACAACCGACTCAATTTCCACCTGCACAGACGCTTCCACCTCGTGCCATCTCCCCTGTGCCCTTGTGGAGAAGCAGAGCAGACCGCAGAGCACATCCTCCAGGACTGTGGGAACCACCAGCCGCTGAGGGAGGAGATATGGCCGAAGCCCGCCACTCTACAAGAGAAACTGTACGGGCCTGTGGAGGCGCTACAGAAGACCACAGATTTCATTTTGAGAGCCAAACTCCAAGTGTGACGGCGTTCGAGAAGAAGAAGAAGAAATTCAAACTGTTTATTCAATGTTAGTAACTTGAGAGATTTTAATTTTTCGTCAGTCGAAGTAGGACCGGGAAGTATTAATTTAATGCCCCGACGATACAAGGAATAAACTTTTTTCATGTGAACTTCGCTGCATCCATCCCAGACGGTACTCGGAACTGTAGTCGCGGCAATGCGGCATTTTAATATGCGCATGGAAAAAGAGTTTACGGATATCAGTATTAGCTATATGGCGTAGTTTTGATAACAGGAACAGATTTTTGGAGATTGTTTTGCATATAGAGTCAGAATGCGGTTCCCAGCGGCTTAATTGGTTGTCCGGCTGGGCCACTATAACGCCTAATAAGCGATGCCTACTCAGTTACTTGTCACAGTTCTACACTGAGGCCGCTGGCTATCCCGCGTAAGGAGAGTCAATGTTAAAGGTGGTAGGCCATGCTGGCCGCTGACGTGTAGTAGCTAACATGCTCTTTGTCTTTGGAATACTACTGAATAATCATGTGATTATCACTGCACCAGCCTGCTACTTCATGAAGACTCGGCCGTTGGAGTACCTTATGCGATATCTTTATCAATGTGTGTAGTCGTCAGTGTCGGCGTCTGCGAACAGATCACAGTTTGGCGTGTAAATGAGATATGCCGCACAGTGGAAGACTATTAATAAATAAATTAAATAATAAGGGCCCTAGAATATAGACCCCTGTACTAGAACACCGCAAGTCAGTTACTAACCAGTCAGAGGAGTTTGTCATTTCAGTAGCAGTACTTTTGCCGCGTCAGTTCCGGCTGTCCCTGAGCCGGATAGGAAGAGAGAGAGACTCAGTAGAGGGGCGAGACTAAGAGAGAGAGACAGACAGACAGACATACAGACTCCAGACAGACTGAGACTGAGCGACAGGCGACAGAGAATTGTGTAGTCAATTCATGTATAACTATTATCCCCGGCATTCATCCCGACGCCACATGTATTTCCCAAATTTTGGACTGAGGCGTCATCTAACGACTATGCACATGTTGCAGGACTGAGATGGATCGACCACTATAATTCAAGGGTAGTGCCAGATTAGTTAGCGGCTTGGCGCCGTAGTAGCCGGCCGTGCCTTTTTGTAGTCAGTTTCGGGTTTAACGTCCACGACACCGACTGAAGTGATAGTAATGGACGGCCCTGACGGGCGGGTTATGCCGGGAGGACAGGGAAATCTATTGCCTATGGAGTACGACCTGAACACTGATCAACTCAGGCTCACTCCAACTGTGCCACTTTGATTTACCAGGACCTTTACGGACATGCTATTGACTGAACAAATCCGTTCAGTTTTCCCCGGCCCTGGATTGTGAGTCCAGCTACCGGGGCCGGGACGAGATTCGAACCCGCCTACTAGTACGACCCGGCGATTTCCGGCCTTCGCGGCCGCCGGCTCTCAGTCCTGCTCCGACGTCACCGCCTGAGCTATTTCGGACTCAGTCAGTCCGGCTGCCTGGTCTAGCGGCGTCGGCCGGGCCGGAGGCCTTTTGTATGAGGTTGAAGGTCCCAAACAAATAGTTGCCGGAAACCCTTCCACCCAGCCCCCTCGAGGTAACTGGATAAAAACTGAACTGATTTGCACGCGATTGCATGACTGAGACAGATGTATTCTCTGCGACACAGACGACTTCGATTCTGGATGAAGTACAACTATTTGGTTTATTTACTTAGTACACAGCGATTTTTTTCTGCGACACAGTTGTTGGTTTGGCGTTGTGTCGGTAGGTGCCGGAGTTTCGGCCGGTTTCTTTAGTGGCGGTGGTGTAAAATCAATGTAACACGATTTACCGCGTGCTGGATGCTAGTGGTTGAATAACCCGGGTAGGCTGCGCCAACCTCTTGGATTGGTAAATATTTTTAGAAGAAATTCCCAACTGAAGAAAAGTCGTGAGGAACTTTTGAAATCAAGTATCATGCTTGAAGTATGGAATCCCTTAATGTATATATGGCTGTAAAAATATTGATAACCATGTATTGAAATATATAGCAGCAGTAAATTCTGAGGATCTTTTTAAATTTCTTCGGTATATCTGGAAAATACAATTCTGAAAATGAACTACATTTCCCCTTCGGGTCTCTGTGACGGAACAGCTGTACAAAGAGGCTTTTGCTATGGGTGGGAAGTCGGTGTAACGAGGTCACGTCGGATCGTGAATCTCACGAGATTGCTGGACCTTAAAAATATTAGTCAGCCGCTGGATGCTTGCTGGTGGATGCTTGTACGAAATTCCTTCGCATATCGTTTGTGTTTCGGCCAATTCCGAGGAGCGCGTGTGGTAGAGGACCGCCCGGCAAATGACAGAATACAAGTTGGTGGTGGTTGGAGGTAAGCGAACAAACCGAGCGGTGATGTGCCCCTGACAGTGTCGCTCTAGCCTCTCACCGCAAATAGTGGTCAATTTTAGTCCTTTCTTTTTTGCTCGCCTGTCTTCGTTTTACGGCATCTGCCGTAAAACTAAGACAGGTGAAGAAAAAGAGAGACATCCACGTTTTCCTTTGTGTGACTCCCCAATCCCCATCTCTTCTTCGAGGTGCTGATGCAGTGTGTAGAGACGATCGGAACATCATGTAAAAACGTCAAGTACGCAGCCCGCATGCATTCTGGCATTCAAAATTGTAGGCATACATTTGTTCACTCGGTCAACCCTCAGTCTTTTGAGGGCGGGGTACAGTGCTAACGCCCTTGTCGACAGAAATAGGTGTGCGAAGTGTCACTTTGCAGACGTAGTGTACAAACTATAAATCAACGTCAGTGTCTCGCTCTGTCTTGAGCTCCAGCTATCTTGTCGATTTCATTCTTTATAATGCACTGAGCATGTATGTTAAAAATCGAAGTTTCGGGGTTTGCCTTTGTGCTAAAGTTTCTCAAAGATCGGTGCTGATATGTGCATCATGATGGTGTAGGCCAGTAAGAGAGACCCCAACATGTGGTCTATTTTACATTAAGACAGTGCGAAGAAGGCCCCTCTGAGAGGGGCCTCCACATTGTTTTTATAAAGATTTTAGAGTCGGTTAGTGTCGAACCCAAAATGTGCTATAGGCAATCTTTCAAGATGGTGACAAGATACTGTGTAGATTTCGAAATTGTACTTTTATTGTCACCTTGAGTTATCACTTGTCACAATATCATTTTGATTACTAATTGCAAGCCTAATTACCCCTCCCCCAGCCCATAAGTCCCTCAGTCAGATGCTTCTGCTTTGTGCATATTGTTTGTACATTTTTTAACCTTACAAGTTATTGTCATGAACTTAAAACCAGATGGCCTTATTTTGAGTATTACAGTGTTATACTCAGTATGCAAGAGGAATAGAATCTCATAACTTAAGCCTCTATGGCTTCAGGGGCTCATGAGTATACATGTCTTGTACAGATGGGACTGGATGGCTGAGAATTAAAGTTCAAAGCAAAAATCTTCTGACCTCTGCCCCATTTATTTACTTCACTGTAAGATATTCATTGTTGCTTGCACAGTGTTAATTGTTATGACTTATAATTATGCCCAAAACAGTAAGTTTTGGCTGTTTGCGTTGGTAGTGGTTTTAGCATGATGATACCTGCAGGAATCGTGCCAAAAGCTGCCGCCGACAGTCAGTGGGTTAATCTGTTTACACCTTTACATCTCTGTCCCTCTCATGGAGGAGGTCATCAAGGGTTTAATTGGCAGCCAGGTTACAAAAGCTTGTGACTACTACTGCAGTGTTTATCTAAGCCATTTCAGTTTTAGGAACTAGTTAGTAGTAGTTTCATCCTCCTCTGTCAGCCACCATCTGTGGTCCTGGGTATATTGTTAAGCAAGATGCACATATTGCAAGAAGCATAGATTATCATGAGCCCCAGTAACTGCAGGGGCTCCTGGAAATCTGTGCCTCTTGCTCTAGATGACTATGTCATCCCATGTACATCAGAAGAAGCCAGATTGAGGGTCAGTTTACTGTAGCCTATGAGTACTACTAGTACCAGTATTTGTTGAGCAAATTTTTTTTTTCTTCTTCCTGAGGGTATGTAAATACATTCCAGATTGGAGGAAGGAATGTGAGATAGGTTAGTTAGTTATTTGGGTTTAACACCAAGCAGGCAATGTGAGATAGGCCTTTTGTGTATCGCAACATAGCTGTCAGACTTCGCATTATTAAAACCACCTAACCAGAGCTCCGGTTTTAGTGCGTCTGTGTGTCTCTGACGCACTGAAACTCAAAATCACATGCTGAAAATGTTTCGAAAGGGTATAATTAAGCGCATCTGTGTCAGAGACGCACTATGCTTGCACCATCGTGCACACCTTAACAGTGTCACTGTCAGTTTTGTTTTTAGTGATGAGTTGGCTTGCTTAGCCGCGGCTGCATTTAGATTCGACTGAATCCGGTGTCCGTGTGAGTGTAAATGTTAGTTTACGAGTGGTGTCAGTATATTATCACAAAGTGCACACTGCATGTTGAACGCATTATTTGCTGTGACTTAGCCATTTAATACTATTATGGGATACAGCATCGTTTTGCGTTGACTTTTGTTTCTGAGCCCTGTCAAGTCAGTTTCAGCAAATCACACACCAAAGTACATGTTAATTTCAGCTCCGATTCTGGATCGGCCATATACACAAAGTTTCACGACAGGGGTCTAGCACTGTTTTTCGTCACTCATTTGTCAATCATATGAGCAAGTTTTCACTTTGGTTAGCCGGCCATGTACTGCTCTCGTCAGTGGACCAAACCTGACCACAAGCCTTCACTTTGGTTGGGGGTTCTGTAGCTTTGCTTTTTTGTTGGTGTTTATTTTTGTTGATATTTAATGCATTTCTGGGTGTCATTTTTGTTTTCCAGTGTGTATGTTATTTTGTGTTATGTGGTTTGTAAGATGTTAGACCGACTTGGTGTTGTTCACTGGAAATGGAAATCAGTTATTTAGGTACTGTTTGCCATTCGGCATCGCGGGTTGTTAGGGTGTTTTTTGTTTTTGTTTTCTTTTGTTCTTGATGGGAGATTTTTCCGGCATTGTTTTGCTGTTCATCGTGGATTTTTGGTCGTTTCTTGATGGTAGATTATTCTGGCATTGTTAATGTTTTGCCATTGATTGTGTTTTCGGGAGAGGGTGGGATGTGTAGTTTTCTTTTCCCTGCAGTTTAGTTTGGTTTGTCATGTTAAATAACTGTGTCTTTTGGAGACATGTAAACAAATTTTTTTAAAGATGGAGAGAGAGAGAGAGCAAAATGAGTTTATAACTATATAAGTATTAAAAAAAACCACAAAAAACATACGCATGATGCAGTTTAGTTAAATCAAATTTCTGACCCTTTATTATGCCGAGATGGGGGTCTGCGTACTCTCTAAAATTTACACCTGGGGGTCTAACACAACCTTTTCAAATTGTATCGTTAACCATTTACATTCCAAGGCTGATATTTTAAAAAAAATTGTTTATTGTCCCTTGAAGGTTACATTACAGGTTATAAGATAGATCAGCCATTTTAGTTCAAGGGTGGTGCCAGAATAACTTGGCGCCTAAGGTGCCAAGCTATTCTGGCACCACCCTTGAACTATTATAGTCAATTTTATTCAAGCCATAGTGTATAAGGATGATAAATTTAAAAAGTAATAAATATATTTAGCCCATTGGCTGTCGGCGTTTTTGTGGCGATGATTTCTAAAGGAATTAAAATAAAACAAGATGGGATGAACCATAACCCACAAAGTCTCTTGATGAGAGCCATAACCCACAAAGTACCTAATTGCGAGGTGTTCTCGTTCTCTACCTGTTGTCTTTGACCTGATAGTGATTCTGATGCATGTTGAAATATCTCTTATTGAAAAAGTCTAGCAGATTTGCAAATGCATCAGTGAGCTCTATAAGGGGCACAGTGCAAACACGTCACTGGTTTGAAATATTATTTGTCATGACAATTTTAATTTTTACGTAATTTTGTATTTTATGTGATATGAGTTTCACTTTGCGTTCTAGACTTGAAAAAAATGGTGACAAAACTAGAATTTCATGGTACAATTTCCATCTTGCTATAATTTGTGTGAGGTGAGGTTGACTTTACCTAAATGATACATGATATTCTAATGTACATGCGCATGCTCTTCAGACAGCGTGTCGATGTGTGTGTGAGAGAGAAATACATCATAATCTATAGTATTGTGTCAAAGTCAGGGTGGTTATGAAACTGCTGCTTTTACATCACCATCACTGTCTGAAGTTGAGGTTTTTATTATATTTTTTAATTTCTGCAGAGAATTAAGATCACACACTAGCTAATGAACTCATCCAATATCTTTTCTCTAATCTAGCTGCATCCAAAATTACAAGTAAATATGACAAAAATTATAGACCCTGATCAGATGTGTCACAACTGACTTCTTATAAACGGTCTTTTAACCTTTCAATGAGTCACTCAATTTTAATATGCTTGGAGGCTCTCCTAGGCACCTTTTGAACAAAGCACTTCCCAAGTATCGGTTTTTGTCGCAATGATTCCTGTAGGAATCATGACAAAAACCGATACGGACACGCAAAGGATCAAGCTTGTATACATTTTACACAAATGTCGGAGATTCTCATGTTTACACACATACTACACACACATACTACACACACATACTACACACACACGTACATTGCTTACCGTCAAAAGTATGTTTAGCAGCGAGGTTAGCATAACTAGACATGATGTAATTTTTATCTGGATACTTCAGTTGTCAATTTTTAGATCTGCCTGCCTATGTCGTCATGGGCATGCATTTGAATTCACTCCACTGCGACCCATCCTAAAAAGTCTCTTCTATTGTGAAGAGACTGAAAAACAGGCTAGGGACAACCAAAGAAGTTTGAGTGTCATTCCAAAGAAGTAGAAGACTAATTAATGTAAACACACACACATGCACACTTTTGTCATGCCAGCATACTTCGAAGATGAAAGACAGATAGAAAGCAGTTTTGAAGAAGGTAGTGACAGATAATTAAATCGACATGGATCCAAATGAGCCCCAGCATGTTTAGGGTCTCAAGAGAATGAATGCCTGATGATGTTTCAGATTAGCTCCAAATGATCTACAGGGTTGAGATTTCAGTGTCAGTGTAAACATGTTCTGTACACAAATATTCATTTTATCTTTATTCTGCTTGTAATACAGTGGAACCTGTTAAGCAACCCCTTCTCTTTTTTTTTTTTTTTTTTTTTTTTTTTTTGGGGGGGGGGGGGGGGGGGGGATGGGAAGACAGGTTCTCTGTCATTAGTGTCAAAAGTCTTCAAGGGTAAAAAGTGTCACTTGTCATGAAGGACCTTAATTTAAGTGGCTACTGTATATAAATCATTGAATTATGGTCTTTAATGACGTGATCTCTCTTAGGGTGGTCGCTTAAAACAGGTTCTGCTGTAAATGTATACATTTAGCAACACTGTGCCAGCTGACATTTACAGTAGCCAAATGTGGAATGTCTCTTATTTACCTGGGGCAGCTTAATGTGGTGGTATGAAAAAACAATCACAGGTTTTAGGAACAGCTGGAGCTGATCTTGGTCAACAAGAGGCAGAGATTCTCATGAGCCCCTGCAATTGCAGGGGCTTATGAGAATCATGTCTCGTGCTGACCCAGATTTTCATGAGAATCTGTCTTATTGCAATCAAAAGGGGCATGGTGAGGGATTGTTTGACCATGTGTTGTATTTGGGCGGTGCTCCACATAAGGTCAGCAGTGATGAATGTCTATTTCTGAAGCTTGGCCAGACTGATCATGCGACGTTAGCGAGTGATGATTGGTAGGATAGGATCGTTTGATAGGACAGTATTATTACTCATTTATTCTTTTGAGAATTTTTGTCAGCAAAAGTTTTGTTGAATGAAAAAGAGCAGAGCATTAGTTCTTTTACGTGTGCCTCACCCAGCTGAGTCTAATCACAAACAGGAAGGCTTCTAGTACAGACTACCTGTACTGTTACTGTGTCCATTTATCCATCTTGTAGTTGTACAGAATAAGTCTCGCTCTCAGTAACAATACATACACGTGAAGTGATAAATAGTGTCCCTTGTTAATGGCTGTTAAATGACGTTTAAAACTGATACATGTGTGTAGTTTAACCCTTTTAGCCCTGGGACCCTACAGCAGGAGATGTATTGATGATTTGATCATGATAATTCAAGGGTAGTGCCAAGTGCCAGATGAGCTTGACACCTGAAGGCGCCAAGCTCTTGGCAGTACCTTTGAATTATCATGATCAATCCAACTCCTACAACTGGTCGATAGTTGTTAGGCAACACCTCCAAAATTTGAGAAATGGGACCTTGGGGCTAAAGGCACCAAGCTCTTCTGGCACTACCCTTGAATTATCATGATCAATCCATCTCCTACAACTGGTATGGTTCATAATCATTAGGCAACACCTTCAAAATTTGAGAAATGGGACCTTGGGGATTTGGAATCATGACTGTTCCACGTAGTAATGTAGTTTAGTAATGACCTTGGTCGTAACCACTTAGTACTAGTTTGTTGAGTCTGAGGACAACATTCATAATGTTGGGGCATACATCGACCATGATACTGATAGTTCAAAGCTGATGCCCGAATACCAGCAGCTTGACACCTCCAGGAGCCAAACTATTCAGGCATCACCCTTGAACTTGAAGTGCACTATCATCATCGATCATTTACTTGTAATGTCAGAGCTGAATAGGTCTAATTTTATTTCTAAGACCTAGATGGACCATGATAGTTCAAAGGTAGTGCCTGAATAGCTTGACCCCTCTGGGCGCTAAGCTATTCTGGCACCACCTTTGAATTATCGTTGTTGATCATTATCCTGTTGTCATATTATGTCAGGCCTGAATAGGGGTAATTTAAGCAGTGACTGGCACACTCCCACTGTTGATCCCAGTGCCAACCGCTTAGCTGTGTCCCATTGAAGTATGCATCGCTGAACAAAATGTCACTGTTGTTCGCTGTTTTGGTATGGGTGTTGCTGTTTCATGTTTGCTCATTCGAAACGTGCTGCCTCCGGACACGCGTATCCGGAGGCGGCACGTCTCGAATGTGTTAAGCCTTACCATGGCTAAACATCGTTGGGTCAGCGGTTGTGTTATTGGAATCAGCTCAGGCTACTTTTCACGTTTGGCTGTGTTTCACTGTGTTTGATTTGGCGATATTGGGGCGTGTCTCAGGTCAAGGGTCTTTGCCTCTCCTTATTTCCCAGGTCTCGTTTTGTCTACAGTATTTAACAAAAATAGGGTAGACTTTGAAATGGGGCTAGTCGGAGCGCATTCCAGAGCATGCACATGACGTTTTTGGCGTGCAGGGCAGAAATTCTGACAAAGAAGTAACAAGATAAAAATGACGTCTTGAAGTCTAGTTAAACCTTGCTAGAGAATGTCTTTTTGGCGCCGTGTGTGTGTGTATATGTGACAGCAACTAGAGCCCGCGTTTAAGGATGGACACGCTTGAAATTTTAGAATATTGTCCCGAAAAGAATTCTCTCAGGACCTTTTTTTTTATGCTTGATTAAAATAAGATGCACATTGGCGAGAAAATGTCCGTTTCACAAAAACCGGTTGATCCACACTGGAGTCCGTATTTTTTCTTATTTTTACTAGATATTTTATATAGCTAGATAAAAGGGAGATATTGAATGAGTTCATTCACCAGCATTGTACCTCTAGAACTTTTTGAGTAATAATTAAATATTTTTGGGAAAAATATATTTTCACGTTTTGGGGATTAATTTCACAAATTATATGGGTTAGTCTTAAAACAATTGAATCTTTTTTTACGTAAAAAAACAAACTTCTCATTAATAATCGCATGATTTTTCCTATACAATATTTACATAAGCCTACAGTTTGTCTCGGCTGTCGGGTACGATTAGGTCAATTGTGACCTGTATGCCCTAGGTGTGAAAATCAGACAATATCTGCACCACTTTTTCGCAGTCATTTGTAAAACAGCTAACATTAATATTTCTTTTACGAAAAAAGCTATTTTCTCATTAATACCCTCACGATTTTTCATAAACGGTGTTTACATAAGCCTACTATTTGTCACGGCCCTGGGGTAGGATTAGATCAGATTGTGACCTGTAAGCTCTAGGCATGAAATTCAGCAAGAAAATTGCAAAGTTGATCCTTTTATACCTCAAATGTTAGTACTGCAATGATGTATAACATGGAGTCGTCACTGTGAACATGGCGTTGTGGGGCTAATGATGCCATGACTTGAAGCTTGAAGTGACTTCATTTCGCTGCTCGTGCTATTATTTTTCTTCAGAATAGCTATGCTACGCCAGACCACATAGCTTACGAATGGCGAGAATCGCCTTGTGTCCGTCTTTATTTCTGTGTGCCAGTGTGATCCTAGGGTGGGTTAGAGTAGAAGGAGATGGATTCCAGTCGCTACACAAGCCCACAAAGCAAATGGATCAGCATAATAAGCCTAAAAATATGAACAACTCTTGTTCCTAAAAGATAAATGCATCTGAGCTCCAAACAGTACGGTAGACTTTGGGATGAAATCATAATGATGTTATTATTATTATTATTATTATTATTATTGTGTCCTGATATTCACTTTAATTTATTAGTCTCTGCTCATTTATAATACACATTAGCACCATCATAACGTGCACCAGAATGCCTAAAGACTTTTAGTGCTGATGCTTCATTCGTTTAAGTTTATCCCATTTTCCCCCAGCACACAATAAGATGTGGATTGACCATGATAGTTCAAGAGTGGTGCCAGAACAGCTTGCCACCAGGAAGCGCCAAACTATCCTGGCACCAGCCTTGAGCTATCGTGGTCGAACTATCTCCTGAACTGTACCCAAGTGTAATGTAACTTTTAGAGGACAGATTCCACTTTTCAGTTTTGTGAATTATGACTCTAGGGATAAATGTGTCAGGGGCGGATCAGTTACTTTTGGGGGGGGGGGGGGGGGTTCCAACGTTTTTTTTGGGACCTTCAACCTGACACTTGGATGCTAGACCTTGCTTCCAGTGGCCAAAACTTGACATAATATCACAGGGGGGGGGGGGGGGGGGGGGGGGGGCGGGCGAAACATCCCAGAAAGGGACTTTGTATCATTTAAAGAATTTTGTTAAAATTTATTTATTTATTTTTTAATTTATTTTTTTATATTTTTTTAAAATTTTAATTAATTTATTTATTTTTATTTATTTTTTTTTTTTTTTTGGGGGGGGGGGGGGGGGGGGGGGCATGTCAATGCATACTGTACCAGTTGTGGGAGATGTACTGTCAACCCTTACAATTTTAACAAAGGGTAAGGTCAGATTAGGGCCCTTCCCTGGTGGCAGGTCAATCTCTCACAACCTTGTGAATGATTCTTGACTGTGCAAAAAGCCTTTATATAAAACTATCGTTCTGATCCACGGATTTGTGGCAAAATGTCTAGCAAGTTTGTTTTTTTCGGGGGTTTTTAGGTGGACAGTTCCTTTGATCTGTGCCATAGCTTTCCGCCCGTGTGTTATGGTATTTGTGTGGTGGCTGGTTGCGCATGCAGTGGCTCAGCGGTATTTGCATAAATTTAGTAAAAGCTTGATCGTCAAGCCCATATGGTCTCAAATGAGAACCCATTTAGCCCTGGGACCCTGCTCCAGGAGATGGATTGATCATGATAATTCAAGGGTAGTGCCCGATGATCTTGGCGCCTGAAGGCGCCAAGATCATCTGACGCTACCCTTGAATTATCATGATCAATCCATCTCCTACAACTGGTACATAGTCGTTGGACAACACGTCCAAAGGTTTGGAAATGCAGCAGTGGGGTTAAGAGCGTTAAACTTGTTTTGCACAGCACCACAATAATGGGAATGAGGTGTTTTACTCTGACTGCCCTAAGACTAAGAGCGTTAAACTTGTTTTGCACAGCACCACAATAATGGGAATGAGGTGGTTTACTCTGACTGCCCTAACTCCAAGAATTGTGTATGTCAGTGGTCTTGTTTTAGTGTCCGCCAATACACAATTATGCTCTACCTTATGTCACGGTTTGTTTGTCTGCAGCTGGTGGTGTGGGTAAGAGTGCCTTAACCATTCAGTTAATCCAGAACCAGTGAGTATCCATTTTCACAAATTCTTGACTCTTTAATTTCCATGGGTGACAGTCTTCAGTCCTGGAGCTAGATTCTGCTTTTTCAAAATCTGATAAAGCTGAATTTCAACATTTCTGTTTCAGACAGAACACAGTCCTTTCAACATCCTGTTACATATGCAAGAGGCATAAATTATCATGAGCCCCTGCATTCGCAGAGGCTCGTGAGAATTTGTCACTTGCTGGCCATGAAGCATAGGGCATAGTTAACCCATGAACCATTTTCAGTCATTTCACTCTGTGTTTTCAGACTGTCGCCCATGAATTTCAAATTAAAAATAAAATTAGTTTGTCATGTTATTTTGGTTTGTTATTAGTTTGGGGTTTTCTTTCCGCTATATTCTCAGTGAACATGTTCCAGTTGATGAGAACAGAAAAGTTTTATATCTGATCTTTTAATTAGGTCAATAATAGGTCTGTTTTCATCAAAGTTTAATTGATAATTTCTGCAACAAAACACTTGCAGGGTGTGCAGTCAATTTTATTTAGTATCAAGAGCTATTTTTACTTCACAGTTTAATCTCTGTGACCAAGTTCTGTCTTACATAAGACATGAAAAAAGTGAATATGACTAAATGCCAAAAGGTGAGCAAAAAGAGAGTGATCTCTTTTGCGTGAAACTAAAATCTGTTTAAAGACACGTGTTGACTTTTAACAAGTGCAATGTGTGTGTGAATGATTGAAGATATACTGGCAATAATTTCTGCACCTAAGGTAAAGCCGTTTGGTGAGTATACTGTAAAACGCCAGAATTCACCAATAAAAATCGGCCCGGGAAAGCGGACAATGACATGCCGTCAGTCTGTTTTGATCTCGCATGTAAAAGCAACAATAACAAACCTGGTGCCAACCATGCCCATATGTTCAGGGAAGATTGATCTTATAATCCGTGTATTTCCCAGATTTGAAGGCAAGCCATGCTTTTGTTTATTGCTCTTGAAAGTAGCCACTGTCGGACGTCAGATTTGTCGCAACAGCAGCATCTTAAATTCCGCAAACTTGTGCTAGCGAAAGGCACGCTGACCCAAACCGGAAATGGTGTCATTGCGTTGTTTCGCTTTCGTTGAATATTTTATATCCTTTAAATTTACTTTTCCGTCACAGTTTTCTAAGCTGGCAAAAAAATTGTGAGCGGCCAGTTTTTGTCGCAAGATCTGACGTTCAACTATTTGACAAGTTTAACAAAGTTGTTTTGGGTTTTTTTGGTCTACGATCGTCCGGTTATGATAGATGCATTATGGGCCACATTCCAGCATGGTTGTTTTGAATGTCCGGTTTGTCAATGGAGAGCTACAACTCGTGACATTTTGTCGCAACTGTTTTCATAAATCTTACGTTCGATCACTTCTGACGTTCGAGTGTAATCATAGACAAAATAAAGAGCCAAATGTTTATTGTAAGGGACCATTTTCAAGAGTTTGAATCGCCCGAGACTCCAGCACCGATTTTAGGCAGTAGGTTGGAGAATGAAGATGATTTCTTGTGATAACAAATTTTATGGCTGTAGCAACCTGACGTTCGATCGCGAACATGTGTCGCAAATCTGACCTCCAATCGATGCAAGTTGGTAAATGAGTTATTTGAATGAACACGGGTCACCGATGTATTTTTGTCGTTTGATGGAGACGTGCAGTTGTTGTGACGCAAACGTAAGATAATGAGATCAAGAAACAGGTGAATTTCATAACATAATAATGCAATGATAAAAAATGTATCGGACGTCAGGCTTGTGCCAACATTTGCTGCTGCAATCCTGACGTTCAACACATATGGATTGTAGAACTTTTGGGGGCAAAGGCACTGTTAAAATGAGCCATTTTGGACAACCAGTTGCATAGCCCTTAGGACCTTCTAAATCTGAGGGTCAGAGTTAAAATAGTGAATCAGCCTGTACACAAATAAAACTTATTTGAATATTTGTTTTATTTTTTCGGGCGCAGACTGTTTAGCACGTCATGTTTCATCATGTATATTACATCAGAAAGCTGTATGCAGTTTGTTCTTCATATCTGTTTTGTTTTTTAAATATTGTAGCTTGAAACTGGGGGAAAGGCTTTGTGTTTGTGGTTTCTGATAACTATTCTGGGGATATCTGCTGCAATCCTGATGTTCGACATAAGTTACAAATTCTGGCCCTGACTGCCAATAAATATATTTGGGCAGCAAAGATAGACTCCCATTGTGCTCTAATGTGTGCATGTATTCCTGTGAGTGGTATATAACATGACAAAGTGTGTTTTTCTTGGTTGTAGGATGTTTTAAAAATGTTTTAAAAATTGAATATGGTCGGATGTCAGGTATTGCAACACAAATCATGTTCGGGGATTAGAACATTCTAAGCCAAAAAGCAGTAATTGTTTGGATAGGTCAATTGTGACCACTACTTATTATTTTAACTGTTTAGAAACTGATTTGTGTTTTTTTATCCCACTAATTTAAAGGCACTATGTCGCAATACCTGATGTCCGACATATCCAGACTTACAAATCTTAACAGCCATTTTCTCAAAAACCATTTCAGATATTATCTTTTTCTTTTACAAACACATTGCCAATACAGTGTACATCACTTAATACATTTTCTGGTACTTTATGTCACACTTTGATTTTCAACCCAGTTGTCCTCTTTGTGAGAGCACCTTTTGGCACTTAGTCATATATAAAAAAACATTCTGCTTAGTGCAGATTGAATTTGTTTATTGTTTTTGAGTGTGAGGCATTATTAATATTAGTATTAATATTAGTCCTGTCGGTGATCAAAGTTTAAGCCAGTTATAAGTTAATATAACTTTGGCTGTCAGTGTCACAAGCTTTTGTTGTCGCGATGATTCACTAGCTTTTGTTGTCGTGATGATTCCTGCTGGAATCATTGACAAAAACCGCTACTGGAGGCCATTATTAAATCATTAATTTTATGTTGTTATTTATTTTATGTTGTTATTTTACAGCTTTGTTGAGGAGTATGATCCCACAATTGGTAAGTGGTTTTTGTAAAAATTATTTTAAAACTGTGTAGGAGGCCAGTTTCGTCTGTTTCACTCTTTTATACAGGGATTCCATTTTCACGGCAGCATAAAGGGTCTGTATACATCAAGGTGTAAATTTTAGAGGTTATGCAGACCCCATCTGAACCTTTTAACAGGTCAGAAAATTTGGATCAGTAATACTGAATCAGTTGTATGTTGTATGTTCTTTAAATAATCAAAAAATAGTGGGTCTCAGATGCAGATTTGCTGAATTTAATGCATCTGCCTACCCCTACATCAGTACATGAATTTGAATTTTAGCGCGTCACAGATGTAGAAGCCCTGTTTCCATCGGTTCCTGTTTCTAGTAACTGCTGCTCAGCTTGTTAAAACATACATGTATGCAATGTATTGTGCTTAGGTCAAATAGTGAAATTCTGTAAAGTCTGTAAGAATGGCATTCATAAACGGTAAGTAGTGATCAGAATGACAGGTACGATGAAATGTTGAAAAAGAAAAAATTGCATTCCAGCTTCTTCTTTCTGAAACAAATCAAAGTACCTTAAGATGAACTTTTTTTTCTCATAAATTATAATTCAGTTTTACAGCTGAAATATAATTTATGAGAATTAACCTATTTCATCCTGAGACTGATTTTTTAAAAAGTTGCTTATTGTTTTGTAAAGGCTACATTACAGATTATGGGTTAGCTCAACTGTTTTAGTTCAAGAGTGTGCAGATTATGGGCTAGCTCAATTGTTTTAGTTCAAGAGTGGTGCCAGAATAGCTTGGCGCCTGAGACGCCAAGCTATTTTGGCACCACCCTTGAACTATCATAGTCACACTTATTTAAAAAGCAATGGGTGTATCAGGATGAAAAGGGTTAAAGATTTCCCCATGAGTGAAATGTGGTGGTGTACACTGTGTGAATGACCTTGTTCTTCCAGAGGACTCGTACAGAAAACAGGTTGTGATAGATGGGGAGACGTGTCTCCTGGACATTCTCGACACTGCAGGTCAAGAAGAATACAGGTGTCCAAACCACTTTCTTCTAGACTCTTGGTCTTTTTCTCCTTTTATTTCAAAGTTTAACTCATTCAGCCCGACGTGTGTATTTCCCAAATTTTGGAGGCGTCATCTAAAGACTATACACCTGTTGCAGGAGATGGATCGACCATGATAATTCAAGGGCAGTGCCAGATTAGCTTGGTGCTGACAGGCACCAAGCTAATCTGGCACTACCCTTGAATTATCATGGTCGACCCATCTCCTGCTGTAGTCGGGGCTGAATGGGTTAACCTCTTCACTGCCAGTGGACACAGATTGTGTTTAAATAATTTCTTTTGTTAATTCAGCTCCCTTGAGCAGCCATCCAGGGAACATGGATACAAAGTGGTGCCAGCAGGAGGCATGGACCCTGATGAGCCCCCACAACTGAAGAGGCTCATGAGGATCTATGTCTCTTGCATTTGGATCGTGTTCACTCTTGGCAGTGATGGTTTTAATCCCCTGACGCATGTAAGCCCCTGTGCCTTTTAACTTGTGGTACTGGTGGCTGCATGATGATGATGATGATGATGACTGGTGGCTGCACTTCTTTTTCTTTTTCGTTTGTGACGTCTGTTTCACCTGGTCCTGTTCTATTTGTGTGTCACTGTCAGCTCCACATAGTTGGGTCTGCATGTTTTAATGTTTTATGTCATCATGTTTGGTGTGGTGTGAACGCACTTTTTTGTTTGTCACCACATGATTAATTGTCCAACTTAAACTTTCCCTGTCCTTTAAGGAAACACAGCGGAAGATTGAAGTGTAAGTGACACTTTAGGAAATTAGAAAATGAATTATATGGTTGTAAACAGAGATGAGGAATTTAACACCTGTACTCACGATTATGTGTGTCACGTTATGTTGGAAATACTGAAGTCTTTGTCATTGTTGTTATTTTAGAAATGTGACCCCATCTGTTTTGTCATGGAAGGCACTAGGTAGCAATACAAGTTAACCTAAGACAACCTTATGATTTTATGTAGCATGAATATAATAATACTTCCTGACTGTGCCAAAGTTAAGATAGTTGCATGCGGATTCTTTAAAGTCTGCATGCAATTTTGTGTGGTTGATATACAGCTGCGAAACCAGTTTGATCCAAATGTTCAATGATGTGATATTATTATCACAATACTAAGTGCTTTGTGATGTTATTCCCATGGCCAGCCCTTACTCAATACTCTGTTACAGTGTTACTGTTAGTGTGAGTGGTCATACACATTGATCTAGATATATATGCAGAGCTGTTTTTTAATCAGGTGGGATGGGGTAGGAGGGTGTGCATTATACATTGGTTCCAGCATACCTTGTTTTGTGACAACAATACCATTGTGCATTGGATATTATCCACATGGTACTGCTGTTCTTTAATGCATAACGCCCTGAAAGACTATGACAGGATGTGGATCAACCATGATATTTCAAGGTTGGTGTCAGAATAGTTTGGCGCCTGTAGGCGCCAAGCTGTCCTGACATCAACCTTGAAATAACATGGTCTAACTGTCTCCAAAACTGTGATAAAGGCCTCGGAGGATATCTACAAAAATTTGATCATTTCGTCCTCAGGCCTCAAGGATTCAACAGTCACTTCTCAAGATTGGTTGTCTCCTATTTGTTACTGCTATAGCGATTCAAAGGATAGGACCAGCGTGACTCCTTTGGTGTTGTTACGATTGTGGTTGTGTTATCCTGTGAGAGCGTACATGTGTTATTCGTAGGTAACGATATGTTGTTTATTTGAGCTATCACGGTTATGATTTCGTGCCTTTTTAGTAAGATTTTCTTTTGTTCGTGAGTAGAGCCGATTTCGTTTTGTTAAGTTTAGTCCGGAACGTTGTAGACAGGTCGCACTGTCTGGTGGCCTCGTAAGTGTCACGTCGGTTAGTTGACATCTGACATCGCTACATTTTCGCTACTTTTCCTGTGCGCGTGTAGTGAGCAGCTTTTATTTTGTTTGGGAATGTTCTCGTACCTTTTTGAGCTATCATAGATAGGGATACCATACTTTTCTGTGTCTTTATTATATGCTAGAATTTAGAGCTGAAGTGAGCAGCCGTGTTTTTGTAGCCTGTTATATTGTTTCTGGAAAATTCATGTTAATGAGTTTCGGCTGCGCGTTTCGTTCTGGTTGTTTGAGTTCATGATTTCCGTAGAAGATTCTAGATTTTGATAGTGTATATAAGGAGGACTGATCCAAATGATAGAAGCGCTTTACAAGAACGCCTGCAGCGCGGTTCTACTTAACAATCAGTCAGGCGAGTTCTTCAGGACGACGATCGGTGTCCGTCAAGGATGCCTGCTCTCTCCTGTCCTTTTCAACATATTCCTGGAGAAGATCATGCAGGAAACCCTCCACGACCACCATACTTCAATCTCTATTGGTGGCAGATCCCTGTGCAATCTTCGATTCGCAGACGACATTGACCTCATGGCAGGCAGCAATAGTGAGCTCCAAAACCTGACAGACAAACTTTCAAGTAGCGCAGGGTCTTATGGCATGGAGATCAGTACGGATAAAAGCAAAGTGATGATCAACACCACAAGAGACAGCAGCAGCAATATTCACATGAATGGCCAGAAGCTAGAAGAGGTCAATAGCTTCAAGTACTTGGGAGCCACCCTGTCCAAAGACGGTAGTTGCATAGCAGAGATCCGTATCAGGATAGGTACAGCAACATCCGCAATGGCCAGGCTGGACAGGATATGGCGAAGTAACTCCATCAGCTTCACCATCAAGTACAGGCTTTACAAGTCCCTCGTAGTGTCTATTCTACTCTACGGCTGTGAGACTTGGACACTGCTTGCAGACTCAGAAAAGAAAATCCAGGCCTTTGAGAACAAGTGCCTGAGGAAGTTGCTCCACATCTCGTACCGCGAGCACAAGACCAACGAATATGTACGGAGCATCGTCACTTCCCTGGTGGGCCCACATGAACCCCTTCTGGCAACTGTGAAACGGCGCAAGCTTGCTTGGTTTGGCCACGTGACCCGACACAACACCTTGTCCAAGACCATCCTCCAAGGCACTCTCGAAGGAAGTCGTCGGCGAGGTCGTCGGAGAAAGAGTTGGGTCGCAAACATAAAAGAATGGACCGAACTCGAGATGCCAGACTTGCTTGCCACCGCCCAAAATAGAACTCAGTGGAGAGCACTGTCTGTTGCTGCTGCCTTTCAGTCCCCCCAACGCCCAGTTCGGGCAAGGGACTGATGATGATGATATAAGGAGGGCGCTGGGAAAGCCCGTTGGTACATTGTCTTGCTTTGTCAGTTGTAGAGATACGCAGTTTATTGCGAGAGACGCTGTGTATGAGAAACTTTGAGTCGTAGTGAGGACATCGCAGAAGAGACTTTGTATTCAGTAGTTTGTGCATTTGAGAGTGCATTATTGTGTGGATATCGCATCGCTGAATTAAATATTGTTGGAACTGTTACTCCAGTTTTGTCTACATCCTTAAGCCACGGTTGACGGATTGCAGCTGAACGAGGTTTACTTTAAAGAACTCTACGTGCGTGTGTGTCTGGTTTGTTTATCATACTTCGACTATAACTCCACCACGTAACAGGTGTCATTTAGGGTTTTTTGGTCCAAATACTGGATCTGTATGGGAATTAAGTAATGAGTGCTGTGCTAGCATTCCCAGATGAAAGAGAACCCATTGTAATCAGCAGGCTATTGTCTTGTGACATACATAACACGACCCAAGAGAGACGCAACTTTCTCTGTGGTGATGGTATAGCAATGAGAGAAACTCAATATGGAGCCATAAGGTCTTAACGCTCTGGCTGTTTGTAGCGTTTTTCGTCATGGTGATTCCCACAGGAATCACCACATTGAAAATTGATGCATTTGTAAGGCTACCCCACACAAGGGATGATAACAGGTTGTCACTTTAACTCTTTTCATCCTGATACACTTTTGCTTGAGATAAATTTGACTGTGATAGTGGTGTCAGAAAACCTTGGCACATGAGGGGCCAAGCGATTATGGCGCAACCCTTGAACTAAAATGGTAGATTTATCTCCTAATCTGCACTAGTCTTCACAGAACAATAAGCGAAGTTTGAAAATTCAGCCTCAGAATGTAATGGGTTAAACAGATATCTTAACCCATTACATCATGAGGCTGATTTTAAAAAAAAAAAAATGCTTACTGTCCTGTGAAGGTTACTTTACAGAGCTGGAAATAGATCAACCGTTTAGTTTAGCCTGAGGCGCCAAACTATTCTGGCACAACCCTTGAACTATCAGTCAAATTTATTTCAGGCAATGGATGAAAAGGGTTAAAAACAGGGTCATCTAAGTAACGGTAACAAATCCATAGATGGTGGGTGAAGCAGGCGGTCACCCTGACTGGTTTGATTGTATATGAGTTGCCATCAAAGGAGTGCATTACAGTTTTAGAGACAGATTAACCCACCTAGCCCTGACACACTAAATCAGGAGATGGATGGACCATGATCTTGATAATTCAAGGGTAGTGATGGTGGTTGATCCATCTCCTGTAGCTGGTACATAGTCATCAGGTGACACCTAAAATATTTGCTGCCATATGTTTAACTGGGTTAACCCTTTTAGCCCCAGATCTCTACAGTAGGAGATGACTTGACCATGATAATTCAAAGGTAGTGTAAGATTAGCTTGGCGCCTAATGTAGCACTAACCTTGAATTATCATGGTGAAGCCATCTCTTGCAACACCTCCAAAATTTGAGAAATGGGACCTTGGGGCTAAAAGGGTTAAGTAGCATGCATGGAACCATAAGGTTAAAATACAATGAAGCCTGTGTAATAGACTATCAGAGAGTGGTTGCTTTAGACAGGTTTAACTGTGTACAAATTGTCCACCAAAGACTGCATAACAGTTTTGGAGCCAGATCGACCATAGGCAAGAGGTGTAGGTCCTCATGAGCTGCCGGCAACTGTGGGGGCTTGTGAAGATCTATATCACTTGCAGTTGGGTGGTGGTCACTTTTTCTCAGCAATGTAATGGTTAATTGTACATTTGTAGTCTAAAGCCACTGTGACTCCCTCGAACTAAGGATGTCAGTGGGGCTGATCAGCCAGCAAAGGGGTACCCATGTATATTCTCATGAGTCAGTTTCCTGGGATCATTACTCAGTCTGTTTGCCATGGTTAACCCATTTAGCCCCGAGTCTCTGCAGCAGGAGATGGATTGACCATGATAATTCAAAGGTAGTGCCAGATTAGCTTGGTGCCTTCAGGCGCCAAGCTAATCTGGCACTACTCTTGAATTATCGTGGTCAGTCCATCCCCTGCAACTGGTATATAGTTGTTAGGCAACACCTCCAAAATTTGAGAAATGGGACCTTGGAGCTAAAAGGGATAAGTTTACCTGAGGGCCCAACAGGTGTGTTGGTGTTGTCAGTGGATGGTAAAGTAAGCTGAGTGGCCCTCTCTTCCCCACCTTTGGCCTGGCCAGATGGAGCCAGCTGTTGCTGAAGGTGGCTGTTCACCTTACTTTTAGTTTGAAATGAGTCAGGTTAGCTCCATTTCAACCGGCTTGTGCATGCAGTGCTGTTTACAGTCTCTTGGCTTGACTTCGCGAACGAAGATTCTATAGGGCTTGCCCACGTCGTCTGCAGGCATTTTCGTGGCTGCGGAGGCCAATCCGGGACAGGCAGGTACGACCGCAGTGGCTGCAGGGGAAGGTCTGTTCAGGGTTCTGAGTTACGACAGCTCTGTTTTTTCTTCTGAGCCGCTTGTCCTTAAGGTTAGCTCTGCGAGAGTCCTCAAAGGAGACGGCTGCCTTGTGAATGGTGGAGCGCCAGGTGTCACGGTCCGCAGCAAGCGAAGACCACTGGCGGTGGTCGATTTGGCAGGCACTAAGTGACTTCTTGAGACCGTCTTTGTATCTCTTCTTTGGTGCCCCTCTGTCTCGGTGTCCAGTGGCGAGCTCGCCGAACAGAGTGATCTTGGGTAGGCGATGATCCTCCATCCTGGAGACGTGCCCCGCCCAGCGAAGCTGTGTCCGCAGCAGCAAAGCCTCGATGCTCACAGTTTCCGCCTGTTCAAGGACCTCGACGTTGGTGACATAGTCACTCCAGTGAATGCTGAGGATGGTACGCATAACAGTTTACAGTACCTTTGGCTGAATGCATAAGGGGGTTACAGTGCACTAGTACCCCAGTGTGCAAAGGTCATCGGGGCGCTGTTGGCCCGTACGCGGGCCAACGGCGGCCGACGTAGGCCCGATGGCCTTTTGTGCATTGGGTAGTACACCGCTGAATTGAATAGTATAGTGTGGACATGTCTTTGGTTCCTAGATGGATTACTTTCAGTCAAAACTTTATCACAACATTACTTCAAACGTGAATACTGCATGGGTGACGGTCTTCAGTCCTGGGGTCTGTTTCAGATTTTTCAAAATCCCAGACAGCTGAATTTCAGCTTTTTGGTTCATACCTTCAGCCAGCCTATTCCATCTGCAAGAGGCATGGATTCTCATGAAAATTTATGCCTCTTGCGAGCCTAGCTCAGCTAAGATTACACCCACAGATTGACTTACTCAATGGAGTGTTTTCAGTGGTTTCAGTTTCGGACTGTCATGCTTAACCCTTTTAGCCCCGGATCTCTACAGCAGGAGATGGCTTGACCATGATAATTCAAGGGTAGTGCCATCTTAGCTTGGTGCCTTCAGGCGCCAAGCTAATCTGGCACTGCCCTTAAATCATCATGGTCAAGCCATCTCCTGCAACTGGTACATAGTCGTTAGGCAGCACCTCCAAAATTTGAGAGATGGGACCTTGGGGCTAAAAGGGTTAATACTGCAGCATGGCCTAAGGAGATGGTTTGCTAGTGTACATCAGGCTAATTATATATTATATGGTCAAGAGTACGACTGGGTGTCTAATGGTAAAATCTACACCCTCCCTCACAAAACCTGCTACAAAATTATCAGAAGTGGTCAGATGAAACTAAGGCATACATTTTGTAGGGAAATGGATAAGGTTTCCAGTGATACTAATCTTTGGGTGACCACAGAAGAATTTGGAACATTATCACAGTTTTTATTTACCAAATCCGAATTATAGCTTGAGAACAAAACGTGACACATTTTACACATGCTCCATGGAACTCAGATTTTCGAAGGCATGCTGCACTATGAAAAATCACTGTTACTGTCACAAGATGTTTGCAATGTTGGCCTAAATTACCATTGAGTTGATGATTTTCTAGAGCAAGTTGCTTTTGCATAATTCACCATAATATAAGAGCCTGCTTGAACATAACACGTGTTGTAAATTTTGTCAGCAGAAATCATACCACTATAACAAATTTTGACAAATGGTTAATTATTAAAACTTATGTGTTATTTTGTAGAGTAGAGTATGTACTTTGTATTTATGATGAAAGATTTGTGGTTCTTACATGGAAAATCAGATGATCCAGTTTTGAAGATTTGTACTCAGAATGGTGTAAATGTTAAGTTATGTTCAAACAGTTTAGGTACTTATTTATCTCTACTAATCTGTTGTTTTTGCTGAAGACAATTGGTGTAGTGATTTTTATCAAGGTTTTGAAGAGGATGCATGAGTGATAGATGAAAGAAACCCTTTACGAGGTTTACAGTATGCGTCCAAATTTGGGTGTAAATTGTTATGTTTAAGCAATCCAGCAAACTTTATAGATATATATTATTTTCTTTTCACTTATTCTGCAATAATTCTATAGTAGGACTATACTTATTTAGACAAGACCTTGGTAGGCCCAAAAATACCTAATTTTGTTCAGTTGAAATAATTTTATTGTATTGTTTTCTGCGTGCTGGCGTGTAAATGTTATGTTCAAACCAGTAGGCACATTTTTTTTGTTGAAGGGTAAATTTTGTTGCAAATCATATAGTAGATGATGCCAACACATAAAAATAGTTATGCACATGCTGGTACACAACACATTTCAAACTCTTTTCAAATTTTCCTCATGAACATAACTTGACACAACTTTGTGGGATGTAAAGTTACGTTCAAACATTTATCACCTAAAATCACAAAAATCACTTTATATAAAAAACTACCAATAGCTGAAAAGATTCCGTTTACTTTTATATAATGATAAAGCATGTGATACCTTCTAGGAAAAGCATTTTTGTTTTTTGTTTGTACATAACTTTACACCATCAGTACATCACATGCACTGTGTAAAGTTATGAACAAACACCAATTTCATTTCTTTGGCTGTCCTGCAATAAAGTAGGTAAGATAACCAGATAAATCTATAAAATATGAATTTCAAGACCTATAAAATTTTAGTGACTGCAAAACAAGATAATGTCACAGCTTTTGCTCATGAACATAACTCTACGTCGTGTCATGTTACGTTCATGCAATGATGATTACATTTCCCGTTGTGCATTGAAATTTTACATTAACCTTTATGCATGCACTCTCTTAATATTTATCATCACAAACATCTTTCAAATCTGCATTTCATAACTCTGCACCTTTACTTTTGTGCTTTAGAAAATGGTCCTTTGTCGTCATGTTATGTTCAAACACGCCATGTCATTATTTTTTACCTTTCTATTTCATGTTTTTGTCATGAAATCATGTTAGTGCAAATGTCATTCTTCTTGTGTACACTACAGGCAATCAACAAATTTCTAAACAATTCTACTTGTCAAGTTACAAGGCAAATGTGTGAATGTGACCGTGTAAAGTTATGTTCATGCATCCTCTTTTCTGTCTTTTTGCTTCTGTTTATGTAATTATGATGGACTAACAAATGAAATTTTACCAGAACAGTATGCACACTCCTTATAGGTGAAAGCAGGCTCAATGATAGTGTCTTCTTTAGAGACTTCTCTTGAATAATCTTAAGATTTTTCCTGTGTGCAAGTCAGAAGGTGTAAAGTTATGCACAAACACTTGAAAAGTTGCAACAGCCCTCTTTGAAAATCACATAAAACATCACTAGTTTTATATAATGGCTGTGCTTGTTAGTGGGATTGGTATGCATACTTATTTTTTCCCAAGAGTTTGTGATTTGCCCTTGTGAGACCAAAAATATATTTGAAGGTGTAAAGTTATGTTCAATCTTGTGAATGTAATTGAATTTGTGCCAAATCTCGGCTCAGTTTGTAAAAATTGACTTATTTTCTATTGGAATAATTAACAGCAGATAAAAGTCATCTAGTGTAGTCATTTTTAGCTTACAGAAGCTGTATTTGATTGCACAAGATAAAAAAATGAGAATAACATTGCAGTGAAGATGTATTGAACAACTTTGTCAGTATTCAGAACTATGTAAACATTATTTGTTCAATTGGCTTTTGCACTTAAATTATAGACTTGTTTCTGTGCATTTAGCATAATATTTTAAAATTAGTTCTCCAAGTAGAATTAAAATTAGTGGCTTTTAGAAATTATGGTGTAAAGTAATGTTTAAACAGTTTTTATGGCATAAAAGGTTGCATTTTCCACTAACACACTTTATTTATAGACATAACATTTATTCTGTTTGGGAAACATACTTTGAAACATACAAATGCAAAAAATTGCTTACAGCTTGTGCTTGTGAATTGGTAAATGTGTGACATTGTAAATGTTATGTTCAAACTTTAAACTTCAAAGTTCAATAACAACCAAACTGCAAATAACATAAAAATTTTACTTAGTATCAATGTTTATGTATGCAAAGGTACATCAGATTTATACGAAATATTAAAATTATTTTGCTTTTGAAAATGCAGGGTGCTTGTCACACCATTTGGACACCCAGTCGTACTCTTGACCATATATATATATATATATATATATATATATATATATATATATATATATATATATATATATATATATATATATATATATATATATATATATATATATATATAGTCAGTACTTTTTCATACTTCTGGACCGCCCATTAGGTCAATAAACCAGACTGGTTGTCTCCCTCAGTTCGCTATAGCTATCAGTGGTAAGGAATCGAGGGAAACAACCAGTGTGATAAACCACTGTACATCAAGAAAAATTGGGTCCCCTGGCATTTTGGTATCTAAAAGTTGACTTTGTCATAACAAACCAGATAGGTGAGGCTAGCGCTGGTAAAACAGTACACATACAAAGGGGAATTACTCAGTGCTGGACATACAAACTGTTAGATCCCCCGCCCCCGCCCCCGCCCCAGCCCACAGAAAAATAGGCAGTTAAAGAACAAGATGATCATATACACCCATAAATGGATGTTTCAGGTCAAGCCTTTAACCCATGTCTTTCTGGAACTGTAGGAAGTAGGCAGAAACACACACAAACAAGAAGGTACACTACTAAATTTATGTTGTCGGGTAAATACCCAGAAATCCCACAGTATATGCACAAGACAATACACAACAATGTAATGATACAAATTTTGCCTGGAGTTATAAAATACTCACAAACTAGACTTTGTCCTGTATGGAGCACAAGGCAAAGCTTCTCACATATTTCCATGCTAACTGGCTGTGTGGTTGACAGTACTTTCCCACTACACAATGTTTTCCATCAGTTGAAATTTTATTTGGAACTTTGAGCCATAATAATGGGGTGCACGCACCTTGAACTAGAGCAGTCCTTCGTTAACCCATATAACCCCAAGGCTGCATTTGTCAAATTTTGGAGGTGTCACCTAATGACTGTACCAGCTGCAGGAGATGGATCGACCTTGATAATTCAAGTGTAGTGTCAAATAAGCTTGGCACCATCAGGTGAAAAGTTAGTCTGGCATTTCCGTTGAATTATCATGGTAGATCCATCTGCTATATTGTGTTGGGGCTAAGAGGGTTACGATTGTACCATCTGCAAGAGGCATAGACGTAAAGTGCACCCTTGTAGCTGCAAGGATTCGTGGAAATCTGCTGTTCTTGTTCACGTAGATCAGCTCTATTTATTGCAGTGTGTTTCGACAATACATTAGTGTGCATGCACATTCGACTACGGGAACGCTGTTCCTTTTCCATACCCTTCTACACCTGCAATAGTTAATATGTTCACACGAGCCCCAGCGGCCGCAGGGGCTTCTGGGAATCTATGCCTCTTGCTGATAGCCATCAGCAGGGCCCATCTGTTACACAAACTGAGGGTGTTATGTGGTACAGTCAAAGCACACAGCTGATTGCTTTACATGCCGCAACTGTCAGATCGGCCGATAATGCTGGACCAGTCGGATAGTCATGGGGGAGATAATGTATGTGCTAGCGGAATGACAGAGCCATAGCACGGGCTGTAGTAATTAGGATGATTAGCACTGCAGCTTAGCCTCATCAGAATCGTTGTACAAACAATACTGGCAAGCCTCGGCGTATCGCAATACCCGTGAGCCATGAACTCATACCGCTGTCATGTTATTGCAGCGCAGAATTTGCATAATTTGCATGGAATCGCGAAGAAAAACCACACGGTGAGCAAAATGTCCTTGGGTCGACGTCAGCCTTTGCTGGGGGCTGTGCGCGTGCCAACAAAGGCTGACGTCGACCCCGCCCAGGACCTTTTGCTCACCAGGCACCCCGGTGCGAGCCAGAGACCAGCGCGCGCTATTTCCGATGCCAGCTGGAGCAAGTAATACTGAGGCTGCCTGTTGTCATCGACATGGATACTGAGGGATCGTGTCCCTTTATTGTATAATTTATTAGGTACATAGTGCTAATACCGGTTATGCATGTTGATCAATAGACCTCCACAGAATTGTACCTTTGCCTGGTAACTGACATGGTAACATTTTCAAGCTTGGGAGTATGACCAAGTTGCTGCATGTCTTGGTCTGTGATTTTGGATTTCGTAGCCTCAGCCATAAGGTTCAGCTTAAATGATCACTGCACAGCTTTTGGGCACATCCTGGAATGGATTTATATGCACAGTTGCCAGAGATGAAACGAAGCACTTGGGGCCAGGTGCGTGAGCGAGCTTAGTCTTGCACCAGCCACTAAGCAAGGCGCACCTTGCTTAGTGGAAGGTGCAGGACTAAGCTCGCTCATGCAACTGGCCCCAGATCGTTTCAGCTGGAGAGAGGACACAACCAGAGTTGCCAGGCTTATCGGTTGCTACGTCTGAACTGTCGTGGTCCATCTGTCTCCTACTGTATTTGGTCCAGTGTGTTTGAGCTAATAATACATGTAATGATAATGACAAATTTTTCAGCGCTAATGCCACCAAAACAGTGAGTCTGAGTGTGTTGCAGTGACTGCTAAACTGTACACATATGCACATAACCCATAGAGGAACTAAGCTACACTGGAAGAAGGGAGAAAAAAGAGGGGGGGGGGGGGGGGGGGCGGTGAGTGTCTTAACTCATTCTACCCCAGACACACCACAGCAAGATAAGGATCGACCATGACAGTTCAAGGGTGATGCCAGAATAGCTTGGCGCCTATGGGCGCCAAGCTATTCTGGCATCACCCTTGAACTATCATGGTCGATCTGTGTCCTGCACTGCAATGCAGTCTTCAGAGGACATCGGCAAAATTTTGGGATTTCGGTGTTGGGGTTAAACCCCTTGCCCCCCCACCTGGGTCTGCCCTGGGTGACTTGGGTGAGGTTAACTACTTTTTAGTTCCCAGGGTCACCTTGCTCAGCCTCACAGGGTGGGTTTCCCCCTCTTCTGGGGCATGTGTTTCTGTCTACCCTTGGTCCATTCACCTGTATTTTCCTTTTTTAAACTCTCCCTACTGTCTGTGCTGCCTGTAGCTCTTGATATTGGATGTGTGTTGCTAAATGGTCTTCGGTTTATTTAGCGTATGAGACCGGCTGGCGACATACATTCAATATTCTGTTTAGGGTTTTTTCACAAGCAGTGCAGGCACATCCTGAGAAAGTCTTTTTGCTGTCGGGACGTTAAGCAATGTACAACCAACCTTAAACCCCTTGCCTACCTATAAGCTTTTTCTTTTTTTGTGATTGAAAGTGCCACTATGATGGTGCTACATGTCAACAATAGGATCAGCATGCTGCAGTTATTTTGGCAAAAGTCAGTATTAGAATGGGTCTGTGGTCTTTTGTTTACCTAAATCAATTTCAGCTGTTGCTCAGATTGATGGTGTCATAGTGTTTAACCCATTTAGGCCCCACGCACTACAGCAGTATGCACTACATGGGTCAACCATGACATGGATAGTGCCAGATTAACTTGGCTCTACCCCTTTGAATTGTCATGGCCACGCCATCTCCAGCAACTGGTACACAGTTGTTAGGTGACATCCAAAATATGGGAAATGCAGCCTTGGGGTTAATAACACCCATGTGCATGTGGCCATCAACCCATTACGTCATGAGGCTGATTTTGTAAAAATTGCTTATTGTCCTATGCAGGCTACATTACAGATTAGGAGATAGATCAACTATTTTAGTCCAAGGGTGGTGCCATAATAGCTTGGCGCCAAAGGCGCCAAGCTATTCTGGCACCACCCTTGAACTATCGGTCAAATTTATTTGAAGCAGTGGGTGTAGTGGGTGTATCAGGATGGTAAGGGTTAAATCTACTGGTGGCTACAAGCACCAGGTAGTTAAAGCACTCTTGTAATGTACCCACTCAAGTTCATGCTCTGCTGAAAGTTATTAACCTCTTCACTGCGGAGGAAATAGTGAACAGCAAGAGATATACGCGCACATATCCTCATGATCCACATCGGGGTCTGTACCTCTTCCTCACCCTGCTTTGTATCCATGTTTCTTGGATGGATGGGGTTCTTTGGCTTTGAGTTTACAAAGATTTCAGAAGCACACTTGGTGACCACTGGTTTTGAAGGGGTTAAAATGGTTCTATTGTAGTGTTCTGAGAACAAAAGAAATGGGACACTTGAATCGTGGGAAACGCTCCAGTGTTTTCAATGATTTGAATGGTGTGGCATTTATTTTGCTCCTTCCGACACCGTATACATTACATGCACTTTTATTTGTGGCTTAGGCAACCTAACATCCCACTGATTAATAATGGATATGTTGGGATAGGTGAGACCACACCCTGCTCTCCGTCCATTCTCATTTTCAGAGACGTTATCAGATAGCAGTACACAGGATTTCCCCTCGAACTGGTCTAGGGGTAGATAAGTACCTACTCCTCTTTCTGGCATACATCATGTATATATATTTTTTTACATTAGCTGCATTTACATCCTCAGATTGAGGGAGTCCCCTAGGTGCAGGCTAAGGCTAGCTTAAACTGGTCCCCTCTCTTGGTCAGTACAGCGAATTAACCTTCCCAACTGCAAGACCCCATTTCCTAAATTTTGGAGTTGTCACCTGACAACTGTGGATGGACCATGCTAATTCAAGGGTAGTGCCAGATTAGCTTGGCACCTGAAGGGGCAAAGCTAATCTGGCACTACCCTTGAATTATCATGATCTATCCATCTCCTGCAGTAGGGTCTTGGGGCTGAATGGGTTAAGCGAGACCAGCAGTTTGCCACTGTCCATAGTTAGGAAGCCTAAGGCAATTAACAAGCCAGGGACAATTTACAAGCATTTGCACTATAGAGTCAGGTACTGGTGGTAGAGTTTAATAGTAGGCAGTTATGTACATAATTTGGTGTGTATATGGATGAAACCGAGTAAGGTTAGGTTTTTTTTTTTTTTTTTTTTGGGGGGGGGGTGGGGGGGGGGGGGCATTGCAATATCTACACCTTTGTTTTGTATTGTTTTGGCCTTTCCATTATTGATACTGGTTGTTCCACTTGCATTTTCTTACTGGTGGTCATTCATGTCTACATTTGTGTAGCAATCTGTCTTTTTGCTAGGTATTTTTTCATCTTCGGTTAACCATCAACTTCATTATATATTGAATATTTTGTGGATCAGTATAACAGTACTACATGCAGTGTAATATAACATGCATTTCATTCATATCATACTGAGGCTAAAAGCTTCAAATTTGTACACTGCCATATGCAAGCTACGTTATAGTACTTGCAGTAAAGATATAGACCAGTGGCTTTAGTTCAAGGGTGGTGCCAGGATAGCTTGGCGCCTAGAGGCGCCAAGCTATTCTGGCACTACCCTTGAACTATTTTAGTCAAACTTATTTCACACACTGGTGTATTCTGAATGATAAGGGTTAACACACCACCACAGTCATACATTTTAAGTTTATGTTCCATTTTGCTCCAATGCACTACAGCACCGACCATGATAATTCAAGGGTAGCGTCAGATTAGCTTGGCACCATCAGGCGCCAAGCAGATCTGGCACTACCCTTGAATTATTATGTTTGATCGATCTCGCGCAACTGGTACATAGTCTCTGGGTGACACTTCCAAAATTTGGGAAATGCGGCTCTGGCGTCAAGGTTTTTGCAATACCTGGACGTGTGTTTGTTCTGGTCTGTAATTTTTGGACCTTACTTCTTCCAGCTGTTAGGTCCAAAATTACAGACCCAGGGGTGCTGGAAAGAATTGCCAGTGGCTACTAGAAACTCCCGAAATGGTAGGCTGGTGACGTCAAAATTTGCAGCTCAAAAGAACATTTTGATTCGACCTGCGACTGAATTTTGTCATGGGCATCTTACTTTTGATTCTTGATAGCCTGACTGACTACCAGATTTTAGCTTACATCACCGCTGCAGACGGGCACATGGAAGCTACAAGGTCCAGAATCGCATATGGACACACATTTAGCCAGTCCAGACAGGAAGTGTGCCGTCATTATATAGGGCCAATACCGGGAGATAAGCTGTCTCATAGGGATACTGACAGGAAACATTAGCAGCGCCATGACATCCTGCAACCCTCCTCATTTCAAGGGGGGTATGAGGTTTCAGCTATGATAGGAATGATTAGTGGTCCAGTGACACACTGCATTCCTCCTCCGTGTGAGGGCCACAAGTATTTGTCAGTACCTGTAAGCCATTAAAACAGACTGCAGTATTCGTGATCACGTTACTGAAGTGCAGAATTTACGGAGACTTGTGAAGAAAAAATCCCGCGTGGTAAGCAAAAGGTCCGTGGGCCGACATCAGCCTTGCTGGCTCATGCACCGCTGTGCACAAGCCAGTTAACCCTTTTAGTCCCAAAGTCCCATTTCTTAAACTTGGAGGTGTTGCCTAATGACTATGTACCAGTTGCAGGAGATTGACCATGATAATTTAGGTAGTGCGAGATTAGCCTGGCGCCTGCAGGCGCCAAGCTAATCTGGCACTACCTTTTAATTATGGTCAGTCTCCTGTTGTAGGGATTTGGGGCTAAATGGGTTAAGGCTGAAGTCAGCCTTTTCCTCGCGAGACATCTCCCTGGCAGCCAGAGACCTGTGCGTGTTGCCCTTACATATAATATGGCGGTGTACAGGAGGCTGGAGCGTGTATTACTGTGGCTGATGTGTACTGACAGAAAGCATAGGCACAGTGCCTGCGTCCACAGGCACTCATATCAGAGTGGCTTGTTCTCTACATAGACATTTTCATGCTGACAAAGAAGAAACAGAAAAAAATCTTCAGCCATCGGTTGCATTGATCTGCTCATTCTCATGAGCAGATTTAAATAGAGGTTATACAGTTCTAACTCAGACTCCGAAAAGCCTAATCATTTTGATTCGATGGAATGTGAGCGCTCGCTCTTCTCGGTTTCGGTCCCCTTTTTCCAGCAGAGCGGTTTGTTTATAATTGCTGTCATGGCGTCTAATACACTATGGAAGGCAGTCACTGAATCAGCTCGCGCAGCTTCTTCTATGTAAGGACCAGCATAATGATAGAGGCAGGCAAGAGGCAGGATTCTCATTTGCTTTCGCATCTGCGGGCGCCATGAGGATCTATGTTTATTCCAGACAGGAGGTGTTTATCATTGAGTGTATCTCGCACAGTGTGATAGTGATCCTTTCTACAGATGAGAAAAGGCATAGATCCTCAAGCGTCCGCCACACAAGTGACAAGGACTGTGACCCATGAGAATCTGTGCCTAAATTTTGCTTATTCAGTTCACACAATTTTAATTTCCAGGCTGAGTGGGGGGAAGGGAGCGAGATGGGCTATTGTAGTTTGCAGTGAGTTTTAACCGTTTCTTTTGTTTTTCAGTAACCGTACATCAATGACCATATTATAAATGAACACACTTCCCCCCCCCCCCCCCCCCCCCCTCTTTTGTTCTGGTAAAGACAGAGTCGGGTTCACTACGGAATATACTTGAATCTGCTGAGGCACATATAATTCTGAAAACTGAGAAATTTAAAAGCCAGGTTGCAAATTTAAAACATACTGACACAGTTCTGAGACTCCAAAAAGCCTAATCATTTTCATTCGATGGAATGTGAGCTAGTGCTACTGTTTCTGTCCCCTTTTTTCAGCAGAGCGGTTTGTTTATAATTGCTGTCAACGCGTCTATTACACTATGGAAGGCAGTCAGTGAATCAGCTCGCGTAGCTTCTTGTATGTAAGGACCAGCATAATGATAGAGCCAGGCAAGAGGCATGATTCTCATTAGCTTTCGCATCTGCGGGTGCCATGAGGACCTATGTTTATTCCAGACTGACAGAAGGTGCGTATCAGTGAGTGTATCTAATTCAGTGTGATAGTGGTCGTTTCTACTGATGAGAAAAGGCATAGATCCTCAGGAGTCCGTCATGCAAGTTACAGGACTGTGACTCATGAGAATCTGTGCCTAAGTTTTGCTTTTTCAGTTCACACAATTTTAATTTCCAGGCCGAGTGGGGGAAGGGGAGGGAGATGTGCTTATTGTGGTTTGCAGTGAGTTTCAGCAGTTTCTTTTCTTTTTCAGTAACCGGCGTACATCAATGACCATATTATAAATGAACACACTTTCCCACCCTCTATCGTTCTGTTAAAGACAAATTCGGGTTCACTACGGAATATACTTGGATCTGCTGAGGCACACATACGGGCAGATATTTAAAAGCCAGGTTACAAATTAAAAATATATACTAAAATGGGCTTGGATAGGGCTATTATTTGGTTGAGAGCTGGGGACAGTACAAGGCTTTAGCCAGCCTTGAAGGCCGCTTTCATCGGAACTGCCGTCAGATGGTACGCAGAAGGTTCTCTGTTCTGTCTGATGTGCACAGAGACAAATGAACCTATCAAGAAACATTCATTCCACCGTTACTGCATACTTTCACGAGGATAAATATATTCTTGTTTTTACATCAGACGGATGGCATTCACTGCCTAACAATGTTCGCCCATAACCAAAGACAAAACTCCCCAAGAGGCATAGATCTTCATGAGTTCCGCGCAGAGTGCGGGGGCTTGTGAGAAGCTAAATGTACTGTATGTATCTTGGTGGCTAGTGTTGCCTCTATGCTGCTATGTTTACGCAGCTGGGATGAAATCGCGACCACCGAGCCCAAAACAAAACACCCATGGCTGTCAACACGTGCGATTGGACACCGTCCTGTCCCAGCACTGCTGCGTAGAATAGCCGTAGAATAGCGCTATGCTCATGCTCCCTTTAGGTTCACGGCAGTGCAAACTCGAGTTTGGAGACTGTATACATCCCTTGCAGCAGCAAAGGCTCATGAGAATCGGTGCCTGTTGCAGATGAAAGTTTTGTTTGATAGACTATAGAGATAGGGCAGTTATTTCCTGACCGAGCCGCTTCCTGGCTGGTGACATTGTCTTTAATTACAGTTGGACACCAACTCCTGTCGACTTTATGACGTTAACCCCTTCGCTGCCACTGGATGCAGATTGTGTTTTCGAAAGCTTTGTCAGTTCAACGACAGCGATCCCAAGCCCTAAAAAAGACATGAATACAAAGTGGTTTCAGCACGAGGTGCAGATCCTCTTTAGCCCCCGCGGGGCTCAGGATATACCCCCTGTGGCCGTGTGGCGTTCAGTTTTTCTTGTCAATGAAGGGGTTAACAGCAGGGAAAAACACTGATCTCCAGAATACAATAGATCTTAACCTTTTGGCTGTTGGTAGTGCTTTTTGTCTCCATGATTCCTACAGAAGTCATCCCTACAAAAAGTGCTACTGACACCCAGAGGGTTAAAGAACTCTCACCCTGTGGCATGAGGGAAAGACTTGGTTGAGTGGCTGCTTTCTGCTGTGCTTCAAGACGGTCTTGATGGCTTTTAGCCAAAGGTCCCATTTCTCAAATTTGGAGGTGCTGCCTAAGGACTATGTACCAGTTGTAGGAGATGGCTTGACCTTGGTAATTCAAGGCTAGTGTCAAATTAGCTTGGCGCTTGAAGGCACCAAGCTGATCTGGCACTAACCTTGAATTGTCATGGTCAAGCCATCTCCTTCTGTAGGGATCCAGGGCTAAAAGGGTTAATACCTGTGTTCCTCAGTGTGATGCTGAGGTTAGTGTTGGCTTTTATTATTGCCTCTATTCTGTCTCTATGGCAATAATTTTGTCTTCATACTCCCAGAACCAAATGACTTCCATACTATCAAATGGAAATCATTTAATTCTGGGAGTTTAACCCATTACATCCTGAGGCTGATTTTGTAAAATTTGCTTTTTGTCCTGTGAAGGCTACATTACAGATTAGAGATAGATAAACTGTTTTAGTTCAAGGGTGGAGCCAGAATAGCTTGGCGCCTGAGGTACCAAGCTATTCTGGCACCACCCTTGAACATTCGGTCAAATTTATTTCAAGCAGTGGATGTATCAGAATGATAATGGTTAAGAGGCAATACCCCAGTATTTACGTGGAAAAACTAGGGAAATATCACGTGCATGCATTCACACGCACACACGCACCTCCTGTCTGTGTAATCTGATATAATGTGAATAATAGTAAACGTTTAGTTATCATGTTCTTGCCAGTGCAATGAGGGACCAGTACATGAGGACAGGGGAAGGCTTTCTCTGTGTGTTTGCTGTCAACAACCTCAAGTCTTTTGAAGACATCAATCAGTACAGAGAACAGGTGAGTGGACACTCCTGTTGGTGGTGGTTTTTTTTTTTTTTTTTTTTAACCCTTAGGTCGGTAATGTTTTGGATTTTATCGCGATGATTACTGCATGAATCTTCGCAACAAAAACAGCTACCAGTAGCCAAAAGGTTAACGCCTTGATTGCTACTGAAGATACTCCTCATCTTTTCGGCCAAACGGTATCATCACAAGCAGTCGAAGAGTTGTCCCCCTTGTGCATACAGCCTACGGTGCTGCAAACATCTTTATTGACAAATGTACTCGCATTGATTGTTGTTGCTAAACAGACAGTGTAATAACGGGTAGTTCATAGCAGCTGTCACGCGGCACGGAGAGCTGTAGCTGCAGTGACTGTAACAGTAATTTGTTTAATTCATTCTACCCCAGACACCATAGCAAGATAAGTATCGACCATGATAGCTCAAGGGTGATGCCAGAATAGCTTGGCGCCTATGGGCGCCAAGCTATTCTGGCATCACCCTTGAACTATTATGATCGATCCGTGTCCTGCACTGCAATGCAGTCTTCAGAGGGCAACGGCAAAATTTGGAGATTTCGGTCTTGGGGTAGAATGAGTTCACTGTCAGTTTTCTCAATCTTGTGCAGATAAAAAGAGTAAAAGATGCAGATGAGGTGCCCATGGTTTGTGAGTATCTCTTTTGTCACTTTCTTAGGCACAGTCTTCGCTCAGCTTATCTTCACACACACACACACACACACACACACACACACACACACACACACACACACACACACACACACACACACCCCACCCCACCCTCCCCACCTTCACCTTCTTACCACCCTGCCCCCTTCCCCTCCTGCATACATCGGGCATGGGAACTCTCCTCAGATCTGCTATTTTCAGAGGAAAAAATAGTCATTTTGGTGGGGGGGGGGGGGGGGGGGGGGGGGGGGCTTTGCCTGCTTGGACACTCCAGCAGGACATTGCCACAAAACCCCTCTAGGTAGGGATTAGGCCTAGTTTGAGATTAACCCATTTAGCCCTGACATACATTAGGAAATGGATCGACCGATTATTCAAGGGTAATGCAGATTAATAGTGCCCAACTAATCTGGCACTAGCCTTGAATTGTCATGGTCAATCCATCTCCTGCACCAGATACATAGTAAGTGACACCTCCAAAAGTTGGGAAATGTGGCCATGGGGTTAAATGGGTTAACCACTTCAGCAGTTCCCATGCCTGATACATTGCCCATTCAGTCCTAGTATTACAACAAGATAAAGATTAACAGTGACAGTTCAAGGGTGGTGCCAGAACTGCTTAGCAGCTATTGGCACCATGTTAGCCTGAAATCTCATGAAATATAGTGGTGCTGTGATATTCTGGCACCACCCTTGAACTCTCTCCTGTAGTGTAATGGCTAATGCTGTCTTCTTAGGACCGCTTATAAATTTGGAGATTACAACCTCAAGGATTTCTAGTGGCGCGAAGCTATTATGGTACCACCCTTGAACTGTCGTGGTCAGTTGATCTTTTGAGTTATATTGCAGCTTGGAATTTTTTACCATGGTGTGCAATGTGTTAGCGCAGTGTAAGCCTCTTCTGTTTAAATTTGAAATTATCCCATGAAAGCGGTCTGCAAGGAATAAGATAACTATGAGAAATTTGGAAATGGTTTGGATTTTTATTAATCTTTGATTTCCTGACAGAATCTTTGTACATGACAGAATCTCTTTATTTTCCAGATGGGTTTGGTTTTATTGACAAAATCTTGGTTTCTTGGCAAGAATGTTTTTTTTCTGTAAAATAAATCTTGGTTTCTAGAAAGTATTACAAAATCTGATAAATACTTCGGTTTCCTTATGCAAATATTGTTTTGCTTGCAGTGGTAGGAAACAAGGTTGACTTGCCAATCCGCAACGTTGAACAGCGACAGGGAAAACACATGGCTGAGCTCTACCATATACCCTACGTAGAGACGTCGGCTAAGACGAGGCAGGGAGTGGACGATGCTTTCTACACTCTTGTCAGAGAGATCAGGAAATATGTAAGTCCTTATTGTGAGTAGTCAAAGTGCATCATCATCTTTTGTTGAAATAAGATGGTGCCTGTACAAGCCTGGTGGCTTAGGGCCCAGAACCGTCAAGATGATGATGATACAGCAAAACCTTTTATGATATGAGAGATCACCTGTCTTTAAAGACCATCATTTAGGTGGCGACAGCCTTTAATGACAGGTGAACCTTTTTACCTTTCAGTGTTTCTCTGGAGAAAATATGTTTTTTTGAAGACCACTTTTCTTGTAAAAAAGGTCATTTAACGCCAGACACTACACCCCAAATATGAGCTTTTGTCTGTCTAGAATCTGTTTTAAACTGTTAATGTATTTTGATAGGGTTTGGTGAGCTGAGACCAAAAAAGTGGTTTTTGGGTGTGTACGACTCTGTTACCATTGTGGTTGTGTTATCCTGTGAGAGCGTGCATGTGTTTATCGTAGGAAACAATCTGATATTTATTTGAGCTATCATGGTTATGTTTCACGTGCCTTTTTAGTAAGATTTTCTTTTGTTTGTGAGTAGAGCCGATTTCGTTTTGTTAAGTTTAGTCCAGAACGTTCTAGAAGGGTCACACTGTCTAGTGACCTCGTATGTGTGACGTCTAGTAGTTGGCAACAGTTCGTAACATTTCGCTACATTTTGTTTTTCTGTGCGCGTGAATTGAGCAGCCTTTCTTTTGTTTTGTGAATGATCGCAAAATTTCTAGAAGAGTATGTTAGGGGTTACCATGCTTTTATGTGACTTAATTATACATTAGGATTTAGAGCTGAAGTTAGCAGCCAAATTTTTGTGGTGTTTCTAGAGAATTCTTCCTTTGTCAATATTTATGAGTTTCAGCTGCGTGTTTCATTCTGATTGGTTGCGTTGTATGATTTCCGTAGACGATTCTGGAATTTGGTAGTATATATAAGGAGGGCGCAGGGAAAGTGTGTTCGTACATTGTCTTGCTTTGTCAGTTGTAGAGACACGCAGTTTATTGGGAGAGACACTGTGTATGAGAAACTTTGTGTCGCAGTGTGGACATTGCAAAAGAGACTTTGTATCAGTATTTGTGCATTTGGAATTGCACTGTGTGGATATCGCATCGCTGAATTAAATATTGTTGGAACTGTTACTCCAGTATTATCTACATCCTTAAGCCACGTGTGACGGATTGCAGCTGAATGAGGTTTATTTAAAAAGAACCTTACGTGCGTGCGTCTGGTGTGTTTATCATACTACAACTCCACCACGTAACAGACTCCTCGTTGCCCTGGAAACCAACCAAGATGGCCGCCATATACACATTTTAGTACAAATTCAAAGCAATAGATCTCAAACACTACCAAACTTGGAAACAAAGTTCTTTTTTCTGGTGATTCTTTGTCAAAACAACTACATTGTGTCAGAAGGATTTTATTCTGAAGCTGTTGGGGAAAAAAGTTATTCATGATGAAATACGATACATGAGCTGAAAGAGGGAAAATTTCGATTTTGGGGAATTGAATAGCCACAACTTTTTTTTCCCCTTGTGCAATCGCAAAATCCTTCTGACAAAATGCAGCAAAGTGAATAACAATCATAACTGCAAAGTTTGAATGCTGTGCCTATTCAGGTTTATGAGATCTTTTAAAAGATGAAAAAAAGTGAAAATGAGAAAAACAGAGAATAAGGTAAACATCAACCTTTGTCATAATTCAGCTTTATAATCATCAATATGCGAATTATGCAGTATAAACATATTTCGCATGAGAAAATGAAAAGCAAAAGTTTTCTCAGTCTTGGATATATGCATACTGATGAAGTTTCTGCAGGTAAAATGTCAAAGGAAACTATCAGGTGCACAAAGTGTCTGCTGTACTTTGCCATTTCAGATACACCTGAGCGATGTGTAAAACCAATTTTTTTTATCATTTACTGACCAATGCCGACGTCGTGAGCATCTTTCCTCAATTCAAGTTTCTTAGGCGTTGTGGATTTCCCCACCATCCTATCGGCATTTACATTATGAGGCTTAGGAATATTTTCGTTCTCTCTCTCTTTACTCGGGTTCGTCTGCTCGAACACATCTCTCTTTGTCTGTTCAACCTCGCAGCTGCTAGCTGAGCACCATGCAACTTCTTTGAAGCCGTTGGAGACATTTCCAGCGATTACAACTGATGGACTTTGTGAAATAACTGCTGAAGGGATGTAAAAAGTAGAAAATGCGTGATCTGAACTAGCAATTCTCGTATTTTAATCGAGTTGTACGCCATGCGTAATGGTACATTGTGGGACGGTCGGAAAACCCAGAGCCTGGCCGGAAAAACCCGAAGTCGCCTGGAACACTCGGCGCGCTCTGCTCATTGGTCGGTTTTGCAAAATAGTATTATCTCATTAGCATAGCGTCCGTACAAGGAAATCTCCGGTCGTTCGTGACGGCAGTTTCACGCCAATAGCTATTTATAGAGCCTTTGTAGCCTTCAACTGGTTTGTGGATGGGAAAGTAGAAATGGAACCGGTTCGAATGGACCCAAACATGGCGGCGTTCATCTCTCGCAAAGCGGTGTAGTCAGGGTCCAAACATTTGATGTTTTTGAGCAAAAGACGTCGTGAACGCTTGAAAAATTGAGCAGATGCTTCACTTTATTTATTTTTTTACAGCAAATAAAAGGTATTTTTGGATATTTTATGGTTGTGGCCGGATTCTAAGGGGTTCAAACAACCCAAAAATCCACTCAACCCAAAAACACTAAGGAACACCCAAAATGACTTTTTGGGGTACCGTGTCTGGCCTTAAAACAGGTTCTGCTGTAGAGAATACCACGTACGTGTATATGCTGGTCTGAGATTTTGGACTGTAAGATTTTTTTTTACACAGCTAGACATTTTGTGACCATGTAATACAGTTATACTAAAAATTGTCATAGCATGTGCCTTTAAAACATTATTTTCATTCCTTGGCTGGCCTCAGATTTGGATGTCCTGTTTACTGCAGAGTATACATGCATGTATAGACTACACCTTTCTTTGTTTCTTTTAACATTCTTGGTTAAAATATATAAATTTTAAATCTTTGTGTGTCTGTGTGCGTGCGTGCGTATGCATGTGTGTGTGTGTGTGTGCAGAAGGAAAAAAAGGGCAAGAAACATCCTAAGGGCAAGAGGCCACGGAAGGGTAAGGGCGCGTCGTGCGAACTATTATAACAACATGTCAGGCAGCAGATCCGCCAGTTTTCCACATCTCTCTCTCACCAGGCTGCGACCCAGTCAGCTTCTGCCGCTGCAATGTCTTTTTTTTTTAAAACTCATGTTCACCTATTTACTTCTTCACTGCCAGAGGGCTCAAAATTATGTCTTTCAGAACAGGGCAAATTCAAGACGGATTCATCCTATCAACCCAGGAAACATGGATCATCATCATGGATATGTCTAGGGTCAGCAAGAGGCAAAGAACCTCATGAGCCCCTGCATCTGCGGGGGCTCGTGAGGTTCTTTGCCTCTTGCAGATGGGTGGTGTTCTCGTTTTTCTGGCAGTGAAGGGGTTGATGACTTTGTCAACTTTGGGACAGTTGGGAGGTGCAGGACGTGAGTCGGGCATGATAGTTCAAAGGACAGGCTAGATTAGTTTGGCACCTTGCCAGGCACCGAGCTAATCTGGTACTGGCTTTGGGAGGCATCAGTGAAGACTGCAGGGCATAGATTACTGGCAGTAACCTTGAACTAAAATGGCTGATCCATACGTGGTTGTGTCTCGAAGATGAATCATTAAGACCACTTATGGATCAAGGCTGGCTACTGGTGCGTTGATGGCTCTCAATTTTATGATGATTGCAGTCATGTGCCAACTTTATGATTTGCAGGTTTGGTGGAAGTAGTCAGAGTGGCTGTAAACAAAAATGGAAAATCAGCTGAGCTTTGAAATGTGATTTTTGTAAGTGAACTTTGTACAGAAGGGCAAAATTGAAAATAGATCCAGATCCGATGTGAAAATTTCAGCAGTGCTTTTGAATGACATGTAGAAGAATGCCTAAGCATGCAACAAACTTTTTACTAGAATGGTTTTACTCTCTGCATGCCTTTTATCTTTTTTCCTCGAAATATCTGAAGAAGAAAAATTCCTTTGTGAAAAATTATCTACCCAGGTACTCTTAAGTGTGTTTTAGACCCTGACAATTTCCTCTTTTTAACTTATTTAGAAAGTGGAGACCTTGAGCCAGTCCCACATAGCAAGAGACAGATTCACATGAGCTCCTGCAGCTGTATTGGCTCATGAGAATCAATGCCAATTGCAGATGTAAGGGTCGAATAAGGTGTCTTTTGAGGTTTGATTTGAATGAGCTTTCCATGCTCAGCTGACAGATGAGAAGGCAGAAAAAATAAATTTTGTGACAGATGCCTGTCAATATTTGTGAATATTACCTATTTTAAAATTCTCTGACTGTCAGTAAAGCGTATTGTCAAGGTGATTCCTGCAGGAATCAGCTTGACAAAAGCACTACTGACAGCCAAAGGCTTAAAGGCTGAAGAATGATTTCCTCACAACACCATGTGTATTCAAGTACATGTAGTTTATATTGAAAGTGCTTTTGATACATAATTTGTTAATCTGCGGATGTCCAGTGATGCATTGTTTTCTGTGTTTATAGGTGATAAAATGCACAGTCTTGAAACTTGATGTGATTGTTTTTACCGCTGATAATAAATCATGAAGGAATTCCCAAAACTTCTGTGAACATTGTCTTCACAGCCCGGTAGGCTGTTTTAACCATCTTGTGCATATAGCCATCGGTACTGTAAACAGTACTGGTGGCTCTGTACATCGGAAGGTTAACCCATTTAACTCCACAGCCCAAAATTTTGGTGGTGTCGCCTAACGACTGTGTACCAGTTGCACGAGATGGATCGACTGATAATTTCAGGCGCCAAGCTAATCTGGCACTACCCTTGAATTATGGTCAAGCCATCTCCTGCTGTAGTGATCCGGGGCCAAAAGGGTTAAGCTGCAGGCCATAAGGTCTAAAATCACAGACCAGTGCACAATGAACTGTGATGATAGGACCAGGCTTGGTGAACCTGCAGTGTTTGTTTCACTTGATATGCATGGGAAATATTGGTGTGATTTATGATTTGCTCAAGACATACATGCATCTAACAGTGAAATGGTGTTTTGTAAAGGTTTTTCATAGCAGCTAGACTGGACATGGAAGTTGATGTATGGTGAATATGAAATTCTTTTAACAACAAACCTTTGAAAATATTAAATTAACTATTCTTTAGGAAGGGATACTAGCCCTGGAGGCTTAGATATTTTGCCTCAGAAATCACGCAAATTTTACTGCATAGTCTGTCAGCTGTTCATCAGATGTCTGTCATGCGTTTTTCAGAGTTTTTATAACAAAGATAATACTGTAATGTAGATTTTTTTTTTTTTTTTTTTTTTTTTTTTTTTTGTTTGGGGGGGGGGGGGGGGGGGGGGTGGCGTTGCATGTTGCCAGAACTGCACGTCTAAAATGAGATGATGCAGCAGACTTATTGTTTTAGGCGCCTGACAGCTGCTAACATTGTGCATGTACACGCACCCTTAAATTTGTGATGAACGAATGACAGTGTTTCGGGTAATGGAGAGATTGTGTTTATGCACGTCTGATAACTGTTGCTTTTTTTTTTTTTCCAGGAAAATTCCTTACAAATTGTACACACTTTCTTCACCTCATGTTTGCATTGCTTGAATGTGTGTGTGACTGCTCACGTACTTGCCAGTGTTAGTCTGCTTTGTTGAAGCGATTAAGAAACTGAAATCTGTGGCTAATTTGTGAGATGATGAATTTTGATTTAACCCTTGAACTTCCACAGCTTTGTTTAGCATGTAAACATTAATTTTGTCACTTGTGACGCAGTTGTAGACCTACTTGTGATGATTCCCCCCATTCCCTCAGTGAGGACATAAATGGAGCTGATCTCTTGGCATGAGGCATGAATTCTCATGAGTCCCTGCAGACTACAAAGACTCGTGAGAATATATACCTTTTGCAGATGAACATGCCTGGATGAGTGACCGAACTCTTAATTTGGCAATTGTGCCATTTATATTTCTGTTTCATTTCTCTGAACATTAGGGCAAATAAACTATGCAGCAGCGGGCCGTGGGAGTTACAGTGGCCATTGGGCCGACTTCGGCCGGATGGCATAGGCCATTGCATTGGATGAAGATCAAGAGCTAGTGACATTGATGCGATTAGAATGAGCACATGGAGCCCTTCAGGCGAGGTTCTCAAATTTGGGAGCTCTCTTCTAAAGACTGGTACATGCCATTCAGGAGACAGATTGACCCTGATAGTTCAAGGGTGATGCCAGTGTAGCTTGGCGCCTCAGGGCGTTGAGCTACTCTGGTGCCACCCTTGAACTATCAGGGTCGATCCCGATCATGTTGTGTGTGACAGGGCTGACTGGGCTAAAAAGCGACTGCACTTTAGATAGATCATGTATATTGGTGGATTCCATGTGATACTGATACCCGCCAAAGGGATGTCTTGGTGAGAATTTATAACCACTGTATATTTAACATTTCTATTTTCTACAATCAGGTTTTGATGTTATTAGTTTACAAAGTGTTTCCAATATCTTAATTTTTTTTTTTTCAGAATTTAGAGTTTTTTCTTGCTGTGGTGACAAAATGAAACATGTCTTAACTCACTGATTGCAGATACGCAGCAAACAAAGTTGCCATTCACAAAATGCTGTATATGATGTTAATTTTCATAACATGCTTAATTAATGTTAACCTCATTTGCTGGGTATTGATATTTCAAGTAAAGTCTCAGATGATTTAATGGGAATTGCTCCAGGCAAGAAAGGGTTAGTAGTTTGCAATGTCTTTATGAACGTTCTTTAACCCATTCAGCCATGATGCACTACAGCAGGAGATGGGTCGGCCATGATAATTCAAGGGTAGTGCCAGATAATCTGGCACTGCCCTTGAATTATCATGGTAGATCCATCTCCTGCGACTGGTGCAGTCATTAGATGACGCATCAAAAATTTAAGAAATACAGCCGTCAGGCTGAATGAGTTAAATGTCTGACAATAATGCTGGACAAAAAGGCTCACTTAGCTTGTCCAGATTGACTGTCATAAGTGAACGACTTTTCTTCTTCTCTGTCCGCGAGTTGCACTGATGCGCACAAGGGGCAGTAGAAAACCCCTGTCACATGTGCCTACTCTGGATTGTATTAAAGGTTGGAAAGTCTTAGCTGAGGCAAGACAACATTGTAAAACCGTTGTATTGGCAAGTTTTAGCAATCAAATCATGGCTTGGAGGAGATCGCATTAAGTGAATTTTGACTATTGTTTCTTGTGTTTCCACACATCCGTGATCATAGTGAAATTCTACCATGGAAAGTCTAAACTATTATTTCATTTTATGTGTTTCCATGATCATAGTTCATATATACTAAAAATTTAATTTTGTGGCCACTTTACCATATTCTCTCATTGGTTATGGGCAATGCTTTTATACAAACATGTACACAAGGTATGTTCTGAGAACTATAATGAAAATGCACTTTCATAGTGAAAGCCATCGGAAGTCCCATTAATAACATTTGTACAGAGAGAACAGCTGTGTTATATTATATTACATACTTGTACAGAGCTCTTGATTTATTGTCATCTTTTACTGTGTGTGTAACCCCTTCATTGCAGAGAAAAACTGAACACCACACAGCAACAAGAGGCATAGATCTTCATGAGGATCTATGCCTCTTGATGAAACACTTTTGTGTACATGTTCCTTTGCTGGCTGCGGCTCTTTGAAGTTGTTTTTATGATAATTTCAAAACACAGTCTGCATCCACCGAGAGTGAATGGGTTAATCCCATCATGCATGCAGCCTCTGGATCAGGGGCCAGTTGCAAGAGTGAGCTTAGTCCTGCGCCAGCCATTAAGCAAGGTGCTCCACTATAGCAGAGCACCTGACTTTATGGCTGGCACAGGACTAAGCTCACTTGTGCAGTTGGCCCCAGGACCAGTGGCTGCATGCAAAAGGGTGTTAAGAATGCTCTTCTATTCACGTTTTTTCCAATCATAATGACATAATAAATGAACACTGCGTAACATTATATGGGCAAGATGGTCTCGTGATGTGGAATACACAATACAGAAGCTGTAACGACAGAGGGACATCAGGTACTTTTCCTGTCCTTTTAAGGCCAGTGCATTCATTATTTGTATGTGTACATTGATAATGCCATTGATTCAATTTCTATCCTAGCAAGCAAAAGTAATGCAACATCATTGGAAACACTGAAGTGTTTCCGATGTCGCATTTCTTATGTGTGCAAAAGTAATGCAACACCGATAATGTTGCAGTTATTTTGCTCATCAGCACATATTTATAGTACACCACAGACTGGTTAGGTGTTGGATTTTTGTGATCACAATTGTACTTTCCAACCGAAACAAATGGGTGTTGAAAGGGGTTACTCTAGTGCTGCAATGCAGTGAATTGTAAAAAAAAAAAAAGCTCTTGAACATTGTGCTTGTTGCTTAACCTTTTAGCCCCAAGATCCCATTTCTCAAATTTTGGAGGTATTGCCTAACGACTATGTACCAGTTGTAGGAGATGGATTGATCATGATAATTCAACTGTAGTGCCAGATAAGCTTGTCGCCTTCAGGCACCAAGCTCATCTGGCACTACCCTTGAATTATCATGATCAATCCATCTCCTGCTGCAGGGTCCTGGGGCTAAAGGGGTTAAACCCCTTGTGCTTGCATCCATTAGTACTGTTTGAAAGGAGGCAAAGCACAGACGAAGCTACTTTCCATTAGTACTGTTTGAAAGGAGGCAAAGCACAGATGAAGCTACTTTCCATTAGTACTGTTGGAAAGGAGGCAAAGCACAGATAAAGCTACTTTAATGATGCATATAGAATATTGTGTATGTAAAGTTACTTTGAAGGTACATGATTTACTTTATTTGAATGTTTTTTGGTTTCTGTTCTTCATTGTGAGAGTTGTATGTGTGCCACGTTTTTCATACTTTTTTAATATTAGAAATTATATTTACTGGGTATAAAGATAATATTTGTAATTTTAAATAGATCTATTATAGTGAAATCATTCATCAATCTGTGTGTAGTCAGCTGCCTTGTGGATGTTGCTACCAGTATTGTTACCATAGGGGTGGGGGGGGGGGGGAGGTAAAGCTATTCAGGCACTGTCGTTTACTATCAGATGATCCACCCACCCCACAATTGTTTGAGTTGGAAGTAAGATATTCTGTTCAGATAAATGTACAAATTTATTATCTTGGTTATTGTAATTCACTGTTTGGTCTGTGTGTGTGTGTGTGTGTGTGTGTGTGTGTGTGTGTGTGTGTGTGTGTGTGTGTGTGTGTGTGTGTGTGTGCAAGTTCGTTGGGGTATTTCTGCATTGTTCCCCATTTTATCTGTCGTGTAGCATTTCATTTGTTAAGTTTTCACTCGGACATTTTGTGTCTATCAGAAGTGTACTGTAACTACTCTCCAACATTTGCATGTTTCATTACAAGTATAGTGTACAAACACATTACCAACATTCTCAAGTTCATTATTTTTGTGTTTTAAGAAATGATGTAGTACATCTTGATTGAATTATGCATGTATGTGTAGAGTCTTTATTTTGTTAAATGGGATGTGTGTTAGAAAACTGTAAATATACATATACATTAACTCATTCGAGATGTGCTGCCTCTGGATACGCGGCTTATGCTGCGTATCCGGAGGCAGCACATCTCGAATGAGTTAACGCTCTTGTGCATGTAGCCACCGGTACTGTTGACTGTACCGAGGGCCTCTGCATGTGCAGAAGGTCAACATTTACTTGTCTACCACATGATTTTCATGAATATAGTCTTTTGGTGTTACGAAAACAATACTTTGTACTTCTTTGTAAATTGTTTATCATGTCCTCCTGTTTCATTTCTGAATGGTTGGTAACAAAAACATGTTTTGCTGATTTATTTAATACATCATTTCACCTCCTAAAGAATGTTGTTTGTCGGAACGACTGCCTGGTTAGATTTAACTTCTTGACTGCCAAGATAATATGAACATGATCGAACTGCAAGAGACATAGATCCCTCAAACTGTTATGGGTGCGGGGACCCATGAGGATCTGTGCCTCCTGCATTTGGGTTTACTCTCTGCGCTCTGGGGGTAAAGTGGTTAACCCTTTAGCTGTCAGCAGTGGTTTTTGTTGTGATGATTCCTGCATTAATCATTGCGACAAAAACTGAGTGACAGCCAAAGGGTTCAACCAATTCTTGTACCGGACATTAGCTAGCATAAGGAACCAAGCTTAAGCATGCTTGTGAGAATGCACATATGTACATCTGCAAGGCTCTGGCAGATACATGTACAAAGTACTGGTGGGCAGTTTTCAAGGAAATCAACCCTTTCACCGCCAGTGGCCATGAATGACATCCATGAACTGCCACACTTGAAAACTTGATAACAATTCTGGATGAGAAACTCAGAAAAATCTTGGTGAATGGAGAAAGCAAGAGATCATAGAAGGTTCAGAGCCCCATCATCTGTTAGGGCTTATGAAAGTCTTTGCCTCTTTACAGGTGGTTGCTACTAGCTGCATCCTGGCCGTGAAGGGATTAACTCATTTATCCCTGACGCACTACAGCAGCCGATGGATCAATAATGATAATTCAAGTGTAGTGCTACATTAGCTTGATGCAATCAGGCGCAGAGCTAATCTGGCACTACCCTTGAATTATCATGGTCACTTGATCTGGTCAATTGGTACGTAGCTGCTAAGTGACGCCTCCAAAATCTGGGAAATGCAGCCTTGAGGTTAAATGGGTTGAGACAAAGAAAAAAAATTAATTGTGGTATGTGTGATGTGAATGTGATTTCTGTAGAGCTTTTTGCAGGGCTCATGCTCAGTTACTCAAAATTGTGTGAATGAGAATTGTGTGCACATTTTTTGCATGACTTGCAGAAAAAATGAAATTCTTGAGTAAGATTGTATTGAAATGTGTAAAGAGCTTGAGTGTATAACCTCACCTTGTTTAGTTATCCCTTTTTAGCCCTTTGGTTGAAAATCCCAACTTTCGGAATTGTCAGATGACTATATACCAGTTCTGGAGACAGATCAACCATGATAGTTCAAGGTCGGTGCTAGACTAGCTTGACACCGAGAGGCACCAAGCTTTTCAGTCATCTCCCTTGAACTAAAGGCATGGAGTTATTTTGTCACCACACTTGAACTATCAAGGTCGATCCATATCTTGTATTTTTAAGGTTTAGTGTGAAAATCTGCATAGCAAACCTGTCTCTTTTTTATGATTCCAGTGTGTTTGATACTGATGGTGATACTGATCATCAAAGGGATAGTTTTTCAAGGTTCATATTTGACCTATGAGTATAACCTTAACCAGGTTTTCCCATGCTGACCCAGCTCAGTGTGTGCGCTTTGTACAATTTGGGATAAAGTTGCATGCTGCAGTATGGTGCTTTGCTTTGTCTGTTCAGTCCTTGATCAAATGCCATTCATGTTCCTAAAATTTCCATAGAATGTCTTACTCATGGGAAACTGTCGCTCGATCTATATTAACCCATTTTATTCTTAGGCTGATTTTGTAAAATTTGCTTATTGTCCTGCGAAGGCTGCATCACTGATTAAGAGATAGATCGGCTGTTTCAGTTCAAGGGTGGTGCCAGCATAGCTTGGCGCCTCAGGAGGGATGCACAGTTTTCTGATTATAGTTTTCTGAATCTAAAATTACCTTCCTAAAGTTATTTCACCTGGCATGTATAACTGCTTACTCAGGATGGAATTTGGGATTTTCTGACCGTTTGTCTGCAACAGTCATGGATCCTCATGAGCCCTTGCAAGCTGATGCATGCAGGTTCACCCAGATTTGTGCCTCCTGTTGGCACAACTTAAATTATTTGTATGTTCCTCACATAGAGGAGATCATCAAGCGTTCGCTTTGGTTGTTGTCATGACACATTGCCTTTATGTGATGACTGCTGGTTAGAATCTAGTTTTAAATGTGGCTTGAGTTGACAAGTTTGCTTGTAAAGTCCTGGTGACTTGGGCAAAGTAAGTTATTTTTTAGATCTCATTAATCAAGATTTCCTAGAATAGTTTTAACCTTTGCAGTACTTACAAAACAATAATATCTTATAATATCTTATTGTGCAAAACTCTTATGGGGCAAAACATGTCTGGTGCATCGTAAAGATTTATTTGAAATATGGAGTCATAAAACATTGATTTTGAAATTAAATTAACTAGAAAGTAAAACTATGTCAAAGAACTAAGACACTAAAAACTATTATTACACTATACACCTGGTGTGGTGTACTTATTTGTTAAAAACTGGTACATTCCTTTACTTGATGAACAATATTGGAATACAACTTTGGATCCACAAAAAAAAATGTTGGAATAGGTTTCTGTTACACTTTGTTGTATTGAAGTGACCTACGTAACTGACAAAGTTTGGCTGTGCTCAGATTCACAACGTAGGACACATTCACAATATGGGTGAGAACACACCCATGATATACGAGGAAAGCGTTTTATTGTGTTAAAAGTCTGGGTGACCAGATACCCATAAAAATAATGCCCACGTAGTTTTGGGGGGGAAGTACAGTGACGGTTTAGCATGGCATATTTTCAGCTGAATAATCAACCAGGAATGAATTTTAACCCATTGGTTGCCGGTAGCAGTTTTTGTTAAGATTCTTGAAGGAATGGGAAATTTTTTGGGAATCGTCGTGACAAAAACAGCTACCGACAGCCAAAGCATTAACCTTTTGGCTAGTTGCATGCACAAGGCCGTTAAATTAGAAGTAGATCAGAAAATACACAAAGCTGACACATTTTTTGATTACCAGTCAGCCATGCCATTCCCTCTGCAAGAGGTGTAGTGTATTTACGACCCTGTCAGATGTAGGGCCCAATAAGCAAACACCTTTGATCCGACATCAGCATCAGTGGACCCACGCATAGTCTTGCGTGGGCCCACTGCGGTAGATGACAGTCCAAGGATGTTTGCCTGCTGGGTGACTTGTAAAAAATATGTGCCTCTTGCTGGCTAGGAGTGCAGATTTCAGGCGGCCAGGGTTAATTCTTTCCTTAACACTTTGGCTGTTGGAAGTGCTCTTTGCTGAGATAATTAAGTTTGGGATCACCTGAATTAAAGGTGCTACCGACAGCCAAAGCAGGAGTAGCCTCAAGAAAAACCACTACCGACAGCCAAACAATTACAAATATGTGGTCGCACCATAGCAGTTTGAAATAACATGTATGTGGTAGGAGACTTGCAGTGTGCCACCTCACCCCTGTTTAACAAGGACAATGCAGTCTCGGTATTGCTGTGGACAGTTTAACCCATTCAGTGCTGAGAAAATTTGAAATACCACCTAAATGCAAGAGGCATAGATCCTCATAAGCCCCTGCAGTTGTGGGGGCTTATGAGGATCTATGCCTCTTGCTGACACCACCTTGAATCCATGTACCTGGGACAGCTAGGGGACAGATAGTTTTTGTGTGTGTTGAATTAACCAAGATTGCAGAACACAGCACTAACTGGCACTGAACAGGTTAAAGGGGTCCCATGATCAGATTACTTTTTTTCCCCTGTGATCGCACATCATTGGACTTCCAGCTCTGGAATATGGTAAAGCCCACTGTGCATGCAGTCGCCGGTCCTGTGTACAGTACCAGTGACTGCTTGTTCAGGGGTGTTGCAGTTCATTTTTTCTGTCAGGTTATTTCAATGGTTTTGAATGTGATATTTTGCTATTGTTAATGCTGATGATGCTCTTTTGTCTAATTTGTCAGGTGATAGGTGAGAGCATACCAGTGACAAGCTTTTTTCCTAATGCACAAATTGTTGAGTTGATGCATTTTAGGCACAGATTGAATTTAGCGGATAAATTGACGCTAAATTTAACCCAATTGCACGTGCATCCACACATACTGTACACAGTACTGATGGCTGGAGTTAAGGGAGTTAATTTGTACAACAGTCGGTGCCAGTAGACTGCAAATCTGAGGGGTACTTGTTATCTTTATTTGCCACATAAAGAGGACACCGACTAGCACTGTTGAATGAAATGTACATGCTTTAGGTATGTTGTGACCAATCCCTACCATCTGGGCCCAACCTGGGCTAATCCCCTTGTGCATACAGCCACAATATTGTAATCAGTACTGTTTGACTGTATGCACAAGGTGTAATTGATTTTTAGTACCCGAGTTAACCCTGCTCTGCCCTACAGGGTGTTGTTTTACTCTTTGTTTCTGGAGCTTGTATTTCTGTCTCATTTTGGTTCATTCACCTTTATGTTCCTTTACGAAGTCTCCCACTTGTCTGCATTGCCTGTAATCCTGGATAATGGATGGGGGCTGCTAATTGGATGGTGTGGAGGAAGAGAGGTCTATCTCAATTTTTCATAGTTGTTTGAAAACTGAGGTCAAAGATATTTTGCTTCTGAAATTATTTCATCAAACTCAAATTAGCCCAACAATTTAACTCTTAAACTCCCAGAACTACGAGTTAATTAAACGAAAGTGAGAGGAAAAGTAGACTATGCAAACATAGGCCACTTTTCCTCTTCAAATTTAAGCACGAGCGACACAAATGATTGGATCTAACTTGAGTTATTCCAACACTAGGTGGACAAGACTGGCCCATGTCCAGATTGACCACCTACATTTGGAAAAAAATGAGATAGCCCATTTGATTGGTCCTTCCACTGAAGAGATGATCGGTTCTGCATTTGTAGTGACCGCTTCTTGAGCGTTCACAGAGGTGACTGCAGTTTGTTAGGATTGTAATTGTTACTTTTTTATATTGTAACTGGGAATGCAATCATCTAGCTAGTAGCATGAAGCTGCAGTGTTTCCAGCATGTTCTAGGTTTATATTGGGCGTCTGGCAACATAATTTAATGTTCTGAGTGTTGTTTGGTTTTCAGCAAAAGCAATCCAGGCATGTCCTAACCCTTTGGCCATCAGTAGCACTTTGCCAAGTTGATTCCTGTAGGAATCCAAAAAATGTGTTAGCGGCAGCCAAAGGGTTAAGGAAGTTTTGCTACTGTTATAATTATTTAATAAGCATACAGTGAATAAGTAAATCTGTGACTGATCTTTAGGTTTGTTACCTATGAAGAGAGATAGTCCCTGTGATGCAGTAATTCTGGTGTTGGTGCAGGAGTTGCTGCCCTGGTCCTCGGAAATTGGGTTATAAGCTGGTCAGGTACAATGTGTGAGCTCACCGTCTTGGCCAGTGCAATCCATCCGGTTGGCACAGTGAAATACAGCAATATCAGACTGAAAATGCAACAAATTCAGTCAGTAGACGTTAAGACAACCGAAGTAGGTCAGAATTGCATATTACGACGGAGGAAACCCCCCCCCCCCCCCCCCCCCCCCCCCCCCCCCCCCCGAGTGGATTAAAAGCCCAACACAAACGTGGGATTTCTTATGTTTGTTTTGGTTTTTAACCCTTTTCATCCTGATACGCCCATTGCTTGAAATAAAGTTGACTATGATATTTCAAGGGTGGTGCCAGAAGAGCTTGGCACCTGAGGCACCAAGCTGTTCTGAACTAACCCTTGAACTAACACAGTTGATCTATCTCTTGGTCTGTAAATGTACACTTCAAAATCTGCCTCAGGACGTAGTGGGTTAATCCACTGTTTTCATTGAAACAGGAGCAATTCTGACCTACTTCTCAATCTGGAAATCGTCTATTTCTCCCCCATTCCCACTTTTTGATACTAGATATCACAATGCACTGTTAGAACTTGGATGATGTGAATCAGTCATAGTCACAGTATTTCTGCCTGCTTTTTCGGAAAGTGAACATTGGTCACTGATTGTTTCCTTTGTTACCTATTTTTCCCCCCATGTCGTTGATTGCTGTTATGTATTGATATCTTTTATATGAATATCTACTGACGCCATTAAACTTTTTAAAATGAGTTTTGCGAGCGGCTGTTTTTCATTACAGTGTGTTGCTGTTCTGAGTATGATCCCACCACTGTTATGGTTTGTACATTTTTGTTGCATACAAACAAGCAAGTGATGTATTCACAATTTTCATATTCATAATCATTGACACATACTGACTGGTAATGAATACAGCCTAAATTAACCCATATACTGAGGCTAAAAGCTTCAAATGTGTACACTGCTCTATGCAAGCTACATTATAGTACTTACAGATAGTTCAAGGGTGGTGCTAGGATAGCTTGGTGCCTAGAGGTGCCAAGCTATTCTGGCACTACCCTTGAACTATTTTAGTCAAACATATTTCACACACTGGTGTATTCCGAATGATAAGGGTTAACATAAAACAATGTCCTTGAAGGAAACAGTTTTACAAATAGCTGCAAGATTTCTATGTAAAATGAATGTCACATACAGGAACATGTGGCAGTTAAACAAAAAGAAACAAAGTTAACTAAAAATAATCTTGCATAATGGTATTTGTAAATCTAAATAAGCCTCTTTTCAAGTTTAAATGTTGCACAACCCAAGGAATTTCACAATTATCAATTCTTTGAAGGTGACCACATTTCAGGAGAAAAAGAAAATTGTGTGTGCATGTAAAAGTATTACAATAATTCAGAATCTTAGATTTTAGTTTCCATTAAAAAGTGCACATGTGTAAATTTTAATATCTGTTTGACCAGAACTAAAATGAACTGAACTGAAACTTTATTTTGTAAGGATGAAGACAGTAGGCACGCAGGCTTTTTTACACATCTGTCCTTAATAACATTTTAAATATAACATCAGAAAAGGTAACAAGACAAATACAATTAAATTTTTAAAAGATAATAAAATTAAAGACAGATTCAGTCAGATGTAAGGCAGCACAAGGGTAACACATGTCTGTTACTTGAGTGATGCGTTACAATCATGCACATGCACCTCCCCCCCCCCCCCCCCCCCCCCCACCCACCCCCTACACGCGCACACACACGAGCATGTGCGCCTACATCTACATTAGATTTAGATAAACTTAAAAGTGATCATACATTATGAAAGAATATTAACTCCTGCGCATTGAGTTATATTATAAATATGAGAAATATGTCATAAATACCATGTATTATTATTATTATTATACACTGTACAAGAACAAAGGAGAGAAGTCTGCCTGCTCTAATTATTGTGGAATTACCCTGCTGTCCATTGCCGGGAAAATTCTTGCAAGGCTGCTTCTGAATCGGCTGGTACCTGCCATCGCTGAAGACCACCTCCCAGAGGACCAGTGTGGCTTCAGAGCCAACAGGAGTACCACCGACATGGTCTTTGTGCTGAGACAGCTTCAGGAGAAGTGCCGCGAGCAGAACAAAGGGCAATACCTAACGTTTGACGACCTAACAAAAGCGTTCGACACTGTGAGCAGGCAATGCATGTGGCAGATCCTGGAGCGACTTGGCTGTCCCCCAAAGTTCCTCAGCATGATCGTCCAGCTCCATGAGGACCAGCAAGACCAGGTCAGACTCAACAGTGACCTCTCAGAACCATTCTCCATTCTCAATGGCGTGAAGCATCTTCACCATCTTCTTTAGCATGATGTTGAAGCAGGCCACAGTAGCCCTCGATGGTGACGACGCAGTGTACATCAGGTATTGTCTCGATGGCAGCCTGTTCAACCTCGGACGACTGCAGGCCCACACCAAAACCCTAGACCGACTGATTCGTGAGCTGCTCTTTGCTGATGACGCTGCCCTCATTGCACACACAGAGAGAGCCTTGCAGAGCATCACGTCCTGCTTTGCAGATGCTGCCCAGCTCTTTGGACTCGAGGTTAGTCTGAAAAAGACAGAGGTCCTTCATCAGCTGGCACCCAAGGAAGAGCATCGCCCTCCCCACTTCACCATCGGCAAGTCTGAACTGAAGTCTGTACACCAGTTTACCTACCTTGGCTGCATCATCACGTCGGATGCCAAGCTGGACAAGGAGCTGGACAACAGGCTGGCAAAAGCGAACAGTGTTTTTGGGCGACTATTGAAGCGGGTGTGGCACAATCAACAGCTGAAAAAAGGCACCAAGATCAGCGTGTATGGAGCTGTCATCCTCACCACCCTGCTGTATGGTTCCGAGTCCTGGGCCCTCTACGGCAGACAACTACGACTCCTCGAACGCTTTCACCAGCGCTGCCTGCGTACCATCCTCAGCATTCACTGGAGTGACTATGTCACCAACGTCAAGGTCCTTGAACAGGCGGAAACTGTGAGCATCGAGGCTTTGCTGCTGCGGACACAGCTTCGCTGGGCGGGGCACGTCTCCAGGATGGAGGATCATCGCCTATCCAAGATCACTCTGTTTGGCAAGCTCGCCACTGGACACCGAGACAGAGGGGCACCAAAGAAGAGATACAAAGACGGTCTCAAGAAGTCACTTAGTGCCTGCCAAATCGACCACCGCCAATGGTCTTTGCTTGCTGCGGACCGCGACACCTGGCGCTCCACCATTTACAAGGCAGCCGTCTCCTTTGAGGACTCTCGCAGAGCTAACCTTAAGGACAAGCGGCTCAGGAGATAAAACAGAGTTGTCGTAACTCAGAACCCTGACCAGACCTTCCCCTGCAGCCACTGCGGTCGAACCTGCCTGTCCTGGATTGGCCTCTGCAGCCAAGAACATGCCTGCAAAAAACGTGGGCAAGCCCTATAGAATCTTCATTCACGAAGTCAAGCCAAGAGATTATTATTATGTTAACTCAAAACTGAAAAAGTAAAGTTAAAACTTCAAAAGTAATCTACTGAAAATTAACTATCAACTGTAAACTATTGAACAGAACTTAACTGTAACTGAAAATATCACACACACACAAGCGCATGCACTCACACACACACACATACACATGCACACTCGTGCGAGAGATGTAAGGCAGCACAAGAGTAATGTAAGACACCCGTTACTCCAGTGATGCATTTTACACACACACACATGCACCTACATTAGATTTAGATAAACTTTGAAGTGATCATACAAAATGAAAGAATATTAACTCTAAGATCTTAACAAAAAACTGAAAGAGTAAAGTTCAAACTTCAAAAGTAAACTACTGTACATTAGCTATCAACTGTAAACTATTGAGCAGAACCTAACAACTGTAATTAAAAATATCACACACACATGCACACACACGCACACACACGCACACACACACACACACACGTGTGAGAGATGTAAAGCAGCACAAGAGTATAATAAGGCACCCGTTACTCCAGTGATGTGTTACACACACACACATATGAATGAACGTGAGCACATGCAAATACGCGATGCAAATTAAAATATATAATAGCAGATTAAAGTAGCATGATAGGGATTCAGGATTAATAATCATCAATAAATTAAAAAAAAAAATAACAGGTGTTGATGAGAGAAAATATGATACTAGTAATAAAGCTGGTAGATACAGCTAATCTGTTCAATTATTTCTGAGTAAATACTGTAGAGATATAGAAAGACATTGATAGAGTCTTTATCTATGTCTCTGTTTATCCTTGTTTTTGTATCTATGTCTCTGGTTTGACACACTACATACAAAGAAACTTTTTTTGCGCGTGCAAAAAAAACAAAAACACATTTGATAAAAGACATAGTTTTAACACATAAAATATGTACACTGTACCTGTTTTGTTACCTGCTTACCGGTTACCTACCTGGGCATTCCCCTGATGAAGCCCTCGGGGAGAGGGCAAAAAATTGAGAAAGAGAAAATAAAAGGGCAACTCCAATACTACGTGGTTGAAATGGATTCTTTTTTCGTATTAATAGTATTTCATCATCCCTTGGATCTATATTAGGAGTGTGTGGTGCCAGCAATCTTGGACAGGTTTTATGTCATACATGTATATATATATGCATATGTACGTACATATATGCGACAGTGACCACTATAGTACTGCCCAGGTAAGGTGGAAAACAGCACTGTATATACATGTACTTCTTTTCAGGGACGGATGTGGGGGTTTCCGCCCCCCCTCCCCTCACACCCCCCCCCCCCCAAAAAAAAAAAAAAAAAAAAAAACTTTTAAAATGCTATAACAAAGTCTTTTTTAGGGGGTGTTTGGATCCCCCCCCCCCCCCCCTGTTGTTTGATATTTTGGCGAATAGTGAAGTCTGAACACTCACGCGCCTTCCCTCTCTCTCTCTCTCTAACCCCACCCCCCGCTTTTCGATTTTTTTTTTTTTTTTTTTTTGCGGGCCCTGAAAACAAGGTCTAGCGTCGGGGAGGACTTTAGTATTAGGTTGAAGGTCCCAAACAAAAAGTTGGAAACCCCCTCAAGGTAACTGATCCGCCCCTGCTTTTTATTCTCATAATTACTTATTTACTTTTCATCATGAATTATCCCCTTAAAATTACAGCACACTGGCATCATTGAAAATATTGTTTGAAAACGCAAATTAGAAATAGAATCTTCACAGTGCTTCAGAGTTGTCTCTCCTGTCGCACAACCTTTGTACTTTCGATACTTGAACCATGTTCGAAAACGTTCTCGGCCTCTCCATTTCGCCATGGCTAGCCGGCATCACAGCAGGAGTAGCTGCAGTTTACACATACGTCGCCTTTAAGAAGGCTCCCAAGTACACCAGTCAGGCTGATCTACGGGGGAAAACGGTCATCATCACAGGCGCTAATACAGGTCATTCTGTCGTTATGTCGTACACATGCCTTCTGTCCCAAAATTATCAGGGGCGGATCTTGGGGGTGGGGGTGTGTGTTCAGGCCCCCCACCTCGCGAAAAAAAATTCTATATATGTAAATGGCTTACTCCTTGATGTGAATCCAATATAAGGAAGTGCATTACAGACAAACGCACCGCTACTACAATTATGCGAAAGCATCCGTGCCTTGGAGTAAAAAGATAAGCAGTAAGATCTGTTCAGCCCGAGTTTCACCTTCATCATTTTATTTCCAGGTGTCGGATTTGCCACAGCTTTGCATCTTGCAGCTCGTAACGCACGTGTCATTTTGGCTTGTCGTAGCAAGGAACGAGGGGAAGCAGCTAAAGACAAAATAATTGCCGCTACTGGCAACAGTAATATTGTAGTGCGCATCGTGGATCTTGCCAGCTTGTCATCTGTCCGGCAGTTTGCTAATAACATACAGGAGGAGGAGGATCGGCTGGACATACTAATCAACAATGCTGGAGGTGTTGGTAAGTGACAAGAATAAACCCTTTAGCTGTTGCAAGTGGTTTTTGTCATGAAGATTCCTACAGGAATCATGACAAAAACTGCTATACCGACAGCCATTTAACCTCAAGGCTGCATTTTGAAGGTGTGATCTGAAGACTGTGTACCAGTTGCAGGAGATGGATTGACCATGATAATTCAAGGGTAGTGCGAGATTAACTTGGCACATGATGGTGCCGAGCTAATCTAGCAGTACCCTTGAATTATCATGGTTGATCCGTCACCTGCTGTAGTGTGTTGGTGATGAGTTAAGACAATGCCGTGAAGGATGGTTTGGGCGTAATTGTGCAAGGACATAGTGCCATGTTACTTGTTAGCTTGGCACCTTTTCACATGCTATGCTTGTCTTATACTATCAGTCTCAGAATTGCAGGTTATCCCCAGACTCGCACAGAGGATGGCCTTGAGGTCAACATGGCTGCCAATCACTTTGGCCATTTCCTCCTGACTTCACTTTTGCTAGGTGAGAATGCCACTCACCCCAGAGATCCAGTTACAACTTACATGTATCTGCAGCTTCGTACACCTAGGCGGGTTGTACCACTACCAGCGGGCATTTTCATGCTGCCATTAGCAGAGGGAAATGAATTCAGGGTAGTGCCAGATTAGCTTGGCGCCTGAAGACGCCAAGCTAATCTGGCACTAACCTTGAATTATCATGGTCAAGCCATCTCCTGCAACTGGTACATAGTCGTTAGGAACACCTCCAAAATTTGAGAAATGGGACCTTGGGGCTAAAAGGGTTAAAGAACAGACAAATCACTTAGTTTTTCTGATCCCTCTGTCCACCATCATCCATCAGCCATCATCTGCGGTAACTGTAACATTGGGATTTTTTCGGAGGCTAATCAACCCTCAGTCTTCAGACTTGGTCCAAGGATTCTTTGTAGCAAGACCTTTCTTAAAACAATTTCAGTGACCTCTCTTTAAAGATCAAGATCATAGGGGGTAAAAAAACACACACACAAAAAAAAAAAGGTTAAAAGAGCCCTATTTTGACAAAGATAATTTTTCCTAAATACTATTTTTAACTACAAATCCAAACTTGGTACAGATATATTAATGGTAATACCTTCCAATGCATACTAATTTGGATGACCCCTTGGATAGGTTAAGTGACACAAGAGTCTGACAAATGTGTGGATAATGTCAATTTTGAGTAGAATTTAGTTGTTTTTTTGTTGTAAATATTTACATCAAATTTGGCTCACTGGGAGTTGACAAATGCGAAAAATGCATGCTGCTTATGAAAACATGGATGTTGATGGTAAAAGTCAACTGCTAAGACACTTAAAGCTTCAACACTTGCTCACCCCTATTATTATTGTTAACTCATTTAAAGGGCACAACCCTTTAAAACAGGGAACCAAGCAGAAAAATGAACTGTATATTGTGGGATGCAGCAATGCCTTGAGATCAAGTTGGGAAGAGCAGACATAATCCATGTCAGATACGTGAGAGGTAAACAGCAAACTTAGCAGAGGTGACCCCATCACAGTGACCTCAAGTGAAAAGAGGATAGTGTTGTTTGTCGTCAGGTATTTTGAAGTAGATCAGTAGTGATTGTCCGAAACTATTGATGGACACTTCCAATGAAAGCATTTTGACAATATAAATGTTGCATTTGAAGGAAACAAAGCAATCAGGCGTATGCACAATTCAGATCTCCTTTACAAGGTATCATCAGAAAGTAATGATAGTTGGGTTGCTATTTGTAAACTACTTAAGGCCTACAAGGGTCCGTGCAGCAAGCCCCTGCTACCAATAACGTATTTGTTTTCATTCCTCCATTATTTTCATAAAGAAATCAAGAAAAAATTTTCCGGCCTGGATCGTGCCAGACATGACTGACGTAAATGGAATATATGTTTATACATAATAGACTTATGACGTAATTTAAAATATTTCATGATGTTGATGTCTCTAGTAGTGCGCCTGTTGTTTCGAACAACACTAAGTAACTTTGTACTTTAGAACATTTGGTGATCTTTTATAGAACAAAACTGGCATCCAAGACGCGTCAGGAAGAGGGCTACAAAAAGTCCGTCATTTGTCGCTAAAAGGGGTTTTGTATCACGGTCACATGGTATGGTTTGCGCTAAAGAAACTGGTCGTGTGATGTAGGCATGAAACAATGTAGCGTGCATATGGTAGTGTACAACTTTGAAGCTTTTAGCCTCAGTATGATATGGGTTAAGTGAATGTTATTTTCCTCCATGCAGATCTGTTGAAAAAGTCAGCTCCTAGCAGAATTGTGAACGTATCATCAGAGGCAAACAGGAGTGCCAAAAAAGAATACCTCGACATTGAATACCTGACAGGAGAGAAACAACAGTCCAACTTCAGCAAATACTCAGCAACAAAACTGGCCAATGTTCTGTTCACACGGGAACTCGCTCGTCGACTTGGCAGCACAAGTAAAAACTACATGTGCATTGTATGCAGTGTGCACATTTCTTTTTGCATAACTATGTGCAACAAGTCTTTTGTGCAAAACATTATGATCCTTGTATTAACTCATTTAAGTTTCCCGTCATCAATTAGCTGAGTAAGTGCTGTATAGCAACACTATACGACACCTCTGCAACTATTTATGCAGGGCATCTTGGAATGAGTCTTTAGCTGTCAATAGCACTTTCTGTTAAAAGGCCGTTCCATGGCAAGACCTGCAAAGGACAGCACATACATTTTATCACACTGACTGGTCTGCTGCTTTGGTCACAAGGCAAACGTCAACACCCCCCCCCCCCCCCCCCCCCAAAGTAAAACCACAAAAAATGTAACCTAAGAGTGTCATGATAAGCAGTATGTTTTTTGTCTTTCAAGGTGATTATGTTATTGGAGAAAAGAAAGAGGTGACTGCCAGTGCTAATAATTTATGTAAACTGCCAAGTACGTATTTTTGAATGCTATGATTGATTACAGTGCTTGTTGGTAGATATTAGAGTATATAAAAGTAAACTTATTGTGCAAGAAAACTATTACTGGAACATGTTCTTTAACTTTTTCCCAGTATGCAAAAGGCTGCTGTTGAGCTACTCAGCATAGTGTGCAAACCAACTAAGGCCGACATCAGCCCATTGGTCTTTTCTTTACTGGGTCCTTAAGTCACCAGGTGCACTTCTTGTTTCAGGCGTCAGTACCTTTTCCATACACCCTGGGGCCGTGAAAACTGACATAGCAAGAAACTTGCACTGGGCGTTTAAGATCCTGTTATCTCCAGTCGTACCACTCTTGAGGGTGAGTTTTTTTAATTGTGTTTTTTTTATGCCTTTTTGGTTCACATTCAAAGCAAAAGTGAGTCTGTGTTCTGGTCCAGTGGTCGGTTGGCCGTCATCTGTGGTAAACATTAGCGTTGGCTTTTTTCTCTGAGACTATTCAAGCCAGTCTTCAAACTAGGAATACTTTGTGGCAAGACCTTTCTAAACATCCCAATTTCAGTCAAAGCCACAGGGTATCAGGAAATAGGTAAAAAATATCCATATTTTGAAAAAAATGTGTGTTTTCTCAAATACTGTTGACAACTTAAACCCAAACTTGGTACAAAGATACCTGCTGGTGAAAACATTTCTATGCATTCTAATTTGGTTGACTTCTCGGAAAGGTCATAAATACTATTTAATTTTTTTCCATCCCAAACCTGATGGTAAGAGCAGGAAATAGGTAAAAAAATAGCCATATTTTGACAAAAGATGTTTTTTCTCAAATACTATTCACAACTTCAATCCCAAACTTGGTGCAGAGATACTTGATGATAAGACCTTCCTATGCATACTAATTTGGATGACCTCTCTGAAAGGGTCACAAGAGATCAGCAAATGATGTGAAAAATATCTATTTTTTCGTAGAATTTTAGTTGCTATGAGAATTTTTGCAAAATGTTTCAACCAAATTTAGCAGAAAGATAGCTGATCATAAGACCTTTCTACACATACTAATTTGGTTCACTACTCACAAAGGTCAAGGGTCATGGGAGGGTCACAAAAGTGAAACGTGAACAGTTTGAGAAAACATGGATAAAAGTGAAAAATGTGTACAGTTTGAGAAAACATGGATTTCACAGTACAAAAGCCAACCCTTTCTTGATGTTAGAACACTTGCTTATTTCAGTGATGGAAAGGTCAAGGTCACATAGATTAATTAAGTTGATCAGTTGTACATGTGAGCCTTAAGGGCTTTGCCATTCTTGTTTCATCCTGTTAACATCTGTGTTTTTCATGCGAATGTCAGAGAGTTTGTAGTGATTTTAGATGTGCAAATCATGATCACTGGAGGCTAAAAGGTTAATTTCACTGCTTTTTCTACCAGACACCAGAGGAAGGAGCCCAAACATCCCTGTACTGTGCTCTTGCTGAAGGCATCGAGGACCTCTCAGGTAAATATTTTTCCAACTGTGCTCTGGCTGAGCACCGCCTGAATCCGCTGGCCAACAATCCTGAGCTTGCAGAGAAATTTTGGGATGTCAGTGAGAAATTGACAAAACTGTCCTAATCCAATGGACTAGCTAACAAAAAGGAAAACAGAAAATAGAGGTTGCAAACCCTTTAATTAGAAACATGATGATAACAAGCTTGAGCTTGCAGACACATTTTGAGATGTCAGTGAGAAATTTGCAAAACTGACTAACAAATTTGACCTTGAAGCGAGAAATTAACAAAACTGACCAACTGCCAATCCATTTGAAGAGAAATCCATTTGCATGATGCATCACTGGGCCACTGCAATGGGACAATTTCTGGAAATAGAAGTAGCTGGTCAAAATTGCACATGTTTCAGCGCAAACATTGGATTAAAATCCCAGACAAATATCGCATGTTTGTCTGAGCTTTTATTCCACTGTTTGTGTCTGAACACAGGCAGTTTGGACCTGCTTCAAATTTTCTTAACCCATTTAGCCCCAAGTCCCAACAACAGGAGATGGATTGACTATGATAATTCAAAGGTAGTGCCAGATTAGCTTGATGCCTGAAGCACTGGCACTACTCTATAGTGTTTTTTGTCACGATGATTCCTGCAGGAATCATGATGATAAAAAACTGCTACCGACACCCAAAGGGTTAACAGTGTTGCAATGTAATATGCTACAGATTGGGCTTTAACTCATTTGAGGCATGCAGCATCGGGATGCGTGGCATAAAATTGTGTACCCGAATATAGCTAGTCTTGAATATGCTATTTTTGTTAAACATTTAGATGAAATTTGACATTGAGTCTCCTCACATGAGTTTTCATGTTGATCATTTCATTTGTGATAATAATGTCACAATGACTTTGTATGAATGTAGACAATACGTTTAATCAGAATGTTGAAACAAAGGAATTGATATATATGTAGTAGTTTACAGGTGAAATTGATTTACCAGTAGAGCCTACTCATGAGCCAGTATTTAAGTTATTTGCGATGAAAACATTAACTCAGTTCTATGACCATGCAGTGTATCATACGCAGCTTTGTCCATACAGCTTTTGTGATTAAAACTTTCATCTAGTCTATTAATGCTGGAGTGGTCATTGTCACATACTTAGTAGTAGGAGACTATTTCACTGTACCTGTACAATGAACAGTAGGTCCTTAGGTTAATGTCAGCTAGTGTTGCCTTGCGCACAGATGTGTTTGGGCCAGTGTAGGTCGACGGCAGCCAAAGACAGTTGGCTTAATACATGTAGGTGCATGATTATGGTTGTGTACTTCTGTTTGTATTTGTCTGTCAGTAGTTCAACCATTTATTTATTGCTACAGACTTTTATAATCAGTTGTTACTTTTTAGTATTGTGATGCAGTATTGCCATTTTATAAGTTTATATTTGAAATCTTTTTGAAATAAAATTTGAAGACATCAGTTCTGTTTTGTGTGTCTTATTTAACCTTTGGAGTACTCGTTCTTATGCTTGCTTGTGCTTACAATTTAACCCATTACATCCTAAGATTTATATTTCCAGATGAATGAGTTGTCCTATGGAGGATACATTTCAGTTCCGGCGATAGACTGACCATGATAGTTCATGGGTGCTGCCAGGACTGCTTGGCGCCCTAGGCGCCAAGCTGTACTAGCACCACCCTTGAACTATCATGGTCAGATATACCTCATATGAGAGTGTATCAGGGTGTAAATGGTTAAACAAATTTCATGACCGTCAACAAAGCAACACATACATGGTGATCAAAATAAATAGCGGGTTGCTAGCTAATGTCCGCTGCTAGCACTAAATCATCATGAGACAGCCCACACCTGTTGTCTCCCTCGAATTGAGGTAAACAATCGGTGTCGGGATGGTCACTAAATGGTCACTTCAGTCTGTATCTCCACCATATCACGTTCCTTCACATACTGCACACACATAAGGATCCAATATATTATACGAATACCTTTATTGTCCCAAGATGGGAAATTTGTTTGCAGCGGATTTTTTGTAAAACGGTAATATACATAATAATAATATATATAAAAAATAAACCCAAGACTTCTGCAGAAGTCTTGGGTTTCGCCAGAAAGAAGAACAAAGACTGGTTTGACGAAAACGATGTAGAGATCCAGGAACACCTAGCAAAAAAAAGAGCCGCCCATCAGGCCCACCTAGCCCAGCCTTCCTGCCCTGTGAAGAAGTCTGCCTTCCGCCTCGTCTGCAGCAGTCTCCAGCACAAGCTCAGAGATCTCCAGAATGAGTGGTGGACCAGACTTGCACAGAGGACCCAGCTTTGTGCTGACAATGGTGACTACAGGGGCTTCTACGAAGCACTGAAAGCAGTGTATGGCCCCAGGCACCTGGTACAAAGTCCCCTGCGAAGCGCGAATGGCCAGGCACTCCTCACAGATAATACCTCCATCTTGAACCGCTGGTCGGAATACTTTCAGAGCCTCTTCAGCGCTGAGCGCACTGTTCAAGAAGCAGTCATCCTACAAATCCCACACCTCCCAGTAAAGGTTGAATTGGACGAACCGCCCACCGCTGAAGAGACCCTCACAGCCATCCACCAGCTCAAGAGTGGCAAAGCAGCAGGCACTGATGGAATACCGCCAGAGATCTGGAAACATGGAGGCACAGCACTGCACAACAAGCTCCATGACCTCTTTCTCTGCTGCTGGGAGGAAGGAACACTACCAAAAGATCTCCATGATGCAGTCGTTATCACCCTGTACAAGAACAAAGGCGAGAAGTCTGACTGTTCCAACTATCGGGGAATTACCCTGCTGTCCATTGCTGGGAAAATCCTTGCAAGGCTGCTCCTGAATCGGCTGGTACCTGCCATCGCTGAAGACCAACTCCCAGAGGGCCAGTGTGGCTTCAGAGCAAACAGGAGCACCACCGATATGGTCTTTGTGCTGAGACAGCTACAGGAGAAGTGCCGCGAGCAGAACAAAGGGCTGTACGTAACATTTGTCGACCTAACAAAAGCGTTCGACACTGTGAGCAGGCAAGGCATGTGGCAGATCCTGGAGCGACTTGGCTGTCCCCCAAAGTTCCTCAACATGATTGTGCAGCTACACGAGGACCAGCAAGGCCAGGTCAGACTCAACAATGACCTCTCAGAACCATTCCCTATTCTCAACGGCGTAAAGCAGGGCTGCGTGCTGGCACCGACCCTCTTCACCATCTTTTTTAGCATGATGTTGAAGCAGGCCACAGTGGACCTCGATGATGACGATGCAGTGTACATCAGGTATCGTCTCGATGGCAGCCTGTTCAACCTCAGACGACTGCAGGCCCACACGAAAACCCTAGACCAACTGATTCGTGAGCTGCTTTTTGCTGATGATGCTGCCCTCGTTGCACACACAGAGAGAGCCCTGCAGCGCATCACGACTTGCTTCGCAGATGCTGCCCAGCTCTTTGGACTCGAGGTCAGTCTGAAAAAGACAGGTCCTCCATCAGCCGGCACCCAAGACAGTGTATCGCCCTCCTCACATCACCATTGGCGAGTCTGAACTAAAGTCAGTGCACCAGTTTACTTACCTTGGCTGCGTTATCACGTCGGACGCCAAGCTGGACAAGGAGCTTGACAGCAGGCTGGCAAAAGCGAACAGCGCTTTCGGGCGACTTTTCAAGCGGGTGTGGCACAATCAACAGCTGAAAACAGGCACCAAGATCAGCGTGTATAGAGCTGTGGTCCTCACCACCCTGCTGTATGGTTCCGAGTCCTGGGCCCTCTACCGAAGCCAACTACGACTCCTCGAACGCTTCCACCAGCGCTGCCTGCGTACCATCCTGGACATTCACTGGAGTGACTATGTCACCAACGTCGAGGTCCTTGAACAGGCTGAAACTGTGAGCATCGAGGCTTTGCTGCTGCGGACACAGCTCCGCTGGGCGGGGCATGTCTCCAGGATGGAGGATCATCGCCTACCAAAGATCACCCTGTTCGGCGAGCTTGCTACTGGACACCGTGACAGAGGGGCACCAAAAAAGAGATACAAAGACTGTCTCAAGAAGTCACTTAGTGCCTGCCAAATCGACCACCACCAGTGGTCTTCGCTTGCTGCGGACCGTGACACCTGGCGCTCCACCATTTACAAGGCAGCTGTCTCCTTTGAGGACTCTCACAGAGCTAGCCTTAAGGACAAGCGGCTCAGGAGAAAAAACAGAGATGCCGCAGCTCAGAACCCTGGCCATACCTTCCCCTGCAGCCACTGCGGTCGAACCTGCCTGTCTCGGATTGGCCTCCGCAGCCACGAACAAGCCTGCAGACGTCGTGGGCAACTCCTATAAAATCTTCGTTCGCGAAGTCAAGCCAAGCAATATATATATAAAATCTGTCCAAGAATGCTTGCACCACACACTCCAAATATGGATCCAAGCAGCAGTGAAATACTTTGAATATGAAGAAATAATCCATATACACCACATAGTAGAGTAGGAGGTACGCTTTTATTTTCACAAATTTTCGCCCTCTCAGCGAGGGCTTCATCAGGGAAATTCCCTGGTAACAGGTAACTAGATAATAAAACAGGTACACAACGTAATTTATGTGTTAGAACGTAGTGCGTCAAAACAGATATAAAATTTACACACGTGCACTTTCGAGATTCTAAATTATCGTAATAATTTTACATATATAGACTATGGTACAAGTGCACATGCATACTGACGTTCGAAAATGTCCAGTGCTTGTGTCATACAACCGACATGTACATTGGCTCTACTACTAATTTGAAGCTGCGTTGGGCAAATCACAAGAGTTTTCTTAACAAACCATGGCAGAACGGAAAGGTACTGTGAAAAAAACTGGCCTGGGTGACGAATTATGATATCGCCTCCCATCTAAATCGAAGCCGATTCTTCAGAATAATTCAGTCTCCATCCTATATTCTAATCCAGAGAATGAGGGTAATTTCCCCAAAAAATATGACCATTTTAGCAGACAGGCGCCTTAAAAACTTAGGTGAACTGTATAGGGCTCGGGAAGCTGACGTCATCACTCTAGTCATGGTGGCCATTTTGTGAGAATAGCGAAGTAATGTGCTCATAGGGAAATCGCAGTCAGGACAATGTCAGGAAAATCCTGACATGCTATAAGCAATAACAGCAAGTCTTGCCATCACCGTAGGAAACCGCTAACCAGAATCTGTTTTTGTTTGTTTCCAAAGAGGAAGAAACTGAAGAAAAACATGTTGAAACTACACTTCGTTAGGGCTCGGAAAGTTCCCAGCGTTGCCCAGGAGCGTCAGCGCGGATGTAGACTTCAGATAGTCCCTGCCTAGCTGCCTTACGGCCACGGACCACAGTGCTGTTTCCCTACTGTCCAGTCTCTTAGCCTTAGTCAGTCCCAGTCATCCCCTAATTGTTCAATTCCCTAAAAAACACTCCTGCCCACCAGCTGCACACTTGCCATGCACAAAATACCAAAAAAAACAGCACATGACCCGTCTCATTTCTTGGCTATGAAACTGGTTCCTTACCAACCCCACACCCAAGCACAGCTGAAATCAGCGTGCCCCTCAAATCACTACGTCAAAGGCAACTCAACATAGGCCCACAATTGTTCACTGGAGAAGCTCAGAATGGTATGAATCGAAGCACCTAACATGTCTCCTTTCATCTAACCAGAAATTTCCAGCAAATTCCAACATCCAGCCCTACTACAAATTTTCAAACAAGGCCAAAAATTATTTTTAAAAACACCGGTCCTTGCACTGCCTCAACTGCCCAATTTAAATGCGTAACGTGACCTTACCTGAGGGCAGATCTGGACATCAGGCACTACGGCAGGCCGTTCTATTTATAACTGATTGATTCATCCTAAGACTAATGTTTAATGCTAGGACTAAATAATTTATCCTAGGATGAATTTGATGTACTAATCCTACAACTAATTCTATTTACAGTCTAGGACAAATTTGATTTAATCCCATGACAAATTACTAATTCCAACAAATCGGCCATGATACCTCAAGCAAAATAGTCCAATAAATGAATGTATTTTCCACCAATCACTGTGCATCATGTCACATGGGATGATTCCTGATGTCTAATTGGCTGGAATAGTTATTGGGTTACTTATTTATTCCTGGATTAAATCAAATTTGTCCTAGGATAACTTATTTAGTCCTAGCATCAATTTTTTTTTTTTTTGTCCTAGAATGAATTGATCATTTGATTTACTCCAAGGACAAATCTGATTTAATCGCCGGCATACGACAAAATTAATTAATAATCCAACCACTCAGCCAAGATGTTCTTGGCGGAATTTTTTGTGTGTCCTATGATTGTTTTAGGATGAATTAATGGCTGGTTGGATTAGTAACTAGGATAAATTAATCAACGGTCTGCATTGGATGCAAACCATTTGACCCTAGACTCACCTTAATCAGATTAGAGGACAGAACTTGCCTTACCTCTGTTGCAGTCGGCTCAAAACGTATTATTTTTAGTTAACTCATTGTGACAGGCTGAGATTCCTTTGGATTTTAGTGGTGTGTTAGACATAATGCTCACTACCGACTAGCCTGTTTAAACCTTTTGTTGTAATTTGTTACGGGTCTACACAGTGATTTTTGATAGGGTTCCTCTGCTAGTGTGTTAATCCGAAAATGGTTCATTATCATCATTTAGTTTATCTCTGATCAGTCGAAGTGTCGCATCTGTCGTCTGCTATCCGTGACCTTTTACTATGACCCTGTGGGTCGATCTTAGACAGCAACACAACCATGGCTGCGAAAAGACTTGGAAAGATTCTTGTGAAGAATTCTTGTCTTTTTTTGTGCGACATGCAAGAAAAGTTTCGACCGACGATCCAATATTTCCCACAAATCGTCAGTGTGTCAGGAAGAATGTTGCAGGCAGCTCGTTTGCTGGAAATGCCAGTTGTTGTCACAGAGCAGTATCCAAAAGGTACGGTGAGACCACAGGCAGCCGAGAACGACAGACTTATTTCTACTGTGTAAAAATATACTGTTACACAGTAGGAATAAGATAGGCATCTTCGGCCGCATGTTCCAGACTTGTGTTGAGAATTTTGATCTTTCAAAGGGAGTAACATGCAGTACCGCGTGTTTTCGGATTTAATGCATGTTAATGCATTGTGTTTACAAGAAAGTCCATACATGACAAATCATGATAATTATTGTGTTGGCCCAAACCTGTGCTTGAAACCAGAAATTTCTATACACTTTATTGTATTATTATTCCCCTTGGTTTGAGTACTTTATTGTAGCATCTTGAGGCAAGAGGCACAATTTTGATGTTTTATTGTCTTCCTGTTCATTAATTGTATATTGTATCTGCACGTGTGTTAATAATGAGTATTTATATAGCACCTAACCTCCTGTCAGAGCTCTAGGCACTTTACAATGTGCATACATGTGAGTTTTTGTCTCTTTGTGTGTGTAGGACTAGGCCATACTGTGCCAGAACTTGGAGTAAAGGATGAAAAAATATTCGCCAAGACCTGTTTCACCATGATTCTTCCTGATGTGGAAGAGTACCTAAAACAACATGCAGGTAAGTGTGCTTGTTTTTATCACCAACTCAGTTCTGCATTTGTTTGATTGTTAGCAACAGCAAATAGAAACTAAATAGCTCCTGACAGAGCTAGAGACATACATAAAATATGTCTCTGATGCATACTAGTTCCCATTTTACATTTAGTGATAAAACTTTGTAAGTTTGGACGGATTGTCTTGTGTACATAAATGTGTGATGTAATGCAGAGAGAGCTGTCCCCATTATCTTTCCCTTGTTGGTCATCATTCCAACAGCTCCATGTTACTTAACCCTTTTAGCCCCAAGATCCCATTTCTCAAATTTTGGAGGTGCTGCCTAACGACTATGTACCACTACCAGTTGCATGACATGACTTGACCATGATAATTCAAGGGTACTGCCAGATTAGGTTGGCGCCTGAAGGTGCCAAGCTAATCTGGCAGTACCCTTGAATTATCATGGTCAAGCCATCTCCTGCTGTAGGGATCCAGGGCTCAAAGGGTTAAACTGGACAGTAATGTCCCTCAGGAAAATATTAACAACTATGTTCTTAAGAACACTTTGCGTGAGAACTGCAGTATCACCCTATCAGAACGATCTAGTGAAATGCTGGTATTGACAATCTTGTCAGCCTTTAGCTTTGAGCAAACATAAACAGTATAAAATATATTAACTTGTAACTGGTCAATTGGTCAGAAAGTAAGTTGATGTCAGTAGACGATGCGAATTAGAAAAAAACACAAATCAACTGCTAATTACAGAGGTAAAGGGATAACAAACATCAGGAATTTACAATTTACTGTTAACTGATTCACTATGTAAAGTTGTATATATTGTTTGATTTTCTGAGGCCTGACTAAACCTACCAAACCCCGTCTGCAACCCCCCCCCCCCCCCTTCTCTCTCTCTCTCTCTCTCTCTTAGCATCTGCTAATTTTTTTTTCCCAAGCACAAACCAGTTTTGATGCTGGGCCATTGATTGGAAAATATCAGTCGACAAAAACCCTTGTGAACATAATGTTTAGCAGACAAGTCTACTCACACTTTATATCTCCTTCGATTTGCTGCTGTAGCAATGAATCAAGGGTGACAACCGGTGTGAAGCCTAATGTAACATACATTATACTGTTGAACCTTTAAACTGCACCATTTTAATAATAATACTATGTCATTCTTGTAAAGCGCGATATCCCCAGAAATGAGCTTGAGACGCTGTACATCCAAATTATGTAGGTTAATTATTGTAAACCTAAAATGACAACATTATGCTATTTAAAGTACAATACAACATACAGATGATGTGGACAAACGCATACACACTGATCTCTATGTAGGTACATACAGCTGCAAGAGGCATATCTATGTCCACATGAGCCTGTGCAGTCACAATGGCATATGTGGATCTATGCCTCTTGCTACAATGTATACACATTTTTTGTTTTGGTCATCTGGCATTTATTCTGCAATGGTTTCAGAAATGTTATTCATCACCACTACAAATTAAGGGTTTATATTTTTTAATGCACATGTATACAGATGTGAAGTCTGTGGTGCTATGTGGAATCGAAACCCAGGCGTGTGTTCTGCAGACAGCCTTAGATCTGCTGGAGCGTGACTACGAAGTCCATGTGATCGCTGATGCATGCTCCTCTCGCAGCATGGTAGACAGGTCAGTGTCAAACATTTTTCTTACATGTGTACATTATCATCTCTTTTGCTTGACCTTTTGGCTGCCTGGCTGCGTGTTTGGTTGAGGTGATTCTGCAGGAATTATCTCAATCAAGCATGCCACCGACAGTAAAGCTTTACTTTCTGTACTAAGCCCTAAACATTTAACCCTTATCATTCTGAAACAAGTATTGCTTGAAATAAATTTGACTGATAGTTCAAGGGTGATGCCAGAATAGCTTGGTGCCTCAGGTGCCAAGCTGTTCTGGCACTATCCTTCAACTAAAACAGTTGATCTATCTCCTAATCTGTCATGTAGCCTTCAAGGGACAATAAGCAAATTTTACAAAATCAGCCTCATGGTGTAATGGGTTAAAGAACATGAGTCTGGAAGATAGTCCTTGGGTTCTGATCTATGATTTTAGAACTTGGGGCATAGAGCTAAAAGATCCCAAATCACAGCAGTACTGTACTAAGACTGTAGTGAACATACATATCAGTATTCCCCATAATACACAGCTGTGGATCTTTCACATATCTAAATTCAAACTCGCAGAACTTTCTGAAAATATGTTTATACTGATATTTTTTAAAGTCAGTCATAATGACCCTTGCTAAAAATTAATATTTATGTTTGGAACTCTGCATATTCTTGCATGCACAAACATGGGAGGTATGGAAGAAACACGGAGGAGGAGGCGTGGGGGGTGGTGTGCTTTTTATTGCCTTGTTCTTTACTACATTACTTTCAGTTTATTGCCAGACAATCAGACATAATTATTTGCGTTCAGATTAAGTTGCCTACTTAGTGCTGAATTTATATAGAGGTTTGTTATGAAAAAACACCCCAGTAAGGAAACGGTCCTTAGGCTGACATTAACCTTAGACTGCTGATGCACTTCTGTGTGATGACCAATTGTAGGCACACGGTGAGCTAAAGATTTTAAGGCCAAGTCACGACATTGGCCTTAGAATTTTCAGCACATTGTGTATCTTTTGCTAACTGACCACCACTTGGGAGCCATAGACCTGTCCACGTAATATCCATTAACCCTTTTAGCCCCAGATCCCTACAGCAGGAGATGGCTTGACCATGATAATTCAAAGGTACTGCTAGATTAGCTTGGCGCCTTCTGGCACCAAGCTAATCTGGCACTACCCTTGAATTATCATGGTCAAGCCATCTCCTGCAACTGGTACTTAGTCGTTTGGCAATACCTCCAAAATTTGAGAAATGGGACCTTGGGGCTAAAAGGGTTAACTGTTGCATCTAATACTATTACTCTGTCCATTAACTGTTGCACCTGATGTTATTACTGACGTGTATTTATTTGTCTGCAGAATGTTTGCACTGGAAAGAATGCGAGAGGCTGGTGCATACCTTACAACAAGTGAAAGTATGATGCTGCTGCTGTGTCGAGATGCTAAACACCCAAAGTTCCGTGAAATTCAGAAAATCATCACGGAACCAGCGCCAGACTCTGGACTCCTGACAGGCAAGCCACAAAATTGATCTGCTATGTAGCTCTACTACTGATTTATGAAGGTCCATTCTTCTTTTGCAACTTCCACGTGTGAGTATTTAGCTGATGATTTTATGAGTCATTTAGTTCTGGACGTGAACGAATTACCAGGACATGCTGTCCTTGATGTGTGCTTGAATGGTGTGTCTGATGATTTATGTACATTTCTGTATTGGTGGTGGTTGATAGGTGTGTTGGTGCTGGTGCATAGTTCATTCACAATTGACGGTGACTTTTTAACCCTTTTAGCCCCGGGAACCTACAGCAGGAGATGTATTGATCATGATAATTCAAGTTTAGTGCCAGATGAGCTTGGTGCCTGAAGGCGCCAAGCTCATCTGGCACTACCCTTGGATTATCATGATCCATCCATCTCCTACAACTGGTACATAGTCATTAGGCATCACCTCTAAAATTTGAGAAATGGGACCTTGGGGCTAAAAAGGTTAACTGCGAGAGGCCTAAATACAAAGACTGTGTGCCAGCTGTTGGAGGTAGATCAGTCATGATTGTTCAAGGGAAATGCCCAGGTGCCAAGCTAATCTGGCACTTCCCTTGAACTATCATGGCCAATCTGTCTTCTGTCATGAGGGTGAATGTGTTAGATTTAGCTGAGTCTACATAATATGACAATAACAAAATAAATGCCTTTTAGGTAAAGAGTGATTGTGGTCCAATAATCACGATTGTTGTGGGGGAAAAAGTAATATTATCAGTGGGAAAATGTAGTTTTAGTGCATCGGTCATTCCAAAAATGCATTAACAGTTATTTATAATCTCGTTTATTGATAATAATTATTAGTCAGATTTTTTTTCTCAGGTTTGTTTTGTATTTATGTCTGTTTAGATTGTGCATCTAAGTGGTACTGGTAAAAAGACTATGAGTTGAGCTCAAATCGACAAATTTTGTGCCCTATGGGTGTGCCTTGTGTTGATTTTTTATTTTTATTTTGTGTGTGTGTGTGGGGGGGGGGGGGGGGAGGAGGAGGGTTATGTACTTATATGCATATTATCACTTGTTTGGTGACTAAGTCTGGCAAAATGTTTGTCTAGCTGTCCGCAGCTGTGGAATAAGGAATAGCAGTTTTGCAGGATGATGTGACAATGTGACTGTTAACATATTGCGGATGTCCTAGAGTATTAAGAAAACGTACACTGGACCTGTGGGGTCTTGTAGATCAGTCTGGGTTGGTTGTTGTTGTTGTTGTCTCTTTTGTTATTGTTGTACTGCTGTCATTTTTGTTTTGGTGGGTGTGATCAGTCACATAATTGTGTGTAGGTCTTTGCAGTTGGTCCTTTAAGCCTGTCCCATTTAACTCCAGCATTTTGGAGGTGTCACCTAACGACTATGTACCAGTTGCAAGATATGGATCAACAATGATAATTCAAGGATAGTGCCTGATTAGCTTGGCGCTTGATGGTGCCAGGCTGATCTGGCACTACCATTGAATTATCATGGTCGATCCATCTCCTGCTGCAATGCGTCATGGCTAAACAGGTTATAGCTATAAGTTCCATGATCGCAGAACAGCACACATGATTATGTAGGGGGCAAGGTACATGTCTTCTTTCCTTGTTTGTCAGCTGCATACTAACCATGGTATACTCAGAGGCAATAAAAACGTGAAATGTGTCTTGGCAGGCGAAGATCCATCCATGCAACAAAACAACAAAAAAAAAATGTGTTTGCATGTTTAGCACACTGTCTGAGTTACCTGCACACAAACGTTGAAACATTTATCACCTGTGGCTGCCTTAGGAGACACAGGATTCCCCTCATTTTGAAAAACTGAACTTACTGTGATATGCAAGTTTCCTTTGAGATGTGTTAACACGCGTGTTTTGTGGACTGCTTATAATGTTCTAAACTGCCTCAAAAGAAATTTGAATAATGAAATTCACCAGAGACAGAACTTCTGGTGCACATCATTTTCTGAATAAATCAGATTTTCTACACGGTGAATTACTTTCAAGTCATTTTTTATGCTCCAGTGGTTGACAAAGTGATGAGGAACACACCCATACTCTTTTAATCAGGTAGATGTGGCCACTACCATAAAAATAAACATCTGTTTGTTTTTCGTGTTGTAAGTCATGTTGATCTTTTAGGTGTCTTTGACAAGTGAAAAGCAAATCAAGACCAATCGGGCCGGATTTTCATTCACATGGACCCTAGTGACACTGCGCGGTGGTTGGTTTTCAGCTGTACCTTCTGCAGATGCTCCCCATTTCACTTTCAATATCTCTGACTTTAAATTTTAAAGACTAAACACTGTCTTTACACAAAGCATAACACACCATTCACAACATTCTCAAACAAATTGTGTGTCAAAATAAAAGGGGGAAAAACATTACGAAGAAAAACGCTGCCGTGAAAAATTTGCGTTTTTATTGCCTCATGGTCTACTATACTTAAGAGGTTGAGTCAAGATGCCAAAGAATTTTTGGCTCACAAGCAAAAGTGAGTCTATGTTTTGGGCCAGTGGTCGTCCGTCCGTTGTCTGTCCGTCGTCTGGGATAAATTTTAACGTTGGGATTTTCTCGGAGACTTTTCAAGCTACAGTCTTCAAATTCCCCCAGGATACTTTGTGGTAAGACCTTTCTAAAAATACCAATTTGAGTGACCTCTCACAAGGTCAAGGTCACAAGGGATCAGGCAATAGGTAAAAAATAGCTATAGTTTAACATAATTTATTTTTTCTCAAATACTATTCACAACTTCAAACCCAAATTTGGTACAAAGATACCTGATAGTAAGACCTTTCTATGCATACTAATTTGGTTGATCCCTCGGAAAGGTCAAGTGTCACAAGAGCTCACAAAATAGGTCCAAAATCACCATATTTTGACAAAAGATATTTTTTCTCAAATACTATTCACAACTTCAAAAACCAAACTTGCTACAGAGATACCAGATGGGAAGATCTTTCTCTGCATACTACTTTGGTTGATCCTTCCGAAGGGTCAAGGGTAACAAGAGCTCATGAAATAGGTCCAAAATAACCAAATTTTGACAAAAGATGTTTTTTCTCAAATACTGTTCACATCTTCAAGCCCAAATTTGGTACAGAGATACCTGATGATAAGACCTATCTATGCATACTAATTTGGATGACCCCTTGGAAATGTCAAGGGTCACAAGATGCTGGCAATGTGTGTAAAATGCCAATTTTTAAAAAATAAAATTGTAGGTATTATCAACATTTATGCAAATTTTTCAATCAAATTTGGCCCAAAGGTAGCTGATGATAAGGCCTTTCTGTGCATACTAATTTAGTCGATTCGTTGCAAAGGTCAAAGGGGGTTGACAGATGTGTGAAAATGCTTACATTTTGAGAAAACATGGATTCTGCTAGTGCAGAAGCCAGCCCTTATTGTCACAAAGGTCACACATATGTAAATAAGTCATACACATGAGCCATAATGGCTTTGCCTTTCTTGTTATTCTCAATAAATTGTCAGCATATATGTGTTCTGTGCATTTCAGTTTGAAATAAAACATATTTTCAGATGAGGACATTGTTTTCATTCTTCTTGTATTGGGTCCCATGAATATGCTCCAAGTTGTGCAGCTTTATGTCTTGTACTGTGGATTGTACATAACAGTACATGTGTGCGTATCATTTAACTCATTGTGCCCGAGGTACGAAATACCACATTTTGGAGTTATCTACTGAGGACTGCATTACAATAATTCAGGAAACAGATTGACCATGACAGTTCAAGGGTGGTGGCAGAATAGCTAAGCGCCTATAGGCGCCAAGCTATTCTGCCACCACCCTTGAACTATCATGGTTGGGCCATATCTTGCTGTGGTGTGTCGCAGGCAGAATGAGTGAACAGCTATTCAGTTTTCTTCAATATAGTTTGTTACAATGTGAGTACTAAAAAATTGTTGTAAGTACAAGGATGGGTGGCAATGAGCTGTTTACAACACATTTCAGTAATCATTGCAGATGTTGGCTGCTGTTGGCCTGTGAATGACTGTGCGCGGGCCAACTGTGATCAGCATCAGCCTTATGATCTTTGTAACAAGCATACGATTTAAGCTTATTCTGCCCGCGACACACCACAGCAAGATATGGCTCAACCATGATAGTTCAAGGGTGGTGGCAGAATAGCTTGGCACCTAACTCCAAAATGTGGGTATTTCGTAACTCGGGCACAATGAGTTAAGAAGCGAGCAAGTGTAAAGTCACCGCATTTACCCATTTGGCCCAGACACCTTGCAGCAAGAGATGGATCGACCATGATAATACAAGGGTAGTGCCTGATTAGTTTGGTGCCATCAGGTGCCAAGCTAATCTGGCACCACTCTTCAGTTATCATGGTCAATACATCTCCTGCAACTGGCACGTAGCCATTAGGTGACACCTCCAAAATTTGGGAAACAGAGCCGTGGGGTTAAATGGGTTACAATAAAGATGCAGTTGTAACAAGCAGTACTAATGGTTCAGTCTACACAGAAGTTTCTTCTAGGGCCAACTGGAGGATATGAAATACATGCAACCCAGATGAGTCGTGGGTATAGTGCCTGACATTTAGCTTACAAGCTAGTGAAGCATCTGAATGGACAATTCAAAGTTATTTCATTTGGCACTGCGACTGAAATAAAAGTGGTGCAGCACTTTTGTCGTACACTGTAGTTCCTTGAATCCCCGAAGTGGTTCAAGGAACTAAGAAAAAAATCCTGTAGCTCTTTCACTTTCAGAATGAACTGACTCATAAGTTACATACAGTCAACTTTGCTTATCAGAATGTAACGCAAGTCGGATATAGAAACACTTTCAGAGGTCATGACAAGACTATTTATATGCAAATTACTTCGCTTATAAGAAAGTGAGGAAAGAACAACAAGAACATTTGGGTCGCCAAGCAATCTGTTATACCCGAAGGACATTAACCCCTTTACTGCCGGTTGATGCAGAATATCAGTGTTACTGCAGTAATTCAACGCCAAAGAGCCCCCAGTGAACCGTGTAAGGAACACAGAAACAAAGGGATGTCAGGAAGAGGCATAGATCCTCATGAGCCCCCGCAACTGCAGGGGCTCATGAGGATCTATGTCTCTTGCACTTGGATCCATAGCTTTTTCTCAGCAGTGAAGAGGTTAAATGTTCTTCACCCACACCTCGGTCAGCTGTCCAGCGGTCAGCTGCGCTGCACCAATACCCCCGGCGATCAGTTGACACATGCTTTGTGACGGATCGTAGACTGCAGCATCGCAAGTCTTGGTGCCTTGACACTTCGTCACGCAGCCGATACTTGACGGGGACGTCACGGTCCTGATGATGCCACTTCCGGTGTAGATACCGCTTTTGTCCAGTTTCCGCCAGTTGCCGTTTTTTGTTTCTGCCGGTGCAACGGTTTCCTTGGCCGATGGTATTTCTGTGAAAAGAATGTCAAACTTAACCGTTTTAGCCCCGGATCCCTACAGCAGGAGATGGCTTGACCTGAAGGCGCCAAGCTAATCTGGCACTACCCTTCAATTATCATGGTCAAGCCATCTCCTGCAAGTGCAACTGGTACATAGTCGTTGGGCAACACCTCTAAAATTTGAGAAATGGGACCTTCGGGGTAAAAGGGTTAACATTTTTTATTTCAGTAATGTCAGTTTACACTTTTGGTGACAAAAACTTGAAAGACTAAATTTCGTATAACTAATATATCTTAAAACATAATTAAGATAAGCAGTGTATGTCATTAAAGCTTGCCTGCCGATACCGGAGTATGTTTCTCAGCGTGAAAACAGTGGTGTAAATGACATGTAAATTATAAACGAGTACACTGAACCTTAATGTCAAAATTCTGAATTTCATAAGTAAAATTCGGGAGTCAGGTGCCCGCAGACGCTTATGAACCAGGGGCAAGTTGCACAGGTGAGTCAGCTTCGCCCAGAGATAGATAATGTGGGTCTCCCACCCCACCCATCCCCCAATCAATAGATTTATTCTAATTAGCACGGTATTCAGACAAACCCACTCCAGCAAATACACCCAATACCTTTATTACCTAGCCATTTTAGTTCCACTCCAGAAATCATTCAAGCTACGTTTTTTGATCAGCTACCAACCCGCGAGTATTAAGGCAGATACCCCACCCAACCTAAATTATTAATGCTGTCATTGACTTTTTTAAGCAAAATTATTATATTACATTATAAAATGAATCAAGACGAATTGCTACTTCTAAGTGATATCTGTGCTGTAGAGAACAAAGACTTAGACTCTAAAAAACAAAGGCTTATCTCTGTTGTTGTTTCTGGAAAATCAAAAGCTTTTCTCGGTAAACAATACATGACAGAAGACATAGAATCCCTTACTGCTGATGAGCTAATTAAACTACATTCTAAATATGAAAATCACATTGCTTCACTAATGACACGTGATTTGAGTCGATCTCTTGTCTGCCTATACACAAAAGCTGTAAGTCACTTCCTACCTGTTGATAGTGACAGCCTTTCACATGATCTAGAAAGCAACCCCATAGTTTCAAGTTCAATAGGTAAATTAGCATGCCTTATGTTTTACAAGTTTGGGAATTACCTTGCACCTGCTGTAACCTTACTTGTTACTAGTAGTCATATTGATTTTTCTAAAATAAATTTTAAATTAGAAGAAAATGGACGAGACGACTCCACAACAGAGCCATGTCTTGACACAGGTTCAAACAGTGACTAAGACTAAAAGTCCAGGTCGAATAGAGGCTGGGAAAAGATTAGCTGAATATAACAGACAAAAGAAATTACAGCTTCAAGCATTAACAGAAAAGACTGACGTAACATCATCAGTGACACTACCATTAGAACCAACACATACCCCACAAAGTGATAAAAAAACAACTAAAACAACAACAAATTATATAGTTGCTGGATTTGTTGTCGGATTTGGTTACGTAGGTTACCAATTATATAAAAAATACAAACCAAACACTCGAACAGTGTCCAAAAAATCAAACACTCCAAAAACAAAAGAAGAAGTCTCCACATTACCAGCAGTTTCAAAACCTTTGGACCCATTTTACATGCAGTAATAAATTTATTATTATTTTAATTTTTGTAGCATAAGAAAATGAGCGACACAAAGAACTTAATGAACCTTGTCTATCACTCCGCTGTAATAAGTGGACTAGCAGTAGCATATTCTATGCTGGGAAAAAGTCTACTCAAAATGAAATCAGCAGACCTTAGTAAATTAGACTTCGAAGACAGTGCTAAGCTAGTAGTTGTTATAACAGCATCGATTGCAACAAAAGATTTTCTAGTCAAGCAAGGAATTATTCCAGAAAATATTTCTAAGTAAATAAAAAATATGGCAACTATAGCTGTTATGATTGGCGGTGCAGTTATAAATGCATTAGCTTTTAGTGGGTCAAACTATTTCTTTTCAAAAGTGAGTAAAGAAGAATCAGCAGAAGAAATGAAGCGCCACAATGAGGCATCTGAAAAACTAGCTCAAGCTCAACAAGATTATGAGAAGCAAAGAATAGAAAAACTGGATTTTATTAATGAAAAACTAAAACTTGAGGGTCATGCACAGCATACATTTTCAAATGTTGATGACGCGATCAAAGAATACTATCTTGTAACTGGTGAAGACATATCTATTCCTCAACCAAAACTTAGCGACTATTACCAACCAAGCTCAGAACAAAGAAATGGAGAAATAATATTTGTTCTAGTAGGAATGACATTAGTATATTTTACAGGAGTTTATATTGCTAAAAAAAATGGCAGACGCTAAACTATCAAAAATATATTACTCCCCAATTGGCTACTGGAAAGGGAATACTGCAATAAAAAAAATTACATGCTGCTGTGGGTGGAGATGTTAACCAAATAAAACAGTGGCTTAAAAAACAGGCAATTTGGCAAATATATCTTCCTGCTCCAAGAAAAATAACAAGGCCTCATTTTGAAAACACATCACCTAATGACACACACCAAATGGACCTCCTGTTTCTTCCGCATGACACAATAAGAAAGAAACGATACAAGTATGCATTAACTGTTGTTGACATAGCTTCAAGGTATAAGGATGCAGAACCCATAACTGACAAAAAAGCTGTAACAGTGGCCACTGCATTATCAAAAATATATAGTCGAGGTCCTTTAAAATACCCTAGGCTTGTGCAGGTTGATGATGGGAGTGAATTTAAAGGGGCTGTTAATCAATTATTTGCAAAGCATGGCGTACTGGTTAGACGCGGTATTCCAGGCTTGCATAGATCACAGGCAATTGTTGAAAACTTTAACAAGCAATTATCGGAGAGACTTTTTAGCTATCAGTATTCTAAGGAACTCATGCATGACGCACGTAACACTGAGTGGGTTAAAAGATTACCTTCTGTGATAAAAGCAATGAATAATGATGGTCACCCTAAACCTGTTGATTCTATTAAATTGAAAACAATACCGTCAGAAATAAAAGCAATAACACCTCCAGACACTAACTTATTTACAAAACAGGTGAGATATTTGTATCAACCTGGTGAGGCTGAAAATGACGTTAGACGTAGGGCAACTGATCCAATTTGGTCTACATCTGTTCATAATATAAAAAAAATAGTTCCTTCAGCTAATGCAACAATATATTATCTGTATGAGCCTGCACCAAAGAGGGCATTTGTCAGAGAAGAATTACAGATTATTCCCCCAGACACCGTTACTCATTTCAGTAACTAACTCATCAATTAATTCATCAACCAGTTCGTCAGCTATTTCTTCAGATAACTTGAGTCTGTAATGACCAGGTGCATAAGCTTTTTCCTTACTATGAAACACTCGTTTTGTGTCTCCAACTGCCAGAGACTTCTTATGTGTTTGGATCATTTCAAGATTATGTTTGTTTGATCTCAGTGACTTGTTTGGATAATCAGGCATTAATGCACCATCTAACACTTGCTTGTAATGTTCATGACGAATGTCTTTATTTTTTATCGCTGTTTTCTTGATACCTTTGGCTTTTGACTGACTACCCTTCTGGTGCAGTATAGAATACATTTTTGATCTCAGTCCAACGTACTCAACTATAGGCACACCATTTAGTTCATCCTTAAACTTACCAGGCACTTTCTTGTTTTGTGTGCTAAACAGTGGATGGTCTTTAGGGTAGTCAGACGTGTCATACATGTGTAACTCTGTTTTCATGTCTTCATAAAAGTCTTCAGTACACACATCAATGATCATAGAGTCAGTGTCAGTGTATAACAGACGGCAGTCAGGATACTTTGGTTTGAAGTAATCATAATAAAATTCAAGCATTAATAATTTTGACAACTCCAGAATAGCCATACCTATAAATACTGGCTTGTCCAGTTTAACAATCTTTTTTTTGAGTGACACTGCATACAATGATGAATGAAATTCTTTGTACCCTGTGTACTGTGGCTTGCCTGTAAGTTTAATTGCACCCAATTCAGTTGTGACAAGTCTCACATCTTTGCGGTGATGAGGATTTTCCATTGTCTTGCCAAAACAGGCATTGTTCATAAGCTTAAAGACCCCCACCGGGTCTGCCCTAGGGGACCTTGGTGGGGTTGTCTACTTTTTAGTTCCTAGGGTCACCTTGTCTAACCCCTGCAAGGTGGGTTCTACTCTTTTGGGGGTTTGTATTTCTGTCTTTCTGGTCCATTCATCTGTATTTTTCTTTTGAAATTCTCCCTCCTGTCTGCGCTTCTTGCAGTTTTTTCTTCATTTGGCGCAGGCACGTCCTGAGAAGGCCTTTGTCGCTTGCGGGACGTTAAGCAATCTATACTTACTTATAAGCTTAAAGAAGTCTTTGTCAAATGCAGTGTTACCTTCTCTCGCACGCAATGTTGTATTCTTCATTATGTAATCTTTCATGAAAGCACTTTGTTCAAATTGAATTCCTCTGTGAACTTTCTTTAGTACTAACCCATGTCTGATGTAAAACTGTAACAATCGATAGTGACAAACGTAATTAAATTTGTCATTTAGATTTGGCACAAGTTTGGTGTCTTCTTTTTTTCCCGTCATACTCATTTTTTCAACTGCTAATGGATAATCATTATGGTAATCATGTAGGTGGTGTGGGTACTCAAGGTCTACTTCAAAGATCCAACCCTTTTCATCATTTTGACCTCGATCCATAATATATTTTGTTAATTTTTTTATGCCATACTGTGACAAATCATACAAACAAAAGTTTTTTAATGGTAATAATTCACACATCGCGAATCCGTACAAATTGTTAGCGTCCACGTACGTAATAAATGACCTTGACATTGAGGGGTCAAAGTCGTCAAGATATTTATTATTTGCCTTGGCATAATTATTTGCTGCAATACTAATGCCACCCCTCAATCCACGTTCCACCATTTCACCCGTCGTACGATCATACAACAGGTCTATAAATATCTTACTGGATTTCAAAAATGCATCCCATGTCATGCCAGGACTAGTTATGTAGCAAGCAGGGTCAAGACTGTAGTGCAACAAACCCTTTTCACGATAACTTTCAAATACATCTGCTAGCAAGCAAACGTCAGCTTTCAAGTACTGATCGTGGTAATCACCAATTGTCTGACACCCTAATTTATCCCACGCATCAAGTGCATGCTGGTATTCAGAGTCAGAAATACCTTTACCAGTTAGTGTAGAATAAAATTTCTCTTTTGGAGGCAGTCTCCTTTCCTCAAAAACTACCCAGTCACTGATGTACTCATATGGATAAACACCTTTTTTAATCAAGTCCGGCTCAAAATATTTACTTGTTATTGGATACTCACTCAGTCCTTCTGCCAGACTAGCAAGACCTAAAGACAAATGTTGCATGGAGTCATAAAATGCTAATTTGTCCAATCTAAAAGTCAAGTACTTCTCAGTTGTCTGGGCAATGCAACTAATTTTTCTGTAAGACTCATCAACAGCCTGCATGATGATGTGTGAATCATATCCCTTCAGATTGTGAAAAAAGATTGGTAACTTATATGTCTTAGGATCTGTTTTTAATAATAAGTTACAATTGTTATGTGCAGCACCTCTGTAACGCCCAGTTATGTGATCGTGGTCACGAACTTTATCACCTCCCAGAGGCTGTTCACAAATCCAACACGTCTCTGCTGTATCAAATTTTAGTTTGTCTTCTTCTGTCATCACCAAAGGCATCTGACATGTTGTGAGATATTGTACTACCTGACTATACAGTTGTCTCATTTCTGTTAAAAACAGGCATGCTGCATTTTCACCCCTGTAGATAACAGGTTCTGAATGAAGACCGTCTGACCTAACAAAAATGTATCCAAAAGAACACACCACTTGGTCACTTAATTTTATAGTCTTTGGTAATGACTCTGGAACTGGACCCTCATATGGAACAACGAGTGATTCAAAATCTGCATACACTACAAACGGCAGCTTTTGCTGATTCCCATAGTTCTTAAAATACACTTGACTACCAGGATCTGGATACTTAAGTACAGTTTGTATGTCATCAGCTGACCTACAATGTAAAACATGTTTGTCTGCTAATTTTATGGAGGAAAATCTTTGTAAACATCTCTTGCACACTTCCTGTTTGCCCTTGTGTTTTGTTGTATGCCCATGAATTAGACGTGACATATTTCTGATAATTGTGTAGTGAAAGTTATTGTCATCACCGGCAGGGCTGATTAATAACATGTCAACATGTTTATCTTCTGGCTGCCCATAGGTTGGGGCAATTGGAGATACTCTAATTGGCTGTAACTTATTCTCAGATTCATTTTCCCACACAAACACATTCACAGATATACCAGGATTTAGTTTTTCAAACAAGTCTATATCCTCTATTTTAACAGGGAACTCAATGCCACTGAAGTTGAGTTCGTTTACAAATTTGGTATAGTTAGATACATGATCAGGTTTTGCTTTTACAAAATGAAGTTTAGCAAGCACACACCACATAAAACATAAATTATCATTGTTTTGAATATTGACTACAGCCTTTTTGTTTGCAACCTCAGTTGGAAGTGGTATCCATGATTTACCTAGTATAGGATGATATCTTGACTGCTTCAGTTGTAGTTCATGTACAAGGCCTTCATGCCGGCCAGACCCTTGCATTTCTGCTCTGTCAATTGCTTCATGGAAGTCTGGTAACAATCTTTCTCTAAACACTTTCTCTAGTTCTCTTCTCGAATTAACTGTGTGCTGCCTTGTCGAGATATACGTTACAATAACTTCACCAACATCTCTGGCAAATTCTATTTTTGCAACAATCTGAATCTTTACACTATCAGAAAGAAGGTTATTTTGTATGACTAAAAAAGATCTTTCTATTGATTCATAGACATTGTAAATATTAGATATAGGTAAGTCAGTTGTGTGAAACACGTTTCTTAATCTTTGATGGTTGTCCATCTTTTTTATTTGTCCGACAAAAAAATAAATAGAAAATTATATAATGAAAATGGCACTTTATTGACTGTAACTCCTACAAAACAGATTTGTTTACACACTGACTCAATCATCATTATTGGTTTTGTATGTGCAATACCATTTTATTAAATGTAACAACGTTAAAATATAAATTTATTTTATATAGTTCTTTTGCTAAATCACTACACAATTTAGCAAACCAACCACTTAAATATTCATTAACAGTAAATGACTGTGTCTTAATATCAACAGTTATTTTTTTTATAAATGGATTATCAACACTTAAAGTTATATTACCAGTCATATACAGTGTTGCTGGTAACATAAAAAAATTATCTGGTGACTCTTTATTATAAAGCTGGCTTACATATTTAACATCTTTAAAGCAATATGTAATATCTATGATTTCACCAATAGGCCAATTTTGCTCCTTTTGTCCGTCTGTCATTTTTATAGACAAACTAAAAGTATAAATTAATTTACTAACCCATACCCTGTGGGCTGATCTGTCTTTAAGATAAGCTTTAGATGCTTAGTCAATTTCAGTTTGTTTTTCACATTGTCTCGTTCATGCTTATTTGGGATGACATCGTTTTCTCTGAGACAGTCTTCAAAGCTGTCACGATCCTTACAGTAAAACAAACATATAAACTTTAACTGTTCTCGAAAATCTTTCAGTACAGCATTATATTTCTGAGTGAGAATCCATACACTTATGTTTGCATGTCTGCCACTGAAGGCAAGTTCTGCTAAAGTGTTTCTCTTCTTGACAATGTCTTTCTCTGCAGAACAGTCATCAACAATAAACAACGTTGGCTGTCCTTCAAATTGCTTGTAAAAATATTGTAGGTAGTCATTCAGTTTTTTCTCAGGGTCGACTAAGTATATGTTGCTGTCAGTCCAAATGAATAAACGGTTGTGATAAGCTTTGTTGTGTTTGATTGTTGGACAAAATATTACAATGTTTTCAAAGTGGTGGATGTATCTTGTTTGTAAGAGGTTAAGTACAAATTCAGTTTTCCCACACCCTGTGGCACCAACAAATAAGCCACAGTGTGGGTCAAGGGTCATTAAGCCCCGGTTCATTTTAATACACAATATAATTTTAATATATGTGTCCACTCAGTCTGCTTTCTGCAATATTGAGTTGTGCATCATATATCAGGTACAAATATATATTTATGGCTGCAGCAGTTTCAACCTTCTTTTGTATCACTACCATTCTCAACAGTTCGTCCTGACCCATGAAGATAGTCATCATCTGTACTACGCAGGTCTAACCACAGTGCATACTTGTTTGTCAGGTATTGACCAATCCTAACGTCATACAGATGTAGATCTTTGCACGCAATGTTTGCTGGTTTATCTCTAATCCTTCCTCCTGCAAAATACTTTGTGATCTCATCGTAGTGCTGGTATGGTAACATTCCAGATGCGTACACTTGATTAGGACGGCCTTCGATTGTACAGGACAAATGTGTAATCTTAGGATTGTAGAATTTTTCTGAATCCCGTTTGTATGGAGCCGCTGGTTCAATAAACAACATAAAAATACCTTTCAGTGACCTAGCAGGCGTGTTTAAGTTTATGTTCCACATTGGGTCGCTTTTGTCTTTGGGTATTAAACTATGTCTAATCACCCTGTCATAATAAATTGGTAGTCTTGACTGATACTGATTTTGTATGAGTCTGGCTAGTTCAGTGTGTGTGACAATTTCATATTCCAAGGAAATGTTAGAGATCTTATATGTTGCACTAAGATCAGATGATTTAATAACTTTGGAGTAGTCATTGAAGGTTAGTTCAAAACTCAGACGGTCATTCAGTGCTCCTTGATAATAAGGCAGATGAGCTGTTAGGATTTCAAACTCAAGTGGAATGTAGAATCTGGATCCATATGTTTCGGCCATTATAACATCCATGGCTGTTTTAGTTACTTTATCTCCGGCGTCGATTCGAAGTTTACCAACATTATCTGGCTGTATGCCTTGGTAAATACGGTCTTCTCGTTCTTCTCTTGTTAGCCAAAGGTCTTTGTAACAGTAGAATACATCTGAGTCATCAAGACTAAACACTTCCTGTCCTTCAAGTTTTACTTTAATAGTTCTAACAATTGCTCTGCCAAGATTGTTAACTAGTGTTCTGTTCACGTCTGCGTCTGATGATAGTTCAATATTAAAAGCAAGGCGTGCAGTGCCAGGAACAATAACGTCACTGGGTCCTAGGTTTGGAAACTTGACTGTAAGTGTTTGGTTCTGGTCTATGGTACTTGGATTGTTTGTGATGACTATTGTTTGTCGAATGCCCTTAACACCCAGGGGCTCACGTAGTTTTCTGTATGGGTCTAACTTTGATCCGTAAGACTGTGTCATTTTTATTATGCACAATAAAAAATAATAAATTAATAAAACAATGGCAGCGGGAGGATTTAATCATGAAGATTTTGAAATGGATGACATGAATGACTATGATACTGGTGCAACAGATATGACTGGAATGGTAACTAGTTCTAGTATGTATCACGAACTATTAAAAGACAAAGTAAACTCATTTTATGACAGTGTTGGTGTCCACCCAGATGTAATAGATCCTAATCAGTTTGAATATGATAAAGGACACTTATTTGTAAATACAGACAGAGGGAAAATAAATCTAACACATAAAAATAATCCTTCTAAGTTTAGAGCTTTAAGTACAATTAAAGGTGAAGTTGGTGGTAACTCTGGGTTGGCAAGATACCTTGGTATTGGAGGGTCTCCTGTTCCCCCAAGACTTGTTAGTGTGCTTCACGACACGCAAACAAAGTTGCCAACGGGGCAAGAGATTGAAATGGCACCAATAACAAGCCTACCAGAAATAGCAAACACAGTGATACAAGAAACTTCATTTACTGAAGGACAAATAAATGATGTTATGAAAACAATAGATGATCCACCTTTGTCAATGAGGGAGATTATGGGTTTGGATAAATCACTGCAGACAATAAGAGGTGAGATGGTAAATAATTTAGCCAAACTAGGAGAGCTTGATAAACACATAGAACGTGAAAAAGAGAAACTGGCTACAGCAGGCAATGAGAATCTTGACACAGAAATGAAAGAAAGAATTCAACACAGATTAAATGATTTGCAGATAGAAAGATCAGGAAGGTTAGAAGCGATTAGTATTGGGAGACAAAAACTGAAAACACAAGTCAACAGGATTAGAGAAACTATTCAAAAAATACTTCACGAAGACACTACTCTGGCTGAGAGACTTAAAACACTTTTCAGAGAACAGGGTATCACAATTGCCAGTTTAATTACAGCTCTGGGGTTTATTATCAGTACAGTTGTGTTGGCTGTCTCCGGGGGTGGTTCTCCACCTCCAGCACCACCAACCCCTGGTCCACCAACCCCAGTCCCCACAGATCCAAAAGACTTACTTACTTACTTACTTACGCCTGTCACCCCTACCCGGGTATAGGCCGTCGACGAGAGACCTCCAGCAACTCCTGTCCTGTGCTTCTCCTTCGATTCTACTCCAGGTGGTTCCCAGTCTCTTGATGTCTGCTTGGAGGTCTCGACGCCAGGAGTTTCTCGGCCTACCTCTTTTCCTCTTTCCCTGGGGGTTCCATGACAATGCCTGCCTAGTGATACTGGAAGCTGGCTTTCTCAGACTGTGACCGATCCATCCCCATCTTCTTCGCCCAATTTCATTCTCTGCTGTTATCTGCTCTGTTCTCTCCCAGAGTCTGACGTTGCTGATCTTCTCTGGCCAGTGGATTTTCAAAATTCTTCTAAGGCAACTGTTCATGAAGGTCTGTACTCTGTTGACTGTGTTTTTTGTCAATCTCCATGTCTCTGCTCCATATAGGAGAACTGCTTTTACATTGGAGTTGGAAATCCGGACTTTGGTGTGTTGTGACAGCTCTCTGGAACTCCATACTTTTTTCAACTGGAGAAAGGCTGCTCTGGCTTTACCGATTCGTGCTCTGACATCTGCATCAGTGCCGCCTTTTTTGTCTATGATGCTCCCGAGATAGGTGAAGGACTCCACCTCCTCCAACGGGGTGCCAGCAAGCAAGACTGGTTCTTCCCTGGCTGCGTTCAGCCTCATTGTCTTTGTTTTCTGTTTGTGAATGGTGAGGCCCACTTGGGACGAGATGTCAGCAAGCCTCGTGGTCTTGTCATGCATTTGTTGATGAGTGTGGGACAGTAATGCCAAGTCGTCTGCAAAATCGAGGTCGTCAAGCTGTGTCCACAGTGTCCACTGTATTCCACTTCGTCTGTGCTCTGTGGTCATCTTCATGACCCAGTCTATGGCCAGTAGGAAGAGGAACGGAGACAGCAGACACCCCTGCCTGACACCAGTTCTGACCTGGAGCTCTCTGGTGAACTGCCCTTCGTGGATCACGCGACATGTCATGCCATCATAGCTGCTCTTGATCAGGCGGACGAGCTTTGTGGGTACACCGTAGTGTCGTAGGAGTTTCCACAGAGTCTCTCGGTCCACGCTGTCAAATGCTTTCTCATAATCCACAAAGTTGACGTACAGCGGGGAGCTCCACTCCAGAGACTGTTCCACGATGATGCGGAGAGTGGCGATCTGGTCTGTACATGATTGGTTCTTCCTGAATCCTGCTTGCTGGTCTCTCAGCTGGGGGTCAACGGAGCTCTTCATTCTTTCTAGGATGATCCTGTTGAAGACCTTTCCTGGTACTGACAGCAAGGTGATTCCTCTGTAGTTGGAACACTTGCTGAGGTCGCCTTTCTTGGGAAGCTTGATTAGGTACCCCTCCTTCCAGTCAGCCGTTATCACCTCCTCTTCCCAGATCTTTCCAAACAGTGGGTACAGCATCTCAACTGTTGTCTCTAGGTCTGCTTTCAGAGACTCCGCTGGGATGCCATCTGGCCCTGCTGCTTTGCCATTCTTCAAAAATGCCACTGCTTTTCTGATCTCTTCCCGGCTGGGTCTGTCACAGCTGATGGGTAGGTCGGTCTCTGCCGGCTGGATGTCGGGGGGGTCGGGTGGGCTAGGTCTGTTCAGTAACTCTTCAAAATACTCGGCCCATCTGTCGAGTTGGTCTGCTCTGTCTGCAATAGGCTTGCCTTCTTTGTCTTTTACTGGTCTTTCTGTATGGCCATACTTACCCGACAATCTTCTGGTAATGTCGTAGAGCTGTTTCATGTTGCCGCTGCCTGCTGCCTTTTCTGCCTCTGCTGCCAGGCTTTCTGTGTAGGCCCTCTTGTCTGCCCTGATACTCCTCTTCACCTCGCGGTTGGCTTCCGAGTATTCCCCCTGTGCCCTTACTTTGGCTGCTCTCGTGCGACTGTTGTTGACCGCTGCTTTCTTCTGCTTCCTCGCTTCTATCTTCTTCAAGGTCTGTGCCGACAGCCAGTCCTTGTGGTGGTGTTAAAAGACTTACAGTCGTGGGTAAAGAAACAACTGTCTCACATATCAGACTTGCTTAAGAAATTGGCTCTGAAAGCAGTAGACGCGTTGCCTGGCATTATAGGCACGGTTGTCAGTTGGTTGATTAGTACTGCAGCGAAGGCAGTAGGGTTTATGGCAGAGCATGTGTGGGTCTTTTTGGTTACAGTAGGAGGGTTGATGGTGGGTTATTTAATGAAACAGGTAAAGAAGTAATACCCCTAATCCAGTGAGACCTATTACCAATGCTGTTCTCTCTGACTCATGTGTGTCAAGGATTGGTGTTGGTGTTATCGTTATGGGTACCGGTGTCAAAGCTGGAGCTGTTACTGTCTGTACAGGTGATGATGTTACTGGTGCCGTGGCCGGGGGTGTTACTGTCTGTAATGTTTTTAATGACTGTACATGTGTGGTTGTGGCCCCCAAGTTTACAGATTGATTGAGTCCTAATTTCTGACCAACACCTGCAACAACTATTTCATTATTATAATTTGTTATTGTCCCCATTTGAAGTTGAAGGTCTGATGGCAACATGTATAACCCAATACCAACTACAAAGTCAACTTTTGATCTAGCATATCTGAGAACGTCTTGGTAACGTTGTATGCTAGATGGGAGATCAACTGATGAATTTACTGAATCTTCAAGATTAGCGAGAAACTGTTTTTGTGAATCGAACTTTCCACTTCCATTCAAAATGTTTGATTTTGTTTGAGCTTGTGCTCCTAGAATACACCACACATATGTTCTGATAGACTCATTTATGCGTTCGACTCCTGCTTGAGTAAATCCGTCACTCTTATCTAAGACAAATGTGGTCCAGGCATTAGACTGTTTCTGTTCAATTGAGCCTAACCACACTTCAGATTTTGATGAGAATGAAGTGTAACCAGGGTAATAATCTTGAGGGTATTGTCTGTGACTCATAGCATAATACAATGTTCCCATGCCTTTGTGATCATCAAGTTTTTGTGTAAAGTCATACTTTGTACTGATGTTAAATTCATTACAGATCCGTTCAAATGCTTTCAAATCCATGGGATTGTTAAACTGATTAAAACTGGATTCAGTGGGCAGTGGGGTATGCAGTTCTGACAGTATTCTTCTAAGCTGGTAATACGTGTGGAAACGATAGACAGACTTAATCAGTTTGTTTGGGTGATTCAAATGGTCTGTAAAAGAAATGCCACAGCCTGTAGTTGAGCATAGTATAGCAAAGTTAAGTTGGTTTTGAAACATCTGTAGTGGGCTTGAAGACCACTTTCTTGCAGTAGAGTCATCTGTAATTGGAGGGTTTAGGTAATGCTCATAAGGATTTGGCACTTTCACTTGAAATAAATCTCCTTCAGACAAAGCTATATCAAGCTGATTTAGTTGAATTATTTTCTGGTCATAAGTTGGTGCAACATTATACTTGGCATCCACGTTAAATTGAAACGCGTTTACAATGGCAATTGTTGGTGATTTAAATTCCATTGTGCTTTTTTTTATGTGATAATAAAAATGTTTATAACCTTAACAAATCTTGACACGAGCAAACCAGTGTGGCTAACTAATGGAATCGATAATCGAGATGGTAACAAGGCTGTGGCTATCCATGAAATGTTTTATACAGTAAAGTGGTTTAATGTAACGGATGATGAAAATTATTCTGTAAGTGGAACTCTTGATGGTATTGAGAAGGGTGATACTTTACGAGCTGGGTATTATGACTTTTGTACTTTAGCTGAATGGCTTCAAAATGAATTTAAAATTAAAGCAACTTTAAACCCAGCTAATTTACTTGTTACAATTGAATTTCCAAAAAGTGGTCAGTTTTCTTTATCAATTAGTCTTTTATTATTACTTGGATTTTTAGGTAAAAAAATAACACATCTAGATGAAGATTGGTCACAATCAGTCGAACGTCTACTATCACCAAAAAAACCAAGAATAACTGGCAGATATCCTGTTCATTTGTCAGTACACACAGTGCTAAATGTTTATTTAAAAGAACTGAACACTACTGAAAATGTACACAATGAAAAGCCTTCAACTTTGTTAAGATGCTTGCCGACTGGAACTACCCCATATTGTGAAAGTGTGGTTGCTAGATTTCCTAATTTGCAGTTTAAAAAATTAGGTTCTAGTTTCTTTGAATCACTGTGTTTATCTGTAACTAATCAGGATGACAAACCAGTTCTTATGCATGATTTTAGTGTAGTGTTAGAAGTTAAATAATTTTATTTTTGTTTATAAAAATGAGTGGTCTTGGTCCAAAGCGAACAATCATACCAGTTGCGTGTCCGGTTACAGAGTTGAAAGATTTGGCAGACGTCCAGGATTTTGAGAAGGAAGGGGATGTTGGAGAAATATATGGTTTTGAACTTGATTCAAATGGCATGTACAAGAGGAAAGTAATTGTTGACATAAAAGACGGTGAAAAACAGATTCCTAAACTTGGTCAGCTTCGTGATGTTACTGTACCTACTCCACCTGTAAATAATGCGCCTTACAACTTAATACATGTGGGTAGTAAGTGGGTTGTTTCACCTGTACCGGCACCACCACCCACAATTGACTGGGACATAAAGATTGAATTTATTAGTCCTTATGTATACACTGAACTACGGAAGAGAGCAGGCGCAGACAGCATCGCTGAAACCATCGCCACACGGAGATGGAGATGGCTAGGCCACGTTTGCAGAATGTCACCTGACTCATTACCAAGGGTGGCACTGAGATGGACACCACAGGGGAAGAGAAACCGTGGGCGACCAAAGGAGACGTGGCGCCGAACCGTGGAGCGAGAGCTCAAGAACAGAGGCCTTACTCTGCAAACAGCACCCAAAATAGCAGCTGACAGACAAAAGTGGCGCTCCCTTGCCGTCGCCTCAAGCACCAGACGGCGCAGAGAGGACTGAATGAAATATGTATACACTGATGATGAAGGCGCCTTAGTGTTTAGGAAGGTTGTTAATTCTGGGCCGCTTATTGTAAGCCTTGTTCCAAGTTTTGCCCCAGACAACAATAGCAGAGAAAAACTGAAAGTTGAAAATTATGAGAGACGGAGATATCTTCTTACAACTAGAAAGGGTAGATCAGATACTTCTGTTGTGTTTATGCCAGCAAGCTTAGTCGTGGCTAGAGAAGTGACAATAGTATTTGAAATTATCATGAAATCTGTTGCTTCTGCAAAAGAGGCAAATATAGCACAAGGAATTAAACTTACATGGAATGAAACAGTAACAGAATCATCAAAGGTCTTTATTGCTATTACAAAAAATAATGATGTTATTAATGTTTCGAGCAGTGTTCCAGCTGTCAAGGTGGTGGTCGACAAAGCAACTTTTGTTCGTCTAACTTACATAAACCTTGAACACATTGATCTTGTTGCATTTTATTATGCTAACAAATTGTATACTTTTGAAGAGTTGCAAAATGTAATTGCTGATTAAAAAAATATTTGTCATAAAAAATGGTGAACTTGTATCCACAAATACCACCTGAGCAGCTTGAGCCTATTGAGCGTGATAAAACATTAAAGGCAGATTCATTCCGTTTAATGAATATTACAGAAGCGTTGAAGTATTTGGAAGAAGAACAAGCAAAATACTCGAGGTGTAAACGCCGTTACAATACGGTTTTCAATTCTGTACACAACACATCAATGGCCATGGGGGTGGTTTCGTCCGGATTATCTGTAGGAGGTATAACTCTGTTTGCAACGGGGGTGGGAAGTGTCGTAGGAATTGCTGTTGAAGCTGTTGGCCTTGCCACAAGCCTGGCATGCTTTGGTATGGAAGCCCTTAACAAAAAATTTTATACTAAGTTGCAGAAGCATGAAGCATTAAGTATGCTCGCAGCAGCTAAGCTGACGAGTATGAAACTTATTATTAGTAAATCTTTGGAAGATAATGAAATTGACGATCACGAATTTAAGAGAGTCCAGGATGATTTAGCAAATTACAAGCAACAGAAGTCTGAAATACAGAATAAGATGAGTAGTCAACCCGCGAATGTTGAAGAGCTAAAGCAATCTTTTTTAGAGGAAGGAAAGAAAATAGGCGTAGAAGAAACTATGAAAAAGTTTACGGACTGTTAGGCAAGTAAAGATCAGTTTTGGTAATCATTCATTAATTCTGAAATACTCTTCACAAAGAGATGTCATGCCTTTTATGCCTGCTCATTTGACGCCATCAGCCCCACCACCAGAGTACTACTGAGAAAAAAAAGTTTTCTTGTTGTCCTTGTAACTTGGAAATTCTGTCCAAGTAAGTTGTGACTTGGGTCCAAAATGTTGTAAGTTCTTATGTTTAGGTTCTTATAAGAACTGGTTTTAAGTCACTTTAAAGATCTTATGCCAACTAACTTATAAAAACTTGAGGAGGTAACTTAAAAACTAATTGTCAGTTGCAAGTAACTTATAGGTTACCTTATCATGTACTTGTATTTTTTATCCATAGGATGTTTATCTTTATAAAAGAAGACATAATTAATCTCTAGAAATGCATTGTGGTTAATATGAGACACTGTGTTTGATGTTTAGATATGAAATCAGTAAAAAAAAAATTGGAGGCTGCCTTAGAAGTCTTACTATTTGTTTCTCTGAAATTAAAAAAAGGTCTGTCTTGGGAGTACCAATCTTTCTATTTCTGAAATAAAAAGTGAGTTCTCTAATAACACTATGCCTATCTTATGGCAACGAAAGTAAACACAGTACAGCAATTTGCTAGGGGCAGGTTAACAAACTATAATAAAAATTAAAGTACTCACCTGTGAGCCATTTCGACCTGTTAGGTCTCATCAGAATACCTAGAAGGTATTTATGGCTCCCCCGCAGGGTGTGCCAATAAAAAACGTGTAGAAAAGGCACTACCTTAGCCACTTTTTTCTTCCTCTGTATGTCAGCTACCGCTGCGTCAAACGATGATTGTTGCTCACGTAGCTTTTCAACCATAATTTTAATTCTCTTTTTTGTCTTTTTCATGTTTTGAAAGCAATTTTCCTTTCTATTTTTCGCTCTTGCTAAGTCTAAGCGTAGGCGACTTTTTGCAAGAGTCTCGTCTTTTGTCAGCTCGTCTAAAAAAGCTTGAGTGTACGTTTTTTCACCAATCTCCATTTCCTCAACATATTCGTTTTGGTGGCTCGCCATTTATGCCTGGCTATCGTTTGGCCCTGCTTACTGTCCTACTGGTACGGATGTAATCGGGAAAGAATGATTATTGGCTGTTGGTTTACTTTTATACCTGCAGTATTGCAAACGATTTCATAAGCAAACACGTCATTTGGAACATCCTAGGCTGTGAGTCGACTTTATACCTCTATACTATAGTATGTACAGGTAACAGTTACCAGGTGACCTGTTCCCACAAAAGGGACCATAAGTCGGAAATTTTGAGTTTTGAAATATTTACACCATTACAATCTACTATCAAAACCAATTAATTTGATGTACAGACTATTGTTGTAGATTGGTTATTAAGTGAGAAACAAGCATTTAAAGTTGATCACTCGAACTAATCCAAGATGACCCCCTGCACACTTTTTGGTCTGTAGCTCCATTCGGTCAAAAGCGACTTAAGGTCCCTTTCGTGGGAACAGGTTACTGGAGCTGTGAATCAGCAAATGCTGACGTGTAGCCAACTACGTCATGTACGCTATTTATGGGACGATTACAACAGCAAACACGTGCTTTAGAACATTCTAGAATGCAAAACTGTCCCCCTTGTTTTGATGGGGACCAAAACGGCCTTCAGGGGACAAAATGGGCCTTGCGGGGACAGATTGGGCCATTGGGTGACTGTAGTCTTAAAATAGAGAATGATCTTTACTGCGTGACTGAACAGGGCGCGAAATTTTTTTTCGACTATGCTGTGCCAAAATTAGACAGCTGTCTGTTCATAATACTCTGACTGGGCCTTGTGTGTTATAAAACCGGTGATGTGTGACGGCTTGACTTGTACTTTATACTGACTGTGTTGTAATCGCCGGTAGTTTAATTAGCTTTTGTTTTCTCTTGCTGTGTGTGCCGCATAAGTCGCGTATGTCTGTACGGCACATGTTACGTGTGCCTGTACAATGTATGCCGCGTGTGTCGCATACTATCTTACCACATTCCTAACTTTAACATACTCGACACTTTGAATAGGCGGGGTTTGGCAGCCTTGTTTGTTTTTTAATAACAGCCGCGTAAACACCTCTCAGCCAAGGTGTGTGTCCTCTTTGTGTCCTGTAAAAGCAAAGTGAAGACACCAAACACACACGGCGCGCTGTGAAGGGAGTGTTGTGTACAATCGTATTCAAAATATAATCTCACTGTGATCATTGATAGATTAATTAGTCTTTGTTTAAAGCAGTCAATGGCAGCATTAATTATTTAGGGGGGATGGGGGATCTGGCTTACTAATCGCGGGTTGTCAGCTGATCAAAAATCGTTGCTTGAATGATTTCTGGAGTGGAACTAAAATGGTTAGGTAATAAAGGTATTGGGTGTCTTTGTTGACGTGGGCTTGCTTAATTACCGTGTTAATTAGAATAAATCAATTGTTTGGGGGAGGGGTGGGGTGGGAGACCCACATTATCTATCTCTTCGCCCCCGGTTGTGCTTGCCACTAAGAAAGGCACTCTGCTCAGTATTGCGGAGCACCTTGCATGGTGGCTGGCGCAGGACCAGTTTCACTCATGCAAGTGGCCTCAGTTCCTGAGATGGATCGTCCATAAAAAGACAAGGGTAGGGCCAGAACAGCTTGAAGCCTAGAGGTGTTACCTTTGTATCGGCAGATGAAGGCGAGGGGGGAGGAACAGGGGTTGGTTGACCAAGCCAGACTGCTGTATGCCAGGGTTCCACACCAGCTGGTCCTTTGAGCTGAATAAGAAAAATCGGTGTCTTGTTACGACGGTACCACACATTCTGTCTAGGCTGTCCCCTCAGTATGGAGCACTGTGACATTCAGTTAAAGTCATCGCAGTCTGTGGGACAATTCCCTAGACCAAGATTACAATTTAAATTAACAATGCATGTTCTTAACTCGGTGTGCCCGAGTTATGAAATACCCACCTTTTGGAGTTATCATCTGAGGACTGCATTACAATTCAGGAGACAGATCGACCATAATAGTTCAAGGGTGTTGGCAGAATAGCCTACAGGCGCCAAGCTATTCTGCCACCACCCTTGAACTATCATGGTCGAGCCATATCTTGCTGTTGTGTGTCGAGGGCAGAATGAGTTAAAACGCAGATCATATTCCAATATCTGTCATTCAAGTTGCGTAATCATATGTACTTGGATCCATGCTGTTGTCCCAAGCGGCCCATGTGAGTTGCGTGTCGTCTGCCCAGCGCCATTGTCCTGTCTCTACACTTTGACGCATTCCCAGCCACACTGGGTCGCCAGTCAGTTCTTGGGCAAGTCTGGTGAAAACAGAAAAGAGTCATTTGTGCAAAAAGTTCTTTTGTCCCGGCTCAGAACCGAAGTGAGCTTGATGGGAGTAGCCACGGTGACTTTGTGATGTTGCTAGGAAAAATGTGTGTAGACATTCCCCCCCCCCCCCCACCCCACACCACCCTGCAGCGTCGTTTTGAGTTTTGGCAGCAGTAGGGTGTGGAAGGTTCTGTCAGTTTTGTCTCTCTTTAGTACAGATAATGTCTCAGTATTACGCTCTCCAGTAAACCGAAAGCGGTATACGGTATAACACGCAGATGTCTCTGGCTTCCCCGGGGATGCCCGGTGAGCAAAAGGTCCTCGAAACGACGTCAGCCGTAGCTGGCCCTCGCACGGCGGCGGCGCCGGGCTGTGCGCGGCTAAGCTAAGACCGACGTTGGCCTTAGGACCCGCTTTTGCTCCTCAATGTTTCTTCACAATTCTATGTAAATCTAACACACTATAGCGCGGACGCGACTAAATAGTGCGATTGAACTTTATGGCGGCTTTCGGATCCGGCGCCGGATATACTGATAGTCCATAAGCTAGGAAGGTCTACCGTGCACCCTCCCCCCCCCCCCCCCCAGTACTCAATAAGATGGGTTTCAAAGTGTTCCTTAGTATGTCCTGAGATGTTTAAGCCATGTTCCCCGAAAATCCTTAGGAACACACCAGAGATATAGCCGATGGCGCAAGGGTACCCCCATTCACGCTCTTCGCAGGTGCTAAAATGAGGTTGAGAAACATTTTCCTCTAAATAAATCAGAATTCATTCCAGAAACCCAAATCAGGCAATATTATGTCAAGGCACACCTTCTGCATCCTCTGCAAAAAACAGAATGAAAAAATATTGAATCTCTGGCTCACAGTGAAGGTATTTGTGCACCCATTAAACGACCATTTCCGCGAAATGGCAAAAAAAGACAAAAATAATGTGTCAGATGCCTTCTGACATTTTCTATAGCACTGACAGTCCATTTTCAGGTTTACATCATTAAAACAGGATGTCACAATTATTATAAACTTGACTATGTGATGCTGTGATTACTGTGAGTGCCACAGTGGTTGATTTTGTATCCCTACCCCCAAGTTGTAAAAATACACAAAATTAATTAGAAAAAATTGCTTCAGTTATTCCATTTTATTTTGACCTCTCTTTACCTATTAAGTTTGAATAATGTGAGCATAAAGTGCAAGAAAATAAGGAAAGTCGGCATCCTTTACGGTATGTTCGTGGTGAATGATAGCTTTTTCCCATTTAAAATTGCCGAATTGGGAAACGTACGTTGTTTCTGATGCCCTCAGAAATTTTGTATACAACCGATAGGTCTTTTTTAGGTTTTATTGTTTAGGAAAGAGTACCACAGTTACTCCCAACCTGATTTTATGATGCTGTGATGCATTTAGGGGCCACAGTGACTGAATCTGCTGCCCTACCCCCATTTTACCTGTACGCAAAGGAACGAAAAATGATCATAACAATTGCTCCTCTGATTAAATGTTTGTTGCCAGTTTTCTTAACAAAATATGCATATTGAGCATAAACATTTGTGATCATTTCATTAATTTCAATGTGACCCATCAATTTAATTGTAATTTTTTTTTATTTAAGGCATGCTTAACAGGGGCTCCCGCTGAAGCTTCTATCGTCTGCACATTCAGCACTCTTGTCAAACTCGGGGAAGGTGTTCCTCAGGGAGATGTTGTGTCTGATGCTGTTTTTGGTCTACATTAATGACATCAGTACAACAGTACCTAGGTTCGTCTCGAACATCCTCCATGCGGATGACTTTGCAGTGTGGAGCGCAGCAGAACATAAAGAAATAGCATCCTCCAGAAAACATAAAGAAATAGCATCCTCCAGAATCCAGGATGTTGCCAATAGAGTCAGCAGCTGGACTGAAAGAGGCCACTCAAACTGAGCTAGACCATCTCTTTCAATCAGACGGAAGAGGTCACCTCAAAACTGGAGACCTTCGGGTACCAAAGACAGACAGGCCAACTTTACTGGCAACAAATAAATTACTGGATTCACGTGGAGGCCTCATATTGAAGCCATGGAAGCTAGAGCTGCAAAAAAAAAGTCTCTGATGAAGAAACTGGTGGGGACCACATTGGCTCAAATTACAGCATCCTGGCACAAGCAAACACCTGCTCGGTCAGACCAGTTGTGCGGTACCAAGATACATCGACAACATGAAACACTGCCTGCAAAACCCAAAAAGCCAGGCTTGACAAGATGCAGAACATGGATCATTCTCATGATGCAGTGACATTCTTAGAGCCATCTGGAGTACCCCAATTTAGGAAATGGAGGACATTGGAGCCACTGGAATACAGAACAGCACACACGATGAAGAAACTTACTAAACACCGACAGCATGGGAGACTACAGGAGCAGACCAAGAACCGTCAGAAATGTCCAAATCTGAACCGCCCAAATCTGAACCGCCAACTGAAGGTCCTGCAACCAAGCCCAAAGATGTGTGAACAGCTCCCTTCAGATACCTGGACATCTCGAAAGAGCCTTCAAGACAACATAAACAATGTTCCAGGACTCTTTACCAAAGGTCGCGGCACTGCACAAAGCCATCTTGCTGGAGGTTGTGCACAAGCGCTACCCTCACAGCAGCTGTGATACCACATAAGATGCCGTGCGGAATGAAGGAAGTGGTGTGTACATCTGTTGTGCAGACCGCACTACTACCTCCCTCTCCTTACCAGCTGGTGGCAGCAGCTCCAACTATCGTACAGATCTGCAGGTGCTCAACACAGCAGCAGAGCACTAGCTAGGGAAAGGCAGCAGCTTGATCCACTGATCTCACCAGGAAGCTTCAAGATAGACTGGATGCCCTGTCCACAAAATAGTGCTGCAGTGGATTCCAGTGCATTCTGGACTAGCTGGGAATGGAGACACTACAACAACAAAGTGATTGGCAACAGCAGAATGGCGGCTGCAGCCTGTGGGCAGATGACATCAACAAGCTGAACAGGGAGAGCCAGGCCACCATCTTTCATCTACGCACTGCTTACTCTGGACTGGGTCCGTACAGAAAAGCAGGAACGTTTCACAAACCCAAAATGAAGCCTGAAGGTTTACACACTTGAATCAGATCACTCTGTATCAGCAATTATTTGAAGCTTCCGTGCCTAATGCATGAAGAGATACCAAAATAAAAGAACGCTTAGCGAATGGCGGACTTCAGTAGAAGCGTAAACAACCAATCAGAATGTTCGGCAGAAAGGCCATACAGTCACTTTATGATCAGAGCTAAATATAGATCACTTGCAACAAGCGTCAGCATGATCGTTCGCAATGGAATAGTCACAAATTGGGGGAGAAAAAAAAAAAGAAGTAGACAAAAGTCTGCCAGCACGTTGTAATTTTGTACAAACTTTCACAGACTTTAAGGAAAAGGACTGAAATTGACAGACTTTCCAGGGCCCTGAAAAAGCCTTGTCATTTTTTAACAACTTTCACAAATGTTCACAGACCGTAAGGACCCTGCTGGACTCGTGAGATTGGGTCATGCGGAAACAGCCCTATGCGAATTTGGCGTAGAAAATCAGTCTCCTTAGCACATTCTCCAAACATGTCCATACACAGAAGCGGTCTGCTGGCAGTTCTGACCAGAAGACACGCCCCTATACACCAAACTCTGAAAAAATGCTGCCTAGCTCTTGACAGCTCACTTATTGGCAGCCAGAACAATATAAGATTTAAAGACAGCCATACAAAATTGAACGTTGCAGAAGGTGGAAGTGGAGATCTCGTAGTCGACATGTGGAAACTAAGTATTTTTGATAACATTGTTTTGGCTATTAGGAACCATGAAACTTTATTACGCATTCATATTTACACATTTCTAGATGAAAATAAATGAAAGGAAAAGGGGAGACCTTACTAGACCTGCCTTACGCTAAGTAAAATATCACCTAAAAGACCAGCCAGTTAAAAATAGTTACAATTAAATTGATGGGTTTCATTGAAATTAATGAAATGATCACAACTTGTTATGCTCAATATGTATACTTAAAAAAAAAACTGGCAACAAAAAATATTTAAACAGAGTATGACGTAAGCAATTTTTATGATTATTTTGCGTACTGGTAAAATGGGGGTAGGGCAGCAGATTCAGCCACTGTGGCCCCTAAATGCATCATAGCATCACAAAATCAGGTTGGGAGTAACTGTGGTACTCTATCCTAACCAATAAAACCTAACAAAGACCTATCAGTTGTATACAAAATTTCTGAGGGCACCGGAAACGACGTACGTTTCCCAATTCGGCAATTTTAAATGGGAAAAAGTTATCATTCACCACGAATGTACCGTAAAGGATGACGACTTAACTTATTTTCTTGCACTTTATGCTCACATTATTGAAACTTAATAGGTAAAAAGAGGTCAAAATAAAATGGAATAACTTAAGCAATTTTTTCTAATTAATTTTGTGTATTTTTACAACTTGGGGGTAGGGATACAAAATCAACCACTGTGGCACTCACAGGGATCACAGCATCACCTAGTAAAGTTTATAATAATTGTGACATCCTGTTTTAATGATGTAAACCTGAAAATGGACTGTCAGTGCTATAGAAAATGTCTGAAGGCATCTGACACATTATTTTTGTCTTTTTTTGCGATTTTGCGGAAATGGTCGTTTAATGGGTGCACAAATACCTTCACTGTGAGCCAGAGATTCAATATTTTTTCATTCTGTTTTTTTGCAGAGGATGCAGAAGGTGTGCCTTGACATAATATTGCCTGATTTGGGTTTCTGGAATGAATTCTGATTTATTTAGAGGAAAATGTTTCTCAACCTCATTTTAGCACCTGCGAAGAGCGTGAATGGGGGTACCCTTGCGCCATCGGCTATATCTCTGGTGTGTTCCTAAGGATTTTCGGGGAACATGGCTTAAACATCTCAGGACATACTAAGGAACACTTTGAAACCCATCTTATTGAGTACTGGGGGGGGGGGGGGGGGGGTGCACGGTAGACCTTCCTAGCTTGTGGACTATGAGGCTGGCCTGTATTATGACTGAAAGCGGCCCTGAAAACACGCGATCTCTCCCGTTGGGCGCTCTGTGGTTAGCCAGATTGAAATGCCCCAAACGAAAAGGAGCTGCCGGAACCGCAATTGTCACTGATGTTGGCCAGAACTAAATCTGGTGATCACTCTGTTTTCAAAACGATATAGGAAACGATACTATTTCTTACCACATTCCCTACCGGCCAGGCCGACCGGAAATCCGCAAATCAGATCGAGCATGATAGTTCAAGGGTGGTGCCAGAATAGCTTGGCGCCAATAGGCGCCAAGCTATTCTGGCACCACCCTTGAACTATCATGCTCGACCCATGTCTTGGTGTGGTTGTGTGGGGGGCTGAACGAGTTACCTGAAGGCAATGGTGGCGTTGTTTTCCCGGCTGCTGGCGACGTCGGCCAGATGACCCCCTTCAGCCTTGCACGTGCTGTCCGCGCTGTCCCAGGACAGCATCTGGTCACTGTGGAAAGACAGACACAAGCCGTCCGTCGCCGTCCAGCCTCCCGGGCAACCGCATTCTCCTGGGTCCAAATAATACGACAGGAAGAAGACAATCGGCACGGCGTCTGTAGCGGTATACTTACTGCTTTGAAAAGACCGGCGCAACCCGGACCAACAAGGTGACTGCCAAGCGTGTACACTACACTGATTTTACTGCATTGAACAGACGGCAGCCTTTCGGTTCTTTGTGTAACTCTGTTTTTGTGTCCCGACGTTACCGAGAGTACTCACTATTGTGAGATCTCCAAGATGATGGTGTATCTCTAGACACGAGTACCCTGATGAATAGGGACAGAACATACCCACAGTCACTTATGGAGTTTCAATCTCAGGGACTATGTGAGACAGAGACCAGACCTGTGATCAGTTACAATTGGGCTAGGTGAGCAGAGATAGGTCTGAGTCGTTACCGGTCGATCAGTTCAAGTGAGTGTATGGGCGAGAAGGCGCGCCGTTAGATTCGCGCCACGGCACACTAGCTTGAACTATGCAGGTACGGCCTGATATAGGGCGGCCATAGCGCTCGCTCATTGGACTAAGTGGTTCGTTGCATCGGTGAATCAAGCTGTTTGGCAAACGAATCATGAGTTTAAAAACTCCGAGAACTTCAGTACTGTAGAGTATGTACGTACGCGCTCTGCCATCATGCGCTTGTATGGAATCGCAAAACGAAAATCGAAGAGGTAGTACTATGAAACATCTACGAGACGCGAACAAGTACTTTGTATCTGACTGTCACATGCGTTGTACGTTTCTCTTGATAAGCTTGTTTCTAAGTCTTGTTGATGATGCTAAGTGCTTAAAGAAAGAAACATGTCTTCTGTTTGCCTTCTATGAACATTACACTAATGTCACACAGAATCGGATCTAAGTATGCTAACTGTCGTCCATTTCGCGATAAGTATGGAATGTTTTAAGTCCTTGTTTTCAAGACTTTCTCTTTGTTGCTATTCTTGGTGTATATATATATATATATTATTGTTTTCTCAGCCTTCTTGTACATACACTGGATGAAACATGATTATAGCGCAGGGTGATGCCTGTGTCTTGATACTAGTGGCTAGAAGAGTGATTGTGTTGTTTGTCTGTGAGATCTGTACAGTTTATATTGTGTGTGTGTGTTTCTCTATCGTGGTCGACACATCGTGAACGATATTTATAAAGTCATAACACACACACATACCTGTGCACACACGGCGACGAAAAGAGAGAAGTGTTACTCGAATACATAATACAGTGTGTTGCCGTTTGTCGCATGATCGGTCAAGTTGGTAATAGATCACGTGTGTCATGGTCTGTCTTTCCTGTCGAATGTGGACACTATTATTTGCGTGCGCGGTATAAGATAATATCTGTCACAGCTGTTTGAGGAAGGTGACTCATACTATTAGCCATATAATATATTCAATGATTTATTCGAGATACTGAGATCAGTCAGCAATAGGATTACGTATACGTATACCGTATAATACATACGTATTGATTCTCCACGGAGATGGTGAGTAACATATGAGTTTAGCGAGTACGAATATAAACCATACTACTGAGATCCTTCCTTAATTGATAGGGAGCAAATTTAGTTGTAGCTAGGTCTAAAAGCAAATATGTGTGTTAAACATCGAACAGTAATAAAAACATACAATTGTGAAACAATCGACAGTCAGTAATATCAGACAGTACATGTTGACAGTGCACGCTACGTATGACATGCGAGTACATCAGTAGCTATACCATCGATAGCCTAAAAGTGTCTAATTATCTCAAACATCTACAAGACAAATGACTGTAAATACGTTTGAACTTAAGAACCATCCTTGTATAAGACATTTACAAAAAATCCATAACGCTGAGGTACAACACACTCCACTAATAGCTTAAAATGATCATTATTATTGCTATCCTAGATAGAACAATCACTAACTCTTATTGATAAGGCTAATTTGACCTTGAGTTATTATGTATTCTATCAGTTAAAAGAGACATCGATGTTGGAAAGAACAAAAATAAAACAAGTTTTCGTAACAAACAAGAGAATGCACGTGCTTTAAGGGTATGACCAGTATAGCTATCGTGAAATGATAATGATAGTGTTAACTGCGTTGTACAAACGTACTCCTCACAGTCTGTGCTGAGTTAGGTGGAATATCTTGTGTTGACTTGAATCACAGCTACATAATAAAATATGAAGCGACTTATCATCCCTGTAGCCTGAGATGTCTGTAAATGATCTAACCTATGTACCTGTAGACAGACTACATGAGTATAACTGACAAAGCCGAGCACACGACTGTCCTAATGATTTAAGTACTAATAGTACACGTAATATACACTGTTCTTGAATAAACTATATAACACCAATGCAATAGCTAAAGAGAAAAATAGATACTTTACTGTCGTAGATCTGACAAACAGAGACGTATGTGAGAAGTCTATAACAGCTCATGCTAGCCACCTTATGTTCTTATCACCTACTCTATACATAAAATAGACATACACAGACACATAGACTCTAGCTGTCACTCATTGTCAACGAGGCATATGAGTTAGTTGTTACTAGAAATTCTTCGAATAGGTCTGTAGTGACACAGTTTTGTGAATAGTTTGTTCTTCATCTGCTAGTGTCAAATAACATGTGCGCACCCATGGCAATCGATGTGGGTAAACCTGTCTTCGGACCATGGGGTTGGATATCTAGAAATGATTGTTAGTTACAGTTCGACCTGCCTCTACAGCAATGCGATGCGTCAGTACACATCTAACTTCACTGACGGACCACGTGCTGAGAAACGCACAGAAGTTAGAGAAATCTGAAATCAGCGATCTCTGTCGAGACGAGCATAGGAAGTGGCATCAAGATGCCACTTCGTACGAGTCCTACGACAGTCAATTCCTGCTCCTGCTTTCCCAGCAGTCCCATATTACCAGTTCCTTAGCCAACTATTAAAATTGATTATGCGCTCTGCAGTGTCTAGCCCTTATCATTATTGATTCATAATTACAACATACGTCAACCCCCCCCATACATTCACAAAACTCACTCCCCCCCCCCCCCCCCCCCCCCCCCCCCCCCTACTTCCCCCCGGTTTTGGACCACTTCCTTCCCCTACCCATATGCCTCGCTAGTTCTCATGTCATGTGGATGATGGATCGGAAGAATGTTGTGAAATCTCTAAGAGCGACGTGTTAGTTACACTGTATGAGGCTATGGAGTAAGGACCGCGCCTAATGATGCATGAGCAGTCTCAAGCTCGAGTCTGTGTACGAAGCCAGATGGACTATCATGCACTCGAGAGACTCTCTATAGTCAGCCAGCCGCTGCAGCGTCAGTCTCCGCTGCACGAGAAATAATAACTATGAAGCTGATGCATGACCTCATTATTCTAGAATCGTGTCTCTGCTAAGTGCTCATGAGGTCCAGACTCTTACGGAAAATGACAGCTTGAGAGCATGTGATTGAGTGTCGGTCCTAGAGAGAGCTCTCTTGAGCTGTGCGCGAGTGTCGCATATCGTTCTATCGTATGGACACTTTGCGAACTGTAGTCGGAGTCGATAGACGGTCTCTTCAGTTGCAAGGCGTCGGACATTAACCTGTCAAGAGTGCTGTGATAGCTCGCGGCCGACTCTCGCCGCGTAAACTCGTTCCTGTAGTCAGTGGGTACTACTCCTGTCTCATGCTAGATTTAGTGTCGATCTCGCACAGTACCTCTGCTAATGGTGTACTTCATATCTCATACTTGTGCCGAGATAAAGAGTGATCTACCGATTAGCGTGTGCCGAGTCGAACAGTTCCGCAGGTCTAGATCAGGATGCAGGAATGCTCATGATACTTGGTCTCTATGAAGGCGCACGTTATCACTCTGTTGAAGATATTCTCTGTCGTTGTGGTGGTGTCAGGAATCGAGTGCTGTTGATGTGTAGAGTGCAGATGCCCTGTACGCCTCGTGTGTGTGTTGTGGCTCGCTGGTGCTCGCCTGTGTGTGTGTGTGTGTTGTGTGCTAGATCAGTATGTTACGTTGTGTGGTCGTAGTGGTCGATGTAGGTAGTGCCTAGTGTGTTGTAGCGCCACTGTTGGCTGTGCGCATTGTTACTCCTGAGGTTTGCTTGCGATAAGTGTTACCCTCGAATTCTTGAGCTCCATGCCACTAGGGTAGCCTTGTTTCCGCAGGATAGATGCTGGTGTGGGGGGCTCGCTGTTGCAGAAAGACGTTATGTGACATATATGAATACCAGTTCAGAAGTGCATGTGAGCGTCGCCGGATGATGTGTATGTGACGGCCTATAAGTAAGGCAGTCGGCGCTGGGCAGACTACACAGATGAGCTAGTTGCGTCATGATTCGAGACAGCCCTGGCCACTTATCGCTCTCTGCTGCAGAGAGTATCTCTCATGTGAGTGCCAATCCTAACTCTGGTATGGTCTACATATAGCTTGTTTCCGGGTATTTCTAGTGATGAGTGCTCTATAATGGAGTTAATAAGTTAGTATTGTGATTTGGGCTGCTTGTCGTGAACACTGATGTATAAACATCGATGATGTAGCTAAGTACTTCCTTCGTAAGCCTGAGTATACACAGATAACGTCAGAAACAGGGTACGTCAAATCTGTATACGTCATTTGACTGCAAAACAGTTTTAAAATTTAAACAATTCACTTATCATCAAATCCCACAACAGCCACCCAAACCCCCCCCCTACTAAAATCCTTAAACCCTACCCATCCCCCCACCCACACCTACGCAACCCGACTCTATACCCACGACTACCACCAGGACGATACTCACGAACATCAAGCGGCTTCTATCCAGCTGAACCACTAATCCTCCCTGAGTATACTCCAGCCGTCTAACATCTGTTTAGCTATGAGCAGACACACCCCCCCACCCCCCCCCCCCACCACACAGCCCATGTCCGTGCTCGTTTAATCGCTGTCCTTTAATCCGCGCCCTCTTACTCGCTGCGAAAGCTCTCTCTGACAATCCTTCCACCTGCATACCTCACCGCCCACTTTCCCACACACAATCACATAACCCGCTCCCGCGACTGCCCTGCAGGTCCCGCCTACTCGCTTCCCCTATGTTTTTGAACCCACTCCCGAGCCCCCTATGCCCAACTTGTCACGCAGAACAATCCGATCGCCTCTAGCCTACTCTACCTGATCGCCGCGCACGCGCTCTTCGCATCATCTCATCCCCTCCCCCCACCAATCACATCTCGTGGTTCTCCTTACCTCTGATCTCCGTCTCTTGTCCTTCGGCTGCCTCCCGTCTCACAGCCCTACACTCTAAGATCTTTTCATCCCTTACATGAGCCATGGTACCCGTCTTATCTTCTCCTGTGCCTCCTCGTCCACACAGCCGCGATGACTCCTGCAATTACTCTCTGCTTCTCAAAGTTCACAACTCTTGACCCGCGCAGAAAACCTGTCTCGACTTGCCATCTCCCCTGCCCCGTCAGGTTGCCTTCTTTAGCGACTCATTGTCCCTTGCTAATAATAATTATGACAAAAGCACAAAAGAGTACCAAGAAGACAACTAAAAGGAAAAAGTAGTTGAAGATGAGATAGAAACTATCAGATTGAGATAGTGTATTAATCCTTTTAGCCCCAAGGTCCCATAGTTTCTCAAATTTTGGACGTGTTGCCTAACGACTGTGTACCAGTTGCAGGGGCCGATGTAATTCAAGGGTAGTGCCAGATTAGCCTTGAATTATCATGGTCAATCGATCTCCTGCTGTAGGCACTCGGGGCTAAATGGGTTAAATATAAAAAGAATAGTTTTCTTTTCATTATGTGTTTGGTCTAAAATTTGCTGCTGTCAGTGACTGACTGACTGACTGACAGACTGACTGATTGATTTACCGACTGACTGACTGATGGGTTGATCGCTTGATCTCTCTCTCTCTCTCTCACACACACACATACACACACACACATACACACGCACTCTCTCTCTCTCTCTCTCTCTCTCTCTCATACCACACACACACACACACACACACACACACACACACACACACACAAGAAAACGTACCCATATCAAGGTGTTATGTTTTAATATTTAGTAAAAAAAAAAATGATCTCTAAGATCATGAATCGGTTTCATCCAAGTGCTTACAAAATGTAACAGTCCTTTAGTTTTCCTCAACATAATTTCTTATGACGTAGGCACCAAGAAAATTCAGTGACGCTCACACTTATATATTTATAAGCACATGAAACGCGATAAGCCGCAAGCCGTTTACGAACACATATCCCAGTAAACAAAAGACCATCGGTCCTATGTTGGCCACAGATGGCTCGCGCACGGCTGTGCGCGGGCCAACTGTGGCCAACATAGGACCGACTCATGATCTTTTGCAACTCGCATATGATTGATAGGCAAGCAAGTGTACAGTCATAGCCGCATCAGCACCTCCCCCTATTGAACACCACACAGCTGCTAAAGATGTACGGCCGGTCTTTATGAGCCCCCCACAGTTGCAGGGGCTCATGAGGATCTATGCCTCTTGCTGAAACCACTCGGCAGTGTATCCATGTTCGTTTGACGGTTGCCGGAGAACTGTGGCGTACAATCATTTCGAAATACGGTCTGCGTCCACTGGTAGTCCCGGCATTAACCCTTTTCATTCTGATACGCCATTACTTGAAATTAATTTGACTATGGCAGTTCAAGGGTGGTGCCAGAATAGCTTGGCGCCTGAGGCGCCAAGCTATTCTAGCACCACCCTTGAACTAAAATGGTTGATCTGTCTCCTAATCTGTAATGTTGCCATGAGAGGACAATAAGCAGCTTTTAAAAAAAAATGATCCTCAGCATGTAATGGGTTAAAATAATGGTAACATTGTACTTTACAAAATCCTTATCAATCAATAGACAAAGCACGCGTTTCTGTTCTTGCTTGCAGTTTCTCGGTGCTCGCGGTCGCGGACCGCTTTGAAGTAATGAAGTACACACAATCAGAACTCAGCACTGAAAGGGTATTCCGGGTGTGTCACTGCTCTGTAACATGATAAACCAAAACAGAACGTCAGTCATAAATGTAGTGCTGTTGATGTAGAAATATATATTTCCGAGGAAATCTGTGCCTGCACCAAAATTCCGGACAAATAAACCCAAAAGAAGCAAGTGAATCTGCCGTCATTTGGCAAAAGCAAGAATGTCCGTTTTGTTAGAAAAGCTGGATTTCCATTGTTATAAAATAAAAATTCCGCTTTTCTTAAAGATGGCCATACTGGCGACAGCAAAGATGCTGGAGGAGAAGTGTGGAGAGGTTACTGTCACGGCTTCATGGTTTCAGTCCAAGGATCGTGGATAGAACGGGGGTGGACGGGTGGGGAGGGGGGGGGGGGGTCAGCCAGCGCAAAAAAAAACAAAACAACATAGATCCCAAGAGCGACAGTGTTCAGTCCTGAAAGCTAATTCAGCTTTTTCAAAATCCCCAAAAGCTGAATTTCTGCCTTTTTCAGTGTTCAGACAAAACAGCCTATTTAGCTATCCTGGTCCATCTGCAAGAGGCATACATTCTCATGTACCTCTGCATCCGCAGGGGCGCATGAGAATGTATGCCTCTTGCAAGTGAGTACACATCTCATGCTGGTCATGGATTACGGGCAAAGAGTACAGAGGCTCCTACGCTGTTTGTTACGAGACATCATTAGTCCCTGGACCGTTTTCAGTCATTTTTAAATGTTTCGCGTTGCAACCCATGGTTGATCCCAGTGTAGCTCTCGCAACTGATCTCACTTTCAGCAAAGGACTGACTGTGATCTTGATAGCGACAGGGTATTGTCTGATGAGCTCCTCTTTTGAAGCACGTAGCTGTCGACTCGCTGATGCGGCAAAGCGGCTGAACGAGGGTAGGTTGTCTCCTGCTTTCAGCTGCAGCCGGGAAACTTTTCCAAGCCAGCAACCGTCGGCCCATCTCATTCTACATCGCCTGGTGAAAAACGCGGAACCTCCAACACGTGGCCGAAGAACTCGTGCTAGCGGTCGCCATCTTCGATGAATCGGCTTACTTAGCAAGCCTCGTTTGCGATTCGGCCGCCCCCGGCAGTGAGATTTTGCGCGGGGCTAATAATAGTTCAAAACAAAAGCCTTTAGGAGCATGACACTTGGCTGTTGAAAATGAACAACAAACCAAGGGGAATTACTCAGCGCTGGACAACAGTTAGATGTTTGTTTGTAATGGTTTGTTGTACAATTCTGGTTTGTTGTACAATTCTGCCAGCGCTAGCCTCACCTATCTGGTTTGTGAGTGTTGAAAATGAAGCACAGTTCAACTCAGTCTCTGTAGCTCTTCAAGTTTTTCTCTCAGTCCGCTCAGCTATGGGGAACGGACTGACCGTGATCTTGATAGCGAGAGGGCAGTGCCTGATGAGCTGCTCAATCTCTCGATTGCCTGCCGCATCAGTGTAGCGGTCGACTTGCTAATGGCAACCGGTGTGTCCAGCGTCCGTCTCTACATATAGTTCTTGGAGTGCGCAGCTTGACCCTGGTGACCTGTCTATCTATCCATGCCCTCCCTTTTTACTTTTCTTCTTAACCGTTTGGCTGTAGGTAGCGGTTTTTGTCGCGATGATTCCCACAGGATAGGACAGGACAGGACAGGATAAAACCGCTACTATCAACCAAAAGGTTAAACTAGTAATCTTTATGTCGGTAGACATGAAGAGTACAGCATTTCAGCTGGATCCCACAGAGATGGAGTCTCATGTCAGCTGCGTCCTCAGATTGAAGAAATTTTCACATCTGATACTGGCATTTAAGCAGTCTATGGCCGGGACCGACCAGGATACAATGAAAGTAATTCAGCTCTGGAAGTTTAAGAGTTAACATTGCAAAAATAATTAACGAAAAAAGACGTACAAGTTGGAAGGACAATGACAAGTGACAAGTGCCAATGACAAGTTCACCACTGATCTTTGCCCTTTCAAACGTGTAGGGCTCTTTATTACGTAGCTGAGGGGGTTTTTTTGTGCTTCCGCATGAAAGTTTCGTAAACATGTTCATGATAATGTTCATATCATGTCCGAGGAGACAACAAAGTAAAAGCTAACAAGACACATCATCAGCAACATCTGCGACGCAGCCGGTACATCATCTGTATGGAATTTCCGGTACACGATTTTACATTTCCTGGGGCCGGCGGAAACCGATCAGTTTTCAGCCGGAAAACAAGTTGAACATTGCGACTTGCCGCAAAGCGAGTTGAACATTGCCGGCGCACGACTCTACAGACGACATCCCGCTGCTTTGATCTGCCCTCGTGAGTAGCTTGTTCTGGGATGGTTTACACTGAGGACATCGGCAAGTACGCGGGGCTCATGAGCATTTATCAGTGTCTCTCAGTTGCAGTCGGATTGGGTCCACTTTTTCTGTAGTGAAGTGGTTAAAAAAAAAGTTATTTGTGATACTCACATGCCCTCGCTGTAGAGCCGGAAGTCCTTGTTTAGTCCAGAGACCTGCGCCATCTCCTCGTCTGACAGCTCGAAGTCGAAAATCTGTCAGCAAACGATGCAAAGCACATGACTCTTGTCAACAATGATGATATTATCATCGTTATATTTCACTTCACCGTAAGTGAACCCAGTTTGATCGATTGACTAACGTGAGTCCACAGCACCGGAGGGATAATGGACGGCCCCATAGGGCTGGGACGTGCAAAACAGGAACAATTATTGCCTAGCAGCACGATCTGGACGGATCAATTCAGAAGCCTGTGCCGCTTTGGATTTACCTGGATCTTTCAACGGAATGCTAAGCAGAGCAAGCCCGTCATTTTTTTCTTCTTTTCTGGCCGTAACCGAATTTAGTGCTAATTTCACAAATTATCAAAGTCAGCCGACCTATCTTTGACCGTGTACGATAGTGTCTAAAGGCGGCGGCCCATAAACACGAATCCGATACGAAACCGATCCGAATCCGAAGCCGGGTCCGAAACAGAAAAAAAATCGGGCAAGTCCTTTTCATGTTCGTGTGTTTCCATACGTCCGATGCAATAAACGAATTCGCATCCGTCTTCGAACCGCGAAAATGCCGCAACGATTTTTGAAGGGAAATTGCATCATCGCATCGGGTTCGGATCGTATTCGTATCGGATTCGTGCTTATGGAAACGTAGCTTAACACATTCTACCGCCCCAGGGTCGAAATCCCCAAATTTTTAAGTTGCCATCTGAATGACTGTATTACAATTCTATAGACAGATCAGGCATAATAGTTCAAGGGTGGTGCCATAATAGCTTGGCGCCTACGGGCGCCAAGCTATTCTGGCACCACCCTTGAACTATCATTCTCGATCCATGTCTTGTTATGCGCCGGTTGCGTCGGGGCTGATTGAGTTAAGTCAGTGGTGCCTGAACGAACGGCGCCAAAGTAATCACGCACGACAAGTTGAACCACTATGGTCAATACCCCACCCGGGTCTGCCCTGGGGGACTTGGGTGTGGTTAACTACTTTTTAGTTCCCAGGGTCATCCTGGTCAGCCCCACAGGGTGGGTTTTCCCCTCTATTCTGGGGCATGTGTTTCTGTCTACCCTTGGTCCATTCACCTGTATTTCCTTTTTAAACTCTTCCTGCTGTCTGCGCTGCCTGTAGCTCTTGATATTGGATGTGTGTTGCTAAATGGTCTTCGATTTATTTAGGGTATTAGGCGGGCTGGCGACATGCACTCAATACTCTGTTTAGTTGGGTTTTTTTTCCACAAGCACGTCCTGAGAAAGTCTTGTTGCTGTCGGGACGTTAAGCAATGTCATGTACAACCAACCAACCACTATGGTCAGTGTCTTCCGCCGACCTGTGAAAGCAAAAGACACTAAGTCCACTTTTGTGGAAATCACACTGGTTGCCTCCCTCGATTCGATGCGCTTTTCCCCTCGATTCGCTGCGCTTGAAAAGCGCAGCGAATCAAGGGAGACAACTAGTGTGCACACTGTGTGTATTACAATGAAAATCTCCCTTTTCACAGAATAGATATACTGTCTTTTGCCTTCAGGGGGCAGCACTATTCCAGGTGTGTGACGCGACTCACGTCAATGTTCTCTCGGATACGTTCCGGCGTGACGCTCTTGACGCACACACACAGTCCTCGCTGCAGGTGCCATCTCAGGATGACCTGTGGAAAGACGCAATGTGTCGGGGATATATGCGTGCGCACACTGGTCGTCTCCCTTGATTCGCTGCATTCAACAGCGTAGCGAATCGAGGGAGACAAACAGTGTGATACGTCCGTGACTCTGCCGACTCCAATACGGCTTCGAGCCAGCGTCAGGACCGAAATCACAGACCAAGACATACATGTATACTAGTTAAACCCTTTTAGCCCCAAGGTCCCATTTCTCAAAATTTGGAGGTGCTGCCTAATGACTAGTGTACCAGTTGCAGGAGGTGGATTGACCATGATAAGTTCAAGGGTAGTGCCAGATTAGCTTTGCGCCTTCAGGCGCTAAGCTAATCTGGCACTACCCTTGAAATTATCATGGTCAATCCATGTCCTGCTGTAGGGACTCGGGGCGGGGCTAAATGGGTTAAACTGATGTCTGCCCCAGAATTCTGCGCTCTTATTGCTGACGAGTCTGAAGTATATGCCCAGTGTAAACCCGAACAGAAAATATTATATAGTTCGAGAATGTTATGTCAGTTATAATTTTGCTGTTGGTATTTAGATTTTCTGTCGGCAAAGTTTTACTTTGGGTACACTGTATTTGTTACACAAGTGGGGGCCTCTACTGGCTTTCACAAACTAATGAAACAAAATCTGGACACTGAAGACACCTGAGCTCCCGCGTCCAGTTACCTGAGCAGGAGACTTATTTTTCTTGGCGGCGATGTTGGTCACAACAGGGTCCGTGATGGCGCACGGGTCATCGCTTTCCTTCCTGAAAACACGAACAGAAACATTCGGTTGAAGTACATCAGTGTATCATACAGGTTCTTTCAGCGCTAATGAGGCAGACCAAGGGCTTCCTCCCCCACCACAACTGTGGCCCCACGGCCGTAGTGGGGTGGAGGAAGCCTCTGTCTGTCTCTCTAGCTCCAAAATTATAGGACCTAAGTCTTTTCAGTCCTGGCGCCATTACACCGGCCAACTATTGGTCCTCAGAATCGGGCGGCCATTGTGGGCGGAGTCTCCCCCACGCCGTAGACCTTCTTCCCGGTAGTGGCCGCCGAAGGCCAAACAACGGGGGTGATGGGGGTTGCGGGAGGGGCGGGTGGTGTGTGTGTGTGTGTGTGTGTGTGGGGGGGGGGGGGGGGGGGGCGAAACTGGCCAAAAATATCAAACATGGAGCGGAGGGGGATGCCGGGTCCAAACACCCAAAAAGGGACTTTCTCAGTTAAAGAATTTTAGGTCATATGTCGGGGGGGGGGGGGGGGGGGGGGAGTTCAGATCCGCCCCTTGTGTAGGCCATTGTTGATTGATGAACTCTTAAATTCAATCAAATTAGAATTATAAAAAAAGTATATTTACAATGGTTATCCTCAGTAAAATTGACCTCTATAAAAGTCACCGCCTCTTTCTTGTAGAAGCTCTGTACTCTGTAGAAGCTCCAGAATAAAACGGTGAATGCCAAGCGTGTAAAATGCAGAGAACATTCCAGCGGAAAAAGAAGCATGCCCTTTTTCAAACTAGACATACAAACAAAACATAGTTTGCTACTTATCTATTCGTGACCGGAAGTGTCAACACGTCCAATCACCAGAAGACAAGCGGCAAATACATTATTGTGTGTTTGTTTGTATGTCTAGTTTCAGGGTCGGATCCGGGGGGGGGGGGGTGCTTTGGTAATACAGCACCCCCCCCCCCCCCCCATGGCTTAAAAAAAAATCATTCTCTGCCAGTCCACAACATGGTCCGAGATGGAGGGGGTGCTTTAATGTTATTGCAGCACCCCCTACCCCCCCTCCTCCCTCTTTCCACTGTGCCGCACAATTACAACAAAAATAAAAGTTGAGCCCCCCCCCCCCCAGAAAACTGATTGATCCGGCCCTGAGTTTGAAAATGGGTTTTAACTTTATTTCAAACTATAGATATACAAACAAACACACAATAATTAACCCGAAATATCTGAAAATTGTGTTGTTTCCTAAACGTGTTTCTTTCTGCGTTGGGATGTTTTCCAACTCTCTGGCAGTAATGTAATAGCAGGAGCGGATCAGTTACCTCGAGGAGGAGGGGGGGGGTATTCCAACTTTTTGTTTGGGACCTTCAATCTGATACAAAAGGTCTCCCCGACGCTAGACCTTTAGACCTTGCTTCCAGGGGCCGAAAAATCAAAAAGCCGGGGCGAAAGGGGGGGGGGGGAGGGGGTGCGTGTTAAGACTCTCACCATTCGCCAAAATATCAAACAACGGGGGTCGGGGGGTGGAGGGGTCCAAACACCCCCAAAAGGGACTTTTTATAGCATTTTCATTTTAAATTGGAGGGGGGGGGGGTCTTCGGAACCCCTGGACCTTCCCCCCCCCCAGATCCGCCCCTGAATAGGCATTATTTCGCTAGAACATAAGAATACCAGGGTCTTCCCGGAGCGCCGATGGATCCGAAGGCGGAAACAACGATGTTCCTCTGGCGGGCCCACTGGATCAGCCTGTCGTTAGTGAAACACGGGTTCACTTCAATCTGTACGGTGCAGACACAAACACACAGCTTGACAAATGTGCTCGACAAGCGCGGATTAAACAACGATGTTCCTCTGGCGGGCCCACTGGATCAGCCTGTCGTTAGTGAAACACAGGTTCACTTCAATCTGTACGGTGCAGACGCAAACACACAGCTTGACAAATGTGCTCGACAAGCGCGGATTTATAAAAAACAACAACAGGTAACTCATTGTGCCCGAGGTACGAAATACCCACATTTTGGAGTTATCCTCTGGGGACTGCATTACAATTCAGGACACAGATTCGACCATGATAGTTCAAGGGTGGTGGCAGAATAGCTTGGCGCGTATAGGCGCCAAGCTGTTCTGCCACCACCCTTGAACTATCATGGTCGAGACATATCTTGCTGTGGTGTGTCGCGGGCAGAATGCGTTTAAGGTTTCTTCCTTAAGTAAGCCCTTGATCACCTGGTTCAAACTCAATGTACAACGTGTTGACTTCATTGTGGCTCAAGGTCAAAATCGACAAATTTGAGAATTGTCCTCTGAAGACTATATTGTATACAAACCAAGGGGAATCACAGCGCTGGACAGACAAACAGTTAGATCCCCTGCCCTCTGAAGACTGATTCTCTGAAGACTGCATTGCAATTCAGGAGACAAATCGGACGTGATAGTTCGAGTCAAGGGTGGTGCCAAAATAGCTTGGCGCCTATGGGCGCCAAGCTATTCTGGCACCACCCCTGAACTATCATGGTCGATCCATATCTTGCTGTGGTGTGCCTTGTCTATATGAGTTTATGTAATAAAACACGTTATTACGATTTCTTCGAGTAAACCTTCGCACACCCGGCGGCGATACGGCAGCTGAGTAGTAGTAGCAGCAGCAGCAACAACAACAAGAACAACAACAGCAATAGCAACAACAACACATCATCATCAACAACATGTTCTTCCGCGGCATACCTGTATATAGCCGGGTTTGATGGTCGCGGCGTCTAGGATACGTTGTATCTGCTGACTGTTGAAGTTGGACAGACCAATGTTGCGAGCCAAGCCGGCATTGACGCAGTCCTCCATACCCTAGGCAACACATAATCAGTAAACATACCGAGCACTATGGTCAAAATGCCGAAATTTGGGGTGGGTGGGGGGGGGGGGGGGGGGGGGGGGGTATCTTCTGAAGACTACATGCAAGTCGCCTCCAAGAGTGACAGCGTCAGCATATAGTGACCGTCGCTGGCTCAGTCACTAGGGATGTCGTTCACACACCAAACTGAATTTATTATTTTCGTCATTGTCATTTACAGATCGGCCAAAATCGTGGACATGTCGTGGGGGCATATCAGTAGGGTATTTCTCGCCTTGTTTTCAGAAATGTGCTCAGTGATGATAGAAAATACCTGTCGATATGGCATTTTAACTCATTGTGAGGTACGAAATACCCACATTTTGGAGCTATCCTCTGAACAGGATTGCATTCCAATTCAGGAGACAGATCGACCATGATAGTTCAAGGGTGGTGGCGGCGGGAATAGCTTGGCGCCACTAGGCGCCAAGCTATTCTGCCACCACCCTTGAATTATCATGGTCGAGCCATATGTTGAGGTAGTGTGTCGCTGGCAGAATGAGGTAATAGATTGTTATGCGGCGATGCCGCTGCAAGGTCACACGATAATCTACAGCTGCACGCTTTTGGAGGTCGCGATAATCTACAGCTGCACGCTTTTGGAGGTCGCGATAATCTACAGCTGCACGCTTTTGGAGGTCGAAAGCGGTTTCTCAATAGGCATAGGTTCTCATGAGACACTGCGGCTACAGGGATTCAGTCGTGAGAATCTATGTCTGTTGCAGGTCGCTGAGGGACTGAACAAAATGTCCAAACTGCACTGATCCGCGCCAGTCGCACCTTCCAGGTATCCAGGTGGTCGTGATCAGAGAAGATGATGTTGCCGTCTGTGTCTTTCGGGAAGTTGTCGTCACCGTCCTGGAAGGAGACCACAAATAAATAACTGTCACGCAGATAAATCCTTCCTTCATTGCATTTTTATTCCTCGTTATATCTTGCTGTTTATACTAATGATTCAAGATAATGTTTCAGTCCCACTGGTCATGTACATTACATGTAATATGTTATAGACTGATTATAGACTGAGAGTTAGATCATTCGAGACGTGCCGCCTCCGGAAACGCGGCTTATGTCGCGTATCCGTAGGCGGCACGTCTCAAATGAGTTAACTCTTCATTGCGACTAGAAGATCAGTTTTTTTTTTTTTTTTACTCGGAATCAATTGGAATCGAGACATTGAGCCTAGCCCAGTTACATATAGCGCACCAGGGCCGACGTCGGTTGAAACTGCGGCCGATGTCAGCCCAAGGACCTTTTGCGTATTTCAAACACACCTGAAACTCTTTGCAGGTCCTTGTACATTTGACAAGACGAGTTACAAACATATGGTAAATTGACCGTGTTGTCCACAAATTTAGTCTGAAAAATTATTCGATTTGTTGATCATACGAACCCGCAAAATATTCAGTAATTATATTTGATAATAAACAGACGACCTTGAATGCCATTGGCCAATGGATGAGGACGAGGTCAAGGTAGGTCATCTGGAGTTTGGCCAGACACTTCTCCACGTTCAGCTTGACTCGCTCGCGCCCGTGGTAAGTTCCCCATATCTGTCGTAAAACGCACACATAAATTGATTAAAAACCATTTTCAAAATGTAAGTATTGAAAGTGTGCACGCACATCAACGTGCCACTGGCGAAAAAAACAAACGAAAAGGATAGGGGGGGGGGGGAGGGGGAGTTGGGGGAGGGCAGATAAGCCCTGTCTGGGCATGATACATGTATGGCCAAAGTATCCTTTGGCCACGCCCATATCCTTTGGCCACGCCCACTTCCATGCCACCCTAGGCCCTCTCCATTAAAAGATCATTTGGGGTCACGCCTCTTCAACAACCATCTTTATTTGGCAGAGTACGTTGTAAGCCATATACCTCTTTTATGTCAGGTTGTCCCCCTCCCCTCCAGCCCCACATTCCCTTAACCCTTTTCATCATGATACACCCATTGCTTGAAATAAATGTGACTGATAGATCAAGGGTGGTGCCAGGATAGCTTGGCGCCTAAGGCGCCAAGCTATTCTGGCACCGCCCTTGAACTAAAGCATTTGATCTATTTCAGTCCTAACCTGTAATGCAGCCTTCATTGGACAATAAGCAAATTTTACAAAATCAGCCTCAGGATGTAATGTGTTAACTCATTCGAGACGTGCCGCCTCCGGATACGCGGCATAAGCCGCGTATCCGGAGGCGGCACGTCTCGAATGAGTTAACAAAGTATTATGCAACACAGTCTGCGACCACTGGTAGAGGAGGGGCAAATTAACACAGGTGACGACCAGCTGCGAACTTGAGACCGGACCAACTACGGAGACAGGACTAACTTTAACGCATATCATACTGAGGCTAAAAGCTTCAAATTTGTACACTGCCATAAGCGCGCTACATTATAGTACTTTCAGATAAGGATATAGACCAATGGCCTTAGTTCAAGGGTGGTGCCATAATAGCTTGGCGCCTAGAGGCGCCAAGCTATTCGGGCACCACCCTTGAACTATTTTAGTCAAACTTATTTTAGTCACACACTGGTGTATTCCGAATGATAAGGGTTAAAGGGCAGATCCACTTAGAAGATAGGACAAAAGTGGGAAGACAGCACCAACCTTGCTGGTGATGAAAATGTCTTCCCTCTTGATGGTTCCGTCCTCGATTTTCTCGGCCACTGCTCGTCCCACCTCGTCTTCGTTGTCGTAGACCCAGGCACAGTCGATATGGCGGTAACCAGCCTCAATCGCTGTCTTCACGCCCGCGTATATTTCATTGGGCTTAGCCTGAAACACGCCAAGACATCAGCTGACCCTTTTGTACATACAAGGCCGGGTTTCCAGGGGTTCCGCCCCCCCCCCCCTCCCTCGCCCCCGCCCCCCCCCCCCCCCCCCCCCCGATTCAAAAGTTTATGAATTTCGCGTATGTCCCCCCCCCCCCTCCTCCTCCACACACTTTCACGCATATATGCGTTTTACTTTTTTTTTTTTTTTTTTTTGGTTCTCCCCTAGTAGTGTACGCGTTTGAAAGTCGATATTGGTGATCTCTACTGAACTAACATCGCATGATATCACTTGATATGAATCGATTATGATGGCTCATGATGGTGCATGGGCGGATCTGGTGTGTGTGTGTGTGTGTGTGTGTGTGTGTGTGTGGTGGGGGTGGGGGGTCCATAGGTTTCGGACACAAACATCCCCTAACCTCCCCCCCCCCCCCCCCCATCAGTCCCCCCCTCTCTCTTCACCCCAACACTCGAAAGTCGTATAATATGCGAAAGTAAAAGATTATCTGGCCAATTCCAACCCTATTTGGCACGCGCACAGTCGTGCGCGGGCCAACTATGGCGGGTGTCGGCCAGAGGACAGTGGGAGGTGGGGGGGGGGGGGGGGACGTGCTTTCACATCCAGCCGACGGATTAGAAACTATGTACGACTTATGAGTGAGCGACTTACTGACATGGACAAATGATAACGGGCCACATTACTTTATCACTTATTGACTGCATGCGCACACGCTGACTGTCCCAAGCGACATGTCCCTGTGGCATGAGAATTTCGCGCGCGAAGACGGTAACACACGAAAATGACTCAAGCCAGATCAGTCAGTCGGGCGTGCGTCAAAGTCATCCCGCCGCGTCGACTGATCTGGCGTAAGAGGCGCACGCCAAAGTCATCCAGGGTCAGTCGATCTGGCGTGATGGTTATATTGGCTTTACATCGGCTTGGGCCGGATAGACTAACGAGCATTTTCCATGACAACCCTCTTAAATTCACAACTCTTTAAAAACCATTTCCAAACTAAAATTATTATATATTATTTTTAACCACCCCCCCCCCCCCCAAAACTTAATTATACCTTTACACTTTAACAACATAACATACTTCTATTTCTTACACCCACCCCTAATTCAACTTAAAAACTATACTCCCTCAATATCACCTTAAACTCTTCCATCATTCACTCATCCCCTCCTAATCACTCCCCCATTACATCAACAATATCAATCCTTACTATATCCCACTTCCCCATCCCCCTTTTTACTTTTACCACCAACATAACATACTCCCAATCTCAACATATACTACCTCACTACAACACACTAGAATAAGTAGTTTAAGAGCTCATTATCTATCGCTCATATAATGATTGTGTGTGTGGGTGTGTTCTAATTGTTCTAGATATAATTGTAATATGATGAAAATAACAGCAGTAAATCATATTTCAATAATACCCATCAATAGAAGAATGTAGTCTTCAACCTACATCCCCGCGTCTCCTTCGCCACACTACCCCTCCTTCCTCTTGTGATCACCTATCAGTACGCACACTCAGTGCACACCTGTCACCTACTACATCAGTGACTCATCCATCAACTACACCTCTGCCTCCACCACACCCACACACCCAAATGTGACACACCATGACTCCACCCAGACCTGCAACTATCTATCTGACTCCGCGCCGTCAAAAAGCCTCCTCGTCACAGCTCAGTGTCTCCACTGCCAGTCCCACCCACATTACTATATACATCCAATTGGCCCAGATGACTCTGTTCACGCTCAAATCTTAACCTGTGTTTGTTAAGAGACTATAGTCTATTAAGTGTCTCTCTCGCAAGTTGTGAAACGGCCACTACACCCTGTGTGTCGCACAAACACACCTCCCTAGTACCACCGTTAATCTCCTCCCTGATGTAACTCACCGTACTTCTCTCCTGACTGATTAATACCATGCAACTCTCTCAACCTCCTAGTACCTGATCTAACCCGATACGCCCTTACCCGACTCACACGTGTCACCATTTGCCAGGTAGTGTACGTCCCGACTTCTCACCTCTCTCCCCATACACCGTCCTAACATGAATCTTGTGATCTACCTATCCTGTACGCACTAGATATATGTCAGCTCACATACCAGACCTCGAACGCTGAACACTATCACCTAGCTATATCACACTGCTGTCCTTGCTACAAAACCTACCAGAATGTTAACAGATACTCACACTCAAACTAGAGTGTGTGTCTCCTCTCTATCACTGTCACAGTATCTCATCTAGTTCTAACCCAACAGTCATATGCCTCGTATGGACATCTTGTCACTCAGTGTAATAGAATCGTGAGCTACTACACGATAAAAGAATTGCATCATCCATGAATTGAGTAGGACTCTCCTAAACTGCTGACCACCCCAATGTGTTGTTCTCTCAGAGATCATCCGTGTGCTTCGTCACTAACTAACCTATGTACACCTGTCTCTCTACTCTATCTCTGTCCTCTCGTTGTGTCAACCGTAAGTTGAGATTTCCCAATCTCCATCCTTCTAGTGTGTCCCAAACTAGTATTATCACCTCTATCCACATATATTGAATAATCATTCTTCCTGTTCTGTCATATCAATGTGTAACATGTCCTGAGTTCACGCTTAGTTACATGCACCAGTAATGTATGCCTGTCTCAATAAGAAACATCAACCCCCTCAACAATGATACTCTCTTGTACTTAATATTTACCCCCCCCGCATATCTCTCTCACCTCTGTACTCTATAAGACATTACATCGTCTCCATCGTTATGAAAACTCAATCACTCGTCACAAGAGTAGTGATATGACATCGGTCAGCTACCACACCTCAGTCTCAATTCAATAAAACTACAAGACTTCACCTCCACTCACACACCGAATACCACCACACTAGTCGTTCCCTCTGTACTGTTTCCCTCTCAGATAAGCAGACTCTTATACCTTAATTCTCTATCGCAATATAGTGTCGCCCTCCGCTACTGTTATCTCCGTCACTTCCGACTTTGATATCTCCCATCATTGTAAAAACCTCCTTCTATCTGTGATCAAACCAAGTGACACTGTTGTAGATCAGAGAACTCTCAGTTCACTTATCTACAATGTGCCATCATCCATATCTCTCCATAGATAACATATACCCAAATACTTTCTTTCCCTATCACTGTTGTACACAAATACATCTTCTCTGTTGTCTATGTCTGACATATCATCCAATATGTAAGACTCATATACATATACATATTTCCTACTATGTAACACCTTTATGTCATCTCTACTAATATACTCATACTGTATCCAATATGTACATAAATGTACTCCAATCTGATATATATAGATATATAAATGTAATGTGGTGTGTCTCACCAACTCCAATATCACTACATAGCATTTCTCATCACCCCCCCCCCCTAACTGTTTACATACTCCCTATAACAACCACCTAAATCCAACCCACACTAGTCCACCCATTACTCTAATTACCCCCAACTCTCCTACCACGACCTTTACTCCCACACAAGATGTACTACCTGTAAGTATGTAGTTAGACAACACTCCACCTGCTCACAGCTCCAGTATGTCACGATGTCAGTATAAGTACCACTACCCTAGACATTTACCCACTCTAATACCACGTGTGTCTATCATCATCACGATCTGTCCTACATAATCAGATGTGTATCTATGGTTCTCTCTCTATCCGTATGCAACACTCTACGTTCTCCAACGTACACATCCATCCTCACACATCTATATCTGTAGACTTGCATATGTATGTACTATCTCTTCTACTCACGAGAGTATATAAATGTGTACGTCAGACATAGAAGTGTCTACTTACCACCCCACTTCAGTGTCCACTACTAATATGATTTCCATCACACTATGTCGAGATACTTGATATGTGTTTCTCACAGAATCCCCCATCATAACTGTGAACATATCCAATGCTGTTTCCTACTGTATGTGTCTCTATAGTCTGTGTCTTACGCACTTCACGACAAGTCTCACGTGTCAGTGAGTCTATATTGTAGATATGCTATCAGAATATATTGTTCATCATCTCCTGCACTTACACACACACTTATTGTTCTCTCGCTATCTCACTTCCAAAGAAGACTAATCATAGTCGTGTGTGTACATTGTTGTGTCAATGACGTACCTGTACTGATATGAGATAGATGATCTTAAAGTTGTATATCCTCTTAATGGATCATAAAAGTATGTAACTTCGGTGTGAAGGATACAACATGTCTCATCTGCAAAGTTATCCCGACTTGTGTCATTGATATCATGCTATCATCACTATGAGTCCATGTGTGTAGCTGCAACCCTGTAATCCTCATTGACGTTCTATACAAGGCCACACGTGTCAGTATGTTGACGAAACTACTCCATCTGATGTCTTTACACAATAATACACTCCCATATGATAGCTCTGTGTGTTCCGTGCCTTGTGTAACGTGCCTCTCTTTATCACCCTGTCTCCATTATGTTACTGAGTGTTTGAGTCGTGCGTATATCACCGTTCCGACTCACTCCCGATCTGATGATCACCCATCTGTGTACTGATAGATGATAGTGTGTTCTTAATCAAGACACCCCCACAAGATCACCCCATTCTCTCTGTTACTGAATCAATATACAGACCCAAGCCTCGCGTCCCTGTGCTACTGTGTGGTGCAAATTCGACTCTGTGGTCAGTGTCATTGTGTATGTAAAATACTTATGTTAGTGTGATATGTGCTCTTGATCAGGAGGACAGTTCATTATAACTCTAGCATACCCCTGTATGACAGCTTCTCTCGTGATCGTCAGCTAGCGTTATCTCTATATACCAGTATAGTGATCGATTCATAGATGTCCTCGGATCTAGACTATTGTGTATTACGGTATGTAGAGTAGCTGACCGAGAGTGGTGTAGTGCTCACTGTGATTCTTTTAGACGCTGTATGTGAGGTTGTGTCCAGTCACGTATGCTTTGTGAGACCAGATATGGACCGAGAGTAGCAGGGAGTGCTAGTGTGTTCAGTGACCAGTTATATACTCTACCAGAGAGTCCTGACATTGATACTTGCTTGCTGCGTCTTGAGTGGATCATTTCAATTGTTGTGTACCATCGTCTCGACATAGAATAGTATGTGATGTCATGAGTCACTGCGAAGGTGCGTGCTACTATACTGTACATGCCTCGACGCACGTGCTATCTTCTATGATATCACGAGCGTGCACAGAGACTAATCTTGTATTCGCAGAGAATCGCGCGCCTATTAGCCGTGTGTCGTGTCGCTCAGTGTATAGAGTGTGAGAGCGTGCATAGAAGTGCTAGAGATAGTAGATAACATGTCGTCTTGTGGTAGGTTAGCCATCGCTCTGATGTAAAGCTGCTCAGACGTGCTCTTCTGAGAGAGTTCACGTATTTAGGTTTCGATGAGAGCACGATCATTGAACAGGTGCAGCGGACTCTCCGCTGGCCCCATGTGTTATCTGACATAGGAGCCCCCCCACCCGAATGAGCTATATTACCTGGTAGACGGCTGTATGTTGTCGACGGTCCTATACAGCGTGCGTGTGAACTTTGCGAAGTCACGTGGCTAGAGTGTGAGTATGAGAGTTGTGCTCTTGGTTGACGCTCCTTGGTGTGCTATTGTGTGGTGAATTGTAATTAATTGGTTGGTGACAGAGAGAGTGTCGTCGCGGTTCTATATGGTGTTGTAGTAGTGCCTTGGCTCATAGGAGTGCGTCGCGCCAGACGCCTCCGTGTCAGCGCACGTCTTTGTGCTGAGCGCATCAACACACTGCTCCACTCTTACTCACCGGCACGTCTCTCCCGCGCTGAGAGAGTCGTTCGACGGCTGGGATCCGTGTATGCTGCCATAAACTATACTGTCATCATAACTATTCGCGACGATGATCATACATACTCTTGACGTGAGTATCTGATCTGAGAAGTGTCCTTGAGACAGAGAGAAGTCTTGGCTCCCTCAGGCGCACCCTTTGATAATATTCAGTGATAGGGTCAGATGTCCTGTCCAGTTCTCGTCTATGTAGCCGCGTCTAACCAGAGCGCAGAAGCAGCTATTCTCGACTATTCTAGACATTAGACTATTGTATGTAAAGATCTCATCTACGAGAGGCGTGTCAGTCGGACGCCTCGTGCGTCTGCGTATCGCGACGCACTCGCACTCACCCACACACCACTCGGCTAATAGGCGTGACCGAATGCGCCTCGATTGTACCGTCGTTACACACACGGCGTCGGATTTTTCTCCTCTAGTAAGTGTCACCGTTAATTCGGGCGGACCGTCGGGGGTTCTTTCTCCGGGTACTCCGGCTCTTCCTCCCCCACGACTTTGGTATCAGTTTCAGCCCACTTAATCAAATTTCAAATACAAACGATTTTGAATTTCCAAAAACTACAGTAGCTCGCTTGAGCTTGCCCTTAGCACCACGTGAATGTTCTGTGTTTATGTACAGTGTGTGAGTGAGTGCGCGTGATTCACGTGAGCGTGCTTGTTGGGTTCAGTTCGCGGCGGCGCTTTGAGCCGATTTTCAATTGGGATAAAGCGCCTATTTAATGCGCTTATTATTATTATTATTATTATTTAATCTGACACTACCCTTAAATTGTCATGGTCAATCCATCCCCTGCAACTGGCACATAGTCGTTAGGCAACACCTCCAAAATTTGAGAAATGCCTTGGGGCTAAAAGGGTTAAAGGCCCTACGCCCTCCCGGAGCATTCTCAACCGACTGTTGCATAAAATGAACTGTTTGATGAATATCAACCTGACCTGATATACATAAAATGTGTGATACTAACGCCTCCTAACGATCGGCTAAGGTTGTTATTTTGTTCATAACTGCGTGATATCACTTTGTGTCAGTTTTACCGCTGATGCCACGTATGCGTCGCTCAACTTCACCAAGCGCGAGAGCCGAGGTAAAAGCTATTTATAGCTCCAAATGATTCCACTGAGCGGTCCTCCCTCAACTGACAGAAAGTAACTGGTGATATGATATAACGACCTTTGTAGGGATATATCACAGTCACGTGTCACACTTAATTAATCTGCCCGTGATTGAAACATGCAGTTATTCAGTGATGCCCGGAAATCAATGTAACACTAGCAGGCTTGTACGGCCGTCACCACGCCGACGCCGCATAGTTAGTTTAAGAATGGGAGCCGGTCCAGCCGCCGTAGATGGCCCGCGCACAGTTGTGCGCGGCGGGCCAACTATGGTGCCGGGGTGTCGGCCCAAGGACTTTTTTTTTTTAAAATCTAATAGAGCCACAAACATGACAGCGCTATATCCGACTTCAAGATATTCTGCTGTGCGTATTACTGAGGCCGGTTGACCTGTATTTGGAAAGATTGAGCTTAGCGGCTCAGCCGTTGTTAGCGGATGGGCGGGGAGGGGGGGGGGGGGGGGCGGGGACGTGCTTTCACATCCAGCCGACGGATTAGAACTATGTACGACTTATGAGTGAGCGACTTACGGCGTTAGGACGCGACCGTTGTAATTGGAAACCACTGACATGGACAAAATAATGATAACGGGTCACTTTACTTTATCACTTATTGGCTACATGCGCACACGCTGACTGTCCCATACGACTGAGATAAACCCGGTGTACCTGTAGCCGAGAATTTTGTGCGCTAAGTCGGTAACATGCAAAAATGACCGACTCTCACGCCAGATCAGTCGACCCGGCCGCCGCGTCGACTGATCTGGCGTAAGAGGCGTACGCCAAAGTCATCCAGAGTCGGTCGATCTGGCGTGATGGTTATCATTGGCTTTACGTCGGCTCATTTGGGCGGCGGATAGCCGACTAACTGACGAGCATGAAATGATAGTCCAGAAATGATAGTATACAAACTGTGACATTCTAGCATTTCCGACATCATCCTTGGCAAAGCCGGTCTGTAAGCAAGTGGTACCCGTACCCTATTCACACCTTAACACAAAGCGGTCCGGCATCTCTTCGATGATTCCCTGAACGAGCCTAGATCAATCACTTTTACCGGAACTGACACGTTAACATCTGTACTTACTTACTTACACCTGTCACCCCTCCCCGGGTATAGGCCGTCGACGAGAGACCTCCAGCGACTCCTGTCCTGTGCTTCTCCTTCGATTTTACTCCAGGTGGTTCCCAGTCTCTTGATGTCTGCTTGGAGGTCTCGACGCCAGGTGTTTCTTGGCCTGCCTCTTTTCCTCTTTCCCTGGGGGTTCCATGACAATGCCTGCCTAGTGATACTGGAAACTGGCTTTCTCAGACTGTGACCAATCCATCCCCATCTTCTTCGCCCAATTTCATTCTCTGCTGTTATCTGCTCTGTTCTCTCCCAGAGTCTGACGTTGCTGATCTTCTCTGGCCAGTGGATTTTCAAAATTCGAAGGCAACTGTTTATGAAAGTCTGTACTCTGTTGACTGTGGTTTTTGTCAATCTCCACTAAAGTCTCTGCTCCATATAGGAGAACTGCTTTTACGTTGGAGTTGAAAATCCGGACTTTGGTGTGTTGTGACAGCTCTCTGAAACTCCACCTCCTCCAACGGGGTGCCACTAGCAAGCAAGACTGGTTCTTCCCTGGTTGCGTTCAGCCTCATTGTCTTTGTTTTCTGTCTGTGGATGGTGAGGCCCACTTGGGACGAGATTAACATCTGTAGTATTTGCTAATAAATCGTGATGCATCTATACACAGTTTCAGCATTTTTTCATCTACATCTTGATATTTTAAAGTAATTTGTAACATTGTCAAAAAGTACTGATGATTTTCTTTAGTTTATAATGCTAATACCTATTCCCGTCTTCTACGCGGAATGACTGATGCTGATGACTCGCGTGAATACAGCCCCGTCGGAATTCAGCCAACGATACATCAATGATGTCAACGTTTGAGACACACACAAAAATAAATAAATAAAATAAAATGACGCCAGTTTTCTGAATAGAGATTTTGCCAGAGAAACTAGCGGCGTCACAAAGAGGTACATGTCCACAGTGTTCAGTCCACACACGGTGTCATCGGACTTCCATTGCTAATATGAGTTTCCAACTGACTTGGATTTCACGAGCAACAATGCGATTAAACTTTTTGAAAACAGTCGAATCACCAAGCATTTGAAAATCGAAAAAATGTCTATTTCAGTCAGTTTTTTTTTTTAAAACAATAAAGCAACTGGTTTGAATGCACTTTCACGGTAGGTTTTCAAGGCAAAGACCAAATTGTTCCAGACCGGAACGGTATACTATGTTATCCCAGGCAGCACCTCACTGTAAGACTAGGACTGAGATAATTATGGCGTGTGTGTGAGGCGGGTGGGGGGAGGGGGAAGGGTTTCTATGTCAACTAAAAGGTTCTGGAAGTCTATGAGGAGCGTCACGTCTGTGGCTAAATAATAACACGCGGTCGGCCGGGTACGCTCACTGCCGGACAATGAACTACACTGAATTTGAGTTGAAACTCAAACCATACTGACAGATCGACTAATGACGTAACAACCTACCAGCCACACAGTCCACGTTCCGTAAGCAACAGCGGGCATCTTGTCCCCCGTCCCTGGCAATACAACGGTTTTGGACACAGACGCCATTTCAGTTTTCAAATCTCCAGGATACAAGCACGGTATTCGCCTGAAGACTACGAATGTTTGAATGACAAGTCCAGTGTTCTGAACCGCACACACTCGTCTCAGTGCTGCGCGCGTCTCCGCCCCACAAAGATAATCAGGCTTTGACCCCTTCACCACCAGCGACTGGTGCCCACCGCGTGTCAACGCCGGTACACTGGTCTGAATGTGTGGACTGAAATCCAGCCCCAAATCGGAGTCCCATCCGCCTAACCCTTTTAGCCCCGGGACCCTGCAGCAGGAGATGGACTGAGTATGATAATTCAAGGGTAGTGCCAGATGAGCTTAGCGCCTTCAGGCACCAAGCTCATTTGACACTACCCTTGAATTATCATGATCAATCCATCTCCTACAACTGGTGCATAGTCGTTAGACAACACCTCCAAACTTAAAAGATAAGATAAGATAAACTGTATTGCCAGATGCATAAACATTAGGAATTTGTTGCGGCGTAATTGACGAGCGTCCATATTAAGATCAACACATAAAACATACATACATCACAATCAAGCAGACTAAAAAATACCAAACCACACATATGTATAGCAGTTATTGTGCTAAGTATGCACACACATCTAAGTAAGTAAAATAAAAATATTTTTAAAAAATTGAGAAATGGGATCTTGGGGCTAAAGGGGTTAACTAAGAAAATGTAGATAGAAAATAACTGCCAAAAAGAGGCATAGCTCCTCATGAGCCCCCTCACTGTGACATGCGCGGGCTAATGAGGATCTGTGTCTCTTGCATATGGAAACTGGTGTTCACGTGAAAGGGCAATGAAAGGGCTAGGCCCTAAGAATCACCAAAACCCTTTCCAGATAACATGGGCGAGTACGGATGTCCTTGAAACAAGAGTCCGGTCTGGTCCACTCAGGATTGAGCTGTTATCTCATTCAGAGCATGTAACAAATTATGCAGCACACATGTAGGCTTTCCCGGCCGTCGGCTTACAGCATACGACAGCCGCGAGGTGGAATCAGTTGCCGGGAGTTAGGGACGTCCAACCTTTCAATGTTTCGACATTAGTGATACAACTAAATCAACGGGGGGGGGGGGGGGGGGGGGGGGGGGTGAGGGGTGGTAGTGTGTTGGGTCGAAGGTAGGGGTAGGGGGGCGGGAGGGGAGGGTTGTGGTGTGAGGACCTTTCCAGCTCTTGCCTCTGGGGTTGGGGCTGTTCCACTACTGACATTCTTAGTCAAGGCCCGGCCGAGTTCGGCCCACATCATCAAAAGGACTTTTTAACATCCGCTCCCCCTCCTCCTCCCCCCCCCCCCCCCCCAAGAGAGAGAGAGAGAGATGATGATGATGATGAAACTTTATTTATCAACGGTAAAAGGTTTTGACATCAACAAATCGTCATTTTACAAACTTGCCGTTGCTAAGATCTACATAGGTTAAAAAAATAAAGAAATTATATTTACACACATTATTTCATGCAACAATAATGTTTAAAAAAATACAAACAAAATAATAATTAAAAAAAAAAAGTTATATACACAAAATAATAGTAACACTCAACTTTCATCTTATACCACACACTCGGGGCGGTCCGTGGCGCAGTGGTTAAGGCGTTTGCCACCAATGCTAAAGGTGCGAGGTTCGATTCCGGGTTCCGGCGTCGGATTTTTCTCCTCTAGTAAGTGTCACCGTTAATTCGGGCGGACCCTCGGGGGTTCTTTCTCCGGGTACTCCGGCTCTTCCTCCCCCTCCACTTTGGTATCAGTTTCAGCCAACTTAACCCCAGTAAAATTTCAAATACAAAACGATTTCCAAATAGTAGCTCGCTTGAGCTTGCCCTTAGCACCACGTGAATGTTCTGTGTTTACGTACAGTGTGTGAGTGAATGCGTGTGATTCACGTGAGCGTGCTTGTTGGGTTCAGTTCGCGGCTACATTCTGCGCATTGAGTTATATTATAAATATATGAGAAATGCGCCATATAAATGCTATGCATTATTATTACACACACACACACACACACACACACACACACACACACACACACACACACACACATGCACACACACTATACATAAATGCATGTATTACATGAAAGTATTAACCATCAGGGTTTGTTTAAATAAATGCACAGAGAGAGAGAGAGATGTTGGGAGGTGGGGGGGGGGGGGGGGGGTGCGGTGACAAAAGCACTGAAACTCTCGACCCCCTTCAGATCGGCCCCCTACACGATACACTCACTGAGCAGATCTGGATGCATTTAAAATGACCACTTTTCAAACTGATGGATGAAAACTAACGTTTTAAAAGTGGATTTCCAAGTAGGCCGTCAGATAGGAAGTGACCCCCCCCCCCCCCCCTGCGGGGGGATTGGAGACCACACTTTTTTTTTTTTGAAGCCTTTCACTTATGAAGACGAACCGTAGGTGTTTGCCCAAATTAAATACCGTATTGAATATAGGAGGGCAGGTACTATGGTCATATTTTCCTTCTTTGGGCCCTATATTTTGCTTTTGGGGTAGGGCTGGTGTTAACAATGCAGGGGCGGTTCCCGTAAAAAAGCACACAGAACTAAATGACTGGTATCTTTGAAAACAGAATACATTTACCTACCATTTACAATGATTGAATGTCTAAAGAGCAAAATGGTGATGTCATCGCGGCGCCATCTTTTTTACCCTTCATTATCTGTGAAATAGCCTTCTTGCCAGAAGAATAGGTGTCCAATCTTTGACATACTATTATGAAAACACAATTATATACCAATGGTTTAATATAAAAATCAATGGAAATGTAAACGATTCAATGTTTTGGACTGGTGACCTTGAAAGGTGTTATTTAAAGGTCAAGGTCACCTAAAGTTGTACTTTATGGAAAAAACAACATATTTTTGAAAATGTGATAAGAAATCTTACTAAAAGTGTTAACATTTAAGGAATTGCTATGAATAGTTGATAAACGATTAGACGTGACCTTCATGAAGGTCAAGGTCGCAGTTTTCGAAGAGTTTATAAGAATATTCAGTTTACAATAGGGGCCAAACATTTGCTCTGATTTCAGGAATATTTGCTTACAGCACCTATAGGATCTCTTACTACCGAATCATATTCTATTGAGTTGAGATTATCAGGAACATTATAATATAGATACACTTTATAATTAAGGTCAAGGTCACAATATGTACAACTGTGCACTCAATCTGATAAGTTAACTGTTCCATGGTCCTGAAATTCTCTCTCTCCCAACGGCAGTTTGTAAAATGGCTGTGTCGATGACGATGTCAATGCCTTAACCGTTTTAAAATAAAGTTTCATTGATTATCTCTCTCTCTCTCTGTCTCTGTTTGTCTGTCTATCTCTCTCTTCGACCTCTTTGCAAGTTGTTCAGTATTTATTTCTTAATTAATAAGTACTTTGTAGTAGTTTTGCATGTTTCATGTACATTACTATTGAAGTTAGTTATTGATGTCTTGTTAACGTGATTTTTTTTTACAATGTATTATAGTGAACAAAGGACAGTTTGGAAGAAAGGTATTTCAATGCCTAAAACTGTATCCTAATAAACGTTTCATCATCATCATCATCATCATCATCATCATATCTCTCTCACACACACACACACACACACACACACACACACACACACACGCACACACAGACACGCACACAGACACGCACACACACACACACACATACACACAAATAAAGAATCTAATATAGGTAGTAGAAAAGAAAAGGATCTCATTTATTGTTTATAGTGTATGATCTATTCTGATAAGTATGGAACTTTTGCTGAGCCTGTAGCCGCCCTGGCAAATAATATGCAAGTCAACAGACCAGTTGCTTAAACCCGCTATAAGACTGTAGTTACGTAGTTTCTCCTCGGCACGCCACACCGACCCCTTCGCAAGAAACACTTGAACTGGAAATAACATTGAAACATTAAACTATCTGGATTGTTCGCACTACCATCAAGTCAGTGCATGGCGGGCTGATGACACAAAACAATGTTCAAGCATGTTATGACTGAGTGTTTGCAAGAAATGTACGTGTTAGTTTGAAACATGGCGCCTGCAGTGCAAACGGACTGACTCGTAAGATTTACTGGTCAGTCATGTGAGTAGTAACCGACTCTGACAAAAAAAGACGTTTGGCTCAGGCCACAGGAAAGCAATCCAAAGTTAATTTGTTGTTGTTGTTGAATATTCTTTAAAACGCTATAACAAAGTCCCTTTGTAGGAAGTTTTGGACACCTCCCTCCCCCCCCCCCCCCCCGCCCGCCCGCACCGTGTATACTAGTACTGATTTTGACGACTGAGTGAGCAGTGAGAGTCCCAAACAAATAGTTGGAACCACCTCTGAGGTAACTGTTCCGCCACTGGTGTGTGTGCCAGTGTGTGTGTGTGTGTGTGTGTGTGTGTGTGTGTGTGTGTGTGTGTGTGTCTGTGTCTGTGTGTCTGTGTGAGCGTACACAGGTGATTTGGTGGGAAAATGTTAACATTAATCTACGTACCGTACACACTGAATATCAAACGCCATAGTTTAATGTGCTCCTGACTTAGATCGTCACGCACGTTGTCTCATGGCTGTTTGGGCTTACTGGACGGTCTGCTCGGCCGTCGGGTCCACCACTTGCGTTATTTGAAAAAGGGCTAAATGCCGTTTAGCACAGTAATAGTACTGTTTTACCGACATCGTCTGTGTGGTTAGTTCTTTTTGTGTCTGACTCTTGGATTGTGCCGTCTTAGTATCAGGATGTTATACGCTGCTATGATCTGCCATAGTAGTGTATTTTTATTCATGGAAGTAAACTTCGGAATACAACTAGGCAAGGAGGGCATTTTATGTGTTGCACGTCATGATCGTAACAGAAAAGACGCATCCCTGAACTGCTCTTTCAAATCCACATGCCCACATTTTAATCGCAAGCCGGCCTTTCGACCAGCCATTCTTTAACTGCACGACACAGCGACATACACACGCGTACGCACGCACCGTGGCACACACACACACACACACACACACACACACACACACACACACAGTACACACACACACACACACACACGCACACACACACACACACACACACACACACACACACACACACACACACACAAACACATTCTCACCCACCTGCCTCCATTTAAAAAAAAAAATTATGCCCAGCATAGACGTAGTACTCACACTCGGCATAAACTAATTTCCACCACACTTCAAAGCCTGAACAATTACAAAAAACTTTAGCTGTAAAAATTCACAAGTCAGTTCTGGAAGCGTAAAGAAAATCAATCCACGGTACTCAGTACTTATATGACGTCACCAGATTTTACAAACTGTGTAAATATGAAGTGCACATATATTACTGGAAGTATTTTAGCACAAAAAATCACAACACCTAAATGGTGCCATATTCATAGGGTATAAAAAGAAGAATATAATAAAGTTTATTATTTTCTGAATGCCCGATAAAGGACGAACACGCCGATACCAAATATGATAAAGTAATTTCCTGTAGTTATCATAGTTTTACTGTCCATCTAGAAGAGAAAGACAATAGGAGACCCGTAAGACAATGAATTCAATAGAGCCGCATCCATCATTAATTTACATCATTTTTTAATATCAAAATTTTGACCCCAATTTTACCCCCGTTAATTCTAAATCAACCCTTTGATTTTTAAAAAGTGACGAGCATGACGGATGCGGCCTTATTGATCTGATTATCTTACGGGTCTCCTATTGTCTTTCTCTATAACTATTGTCTCTGTCAATACCTAATCATTTACCTGATCAAGTGATGCCAAGTGAAACTTAATACTTATTAACAAGTTGCAACTAACTTTTAGGAACCTGCAGAGGTAACCTTTAAGTGTGTTGCCATAAGAACTTATTAATTACTTACCATAAGTTCTTACAAGTACTTACCCTAAGTTCTTACAACAACTTGACTTAAGTCACAACTTACTCGGTCAGATTTGTCAAGATACAAGGACAATAAAAAAACTTTTTTTTCTCAGTAGTACTCTGGCGGTGGTGCAGATGGGGTTAAACAATCAGGCACAAGTGGTGTAAATGATGTGTCATCTCTCTGCGAAGCATATGACAAAAATATTGATTGATTACCAAATCTGATTTTTATTTGTTTAAAAGATTGTGTAGTTTTTCTGTGGTTTCCTGTACCCCTATCCTTTTTCCCTCTGCTAAAAAACTGGCCTTAAGTTCTTCAACATTCACTGGAGATTGACTACGCATTTTATTTTGTATTTCAGATTTCTGTTTTTTGTAATTATTTAAATCATCCTGGACCCGCTTAAATTCTTCGTCATCAATAAAATTATCATTCAATGCCTTACTGATAATAAGTTTCATACTGCTCAACTTTGCACCAGCGAGCGTACTCAATGCTTCATGTTTCTGTAATTTCGTGTGAAACCTCTTGTTCAAGGCCTCCAAACCAAAGCAAGCCAGGCATGTAGCAACGCTAACACCCTCAACTGCTATTCCAGCCAAACTCCCAATTCCTGTGGCGAACAGAACAATACCCCCCACAGAACATGAAGCTGAAACTGCACCAATAGCCATAGAAGTGTTTTGAACAGAATTGAAAACGGTCTTATACCGTCTTTTGCACCGTGAATATTTCGCTTCTTCTCCTTCCAAATATTTCAAAGCTTCTGTAATATTATTTAATCTGAATGCATCTGCCTGTAATGTTTTATCTGATGCAATTGGCACAGCTGTCACCTGTGGATCAGACGCAAGCGTTGTTTTAGTCATCACATTTGTTTCAGCCGGATCAAGCGTTGGTAGTTGCGGATAGAAGTTTACCATTTTTTTTATTCACAAATATTTTTTTTTTATTTAATCAGCAATTACATTTTGCAACTCTTCAAAAGTATACAATTTGCTGGCATAATAAAATGCAACAAGATCAATGTGTTCAAGGTTTATGTAAGTTAGACGAACAAAAGTTGTTTTGTCAACCACCACCTTGACAGCGGGAATACTGCTTGAAACATTAATAACATCATTATTTTTTGTAATGGCAATAAAGACCTTTGATGATTCTGTTACTGTTTCATTCCATGTAAGTTTAATTCCTTGTGCTATATTTGCCTCTTTTGCAGAAGCAACAGATTTCATGATAATTTCAAATACTATTGTCACTTCTCTAGCCACGACTAAGCTTGCTGGCATAAACACAACAGAAGTATCTGATCTACCCTTTCTAGTTGTAAGAAGATACCGCCGTCTCTCATAATTTTCAACTTTCAGTTTTTCTCTGCTATTGTTGTCTGGGGCAAAACTTGGAACAAGGCTTACAATAAGCGGCCCCGAGTTAACAACCTTCCTAAACACTAAGGCGCCTTCATCATCAGTGTATACATAAGGACTAATAAATTCAATCTTTATGTCCCAGTCAATTGTGGGTGGTGGTGCCGGTACAGGTGAAACCACCCACTTACTACCTACATGTATTAAGTTGTAAGGCGCATTATTTACAGGTGGAGTAGGTACAGTAACATCACGAAGCTGACCAAGTTTAGGAATCTGTCTTTCACCATCTTTCATGTCGACAATTACTTTCCTCTTGTACATACCAGTTGAATCAAGTTCAAAACCATATATTTCTCCAATTTCCCCTTCCTTCTCAAAATCCTGGACGTCTGCCAAATCTTTCAACTCTGTAACCGGACACGCAACTGGTATGATTCTCGGCTTTGGACCACCACTCATTTTTTATAAACAAAAATAAAATTATTTAATTTCCAACACAACACTAAAATCATGCATAACAACTGGTTTGTCATCTTGATTAGTTACAGATAAACACAGTGACTCAAAGAAACTAGAACCTAATTTCTTAAACTGCAAATTAGGAAATCTAACAACTACACTTTCACAATAAGGAGCAGTTCCAGCTGGCACACATCTCAACAAAGTTGAAGGCTTTCCATTGTGTACATTTTCAGTAGTGTTTAGTTCTTTCAAATAAACATTAAATACTGTGTGTACTGCCAAATAAACAGGACGTTTTCCAGTTATTTTAAGTTTTTTTGTCTTCATTGTTATAATACCAAACTCAAATTCATCAATATCATCTGATCTATACCAATCTTCGTCAATATAAAATCCAAGTAAATATGCAAATTTATCTGAGATCCTTAACCAATTTTGTGTCGGAAATTCTAATGTAACAAGTAGGTTAGCTGGATTTAAAGTTGCTTTAATTTTAAAATTACTTTGAAACCATTCAGCTATAGTACAAAAGTCATAATATCCAGGTGGTAAAGCTTCAGTCTTACCATCTAAATTTACTTTATTATATATATCATCTTCTACATTAAACCATTTTACTGTATAGAACATTTCATGGATAGCTGCAGCCTTGCTACCATCACGATTATCAATCCCATTAGTTAACCACACTGGTTTGCTTGTGTCAAGATTTGTTAAGGTAATAAACATTTTTATTATCTCATAAAAAAGAAGCATGGAATTTAAATCACCAACCATTACCACTACAAACGCATTTCAATTTAATGTGGATGCCAAATACAATGTCGCACCTACTTATGAACAGAAAATAATTCAACTAAACCAGCTTGACATAGCTGTGTCTGAACAAGATCTATTCCAAGTCAAAGTACCAAATCCGTTTGACCATTACCTAAACCCTCCAATAACAGACGACTCTACTGCAAGAAAGTGGTCTTTAAGTCCACTACAGATGTTTCAAAACCAACTCAACTTTGCAATACTATGCTCAACTACAGGCTGTGGTGTTTCATTCACAGACCATTTGAATCACTCAAACAAACTGATTAGATCTGTGTATCATTTCCATGTTTATTACCAGCTTAGACGTATACTGTCAGAACTGCATACCCCACTGCCCACTGAATCCAGTTTCAACAGGTATAACAACCCCATGGATATGAAAGCGTTTGAACGCATCTGTAATGAATTTAACATAAGCACTAAGTATGACTTTACACAAAAACTTGATGATCACAAAGGCATGGGTACATTGTATTACGCTTTGAGTCACAGACAATACCCTCAAGATTACTACCCTGGGTACACTTCATTCTCATCTAAATCTGAAGTCTGGATAGGATCAATAGAGCAAAAGCAGTCTAACGCCTGGACCACATTTGTCTAAGATAAATCTGACGGGTTTACTCAAGCGGGAGTCGAGCGCGTCAATGAGTCTATCAGAACATATGTCTGGTGTTTACTAGGAGCACAATCACTAACAAAATCAAACATTTTGAATGGAAGTGGTAAATTTGAAGCACAAAAACAGTTTCTTGCAAATCTTGAAGATTCAATTAATTCAACAGTCGATCTCCCATCAAGCATACAGCGATACCAAGACGTTTTAAGATATGCCAGATCAAAAGTTGACTTTGTAGTTGGCATCGGGTTATACATGTTACCATCTGACCTTCAACTCCAAATGGGTACAATAACAAATTATAATAATGAAATCATTTTTGCAGGTGTTGGTCAAAAACTCGGTCTCAATCAATCTGTAAACTTAGGAGCAACAACCACACACGTACAGCCGTTAAAATCATTACAGACGGTAACACCCCCGGCCCCGGCCCCAGCCCCCACACCGGCACTCATACAATCAGTACAGTCAACCCCTGACACACATGAGTCGGAAAGAACTGCATTGGTAATAGGTCTAACAGGATTAGGGGTTTTACTTCTTTATCTGTTTCATTAAATAACCCACCATCAACCCTCCTACTGTAACCAAAAAGACCCACACATGCTCTGCCATAAACCCTACTGCCTTTGCCGCTGTACTAATCAGCCAACTGACAACAGTGCCAATTATGCCAGGCAACGCGTCCACTGCTTTCACAGCCAATTTCTTAAGCAAGTCTGATATGTGAGACAGTTGTTTCTTTACCCATGACTGTAAGTCTTTTGGGTCTGTTGGAGTCGGGGGGCCCGGGGTTGGTGGTGCTGGTGCTGGGGCTGGACCACCACCACCACTGCCGGAGACAGCCAACACAACAGTACTAATAATAAACCCAAGAGCAGTAATTAAACTAGCAATTGTGATACCCTGTTCTCTGAAAAGTGTTTTCAATCTCTCAGCCAACGTTGTGTCTTCGTGAAGTATTTTCTGAATAGTTTCTCTAATTCTGTTGACCTGTGATTTTAGTTTTTGTCTTCCAATACTAATCACTTCTAACCGTCCAGATCTTTCTATCTGCAAATCATTTAATCTGTGCTGTATTCTTTCTTTCATTTCTGTGTCAAGATTTCCATTGTCTGCTGTAGCCAGTTTCTCTTTTTCACGTTCTATGTGTTTATCAAGCTCACCTAGTTTGGCAAGATTATTAACCATCTCACCTCTTATTGTCTGCAGTGATTTATCCAATCCCATAATCTCCCTCATTGACAAAGGTGGGTCGTTTATTGTTTTCATAGCGTCATTTAATTGACCTTCAGTAAATGAGGTTTCTTGTATCACTGTGTTTGCTATTTCTGGTAGGCTTGTTACTGGTGCCATTTCAATTTGTTGCCCTGTTGGCAACTTTGTTTGCGTGTCGTGAAGAACACTAGCCAGTCTTGGCGTGACAGGAGACCCACCAATACCAAGTTGACGCAAGGCACCAACACCACCTTCATTTTTTATTGTACTTAAAGCCCTAAACCTACTAGGGTCTTTTTTGTTAGTCAATAGTACTTTTCCTTTGTCAACAGTATTTAAATATAAATGACCCTTGCCATCAAGTTCAAACTGGTTAGGGTCTATGTTGTCTGGGCGATTACCAACATGATCATAAAATGAGTTCACTTTGGTTTCTAAAAGTTCATGACGTAAACTGTAAATATTTCTTGTACCAGTCATATCTGTCATATCTGTTGTATTACCAAAATCATACGTGTCATCCATTTCAAAATCTTCATGATTAAATCCTCCTGCTGCCATTGTTTTATTAATTTATTATTTTTTTATTGTGCATAATAAAAATGACACAGTCTTACGGATCAAAGTTAGACCCATACAGAAAACTACGTGAGCCTCTGGGTGTTAAGGGCATAAGACAATCAATCGTCATCACAAACAATCCAAGTACCATAGACCAGAACCAAACACTTACAGTCAAGTTTCCAAACCTAGGCCCCAGTGACGTTATTGTTCCTGGCACTGCACGCCTAGCATTTAATATTGAACTAACATCAGACGCAGACGTAAACAGAACACTAGTTGACAATCTTGGCAGAGCAATTGTTAGGACTATTAAAGTAAAACTTGAAGGACAGGAAGTGTTTAGTCTTGATGACTCAGATGTGTTCTACTGTTACAAAGACCTTTGGCTCACAAGAGAAGAACGAGAGGATCGTATTTACCAAGGCATACAGTCTGATAATGTTGGTAAACTTCGAATCAATGCTGGAGATAAATCAACGTCAGCAGCCAATGACGTTATTATAGCAGAAACATATGGAACCAGATTTTACATTCCACTCGAGTTTGAAATCCTCACAGCTCATCTGCCTTATTATCAAGGGGCACTGAATGACCATCTGAGCTTTGAACTAACTTTCAATGACTACTCCAAAGTTATTAAATCATCTGCCACAGATGCAACATATAAGATCTCTAACATTTCTTTGGAATATGAAATTGTCACACACACTGATCTAGCCAGACTCATTCAAAATCAGTATCAGTCAAGACTTCCAATTTATTATGACAGGGTGATTAGACATAGTTTAATGCAAAAAGACAAGAGTGACCCGATGTGGAATATAAACTTGAACACACCTGCCAGGTCACTGAAAGGTATTCTTATGTTGTTTGTTGAACCGGTGAGTCCATACAAAAGAGATTCAGAAAAATTCTACAATCCTAAGATTACACATTTGTCCTGTACAATTGAAGGCCGCCCTAATCAAGTGTACGCTTCAGGAATGCTGCCTTATCAACACTACGATGAGATCACAAAGTATTTTGCGGGTGGAAGGATTAGAGATAAACCAGCAAACATTGCGTGCAAAGATCTACATCTGTATGATGTTAGGATCGGGCAATACCTGACAAACAAGTATGCACTTTGGTTAGACCTTCGTAGTACAGATGACGATTATCTTCATGGGTCAGGACGAACTGTCGAGAATGGTAGTGATGGAATAACAATTCAGATACAAAAGAAGGTTGAAACTGCTGCAGCCATAAACATATATTTGTACCTGATATATGATGCACAACTCAATATTGCAGAAAGCAGACTGAGTGGACACATATATTAAAATTATATTGTGTATTAAAATGAACCGGAGCTTGATGACCCTTGACCCACACTGTGGATTGTTTTGTGGTGCCACAGGGTGTGGGAAAACTCAATTCGTACTTGACTTATTACAAACAAGATACATCCACCATTTTGAAAACATTGTAATATTTTGTCCTACAATCAAACACAACAAAGCTTATCACAACCGTTTATTTATTTGGACTGACAACAACATATATTTAGTCGACCCTGAGAAAAAACTGAATGACTACCTACAATATTTTTACAAGCAATTTGAAGGACAGCCAACATTGTTTATTGTTGATGACTGTTCTGCAGAGAAAGATATTGTCAAGAAGAGAAACACTCTAGCAGAACTTGCCTTCAGTGGCAGACACGCAAATGTCAGTGTATGGATTCTCACTCAGAAATATAATGCTGTACTAAAAGATTTTCGAGAACAGTTAAAGTTTATCTGTTTGTTTTACTGTAAGGATCGTGACAGCTTTGAAGACTGTCTCAGAGAGAATGATGTCATACCAAATAAACATGAACGTGATGATGTAAAAAATAAACTGAAATCAACTAAGCATCTAAAGCTCATTTTAAAGACAGATCAGCCCACAGGGTATGGGTTAGTAAATTAATTTTTGTTTTTTAAAAATAACAATATAAATGAACCCTGATGAAATCCTTCTATTGAATGATATCAATGCTGTTGAGAACAAAGACTTAGACTCGAAAAAACAGCGTCTTTTGTCTGTGATTGTCTCAGGCAAATCAAAGACTTATCTCGGGAAACAATACATGACAGATGATATTGAATCTCTTACCTCTGACGAACTAATCAAGCTTCATTCAAAATATGAAAACCACATCGCTTCACTAATGACTCGTGATTTGAGTCGATCTCTAGTATGTCTATACACAAAAGCAGTGAGTCACTTTCTACCTGTGGATAGTGACAGTCTTTCACACGACCTTGAAAGCAATCCTATTGTTTCAAGTTCAATTGGCAAATTAGCATGTGTCATGTTTTACAAGTTTGGAAATTACCTTGCTCCTGTCGTAACCCTTCTTGTTACTGGGAGTTATATTGATTTTTCGAAAATAAATTTTACTGCAGAAGAAAATGGACGAAACCCAGACGACTCCACAACCGAACCCCGACCCTGTTTTGACACAGGTTCAAACTGTGACGAAGACTAAAAGTCCAGGCAGGGTTGAGGCTGGAAAAAGATTAGCCGAATATAATAGGCAAAAAAAATTACAGCTTAAGGCACAAACAGAAAAGACTCATGTAACTGATCCAACATCAGGATCGTCAGGACCTGTGTCAATACCGTCACTCTCTCATCAAAGTGAGAGACAAACAACCCAGTCTACCCCTGACCCTGACCCCGAACCTCAATCAACAAAATATATAGTTGCCGGATTTGTTGTCGGATTTGGTTACGTAGGTTATCAATTATACAAAAAATACAAACCACAGACTCGTACAGTGACCAAAAAATCAGACACTCCAAAAACAAAACCAGAAGTCGCCACATTACCAGCAACACCCAAAGCCGTTGACCCATTTTATATGCAGTAAATAAAAATATTATTTTAATTTTTATTGTATTAGAAAATGAACGACTCAAAAAATTTAATGAACCTTGTCTATCACTCTGCCGTGATAAGTGGACTAGCAGTAGCATATTCTATGCTGGGGAAAAGTCTACTCAAAATGAAATCAGCAGACTTGAGTAGACTCGATTTCGAAGACAGTGCTAAGCTAATTGTAGTTGTCACAGCGTCGATTGCGACAAAAGATTTTCTTGTTAAGCAAGGAATTATTCCCGAAAATGTTTCTATGTAAATAAAAATAATATGGCGACGATAGCTATTATGATTGGTGGGGCAGTTGTTAACGCATTGGCATTCAGTGGCTCTAATTATCTCTTTTCAAAAATGGGTAGAGAAGAATCTGCAGAAGAATTGAAACGTCATAATAAAGCATCTGAAAAACTTGCTCAAGCCCAACAGGATTATGAGAAGCAAAGAATTGAGAAACTTGATTTCATCAATGAAAAACTCAGGCTTGAATGCCACGCACAACATACATTTTCAAATACAGATGAAGCAATCAGGGAATATTTTTTAGTCACAGGTGAAGACATGTCTATACCGAAACCAAAACTAAGTGACTATTACAAACCAAACAAACAACAAAGAAATGGAGAGATAATCTTTGTTCTAGTGGGAATGACATTTGTTTATTTTACTGGAGTTTTCATTGCTAGAAAAAATGGCAGCCGAAAATAAACTATCAAAAATATATTACTCACCATCAGGTTATTGGAAAGGGCAAACAGCTATTCAGAAATTACATGCCGCTGTGGGCGGAGATATATCACTCAATCAGGTCAAACAATGGTTACAGAGACAAGCAATTTGGCAGATATATCTTCCTGCTCCAAGAAAGATAACAAGGCCTCATTTTGAAAACACTACCCCCAATGACACACACCAAATGGACCTCCTGTTCCTACCACATGATACAATAAGAAAGAAACGATACAAGTATGCACTGACTGTCGTAGACATTGCTTCAAGGTATAAAGACGCTGAACCCATATCTGACAAAACAGCCAGTACAGTTGCTACTGCTTTATCAAAAATATATAGTCGAGGCCCTTTAAGATACCCCAGACTTGTACAAGTTGATGATGGATCTGAATTTAAGGGCGCAGTTAATCAGTTATTTGCTAAGCATGGTGTACTGGTCAGACGAGGCATTCCAGGTGTGCACAGATCACAGGCAATTGTAGAGAACTTTAACAAACAGTTATCAGAAAGACTTTTCAGTTACCAGTATTCTAAGGAACTCATGCATGACACCCGTAACACTGAGTGGGTAAAGAGATTACCACATGTAATAAAAGCAATGAACAATGAAGGACATCCTAAGCCTGCTGATGCTATTAAATTGAAAACAATTACAGAGCCAAAAACAGGACCAACCCCAACCCCCGCACCGCTTGCGCCTGACACAAGTTTATTTACCAAACAGGTGAGATATTTATATCAGCCAGGGGAGGCTGAAAATGACGACAGACGCAGGGCGACAGACCCTATCTGGTCAACATCCGTTCATAATATAAAAAAAATAATTCCCGGCGCAGACGCAACAATATATTACCTGTATGAGCCTGCACCCCAGAGGGCATTTGTCAGAGAAGAATTACAGATTATTCCCTCAGACACCGTTACTCATTTCAGTAACTAAGTCGTCAATTAATTCATCAACCAGTTTATCACAAATGTCTTCAGATAACTTGAGTCTGTAATGCCCAGGTGCATAAGCCTTTTCCTTACTGTGAAACACTCTTTTCGTGTCTCCAACTGCAAGTGACTTCTTATGTGTTTGGATCATTTCAAGATTGTGTTTGTTTGATCTCAGTGACTTGTTTGGATAATCATGCATCAATGCACCATCTAACACTTGCTTGTAATGTTCATGACGTATGTCTTTATTTTTTATCGCTGTTTTCTTGATACCTTTGGCTTTTGACTGACTTCCCTTTTGGTGCAGTATAGAATACATTTTTGATCTCAGTCCAACGTACTCAACTATTGGCACACCATTTAGTTCATCTTTAAACTTCCCAGGCACTTTCTTGTTTTGTGTGCTAAACAGTGGATGGTCTTTAGGGTAGTCAGATGTGTCATACATGTGTAACTCTGTTTTCATGTCTTCATAAAAGTCTTCAGTACACACATCAATGATCATAGAGTCAGTGTCAGTGTATAACAATCGACACTCAGGATACTTTGGTTTGAAGTAATCATAATAAAATTTAAGCATCAACAGTTTTGACAACTCAAGAATTGCCATACCAATAAATACTGGCTTGTCCAGTTTGACAATCTTTTTTTTGAGTGACACAGCATACAATGATGAATGAAACTCTTTATACCCTGTGTACTGAGGCTTACCTGTAAGTTTAATTGCGCCCAATTCAGTTGTGACAAGTCTCACATCTTTTCTGTGATGAGGATTTTCCATAGTCTTGCCAAAACAGGCATTGTTCATAAGCTTAAAGAAGTCTTTGTCAAATGCAGCGTTGCCGTCTCTGGCACGAAGGGTTGTGTTCTTCATTATGTAATCTTTCATAAAAGCACTTTGATCAAATTGGATTCCTCTGTGAACTTTCTTTAGTACTAACCCGTGTCTGATGTAAAACTGTAGCAAGCGGTAGTGACAAACGTAATTAAATTTGTCATTTAAATTTGGCACAAGTTTAGTGTCTTCTTTTTTTCTTGTCATACTCATTTTCTCAACAGCTAATGGATAATCATTATGGTAATCATGTAGGTGGTGTGGATACTCTAGGTCGACTTCAAAGATCCAACCCTTCGCGTCGTTTCGGTCAAGATTAATAATATTGTTTGTTAACCCTGTTACATCATACTGTGACAAATCATACAGACAAAAGTTTTTCAAGGGCAATAATTCACACATTGCCCAGCCATACAAATTGTTCGCGTCTACATAGGTAATGAATGACCTTGACCTCGAGGGGTCAAACCCCCGGCCAAGGTCACCATGACCGTCCAGATATTTATTGTTGGCTCTGGCATAATTGTTCGCTGCAATACTAATGCCTCCCCTCAATCCACGTTCTACCATTTCACCCATCGTACGATCAGACAACAGGTCAATAAATATCTTACTGGATTTCAAAAATGCATCCCATGTCATGCCAGGACTAGTTATGTAACAAGCAGGGTCAAGTCTGTAGTGTAACAACCCCTTTTCACGGTAACTTTCAAATACGTCTGCTAGCAAACAAACATCTGCTTTCAAGTACTGGTCGTGGTAGTCACCAATTGTTTGACACCCCAACTTCCCCCACGCATCAAGAGCATGCTGGTATTCAGAGTCAGAAATACCTTTTCCAGTTAGTGTAGAATAAAATTTCTCTTTTGGTGGCAGTCTTGTTTCTTCAAACACAACCCAATGATCGATGTACTCATACGGATAGACACCTTTCTTAATCAAGTCTGGTTCAAAATATTTACTTGTTATTGGATACTCAGTCAGTCCTTCTGCCAGACTAGCAAGACCTAAAGACAAATGTTGCATGGAGTCATAAAATGCTAATTTGTCTAACCTAAAAGTCAAGTATTTCTCAGTTGTCTGGGCAATACAACTAATGTTTTTGTACGACTCGTCTACAGCCTGCATGATAATGTGTGAATCATATCCTTTGAGATTGTGGAAAAAGATTGGTAACTTGTATGTCTTGGGATCTGTTTTTAATAATAAGTTACAATTGTTATGTGCAGCACCTCTGTAACGTCCAGTTATGTGATCGTGGTCACGAACTTTATCACCCTGGAGGGGTTGTTCACAAATCCAACACGTCTCAGCTGTATCAAATTTCAGTTTGTCTTCTTCTGTCATCACCAAAGGCATCTGACTTGTTGTGAGATACTGTACTACCTGACTATACAGATGTCTCATTTCTGTTAAAAACAAACATGCTGCATTTTCACCTCTGTAGATAACAGGTTCTGAATGAAGACCGTCTGACCTAACAATAATGTATCCAAAAGAACACACCACTTGGTCACTTAGTTTTATAGTCTTTGGTAATGATTCTGGAACAGGACCGTCATACGAAACAACTAATGATTCAAAATCTGCATATACTACAAACGGCAACTTTTGCTGATTCCCATAGTTCTTAAAATACACTTGACTACCAGGATCTGGATACTTAAGTACAGTTTGTATGTCATCAGCTGACCTACAATGCAGGACGTGTTTATGTGCCACTGCAATAGAAGAGAATCTTTGTAAACATTTTTTACAAACTTCCTGTTTCCCATTGTGTTTTGTTGTGTGTCCATGAATTAGACGTGACATATTTCTGATAATTGTGTAGTGAAAGTTATTGTCATCACCGATTAGCAACATGTCAACATGCTTATCTTCTGACTGACCGTAGGTTGGGGCAATTGGAGATACTCTAATTGGTTGCAACTTGTTCACAAATTCATTATCCCACACATACACATTTACAGATATACCAGGATTTAGTTTTTCAAACAAATCTATGTCCTCTATTTTAACAGGGAACTCAATGCCACTAAAAACGAGTTCATTTACAAATTTGGTGTAGTTAGATACACGTTCAGGTTTTGATTTTACAAAGTGTAGTTTAGCAAGCACACACCACATGAAACAATAGTTGTCATTGTTCTGTATGTTGACGACAGCTTTTTTGTTTGCTACTTCTGTTGGCAGTGGCAACCATGATTTACCTAATATAGGATGATACCTAGACTGCTTTAGTTGTAGTTCATGTACATGTCCTTCGTGCCAGCCAGACCCCTTCATTTTTGCACTGTCAATCGCCTGTAGAAAGTCTGGTAATAGTCTGTCTCTGAATACGTTCTCCAATTCTCTTCTTGTGTTAACAGTGTGTTGTCTTGTTGATATATACGATACAATCACCTCACCATCCACTCTAGTGAATTCTATTTTTGCAACAATCTGAATTTTAACACTGCCTGTGATAAGATTTTGCTGTATGACAGAAAAAGAGTTTTCTATTGATTCGTAAACATTATTAGTATTGGATATGGGTAAGTTTGTTGTGTGAAACACGTTTCTTAAACCAGATGAGCCAGGGTTTGATGGGCCAGGGCTTTGTGAATTGTCCGTCATTTTTATTTGACCGACAAAATAATAAAATAAAAAAATTACCATTGTCACACCATATGTAATACTGTATTATCTGTAGTTATGATAAACAAGTCAACTACTTTCCTGGTGTTTGTCTTGAAGTCTTGTCCTGCAGGTGTAATATCACTTTATTGAACGTAACACTTTCAATATAACAATGTTGTTTTCTTAATTGATTAAATATGTCATTACACAATACCTCAAACCAACGCAAGTGGCCACTGTTAGCATTATAAACTTTAAAAGCATTTGTCTTAAGATCAACAGTCTCATAATCATAACGTGGTAATCCATCTGAATATTCCAAAGTAACGTTATATGTTGTGTATATCCTTATTGACGGTGATGAGAGTTTAAAGCTGGGTCCAAACACACGTGTTTTTAAGTCATAAAAACACTTAACATCTTTGAAGCATTCTGTAACATCAAACACTTGGATTTGTCCGTCTGTCATTTTTATTGGACAAACAAATGTATAAATTGTTATCAAGCAGAATCATGTTTTCTAGGAAATTACACTGAACAGTAATTTTTTACGTTTGCACCACTCCAGCATGTATTTTCTGTTCATGGTCAATGATATAAGGGACATAATCATTAGAAGATTTAACCACTCTACAGATTTGTCTCCCATAGACTATATGTGGCATACCCAAGAATGACCTTGTCACTGATTTGTGAGTGAGTGTGTTGCAATGGAGTACTCATTGAGGATAATGTTCCTGTTTGTGTGTAGCAAGGGTACAGGTATGTACATTTGTTGGCTTAGCTCAGTGTCATATCTCGTGTTTGTGTGTGTCATTGGATTATGCAGAGATTCAGAAATCTTTACAGTTGACTCAAACCCAATAAAAAACAGTGGCTCTTGAGAATCTCGCCATGCTCATAAGAATCTGTGATCGAGTGGGCTACTGAAAATGTACAATAAAACATGTTTGTTTGTTTTAATGTTTTCATAGAAGGGATTACTCTACTTGTTCAGTAGACTCATAGCGTCACTGTGAACCCTAAATAACTGAACTGTGAGTTGAGTTGTATTGCTGTGCATTGGCGTATACATGTTCTGTGTGTTTGTGTATACATGTTCTGTGTGTTTGTGTGTGTGTGTGTGTCAGTGCGTGTGTGTGTTTGTCTGTGTGTCTGTGTGTCAGTGTGTGTGTGTGTGTGTGTGTGTGTGTCAGTGTGTGTCAGTGTGTGTCTGTGTTGTGTGTGTTGTGTGTGTGTGTGGGGGGGGGGGGAGTGGGGGGTATCTTAAAGATCTGTTGTATTATGTACTCAGTCGGTGTCTGTATAAAGCAAGGTATGATTTTCTGAGGTGTCTCTTTTCACCTTATTTACAGTCTAGTCATGTACACCAGTCCAGCCCACAGGGCGTGAAATTGAATAAGAGTTATTATCTCTCACGGGCTGGTGGTTTTCAATGACTAGCGTCAGGCTTGTTTAGACAGTATGCACCCGGAAGAAAAATCTCGGTGCAGACAGACAGGTGTTTATGACTCACTGTAGGCCTACAGACGGTACCAGGAGTAACAACACAAACATTAGTAAGCAGACGTCAGGCCTATTCAGCCAAACAAAAGAGCGACGACATTATCGCTTGAACATTATGTCAAAATTTATATTCATATTTTTTGGAGCCCTATGAGCTCGGCAGAGTATTCGAAACTGAAATGCTAACCTATACGTTGCTCGTGGCAAATGATCACGTCAAGACATGAGTCTCCTCATAATGTGCGTCCTAAGAGTACAGCTGACTGAAACGTTTTACAACGGAAGTCAAGCCTGGAGTCTTGGCGGCTCTTGAGGATCTGTTGTTTATGCACCCAAAAGAAATATCTTACAATCTGTGTGTGTGCGTGTGAGTGTGAGTGTTTGCGTGCGTGTGTGTGTGTCTGAGTGTGTCCGTGCGTGTGTGTGTGTGTGCGTGCGTGTGCGCGTGTACGTGCGTGCGTGTGTGTGTGTGTAAGATATCACTTGTTAGTTTTCCAACTGGCTGTTTATAGTGCAGAGTATGACCTCCGTTTTGATTTCTCGGGAACCAGTCATAAGTATATATGAAGTCGACTTCACAAAGCCTTAGGCTTATTCATAGAGTGTCAGGTCTCGCGACGCGCTACTGTGTCAGCGCGTAGCAACGATAAGGCAACACAGGTGAGCTGGCTTGCAACGCGTCGTGTCCTGCCTAGAGTACTGGCGACGGGCTGTGTTTACGTATATAGTGGCATTGCGACATCGGTCATATGTGCTAATTAAGAGAGATATAAATACTGAGTGGATTGAAGTATTATTAACACAATGACTGAGTTAACCCCTTAAGTATTATTTTTGATTTTCATAAAAATGTGGCTGTTTAAATAATAATGATTTAGGGGTAACTTCCAATAGTATTTACTCTGTGCGGGAGACATGGAAAATGAAGGGTCAAAAACTTATAATCAAGGGGGTTAACTCAGTCATTGTGTTAATGCTGGTTCAGACCACTCAGTATTTATATCTCTCTAGAACCCCTACCCCAAAAATTATGACCCCTTTGGGGGGTGGGTTCAGTCAAACTCTGTGATACGGTGTTTACTTTTGGCAAACACCTAGGACGCTACGTGGTTTTGGATGACTTTCATAAAAACATAGTCTCCCGGATCCTCCGATTGGGGGGGGGGGGGGGCCGAAGGGGTCTATGGAGGGCCAAAGGTCTAAACACAGTATTATGTAGTGAGTTGTACGGCTTCAGCAACTAGATACATGTTGAAAGCCCGGATAAGTGGCGGCCTTGCCGAAGCCAAGGTGACAAAATGATAACCTCTCACTCTGTCACTGGTTACTATCACTGAGTTGTGCGCAGCACTGTATGATTCAGTTCAGTCCGCCGGATAACAATGAAGCATAGTAGTCTTGCACTGAGCGGTCTGCCTCCCGCCGTGAGATGTTACAGTTCCGTCCACTCCATTACCGGCTGAAACTGAATTTCAGCATATCAGTAGGGGCTTCATTCCAGGATGATTGACAGACTGTGTGCGGGCTAGCTACAGTCCGGACATTGGACCGGCGATCACGTCCGACATAGTTTCAGACATCGGCCCGCATGGTACGCCACGCAGGTTGTCTCCGTCGATCCGCCAGAACTGACTTGACGAATCAAGGGAGACAACGAGCGTGGGTTCATACTTCACTCAGCCGACCACATTCAGTTGTCCCCGTCGATCGGCCACTGGTGCGTGAAGAGAGAGAGAGAGAGACATTTAGCCTTTGAATTCATGTATAATCAATGACGTGTCGTTGTGCTTTGCTGGTCAGTTCAGGACAGTGTCGTATATAACAAATAAGATGTGTCTAGTGCTTTTACGTCACCGTCTGACTCCTCGAGAATTCCGACCTTCATTTCAACATAGTTTCAGTTTTTGCCACACTGTGTTTAAACTCGTGTTCCACTCGAATGGTGTGAGTGTGGCGACGTACCAAACCTAACGCTTCAAGCAGGGCCAAGAACTGACGACCGCCACATTTTAGAATAACATGCCGTAAACTGACACCATGCTACATGTTCACGGCATCTCCTTTTGTGAAACATGACTTGTTCACATCTCCGTAGCGAGCAAAAGCGGCCTTCTGACGCGTTTGACCAACTGTGGCCGGCACTGAGTCTGACTGATATTGATAACCTTTTTCATTTCAGTATTCAATTATTATCATTTTATTACTTTAATTTCAAGTTCTGAAGTTCAGTGATGCGGCCCGATAAACTCACTTGAGGACGAACACGCCGATACCAAATAATAAAGTATTATTACAAGAGGATGTAGATGATCGTCTTGCTCTATAGCCTCACCTATCTGGTTTGTGATAAAAATATAACCTTTTTGCTCCGGCGGCAGCTCTGGCCGCCGGGAGCCGATCCGACTCAGTGCGGAGTTGAACCGGAGTGAGCTCAAGTTAGTCATGCAAGCCGCTTTGTGGCTTGCGCAGGACTAAGTTCACTAATGCCGCAACTGCCCAGTGCTTAACGGTCATCGGGCCAAGTCGGCCGATGGCCTTTTGCACAAGTTGGGTGCGTAGTGCATAATTTACTACATATGTGTGGTGCATGGTAGAGGTGCGCTAACCATATCCACTAAGCTATAGAGGTCACCAATGCGCACATTACCTCAAAGCGCACATTGACAACCTCGTCTTCACACAGAGTACGCCAATTAAAGAGGGGCTAGAAGCCTGGCTGTATACAAGGTATAAGCTATAAAAACGTCAGTAATAAGCATCTGTCCTTATTTTCAACCGTTGCATACATGATTTTGTCCTTGCAACCCAGTTTGTGAACAAAATCCAGACCAAAAAGGTGCGGTGGCGGACTTCACACTGTGAACAGCATATTTATGCCGCGCAATCTCGAGATCAGGTCGTCGTCACCACAAGCGACTTTTTTCTGTATTATTGTGGTTTTGTTTGAAAACAAACGTGAACCAAAAACAGTAAAGATATACAGAGTTTACCATGTAGTTCCTCTTTCTACCGCGTGTTAATTACCTTTCTATATATTGTTTCTCAATTCATGATATTGTCAGGAGCCCGGTTAGCTCAGTCGGTAGAGCATCAGACTTTTAATCTGAGGGTCAGGGGTTCGAGTCCCCTATTGGGCGTCCAATTTTTTCATTTTTTTTTCTACAAAATTTATATTTAACGTGATTTTTTTTCTTTTTTACGACTACATTTTTCCTGCAACTCTTGGAGAGAAAAAAAATTGTACACAATGAAACAAACTCATTTATAGTGATTACTTAATGTACATGTATAAACAAAACTGGTATACTAATGAATCATTTATACTAGTTAGGAAATAAATAAAATGTTACTTTCGATCTTTTTCTTACAGTACAGATCATCACACTTTTTTTGTCACAAAGTATCAAATCTTTACTTGGCGGCGGCTTATGATTGGAGAGGCGTCATTGATACCGACACCGAGTCTATGTGAAGCCGGCTTGCCTTGACTGTCACAATCTGCTTTCGGAGTTTTCAACGTTTTGAAGATTCTGGCAATGAAAAAGAGTAGACTTTGAAATAAAGTCCTGTGTGTTGTCACTATTAGTTTTTTGTTGTTGTTGTTGTTGAACTGAATTACAGTGAGTGTGAAGTGACATTGTGATTAAAGTACATCAGTGCCGTGTCAGTTCAGAGAGACTACACATACCTCTGATGTGTTACTAAGTTATAAAAGGCACTGACGGCTACAGACCCGAGTACATACTGAAAAGGACAACATGATAGGCCGATGTCAGAGTGTTGCCCTACACACAGTTTGCGGCCGGCCTGGCAGTGGCTGTCACTGACCAGATGATCTTTTCTTAATTTTGTTCAAGCTACAGGCAGAGGGCATCATGAGCGTCTATATACTGACACGTACAGTCTTCGCAAAATAAGTGCAAGGAGCATCTTTCACTACTAGTAAATTCATACTATCCATTGACTGCGCATAAAAGTTGAGTGAAAGAGGCTGGACATGTGAGTCCTGACCAATGCCTATAGCGAATTGACCACTGCCGATAGGCCACGGACCACAGTGCTGTTTACGTACTGTCCAGTCTCTTAGCCTTAGTCAGTCCCAGGCATCCCCTAATATTTCAATCCCCTAAAAAAACACTAGCGCCCACCAGCTGCACATTTGTCATGCACAAAATAACCAAAAAAACAGCACATTGACAGTCTCATTTCTTGGCTATGAACCTGATTCCTTACCAACCCCACACCCAAGCACAGCTGAAATCAGCGTGCACCTCAAATCACTACGTCAAAGGCAACTCAAAATAGGCCCACAATTGTCCACTGGATAAGCTCAGGATGGTATGAATCAAAGCACCAAACATGTCTCCTCTCAGCTAACCACAAATTTCCAGCAAATTCCAACATTCAGCCCAACTGCAAATTTTCAAACAAGGCAAAAATTATTTTTTTAAAACACGGGGCCTTGCACTGCCTCAACTTCCCAATTTAAATGTATAACGTGACCTGATACTTCAGCCCAACTGCAAATTTTCAAACAAGGCAAAAATTATTTTTTAAAAACACGGGGCCTTGCACTGCCTCAACTTCCCAATTTAAATGTATAACGTGACCTGATAAAATAATGCAAATGCCGGGGGTGTTTAATTTCTAACCAATCCTCATTCTACACTGGTTACCACTGTCTACGCATGATCACAAAAGAAGTGGGCAAAGCCGTTTGTGATATTTTCAGTGTTTTTGTGGACTTCATTAATTTTGGGTTGGTGCGCCCTGAGTACTGCTGCTAGCAATGATGTAGTCGGGCCTGAGTGAAGTGAAACCCTCCCCCCCCCCCCCCCTTTCCTAGGGAATTTTCAAGACCTTGTATTTTTTTTCAAGCAGCCTGACACTTATCTTTTTTTTTTTTTATATATATATATCAGCTTTGTCTGACGCGGGTTGTATTCCTCTGGAATAACGTCAAATACATGTACCGCGGCCACTGTTACCAAAGCCAGGTAGCGATCGAACAAAACACTGATGCATGACTGACGGACACGAATAGGGCTCGGGAAGTTCCCCGCGTTACCTAGCAGCGGCAGCCGCTATCTTAAGAGGATACCATAGTCATGAGATAGTAGCGAAATAGTGTTTCAACACATTTTTTTTTTGTTTTGTTTCCAAAGAGGAAGAAAAATTTTTTCTTCCTCTTTGGAAACAAAACAAAAAAAAAAAAAAACACTGAGATTCTGGTGAGCGTTTTCCTACAGTGATGGCAAGACTTGCTGTTATGGACTTTCCTGACATGACAAAAACAGCGACTATGAGTGCTTAGTCCCGTATCCTCACAAGATGGCCGCCACGACTGGCCTGATGACGTCAGCTTCCCGAGCCCTATACATGTTGGAAAAAACGGTGCTCACATCATCTTGGCTGCTGATCGGGCCGCTCGGGCTGGTGCGACCGGTTCGCCGGGAGCCCAGCCCGTGCGGCTCACTTATTCTTTTCAAGAAGTTAAAAATAAAATTAATAAAGTTATAGTTGAAATTAGTAATGAAAATAATTTAATATTGGCTAGGGAGTATCCAAGCATCCTTGCCTACAGAATTATGAAAAATCATTCGATTTATAAACTGCCTATGGTAGACGGGGCAATCAATAGGATTTGCATTGGTGGTTGGCGCGCCAGATTGACTCGCCCTGCATGTCTCTGCGGCGAGGACTTCACCCCAGACCATGCGGTCTTGGAGTGTGAGGCTTTCGACGCAGAGTGTGCTGAGCTGAGAACAGCTTATCCGGTAGCCTCGTCTCTCCATACAATTCTAGAAAACGCTAATAAGCATACTATTGCTTTAATTACAGATATATTGAAACTTCCTGTCTTTTCTGAGTTAATTTAATACATTTACCATATAAGTTAGTGGGTACATCGGTGGCCCTATCCCAGGTCTGTCTTGAATTTTTTTTCTGACCGTCAAATTAAGTGTAAAGTGTATAGATTTATTTTGTAGATTTTATTCTATAATTCTTAACGGATGGTCCTGAATTTTAACCTAATTTTAGAAATTTTCTTTGAAATAAATTAATGTACAAATGACCGTTGTCTCTGTTCTGGGTCAGAGACCAAAACTCCAGCTATGTATATGAATCTTATATTTTTATCTCGTAATTTTTAACTCTAATTAATCTCTATATAGCGCTCAAATTAAAGTTACAATGGCTAGTCCCTGATCACTTTTAGTGCCAATGGGACATAAAAATGAAGAAGATGATGCTCACATCGCACACATGAATGTTTCAGCCTGTCTGGCCTGGCCGTATATACAAAGTTTTGTGACACAGGTCTCGATTTTGTTGTAGTCACTCATCCTTTGTATATTTCGAACATGTTTCACTTTAAAAAGTCAGGTACTGCTCTCGTCAGCGGACCGGCAAACCTGACCACAGATTTGTGATTTAGTTATCACATTCGTCCTTCTGTTTTTAAAGGAATATCTGTGGATTTGTTGTTTGACGGTATTTGTTATCCGTTCATTGTGAGTTGGTTGGGTTCATTGCGTCTCCCCGAGGAGTACCGTTCAACGCACTGTGGGAGGTTTACCAGCCCTAGGGTATTTTGTGTCACCAATTTTGGTGCGATTACCCCGCCGTTTATGTTACCTTCATTGCGTTTTCGCAACGGTGTTTTCAACGAGGCATTTCGGGTTGTTTAGCGCCAGGCTGTTGTACGTCACCAATATGTTTGGTGCGATTTCAGTTAGTTGCTGGATTCCTCTAACCACGGCATTCTGGTTTATGCCAGTGCACAGTTTGTGGCGAGGCTGTAGCTTTTACTACGACCTTCTCGTCTGCAGTTCAAGTGACGTGTGCGGCTACTACCGCGTTGGCGGTTCGCTGTGCGCTCCGGTCACGTGGTCCCGCACAGCGCGCTACGCGCGTGCCTGTTGCTAGGCTGGCGGTTCGTCGTTGACTGTTTAGCTTTCGAGCGCAATGTCCGTTCGTCTCTTTATTGTTGTTGTTGTTTATTTGTGGTTTCTTTTTTGGCATAATTGCGACCTCAGTGTTGTTTTTTGTTTGTTTTCTCACTCTTTCTCTTCTCCATCTCAGTCTGTCAAGTTGTTTTCGACTGGTTTTAGTTTAGACGAGATTAACATGTCTCCCAGATTTTTGTGCCTTTTGTAGGCTATCATTGGAGGTGTTGCGAAGAGTTTGTTGCAGTCAGGGTCCCGTGAGATACTGGGATACTGGGCCAGTGTTTTCTCAGGGCTTTTGCTAACCCTCTAGTCACAGGGTAGTAAGTCAAATAAACTGTCTTACAATCACTTAAACAAATGATTTATAGTCATGTAAGACAGAAAATTTACACAGGATATAGTGCAGGAATTTTCCACACATCTTCACAGAAAATAAATGAACGAAAGTATTTCTTGCCATTAAGAGGTACTGAGGCCTGTAGACGGATTCAGCTGTTTCTAAATTCCAGAAAGGTGAATTTCAGCTTTTTGGTTCAGACAGAACAGCTATAGTCCTTCAGCCAGCCTGTTCCATCTGCAAGAGGCATAAATTCTCATGAATGCATTTGCACGGGCTCATGAGAATTCATGTCTTTTGCATGCCGGGCCATGAATCATGGGTCATAGTTAGTCCATGGAGCGTTTACAGTAATTTTAAGTTTTCACACTGTCATCCATGCATTACATTTTCAAAGAGTAAAGTGTAACCTCTTTTAAGTGACTATATTTTTAGCCGAAAGAATGTGATTTGAAAATACAACTAGACTGTCATGAGTACTGCAAAGGACAAATGGTTAAGTCACCTGCATGATGGTCTTTCATGGCAGATGAGAGGCTGTTATGAGGATGGCTGCTCAAAAGAAGTTCGCTGTAATATCCAGTAAATATTTTTGTTCAGTCTGCTTTGGTAGATGAAAGCAACTGATGACATGCTGGGACTGGTACATGTCAGCTTTATGAAGCACGATGGGGAGCTGTACACTTGGCCTTCCAGTCCAGATACTTCTTGGGAACCAGCAGCATTAGTCAATGGCCCATCAGTGCAGCTGGCTACTGATGAAGCTCAACGCAAAGAAAGCAATATTTTTGTATGATTAACGCTACCATCGGTCACAATTGGATGTTTTCACAGTTATCATGGTTTGCTGAAATTTATGTCACACTATCATTGTAAGACATTTTTGACTTAAGATCCACTGGAACATACAGTTAAAAAACCCACCTTTTTAATCATAAATAAAATTCAAAGCAAATTCAGTGCCTTTTTTCTTCTCTTGTGGTGGAGGTTGTGGTGATACTGCTGTCATTTCTCACCAAGTTTTCTGCTACTGTGAGTAATCTTGTATCTGTACGCTGTGTTTCCTGTGACAAACAAAAACTACTGTCACTGCTCAAATGCGTCATGGGTGACATTACTATATCATCTTTGCTCATGATCATTTTATTCACATCTACACTGAAACATCTGTGTCAGTTTGCGTTAGTATTGCACGACGAATCCATTCCAGTGAGTTCAAAATATTTTGCTTGATCCAGGTTTGTTGGGTATTGCATGTTACTTGTGAAAGTGACGAGTCAGCTTTTGTTACACATCATCTTTTGTCACAAGTAACATAATGATGTGAAAACGTTCACTTTAGAAGTTTGCTGACTTCGTTTTCACAGTTCCATCTTTATTTTTACACCGAGTTATCAATGTAGACAAAGTCATAATTTGAATATCACGATGTTCCTTTTGTCAAAGCAAATGTCTGAGAGTGAAAAAAGAGTCACCTATGACCGACACGAATGGGTTCTCATTTTGCATATAATTAGGTCATTTGTTTCCCTGTTTTGCAGAAATATTTCATTGAGGGCTCCTAGAGGAATGGTTTTAATCAATTATAGGTATTAGGCTATATCATCTAACCTAATGAAAGAATTTGTTGTCATGTGTCACAAGAGACACATTTTAACCTCTAGCTTTAAAATCGCAGTTTCTCATAAACCACTCATAATATTTTAAAAAAACGCACCAGAACTGAGAAGCCAAATGGAAAACCAACTGAGAAAATCTCGTCAGGTTGTTTTCAACACATGTTTATTTTTTGGTTGTCTGCATGGCACCTTTTGAGAGCGAGTGGCAGACTGAGTGGGGCAAGGAAAATGCGAACAGGCTCCGTGAACCTCTTCCTAAAGTGTCTGACAGTCAACCTCATCACTATGGCAGCTGCCGTGAGGAGACTGTCCTTGTTCGTCTTCATATTGGCTATGCTTATATCACACACTCCTTATTGAAAGGGGAGGAAACCCTGGTGCTTTGCCTGCAATGAGCAGTTTTCTTTGAAGCACTTCTTGACATCATGTGCTGACCTAATGGATATAAGGCGGAAACACTATACAGCAGACTCTTTGAAAGTTTTGTTTTGGGACGTTCCCCTGGACGAAATCTTCAGCTTTCTAAAGGAAGCCAATTTGTTTTACAAAATTTAAGTCTCTGTAGTCTAATCTATTCTTATTTACCTGAATTTACCTGAGTGGCCACTGAGCGCGGCCGACGGGGTAGAAAGTTTGAGAACTTATTTTAACCCCCTTGACTGTGTCTTTATCATGGCGGTTCTTGAACTGGTTGACAGTTTCAGCTTTGACAATTGATTGTTTCAGAGCATTCCATGGGTTCACAACTCTTTGGGAAAAAAAGTTTTTTCTAAGATTCAGTCTGGACCTCCCTTTGAACAGTTTGCTGCTGTGACCTCTATGGTAAAATGATGACTGGCATGAAGTAAAAAATATGTCCGCAGAAACTTTTTCAAGTCCCTTTATGATCTTGAAAGTCTCGATGAGATCTCCCCTGTCTCTCCTTTCTTCCAATTTCTGCAAATTGCAAAAGGCCAGTCTCTCCTCATACGGCAGGTGACCAATCCCTGTAATCGATCTTGTAGCTCTCCTCTGCACCTTTTCCAACTCTGCGATGTCTTTTTTGAGGTATGGTCGCCATGCTTGGATACAATACTCCAAATGTGGTCGTACAATTGTTTTGTAGAGTGGGACAATAACTTTTCTAGTTCTGGCTATAACTGTACGCATGATCTGCCCCACTGCTCTGTTGGCTCGTTTTGCTGCCACGCAGCACTGGCGACTGACCGACAGTGACCTGTGCATGATGACGCCTAGGTCCCTTTCTTCCTCCACTGCTCCAAGTTGTTGTCCTCCCAGCGTGTAAACCTGACAAGTGTTTTTACGGCCTGCATGCAGAGTCTTGCACTTGTCCACATTATACTGCATCAGCCACCTCTCTGACCATCTTTCTGCTACCTTAAGGTCATGCTGTAGTTTGTCGCTCCCCGCTGGGTCGGAGACGTCGCCGTAGATCTTAGTGTCATCAGCAAACTTTAGAACACTGGTCAGCATATCGTCCTCCAAGTCATTAATGAACACCAGGAACAAGGTTGGCCCCAAAATGGATCCTTGTGGAACTCCGCTCGTCACATCTACCCATGGAGAAGCTTGTCCGTTGACCACACAGCCATTCTTCCATCCACTGCAGCACTTTTCCATCTACACCGTGTGCTTTCAGCTTGTCCATAAGCCGTTTGTGAGGGACCTTGTCGAACGCCTTGGCATAGTCAAGGTAGATGACGTCTACATCTTTCCCTTATGAACTTCAAATGTCAGTAGACATGTACGATTGACCTGTGACCTTTTAGCTAATATTACATTTAAACTGTATTTACATCATGTTTTAAGACCTTTACTTTAATCTGGCTGACCAGACTTTTACCCTTCTTGCAATTAGTCGCCTGCTTGGCGTTAAACCCCAATAACTAACCTTTTGAGAGGGAGTCAAATAGACATTAAAAACAAGTATACAATGTACTACTTATCTCTTGATGATGGCAGTGCACCACTTGCCATTGTCAAAAGAAAAGTAGCAAATTGTGTACTTGTAAGTATTAATACATTTGTGCTGTAACTGTCTTTTCTACGTATCTTTCTTTATTGGGATGTTCTCTGCATTTTAACACTTGACAGTCACCGTTTTGGTCTGGATGTCACATACCATGTCTTGTGTTACAGTGTACGTCACATACCCCGTCTTGTTGATGTCAGCCCGATGCCCTTTTGCACCTTGGGAAGGGCTCTTGATGGTCTCTCAGGATGCATGCACTTATGAATATCACACAGCATGTTTGAGCTCATGTGGATATTTCAAGATGTTTAGGTGCACTCCATATGAAAATACATTGATAGCTAGGAGTTAACTGTATAGCCCACCTCAAGGTCATGTGGTCGCATAGCCGTAATGTGAGAATAGGACAGCTATTATGTACGGCGTAACCAAAGACACTATGTCACATACAGTGCCCTAATAAACATACGACACTGACCATTTCACCATCAGTAAATTATTCAGCAACACAGACACACAAGCAGACTATGAAAGCAATACAGAATTGCACTTTTTATTTTGGTCTGAGCAGAAACTATTCAGATTTGTAAACTGCATATGTATGTACAGGCTTTGCTCACAAAAAGGAACAAAGTGTCTACTAACAACAAACATATAGGACATGCACATCCACATGCTTTCTGTGCATGACTAGACAAACAATATGGAGTACACACACGCACACAGACTGATGCCAATTTGTTTCAAAAGAATACTGCATTCAAAAGTGTAATGTCTCATTTGACTCAAATTGGCATTCAAAAACACATGCACACACACACAAACACACTTGTTTCAACTCTGATCACTGTTTAAATCGCTTAGCAGGTGGGGGGTTGTCACCTGACACAGCAGAGTCATTGTTGTCTTGCATCCTTTGTTCCATATCACAGTGATCAGTCTGCAACAAAATCAAAATGGTGAAAAACTGTGAAAAATGATCACAATGTGATAACCCATATCATACTAAGGCTAAAAGCTTCAAACTTGTACGCTGAGGGGGACTGGGAGGAGGGGGGTGGGTGGGGGGGAGCCGATGAGAATTGGGGCGTGCGTAAGCATTACCTATCGCCCGTGCATTCTTTCTTTCAAAGCCGAGTACAATCAGAAACACTTACTTGCACTGTTAGCATCGCGGAAAGTAGTAGTAGTAGTAGTATTGCAAGGACAAAATAGGCCGTGAGGCCTTTGCAAATGTACTTTCTTTCTTTAATTACTTTATGGGTCTGTTATGCATGCAAATTTTCCTATAAATCATTCATCGAAGGAATAGAAAATCTCTTTAAATTTTGGTAATTCGTCCAGCTGGTTTTAAAAGAATTTATATTAGGTGCTTTTTTTAAAATGAAACTGGTAACTCATTCCAAACAATGGCAACTCTGTTAGAAAAACAAAACTTCCGCAGGTTAGTGTTGCACTGTGCCGTACAAAGATTTTCCCTTCAGAGTTTCGGGTTCTGTCACAAAATGGTGCTGCAAAAAAGTCGTTCCAATTTAGGTCGTCGATGCCATTATAAATTTTAAAAACTTGGATTAAGTCTCCATGTATTCTACGTCCACGTAAGGAGTGTAGTATAAAGTATTTGAGTCTGTCTAAGTAAGTCATATTTCTACATTCTTTAACCAGCTTTGTTGCTCGTCTCTGTACCCTTTCAAGTGCAACTGATTGTCTCTTTAAACCTGGGTACCATACAGTGTTTGCATATTCTAAATGTGGTCTGACTAGTGATTATTTATACAGTTTACTAAACATGTCCTTATCCAAATAATTAAAGGCTCTCTTAACTACTCCAACCATTCTGTTGGCCTTATTGACACAGTTCTGAATATGGGGGTCAAAAGATAGAACTTTATCAAAAACAACACTTAAGTCTTTTTCCTCCTCACAAGATACCACCTTTTTAATGTCGCTGTTAACTTTCATCAAGTAATCATGTTCAGGATTGTTCCTTCCAGCATGCAAGTCCCATGTGTCGGACCACTCTTGCAAGTGATCCAAATCATACTGCAAGATGTCTTTATTGCTCGATTTATTATAGATTTTAGTATCATCTGCGAATATTTTGCACATGCTATTAACACAGTCTGGCAAGTCATTTATAAATATCGTAAATAATATAGGTCCTAGGATGCTTCCTTGAGGTATTCCACTCAGCACCTTTATTTTGTCTGATTTTGCGTTTCCAACCTTTACCACTTGTTTTCTTTCATGTAAGAAACTTTTTATCCAGTTGGAAATGTTTACACATACAGAATAGGCCTCTAGCTTCTGAAGAAGCCTTTCATGAGGAACAATGTCAAATGCTTTTCTAAAGCCTAAATAATTATATGATGTCAACTGTTTTGTTGTTGTTGTCAAGTAAGGAAGTTATATCATCCACAACCTGTAGCAATTGAGTAACACATGATCGTTTCTTTCTAACACCATGTTGGCATTCAGTGTACATATTATTCACAGTAAAATGATTAACGATCTCATCTCGGACTATAGCCTCTAAAACTTTACATACTATACACGTTAAACTTACTGGTCTGTAGTTTCCTGCATCTGACCTAGAACCTTTTTTTAAAAAAAAACGTTTTTCATTTTGTGAAAAATCAGCAATGGTCCATTTTTGCTGAACATTTCCTTCTCTATTCAGACAAAATACATTTACGCATTCACGCAGTATGATCATGCCCGCCATACCGATTGTGTTGTACATGACAGACGCAATTTCATTGGTGCTGCAAAAGCCAATCAGAAATGCCGGCTCTTCTAGGGTACGTTAGGAACAGAAATGAGCGTCAGTCTTACGTGTCAAACAAAATATGCACTCGTGATTTCACACACACACAAAGGACAACTTCTGTTCTCGTTTATGTCATTCACACACATTAATAGACAATTTCTGAGACAAATTAGGTAGCCTTTATTCTTCAATGAATAGGTTGATCACCTCGCTAGTGTGTTTTGTTTAAGTCGTCACGCACGGTGAGAAAATCCCATTACAATGACTGGTGAGCACCAGCAGTAGGGTAGCACACCTCTCTTTAACTTCAACAGCAGACTGCCTAACTCTTCATTCATTATCTCTTGCAGATGTGCCTAAGGTCTTCCTATCATTGCCTGTGTTCAGTTTTCATACCCTCCAGGTCATAACCACCAGGGGTGGGTTGCATATGCTTGCTTAGCGCGCAAATTTCTTGCTTAGCGCTAAGTTTACAAGCTTAGCTGAAAATGTGCGTTGCATGAGCGTGCTTATCTGCTGGAGCGAGCTTAGTGGCGTGCTTAATTCTAAGGACGGTCCCCCCCGTGCGTAGCGGCGTGCTTAGCTGAGGAAGAGTTCTTAGCTGCCGTGTTAATGCGTGAATTCACTCTCTTAAACCTTGTGGCAGAAACAGCCTTCCATCTAGGATAGAGAAGGAAGAACACGAAAGGTACGTGGGAACGCACGGTCCCCCACCCAGCCTCGTCTCACGGACATCTGGGAATTATCGGTGAGGAGTCTGCATAACTGATTTCAACTGACCCTGCACACCGATGGGTATAACCCAACACCAGCCGTTGTCAGAGAAACATAGATCCTCATACTATGGGAGCCTACTACACGGTACTCCTTAACTAATGTACGTCTACATTAGACTGATAAGCAGGGTTGCCTGAACGAAAAATTTGCTATTCTTTCTCTCGTCACTTCTTGTTTTCCGTCGCCGCCATTTCACCGGCGTTTTGTCTACTTCGTTTCCGTTAGGTCAGAAGAAGCGAAAACCGTGCGTTTTTATTGGCCGATTTCTACAATCTATGATGACGTAGGGGAGAACCCCACCATAAGCTATAAATAACCTATCCCCGCTCACTAAGAACTCGTTCGGAGCTACGCACGTCGCTAAGTCGCTCCATGCAACAGAAGACACTCGCGCACTAAGCAAGAGCTTTACTAAGCAAGAAAGACCTTAAGTCAGCGAGCTTAACACACTATATTTAAGCACGCTACATGCAACCCACTCCAGCTGCCGAGCGTGGCGAAACTTGACACCTGTGAAAAGCATAGACCTTGATGCGCATCGAATCAGTGTTTCCTATTAACGCATTTATGTGTGTGGTCATATCTAGGAGGAGGTCACGTTGTAGTCTGTGTAAAGCTGCTACCACGCGTCCAGCAGCCAATCAAATGGGGAGACATCTGCTATGTGCCAGAAGCCTAGACACTCATTATACACTGACTCTGTCTCCTACCCTCTTTATGTACATACATGTATGTATGTGTTCTTCATCTGAAGAAGGTTTGTGGGTGTTCAGTGTGTGGATGCCCTCCTAGCTGTCGCGTCAGGAGTATGTGGAGCGCGCTACAGCCAAGACCGGTGACAAATTATTTTGCGGTTTATCGCCGTCCGCGGTCGGTCCGATGTTTTTCGGGATCTAAGGTACCCCCCGCGCTATATATCCGGGTTCATGATGTAACGATTCACGATATGTCGGGTCAGAGCTGTACTTACAGATAAGGATATAGACCAATGGCTTTAGTTCAAGGGTGGTGCCAGAATAGCTTGGTGCCTAGAGGCACTACCTTTGAACTATTTTAGTCAAACATATTTCACACACTGGTGTATTCCGTATGATAAGGGATAAAAGAGGTACCCTGTACAATAGCTACTCCACAATTTTGGAGACCAAATGACCATGATAGTTTGATGGTGATACCAGAATAGCATGGCAACTTGAAGACCAGCAGAGGACAGTATATACAGTGGAGTTCAGTTAACACGAACTCGCTTAACACGAATTTCCGGTTAACACGAACCGCTTTTGCATTCCCGGCTGATGGCCTTCTTATTATGTATTAAAATTTCACTGATAACACGAAATGCTTAACACGAAATTTCGCTTAACACGAAGCTGTTTTCGGTTCCCGACCAGAGCAATTTCACTATTATTCACCTGTTTAACACGAACACACATTCCAGTCTCAAACACCAAAAACCGACTCATGAAAGGGGCACTGCACGTGTCGCTCTCGTGCTGTAGTACACACGACACATGAACGAACTCTAGCCTGTGATTGGCTGAGTAGCCTTCAGTCGTTCTAATCCGTCTTCTCATTGGCTAGTGTTTCTGAACTGAATTCATGCATCATTCGTGTACCAACACTCCCTCAATTCAGTTAACTACCGATCACGGCTACCCCCAAGGTAAAACAGAAGTCGACTACGCTTGACGTGAAAAAACAAGATTAATGAGATCCACGATTGTCTCTCTACACGGGCTGTCAATAACGCAAGACCGACTTCGATCATGGCCCGTTTTTTAAATGACTTTGACTGTGTTGCTTTTACCGATGCCAGATGCCCGTGTTGCTTTTACTTTACTATGGATTTTACCTGATGGATTTTACATTAACTACGTGAGCTGTACACATATCCTTGTGTTTTCCTAGCGAGCTGAACGTAATGTAAGCATATATAGTACAATAATATGCACTTTTAACCTCGTACTCATTCATGCACGCATCTCTTACACACATTTTCCTTGCCGGGAGGGCCGTGATCAATTTTGAGGCCATATTGGTTAACACGAAATACGGTTAACACGAAGTGATTTTCCGTGTCCCCAGAAATTCGTGTTAAGCGGACTCCACTGTATTTCATCATCCGGACTAAAATGTTGACTGGCACACATGTATAGTGCATGGAAACCCTCAACAGAGAAAGAAACACAAATGTGTTGTAAATTGTTCTTCCTAAATGTATGTCTTTCTTTCTTGGGAGTTTCATCACCCAGCCCTGTCTGCTGTTGTAGTAAGATGAACTTAAAGAAGAGACTTGGTGCCCAAAGGTGCCAACCTAATCTGGCACCACCCATGAACTATCACGGTCTGTCAATATCTTACTGTAGTGTACCAAAGCTTCATGGGTTAGATGAGAATAAAATACTGAAGCTGGGACCTGCGCTCAAACAATCTGAAATCTGAAAAAATTCAACACCATCTGTCCAGGGAACATGATATAAAGTGGTGTCAGCATGAGACATATATCCTCATGAGCCCCCACAACTGTGCACAACTGTGGGGGTTCATGAGGATCAATGTCTCGTGCAGCCAGCTCATGTTCACTTTTCCTGAGCAGTGCAGGGGACAACAGCAGCTGATGAAACACTCACATTATTGGCAGTGCTTTTGTTCTTCCTTGCCCTTTTTGCCCTGTGAGGGTCCCCAATTTCTGGCAGATAGATGGCATCTTCGTCACAACTAGAGTCAGACTGTGAACAATGACATAAATACATCACAATAACATGGCAAACAGAAAGAAATAATGCATGAATAAAATAAGAAAAAACCCCACAAGAATAACATATTTGCTTTTCCGGGAAAGAATAAAACATAAGATACACATGGGCGACAGTGTACAAAACTGAAATGACTGAAAACGGTCGACAGACCAACTATGACCCATAATCCATGGCCAGCAAGAGACTCATCTGCATTGAGGGGCTCATAAAAATTTATGTTTTTTGATGATGTAACAGGCTGGCTGAAGGACTGTTCTGTCTAAACTAAAAAGCGGAAATTTATCTTCTTGGGATTTTAAAAAAGCTGAATCAGTCTCCAGGACTAAAAACTGTCACCCATCGATACATAAAACAAATGCACAATAAAGGAAAGAGCTATAGTAAAGCTGACAGTCTGTCATTATAGTGCTGTCTGTTTTGTTTTTGTTTTTATCAAAGAAGCACACAATGTCAGGTATGTGTAATAACAGGGAATTCACAAAAGGAATATGGTAATGGAAAGGAAAATGGAGTTTGGGGGGGGGGGGGGGGAGCAGGTGTATACTGTGATGAAAACAGGGCTGTCAGGAGTTGGTTGACAACCTTCAGCAGCAATGGTAAAAGACAAAATAACATGTAGGTAAACAGCTCAGCCTCCGTATTATGCACACCAGTTTATCACAAGATCAGACACAATTTGGGCAGGTCACAGACTCCGACAGAACATCCAGCAGGCAAGCGCCAGCTAAGACTGATGTCAGGCTGAGAACTTTTTATGATTTTTTACAAAGCCTATGCAAAGTCAACACCATGATACTGATAGCACGCAAACAATAACACGGTTTGACTCTGTGGATGACAAGTATCACAATATACTGACACTGACTCATACTATAATGCACACCTTCACACTGTGGTCTCGGCACATTACCTCTGACTGTATGGGCACATCATCCTCTTGAAGACTGCACTTAGGCTGAGCTTCTTCCTGTACAGTTTCTGGTTCTCCTACCAAATCTTTATCGGAAACTGCTGATGTGGAAGTCTGGGGATTCAAGGCAGAGTCTGTTGCCTGAAACATGAAGTCGGTGCCAGTATTACTATTACATGCACCATTATACCAAAAGTCAGTGCCAGTATTACTATCACATGCACCATTATACCAAAAGTCAGTGCCAGTATTACTATCACATGCACCATTATACAAAAGTCAGTGCCAGTATTGCTATCACATGCACCATTATACCAAAAGTCAGTGCCAGTATTACTATCACATGCACCATTATACCAAACAATCCAACATAACGCTGACAGGACACAGGTGTTGGGCTCCAAAATAAATGTTCAGTGAGCAAAATATCACTGGGCCAATGCTGGCCTTAGTTCGCCTGCACAAACACAGCCATGGACAGGCCGACATTGGCTGGAGGACCTGTCTTCACTATTTTTTTCCACATAAGCCTGTGTACAATCAGTAGTGAATGTGAACGGCATAACCTCTTAGCCGTCAGTATAGCGCTCTTGTTGAGGTGATTCCAGCTGGAATACATCTCTACAAAAGCACTATTGACAGCCAAAGGGTTACCATTGTCTGTCTTGATGGTTCCCAGGTACAGTGGTATACTGAGGCTGACCTAACCATTTTAGCCCAAAGGTCCCATTTCTCAAATTTTGGAGGTGTTGCCTAATGACTATGTACCAGTTGTAGGAGATGGATTGATCATGATAATTCAAGGGTAGTGCCAGATGAGCTTGGCGCCTGAAGGCGCCAAGCTCATCTGGCACTACCCTTGAATTATCATGATCAATCCATCTCCTGCTGCAGGGTCCCGGGGCTAAAAGGGTCAACTCTGGCATATCACTTGTGCGTAAGTCTACTACATACTGCTTGTGCTAGGGTTTTTGACACCCAGGAGTTAACCCATTCACCCCTGATGCACTACAGCAGCTAAGAAATCGACAAATTCCATTTTTGGAGGCTACAAATACTGAAAGTGTTGCAACAATAGTAGTCCCCCTCCCTCCACCAGTGTTGTTTCATTTCCAGATTGTATTTGTCTGCACTATTTTTGATGGTGGACCAAACTTTCATCATCTACAACAGGACCTGTTCTGAGAGAGATCACCCGTAGCCAACTCAATTTAACCCTTTTAGCCCTGGATCCCAACAGCAGGAGATGGCTTGACCATGATCATTCAAGGGTAGTGCCAGGTTAGCTTGGCGCCTTCAGGCGCCAAGCTAACCTGGCACTACCCTTGAATGATTATGGTCAAGCCATCTCCTGCAACTGGGTACATAGTCGTTAGGCAACACCTCCAAAATTTGAGAACTGGGACCTTGGGGCTAAAAGGGATATGGTCTTTGAAAATACAGATGACGCTTTTTTCCTTTCCTGACTTCTCTCCACTTTTTTTATCTTGCAAAGAAAAGATGGTTGCTTAAAACAGGTTCTTCTGTACATGACAAACTTATGAACTCATTCAGCCCGACGGCCATATTTTCCAACTTTTGGAGGCGTCATCTAATGACTATGCAGCAGTTGCAGGAGATGGATCAACCATGATAATTCAACGGCAGTGCCAGATTAGCTTGGCGCCGACATGCTGTAGTGCATCAGGGGTGAATGGGTTAACTCCTGGGTGTCAAAAACCCTAGCACAAGCAGTATGTAGTAGACTTACGCACAAGTGATATGCCAGAGTTGACCCTTTTAGCCCCGGGACCCTGCAGCAGGAGATGGATTGATCATGATAATTCAAGGGTAGTGCCAGATGAGCTTGGCGCCTTCAGGCGCCAAGCTCATCTGGCACTACCCTTGAATTATCATGATCAATCCATCTCCTACAACTGGTACATAGTCATTAGGCAACACCTCCAAAATTTGAGAAATGGGACCTTTGGGCTAAAATGGTTAGGTCAGCCTCAGTATACCACTGTAGGAGATGGGTCGACCATGATAATTCAAGGGCAGTGCCAGATTAGCTTGGCACCTGTCGGCGCCAAGCTAATCTGGCACTGCCGTTGAATTATCATGGTTGATCCATCTCCTGCAACTGCTGCATAGTCATTAGATGACGCCTCCAAAAGTTGGAAAATATGGCCGTCGGGCTGAATGAGTTCATAAGTTTGTCATGTACAGAAGAACCTGTTTTAAGCAACCATCTTTTCTTTGCAAGATAAAAAAAGTGGAGAGAAGTCAGGAAAGGAAAAAAGCGTCATCTGTATTTTCAAAGACCATATCCCTTTTAGCCCCAAGGTCCCAGTTCTCAAATTTTGGAGGTGTTGCCTAACGACTATGTACCCAGTTGCAGGAGATGGCTTGACCATAATCATTCAAGGGTAGTGCCAGGTTAGCTTGGCGCCTGAAGGCGCCAAGCTAACCTGGCACTACCCTTGAATGATCATGGTCAAGCCATCTCCTGCTGTTGGGATCCAGGGCTAAAAGGGTTAAATTGAGTTGGCTACGGGTGATCTCTCTCAGAACAGGTCCTGTTGTAGATGATGAAAGTTTGGTCCACCATCAAAAATAGTGCAGACAAATACAATCTGGAAATGAAACAACACTGGTGGAGGGAGGGGGACTACTATTGTTGCAACACTTTCAGTATTTGTAGCCTCCAAAAATGGAATTTGTCGATTTCTTAGCTGCTTCCCTTTCCAGTACAAACATATCTTTGCACTTGAAAATGGGTAAATACCTAAATTGCCAGTTAACACAAACACTGAATCTACATTACCGGAAGTCCATAGGCAGCCATCCCAGCAGCATAAACCGTCCACAAGTCATCCATGGTCATGGAAGAAGAAATCATCCCTCTCCAGGGTCTGCCGTCGGGGTCACACCAGCCCCAGGGGACACTTTTTGGCCACCAGGGAGGTGCTGGCAAAGCATACCTCACAAATTCTAAAACATACAAAATACAGTAAACTTCAATTATAGCAATGCATGGGTGGGACCGAAAAAAAAGTTGAATCCTGAAGCGAGGGTCTTGGGGCACCTTTTAAGTGAAAAAAAATAATAAAAAAATAAAAATAAAAAAAAAATCCCGGAAATCCGGCTGTAGCCGGAAAAGTCCCACCCATGATAATACAACAAAGACCTTAATCACTTAGTCGCTATATGCAATGTTTGTCAGTAATGTTACAATAAACAAAGTAACTAATTTAGAAAAAGTGTTGTTCTATGAGGCATGTTGCATCAGAATCTGTTGGGTTTTTTTTTAGCGACCACCCTTACGAGAGACCACTTGCTACTACAGACCATCATTTGTAGCCAAGCCACCGAAATGATGGTCTTCAATGATATAGACAGCTTTTGCTCCTTGAAGACTAAGATATGGTTTATTGCCATTTGCCTTACCGTTATTAACACAATCAAACATAGGAATGTGTATTGGTGTTGTTACATTCTCACACAATTTATTTACATTCAACAGTCAATGCAGCAAACAATGAATAAGAAACAAACACTTTATGACAGATAAAACTATGTCCTACACACTAGGAGAGACTTTAAAACTAAACAATTAACATCCACATATTTACACACACACACACACACACACACACACACACACACACAAAAAAAAACAACACACACACACACCAGACACACACATCACACACACATTTCTCATTTAACCCATTACATCCTGATGCTGATTTGTTTTTAATTTGCTTATTGTCCTATGAAGGCTGCATTACAGATTAGGAGACAGATCAACTAATTTAATTCAAGGGTGGTGGCAGAATAGCTTGGCGCCTCAGGTGCCAAGCTATTCTGGCACCACCCTTGAACTATCACAGTCAAATTAATTTCAAGCGGTAGTGAATCAGGACAAAAAGGGTTAAGACAGCTTTTTTTTTGCAGTTGCCGAAAACTACTACTGTACATCCCAAATTGTTATGAGCCAAATCAGCAGTACATATTCGCCCACTCAGCCGTGACATAGGATATGGACCAACCACGATCATTTAAGGGTGGTGCCAGAATGGCTTGGCACTAGCTGCCAAGCTATTCTGACACAAACCCTTGAACTGTCTGTAGCAGATCTATTTCAGCTGTCACCTCTTCCTAGAAACCTTTAACATTGAAAACCTATGGAATACTTACTTGAGTCGCTATTTTGGGCGCAGATAACCAGCTGGCTACAGTTGTGGCGCAGAGCTCGACGAGTGCGTCCTTTGTCAGCAATCTTGGTAATGGCAGTGCGTGACTTCGGACGCTTCTTGCGAATCTCGCCGTGTCTCCTGCCAGATCTCTTTGTACCTGCGGTGCCAGTTTTCTTCAAAACCTACAAAACCTCAGCGGTGACCAAGAAATAGCACTGACAGCAACAAAATCATTGAACCAAGAAACAAAAACAGGAAAGTGAATCCAATATACCAGTCCTTTACGGAGAGAATGTATCACAACAATCCCTTTTCTAAACATGTATCTGAATGAGCTGATGCAGCTGTGGGTGAACTTTGAAGAGTTAACCCATTTAGCCCTGGGACCCTGCAGCAGGAGATGGATTGATCATGATAATTCAAGGGTGGTGCCAGATGAGCTTGGCGTCAAGATTTGGCACTACCCTTGAATTATCATGATCAATCCATCTCCTACAACTGTAACAGTCATTAAGCAACACCTCCCAAATTTGAGAAATGGGGCTTTGGGGCTAAAAGGGTTAACATGCTCACCCTAGGAAAAATGCCAGGAAAATGCGAACACTACCTAACTGCAAGAGCCAGAGAACCTCATGAACCCCCGCAGATGTGGGGGCCCATTATGTCCCTTGCCTCTTGAATCAGTTAACCCTTTTCATCCTGATACACCCATTGCTTGAAATAAATTTGACTAATAGTTCAAGGGTGATGCCCGAATAGCTTGGCGCCTGAGGCGCCAAGCATTTCTGGCACCACCCTTGAACTAAAACAGTTGATCTATCTCCTAATCTGTCATGTAGCCTTCACAGAACAACAAGCAAATTTTAAAAAAAACAGCCTCAGGATGTAATGGGTTAAGAAACTGAGCCTCGAGGGGAAAATTCCCGAATGTAAAAGTTTAAAATGAAAAGTTGCTCCCCAAAGACATATATAGTATGAGTGCAGAAGATGGACTGACTATAATATTTAAAGGGCAGTGCTAGCATAGCCCGCAATAGCGGGGGCTCGCGAGGATCTAATCATCTTGCAGTTGGATCATGTTGATGTTTTCTTAGCAGGTAAGGGTTTTATTAGTACTGATGCTTCTACCTCATTCTGCTGACTGTTGTGGTCAGACAAAGTCATGGGATTCTTTCCTGCAGCCTTCCCTGCAGCATAGACTTTCTGAAGATTGTCCATGGACATGGTTCTACTGATGTGGCCGTTCCAGGGTTTGCCATGTTGGTTGGTGTTACCCCAGGGAACACCCTTTGGCCACCAGGCAGGAGCAGGCAAGGAGTAGTTCACAAATTCTGGAACAGTGAATTTAACCCTTTTAGCCCAGTACACTGCAGCAGAAAATGGGTTGATCATGATAATTGAAAGGTAGTGCCAGATAAGCTTGATGCATGAAGGCACCAAGTTCATCTGGCACTATCCTTGAATTATCATAATCAATCCATCTCCTACAACTGGTACATAGACGTTTGGCAACACCTCCAAAATGTGAGAAATGGGACCTTGGGACTAAAAGGGTTAACCCTGTTGTACATTCAGCAACTGGTACTGTAAACAGTACCATGGAGATTAACCCATTTACTGCAACGCACTACAACAGGAGATGGAATGACCATGACACTTCAAGGGTAGTGCTAGATTAGCTTGGAACCTGATGGCACCAAGCTAATCTGGCACTACCTTTGAACTATCAAACCAAAGCATTTACATCTGTCTCCTGCAACTGATACACAGGTGTTGTTAGGTGACGCCTACAAATTGAGAAAATGTGACCTTGGGGCTCTATGGGTTGAATGAAATTTGCTATTGAACTACCTGATGTTATACAGAAGCAAACAAATAAAAAATTACAATAAATAAATAAATAAATAATAAAACACACACCAGAGATAGATAAGTAGACAGGTGATGGACACCCCTCCCCCAATCTATAGATTTATTTAATCCTCTCCGTATTTAGACAAACCCACTCGACCAATTACCACCAATACCTTTATTACCTAGCCATTTTAGTTCCACTCCAGAAATCATTCAAGCTACGTTTGGGGGAGGGGTAGGCTGGGGCTCTCATATTCTCATTCTCAGAATAATTAATTCTAGAATGAGAATATAAGATTTGAAAACCAATCAAATCGATAAATGCCACATCGATCAACTAATTATTGTAATCAACTAGCCATTTAGACAAACCCATCGCCACCCAATACACCCAATAACTTTATTACCTAGCCATTTTAGTTCCACTCCAGAAATCATTCAAAGCAACGATTTTTGATCAGCTACCAACCCGCGATTATCATAAGCCAGACCCCCCACCTAACCTAAATTATTAATGCTGTCATTGACTACTATCAGCCGTTTTCGGGAAATGACTACTTGCGCAATTGTGGGAATTCCCGTTAGGCATAATTTCCACATCACCCACCCAAAAGTAAGTGACGTCAATGTTGCCAATAACAACACCACGTGTCAACTCGTGACCCTAGTCTCGTGATCAAGTATTGCGTCGTTGAGACGTTCGTAGGGTGTGAAGACGAACATTTTCGATCTTTCCATTACTTTGTGTTGGAGTGCGGTTGTGTTCTCAGAGTAGCAGCATTTTTTATCAGCTACCCGTGATTATTAAGCCAGATCCCCCACCACACCTAAATAATTAATGCTGTCATTGACTTCTTTAAGCAAAGGTACTTCAGTTATTAATCACCATTGTCTCTATCAACACACCACCTTTCAATACAAAATAAAATGCAGTTAAACACACACACACACACGCTCAAACACACAGATAACATGTTTACATGAAAACACACACACCACCCAGACAGTTATTTGGGTTACAAACTTATCCTATTTCACTGACACACACACACACAGTGCCCTTTGTACAATAGCTGAAGCACATAGTCGTTCTGCGCTACTGAACAAGTATAGGAACCCCATTAAATCTGACTTCCTTCCTCTGAGAACATGAAAAAGCATGTTTTATTTTACAAGAGGCTTTAATTTTCAGTAGCCCACGCCATCACAGATTCTTATGAGCAGTGTGAGATTCTCATTAGCCACCGATTTCATAGAGTTTTAGTCAACTGTAAAGATTGCTGAATCTATGCATAACACTTAAACACAGACATGGCAGAGTTGTACTGAGCACGCTTAAACACAGGTATGACAGAGAAGCGGACATTCACCAATGCCAAGGACATCTTATAATAGCATGTTAGGCTTACTACCTTTGAGGACGGAAACACCAGAGGTCTTTTGCAAGAGACTTAGATTCTCAGGAGCCTATGTCTTTATAGGCTTAAATTCTTAAGATTCTTTTTGATTCATATCATGGAGAGCCCTGATTTAATAAGATTTCAGCCAAACCATAAATACGTAAAATAATCTACCTTTGTTTGGGTCTGCTGAGTGGCTGAGAGGATACTTCCGCTGGTTAGGATAGAATAGTTAGCGCAAGCTATTCTGTCTGTGCTGGGTTCGTTTCACGCTCTCGGAGCCAGTTGACACTCTCCACCGCGGAGGCTTTCACAGGAAAAGGTGAACGTGCAACCCCCCAGGGTTATAGCCCCCTCCATAGGGGGTGAATTAGCACGTGAATAACCCGGGTTACATCGATTCCTGTGGAAGCAGGTGACAGGCCACTAAGCAGCCCTTTTGTCAATGTTTTTTTTTTTCTATTTTTTTTTCTTTGTTAATTTTTAATTATTCTTCTTTTTTTTTCTTATTTTTTTTTTAATTTTAATTTTTTTTTTCTTATTTTTTTCCTATTTTTTATGTTAGGGAAAAAAGCAAAATAAGTACATCACTGGACAAAGGGAAATAATCTGGGGAAAAAAAGGCTAGTTAAAAATATCAATGCTGTCACCCAGACCCCCTACCCCACCCAGCCACCCACCTCGCACACACAAGCACACACAAACATATTAGGTCAAATTATTTCATTCTGTGTCAATGCTTCAAAAGTGGGTTATTAGGGCACTAGAACAAATTTAAAATATGGAGCGTTCACCAAAATATGGAACAAACTTTGAATATAGGTTTTTTCTCCAAATATAGAGCACTAGGTCATTCCTAAATAAATAGGTCTCGCCAAGTGAGTAGAAAAATAATTTTGTTTTCTGTTTCTTCGTCTGACAAAGTGTGGAGAAAATTTTGTTGTTTCCACTCCAAGCACATCACATCAGCACATCGTGAGTGTTATTTAACAGGCGCAGACCAACCTGTGATGCATTTGAAATTGAAAGACAAAACCCATTTTATGTTTGCAGCGACAAGAACACATGAAAAACACACCCTGGCAATAGGCTTATCCATCAGGCCTATTCAAAAGGGGTGTTTTAAAATACCCCTTTCACGTCCACAGAGGTATGGACAGATTTTGCACTATAGACCTTTCTTTCCAGGGTGCTATGTGCACACACCCTTATTGTGTAATAAAAAAAATATTCTATTACACTACCGGGCAATCTGAGTGGGAAGTAAACTTAGAAAGTTACTGTTGATGTGACTTTCTAGAATAACATGATTTTACTTGCCAACTAACTTCAAAGATACCTACAACTTTAAAGTTAGTGTCATAAGTTCTTTTAAGTGACTTAAAACAAGTTCTTACAAGAACCTAAACATAAGAATTTGTAAGTTCTTGACCCTAGTCAATAAGACACTCAGACAGATTTCTCAAGTTACAAGGTCAACAAGAAAACTTTTTTTTCTCAATAGTAGTCTGGTGGTGGGGCAGATGGTGTTAGATGGGCAGACGTGAAAGGCATGACATCTCTTTGTGAAGAGTATTTCAGAATTAATGAATGATTACCAAAACTGATCTTTACTTGCCTAACAGTCCGTAAACTTTTTTCATAGTTTCTTCTACGCCTATCTTTTTTCCTTGTTCTAAAAAAGATTTCTTTAGCTCTTCAACATTTACAGCCTGACTACGCATCTTATTCTGTATTTCAGATTTTTGTTGTTTATAGTTAGCCAAATCATCCTGGACTCGCTTAAATTCTTCGTCATCAATTTCATTATTTTCCAAAGCCTTACTAATAATAAGTTTCATACTCGTCAGCTTAGCTGCTGCGAGCGTACTCAATGCTTCATGCTTCTGCAACTTCATATAAAATTTTTTGTTAAGGGTTTCCATACCAAAGCATGCTAGACTTGTGACAAGACCAATACCTTCAACAGCAATTCCTATAACACTTCCCACCCCCGTTGCAAAAAGAGTTATACCTCCTACAGATAATCCGGCTGAAACCACCCCCATAGCCATTAATGTGTTGTGTACAGAATTGAAAACCGTATTGTAACGGCGTTTACACCTCGAGTATTTTGCTTGTTCTTCTTCCAAATACTTCAACGCTTCTGTAATATTCATTAAACGAAATGAATCTGCCTTTAATGTTTTATCACGCTCAATAGGCTCAGGTGGTATTTGTGGATACAAGTTCACCATTTTTTATTTACAAATATTTTTTTAATCAGCAATTACATTTTGTAACTCTTCAAAAGTATACAATTTGCTGGCATAATAAAATGCAACAAGATCAATGTGTTCAAGGTTTATGTAAGTTAGACGAACAAAAGTTGTTTTGTCAACCACCACCTTGACAGTGGGAATACTGCTTGAAACATTAATAACATCATTATTTTTTGTAATGGCAATAAAGACCTTTGATGATTCTGTTACTGTTTCATTCCATGTAAGTTTAATTCCTTGTGCAATTTGAGCCTCTTTAGCAGTAGCAACAGATTTCATGATAATTTCAAATACTATTGTCGCTTCTCTAGCCACGACTAAGCTTGCTGGCATAAACACAACAGAAGTATCTGATCTACCCTTTCTAGTTGTAAGAAGATATCTTCGTTTTTCATAATTTTCAACTTTCAGTTTTTCTCTGCTATTGTTGTCTAGGGCAAAACTTGGAACAAGGCTTACAATAAGCGGCCCAGAATTAACAACCTTCCTAAACACTAAGGCGCCTTCATCATCAGTGTATACATAAGGACTAATAAATTCAATCTTTATGTCCCAGTCAATTGTGGGTGGTGGTGCCGGTACAGGTGAAACAACCCACTTATTTCCCACATGTATTAAGTTGTAAGGTGCATTATTTACAGGTGGAGTAGGTACAGTAACATCACGAAGCTGACCAAGTTTAGGAATCTGTTTTTCACCATCTTTCATGTCAACAATTACTTTCCTCTTGTACATGCCATAGGAATCAAGTTCAAAACCATATATTTCTCCAATTTCCCCTTCCTTCTCAAAATCCTGTACGTCTGCCAAATCTTTCAACTCTGTTACTGGACATGCAACTGGTATGATTCTAGGCTTTGGACCAAGACCACTCATTTTTTTATAAACAAAAATAAAATTATTTAATTTCTAACACAACACTAAAATCATGCATCACAACTGGTTTACCATTCTGATTAGTTACAGATATACTCAGTGACTCAAAGAAACTAGAACCTAATTTCTTAAACTGTAAATTAGGAAATCTAACAACCACAATTTCACAATAGGGTGCAGTTCCAGTTGGTAAGCATCTCAACAAAGTTGATGGTTTTCCATTGTGTACATTTTCAGTCGTGTTTAGTTCTTTCAAATGAACATTTAGAAATGTGTGTACTGACAAATGAACAGGATATGTTCCAGTTATTTTAGTTACATCTGGTGTATAATACCATCCACTAGTACCATTATCTGTAAAACCCATTACCCAATTTACAGGCATTGTATTTCTGTCTATTAAACCAAGTAAATATGCAAGTTCAGTTGAAAATAAAGGTATAGTGCCTGTAGGAATTTCTAATTCAACAAACAAGTTAGCCTGATTTAAAGTTGCTTTAATTTTTAAATTATTTTGAAACCATGTAGCTAAAGTACAAAAGTCATAATACCCAGATGGTATAAAGTGTGTATTAGTGTCCAAGCCACTATTACCAGCATTAAGATAACTTATATAAAAACTTGTATTATCCGTTACATTAAACCACTTTACTGTATAAAACATTTCATGGATAGCTACAGCCTTGCTACCATCACGATTATCAATCCCATTAGTTAGCCACATTGGTTTGCTTGTGTCAATATTTGTTAAGGTTATAAACATTTTTATTATCACATAAAAAAAAAGGATGGAATTTAAATCACCAACCATTACCACTACAAACGCATTTCAATTCAATGTGAATGCCAAATATAATGTTGCACCTACTTATGAACAGAAAATAATTCAGTTAAATCAACTCGACATAGCTGTGTCTGACGCAAGCGTACAAGATTTATTTCAAGTCAAAGTACCCAATCCGTTTGATCATTACCTAAACCCTCCAATAACAGATGACTCAACTGCAAGAAAGTGGTCTTCAAGTCCACTACAGATGTTTCAAAACCAACTTAACTTTGCCATACTGTGTTCTACTACAGGCTGTGGTGTTTCATTTACAGACCATTTGAATCACTCAAACAAACTGATTAAGTCTGTGTATCATTTCCATGTTTATTACCAGCTTAGAAGAATACTGTCAGAACTGCATACACCACTACCAACTGAATCCAGTTTTAATCAGTTTAACAATCCCATGGATTTGAAAGCATTTGAACGGATCTGTAATGAATTTAACATCAGTACAAAGTATGACTTTACACAAAAACTTGATGATCACAATGGTATGGGAACATTGTATTATGCTATGAGTCACAGACAATACCCACAAGATTACTACCCTGGTTACACTTCATTCTCATCAAAATCACAAGTCTGGTTAGGATCAATAGAGCAGAAGCAGACTAATGCGTGGACCACATTTATTTTAGATAAATCTGACGGGTTTACTCAAGCAGGAGTCGAGCGCGTCAATGAGTCTATCAGAACATATGTCTGGTGTTTACTAGGAGCACAATCACTAACAAAATCAAACATTTTGAATGGAAGTGGTAAATTTGAAGCACAAAAACAGTTTTTAGCAAATTTAGAAGATTCTATTAACTCAGTTGTTGATCTTCCATCTAGCATACAACGTTACCAAAACGTTCTCAGATATGCCAGATCAAAAGTTGACTTTGTAGTAGGCATTGGGTTATACATGTTGCCTTCTGATCTTCAACTACAAATTGGAGTAATAACAAATTATAATAATGAAATAGTTGTTGCAGGGAGTAATCAGAAATTAGGACTTAATCAATCTGTAAACTTGAGTCCAACAACCTCTCACATACAACCAGTAACACCACCAGTAACACAAATATCAACACCACCACCTGAACAGATAGTAAAACCAGTAATGTCAATAACAGCCCAAGCATCGGCACAGACACCTGAACCGGCACCAGTACAGTCAGGGGGTTCTTTCTCCGGGTACTCCGGTTCTTCCACCCCCCACACTTTGGTACCGGTCTCAGGCCACTTTACAAAATTTCAAATACAAGCGATAAAAAAAAAATCTCTGTAACTTCAGTAGCTGACTGGCCCTTCGTTTGTCTCGTACTGTGTTTGTCTTAAATGGCGTAAATCCGTGTCTGTTTCGTGAGTGTGTGTGTTGGGTTTCAGGCGCGGCGCTTTGAGTCGATTTCCCCAAAATTGAGAAAAAGCGCCTATATAATAACGGTATTATTATTATTATTATTATTAGTAACAGACCAAGAAAACACACATGAGTCAGAGAGAACTGCATTGGTAATAGGCCTTACTGGATTAGGAATATTACTTCTTTACCTGTTTCATTAAGTATCCTATAATTAACCCTCCTACTGTTACCAAAAATATCCATACATGCTCTGCCATAAACCCTACTACCTTTGCTGTAGTACTAATAAGCCAACTGACAACACTACCTATAATACCTGGTAAAGCATCTGCTGCTTTTACAGCTAATTTTTTAAGCAAGTCTGATATGTGAGACAACTGTTTTTTTACCCACGTCTGTAAATCTTTTGGGTCTGATGGAGTTGGAGGAGCTGGAGGTGCTGGACTACTACCACCACCTGTTACAGCTAACACTACAGTACTAATAATAAATCCAAGAGCAGTAACTAAACTTGCAATAGTGATACCCTGCTCTCTGAAAAGTGTTTTTAATCTCTCAGTCAAAGTTGTATCCTCATTAAGTATTTTCTGAATAGTTTCTCTAATTCTGTTGACCTGTGTTTTCAGTTTTTCTTTTCCATTTTCAATCACTTCTAGTCGCGCTGATCTTTCTGTATACAAATCTTTTAATCTGTGTTGTATTCTTTCTTTTATTTCAATGTCATAATTCCCATTGTCTGCAGTAGCCAGTTTCTCTTTTTCTTTTTCAATATGATTATCAAGTTCACCCAGTTTAGCTACATTATTCAAAAGCTCACCTCTTATTGTCTGCAGTGTTTTATCCAACGCAGCTAACTCCCTCTTTGTCAAAGGAGAGTCACCAATTGTTTTTAATTCCTCATTTATTTGTCCTTCTGTAAATGATGTTTCTTGTATTACTGTGTTTGCTATTTCTGGTAGGCTTGTTACTGGTGTCACATCAATTTCTTGTCCTGTTGGCAACCTTGTTTGCGCATCATGAAGAGCACTAACAACTCGAGGTGGCAACCTTTTATCACCAACACCAAGTTGACGCAAGGCACCAACACCACCTTCTTTTTTGATTGTACCTAAAGCTCTAAACTTAGTAGGGTCTTTTTTGTTAGTCAATTGTATTTTTCCTTTGTCAATAGTTTTTAAATATAAATGTCCTTTTTCATATTCAAACTGATTAGGATCTATTTGATATGGACGCTCATTAACACTATCATAAAACGAGTTAACTTTACTTTGTAAAAGTTCTTGTTGTAAAAAAGAAGTATTACTCGACATATCTGTTACACTATTATCAGAGACATTTATGTCATCCATTTTAAAATCTTCATGATTAAATCCTCCCGCTGCCATTGTTTTATTAATTTATTATTTTTTATTGTGCATAATAAAAATGACACAGTCTTACGGTTCAAAGTTAGACCCATACAGAAAACTACGTGAGCCCCTGGGTGTTAAGGGCATTCGACAAACAATAGTCATCACAAACAATCCTAGTACCATAGACCAGAATCAAACACTTACAGTCAAGTTTCCAAACCTAGGTCCCAGTGACGTTATTGTTCCTGGCACTGCACGCCTTGCATTTAATATTGAACTATCATCAGAGGCAGATGTAAACAGAACACTAGTTGACAATCTTGGCAGAGCAATTGTTAGAACTATTAAAGTAAAACTTGAAGGACAGGAAGTGTTTAGTCTTGATGACTCAGATGTATTCTACTGTTACAAAGACCTTTGGCTAACAAGAGAAGAACGAGAGGATCGTATTTATCAAGGCATACAGCCAGATAATGTTGGTAAACTTCGAATCAATGCAGCAGATAAGGTAACTACTGGGGTACCAAAGGAAGTTATAATGGCTGAAACATATGGATCCAGATTCTACATTCCACTTGAGTTTGAAATCCTAACAGCTCATCTGCCTTATTATCAAGGAGCACTGAATGACCGTCTGAGTTTTGAACTAACCTTCAATGACTACTCCAAAGTAATTAAATCATCTGCCACAGATGCAACATACAAGATCTCTAACATTTCCTTGGAATATGAAATTGTCACACACACTGAACTAGCCAGACTCATTCAAAATCAGTATCAGTCAAGACTACCAATTTATTATGACAGGGTGATTAGACATAGTTTAATACCCAAAGACAAAAGCGACCCAATGTGGAACATAAACTTGAACACGCCTGCCAGGTCACTGAAAGGTATTCTTATGTTGTTTGTTGAACCAGCGGCTCCATACAAACGGGATTCAGAAAAATTCTACAATCCTAAGATTACACATTTGTCTTGTACAATCGAAGGCCGCCCTAATCAAGTGTACGCTTCAGGAATGTTACCTTATCAACACTACGATGAGATCACAAAGTATTTTGCGGGTGGAAGGATTAGAGATAAACCTGCAAACATTGCGTGCAAAGATCTACATCTGTATGATGTTAGGATTGGTCAATACCTGACAAACAAGTATGCACTGTGGTTAGACCTTCGTAGTACAGATGATGACTATCTTCATGGGTCAGGACGAACTGTCGAGAACGGTAGTGATGGAATAACAATTCAGATACAAAAAAAGGTTGAAACTGCTGCAGCCATAAACATATATTTGTATCTAATTTATGACGCACAACTCAATATTGCAGAAAGCAGACTAAGTGGACACATATATTAAAATTATATTGTGTATTAAAATGAACTTAATGACACTCGACCCACACTGTGGATTGTTTTGTGGTGCCACAGGGTGTGGGAAAACTGAATTTGTACTTAACCTCTTACAAACAAGATACATACACCACTTTGAAAACATTGTAATATTTTGTCCAACAATAAAACACAACAAAGCTTATCACAACCGTTTATTCATTTGGACTGACAGTAATATCTATTTAGTCGACCCTGAGAAAAAACTGAATGACTACCTGCTGTATTTTTTCAAACAATTTGAAGGACAGTCAACTTTATTTATTGTCGATGATTGCTCTGCAGAGAAAGACATTGTCAAAAAGAGAAATACTTTAGCAGAACTTGCCTTCAGTGGTAGACACGCAGACATCAGTGTTTGGATTCTCACTCAGAAATATAATGCTGTACTAAAAGATTTTCGAGAACAGTTAAAGTTTATCTGTTTGTTTTACTGTAAGGATCGTGACAGCTTCGAAGACTGTCTCAGAGAAAACGATGTCATTCCAAATAAGCAAGAACGGGATGATGTAAAAAATAAACTGAAATCAACTAAGCATCTAAAGCTCATTTTAAAGACAGATCAGCCCACAGGGTATGGGTTAGTAAATTAATTTATCTTTTTGGTTTGTCTATAAAAATGACGGACGGACAAGAGGATCAAAATTGGCATATTGGTAAATTCATGGATATTACATCGAGTTTCAGGGATTTTATGCTTATTAGTGACTTAAAAACACAAGTTAGACGCCCTTTTTCAGAACTCCCATCACCGATGAAGATGTACATGACATATAGTTTTTATCTTGGATATTCTAATACTTTTCCACTTTATAATAATAGGACAGCAAATTTTTTAGTTTATGATGCTAAATCTGACTGGTTTAAGAATATGTGTTTAAACATATACTATCAAATAAAAAAAGAAAATAAAAATGTTAAATTTATTACTGTCAGTAAAACGATATTACACATGCAAAAGCTTGAACATGATACAACAGAAGACATACCAGGAAAGTGGCTTATTTGTTGGTAATTAATTTTGTCTATTATATAGGTTTTTGTCAATAAAGTGCCATTTTACACTATATAATTTTCTATTTATTTTTTTGTCGGACAAATAAAAAAGATGGACAACCATCAAAGATTAAGAAACGTGTTTCACACAATTGACTTACCTATATCTAATTATTTTAATGTATATGAATCGATACAAAGATCTTTTGCCGTAATACAAGAAAATCTTCTTTCTGGTAGTATAAAGATTCAGATTGTTGCGAAAATAGAATTTAGAAGGGAATCTGGACAAGTTATTATTTCATATATTTCAACGAGACAACACACAGTTAATTCGAGAAGAGAATTAGAAAGAGTGTTTAGAGAAAGATTGTTGCCTGACTTCCTTGAAGCAATTGATAGGGCAAAAATAAGTGGATCTGGTTGGCATGAAGGTTATGTACTTGAACTTCAACTAAAGCAGTCAAGATATCATCCTATTTTAGGCAAATCATGGATACCACTACCAACAGAGGTTGCAAACAAAAAGGCTGTCGTCAATATTCAAAACAATGATAATTTATGTTTTATGTGGTGTGTGCTTGCCAAACTGCATTTTATAAAAACAAAACCTGATCGTGTATCTAACTATACCAAATTTGTAAATGAACTAAACTTCAGTGGCATTGAGTTCCCTGTTAAGGTGGAGGACATAGACTTGTTTGAAAAACTAAATCCTGGTATATCTGTAAACGTGTATATATGGGATAATGACTCTGAGAACAAGTTACAACCAATTAGAGTGTCACCAATTGCCCCAACCTACGGACAGTCAGAAGATAAGCATGTTGACATGTTACTAATAAGCTCTGGTGATAACTTTCACTACACAATTATCAGAAGTATGTCAAGACTAATTCATCATACAACAAAACATGATGGTAAACAGGAATTTTGTAAAAAATGTTTACAAAGGTTTTCTTCTATTGCAGTAGCAAATAAACATGTTTTAAATTGTAGGTCTGTTGATGACGTACAAACAGTACTTAAGTATCCAGAGCCTGGTACTAAAGTACATTTTTGTAACTATAAAAATCAGCAAAAGCTACCGTTTGTAGTGTATGCTGATTTTGAATCACTGGTTGTTCCGTATGATGGCCCTGTTCCAGATTCATTACCAAAGACAATAAAGTTGAGTGATCAAGTAGTGTGTTCTTTCGGGTATATTTTTGTTATGTCAGACGGTCAGCATTCAGAACCTGTTATTTACAGGGGAAAAAATGCATCAGCTATGTTTTTGTCAGAAATGAGACAACTGTATAACAAGGTATTTGATTATTTGAAAAATTGTCAAAAGACTTTGGTTATGACAGAAGAAGACAAACATAATTTTGATACAGCTGAGATGTGTTGGATTTGTGAACAACCTTTAGGGGGTGATAAAGTTCGTGACCATGATCACATAACTGGGCGTTACAGAGGAGCTGCACATAATAATTGTAACTTGTTATTAAAAATAGATCCTAAGACATACAAGTTACCAATCTTTTTTCACAATCTGAAGGGATATGATTCACACATTATCATGCAGGCTGTAGACGAGTCGTACAAAAAAATTAGTTGTATTGCCCAGACAACTGAAAAATACTTGACTTTTAGGTTAGACAAATTAGCATTTTATGACTCCATGCAACATTTGTCTTTAGGTCTTGCTAGTCTGGCAGAAGGACTGACTGAGTATCCAATAACGAGTAAATATTTTGAACCAGACTTGATTAAGAAAGGTGTGTATCCGTATGAGTACATCAGTGAGTGGGTTGTGTTTGAGGAAACAAGACTGCCACCAAAAGATAAATTTTATTCTACACTAACTGGAAAAGGCATTTCTGACTCTGAATACCAACACGCACTTAATGCATGGGAAAAACTAGGGTGCAAAACTATTGGTGACTACCATGACCAATACTTAAAGGCCGATGTTTGCTTGCTAGCAGACGTATTTGAAAGTTACCGTGAAAAGGGTCTATTACACTACAAGCTTGACCCTGCTTGTTACATAACTAGTCCTGGCATGACATGGGATGCATTTTTGAAATCCAGTAAGATATTTATAGACCTGTTGTCTGATCGTACGATGGGTGAAATGGTGGAACGTGGATTGAGGGGAGGAATTAGTCTAGCAGCAAACAATTATGGCAAGGCCAACAACAAATATCTTGATGACTTTGACCCCTCAAAGCCAAGGTCATTCATTACATACTTGGATGCTAATAATTTGTATGGATTTGCAATGTGTGAATTGTTGCCATTAAAAAACTTTTGTTTGTATAATTTGTCACAGTTTGGCATAAAAAAATTAACAAAATATATTATGGATCGAGGTCAAAATGATGAAAAGGGTTGGATCTTTGAAGTAGACCTGGAGTACCCACACCGCCTACATGATTACCATAATGATTATCCATTAGCAGTTGAAAAAATAAGTATGACGGGGAAAAAAGAAGACACTAAGCTTGTACCAAATTTGAATGACAAATTCAATTACGTTTGCCACTACCGCTTGTTGCAGTTTTACATCAGACACGGGTTAGTACTAAAGAAAGTTCACAGAGGAATTCAATTTGATCAGAGTGCTTTCATGAAAGATTACATAATGAAGAACACCACATTGCGTGCCAGAGACGGCAACACTGCATTTGACAAAGACTTCTTTAAGCTTATGAACAATGCCTGTTTTGGTAAGACAATGGAAAATCCTCATCACAGAAAAGATGTGAGACTAGTCACAACTGAATCAGGTGCAATTAAACTTACAGGCAAGCCTCAGTACACAGGGTATAAAGAATTTCATTCATCATTGTATGCTGTGTCACTCAAAAAAAAGATTGTTAAACTGGACAAGCCAGTATTTATTGGTATGGCTATTCTGGAGTTATCAAAACTGTTAATGCTTGAATTTTATTATGATTACTTTAAACCAAAATATCCTGACTGCCGTCTGCTATACACTGACACTGACTCTATGATCATAGACGTATGTACTGAAGACTTTTATGAAGACATGAAAACAGAACTACACATGTATGACACGTCTGACTACCCTAAAGACCATCCACTGTTTAGCACACAAAACAAGAAAGTGCCTGGTAAGTTTAAAGATGAACTGAATGGTGTGCCTATAGTTGAGTATGTTGGACTGAGATCAAAAATGTATTCTATACTGCACCAGAAGGGAAGTCAGTCAAAAGCCAAAGGAATAAAAAAAACAGCAATAAAAAATAAAGACATACGTCATGAACATTACAAGCAAGTGTTAGATGGTGCATTAATGCCTGATTATCCAAACAAGACACTAAGATCAAACAAACATAATATTGAAATGATTCAAACATATAAAAAGTCTCTAGCAGTTGGAGACACAAAAAGAGTGTTTCACACTAAGGAAAAAGCTTATGCACCAGGTCATTACAGGCTCAAGTTATCTGAAGAAATAGCTGATAATCTGCTTGATAAACTAATTGATGAATTGAAATTGTTAAAAGTGGGTAACAGTATCTGTGGGAATAATCTGTAATTCTTCTCTGACAAATGCCCTCTTTGGTGCAGGCTCATACAGATAATATATTGTTGCATTAGCTGAAGGAACTATTTTTTTTATATTATGAACAGATGTAGACCAAATTGGATCAGTTGCCCTACGTCTAACGTCATTTTCAGCTTCACCTGGTTGATACAAATATCTCACCTGTTTTGTAAACAAGCTAGTGTCTGGAGGTGTTATTGCTTTTATTTCTGACGGTATTGTTTTCAATTTAATAGCATCAACAGGTTTAGGGTGACCCTCATTATTCATTGCTTTTATTACAGACGGTAATCTTTTAACCCACTCAGTGTTACGTGTGTCATGCATGAGTTCCTTAGAATACTGATAGCTAAAAAGTCTCTCTGATAATTGTTTATTGAAATTTTCTACAATAGCCTGTGATCTATGCAAGCCCGGTATGCCTCGCCGCACTAGCACTCCATGCTTTGCAAATAACTGATTAACAACCCCTTTAAATTCACTCCCATCATCAACCTGCACAAGCCTAGGGTATTTTAAAGGACCTCGACTATATATTTTTGATAATGCAGTGGCCACTGTTACAGCTTTTTTGTCAGTTATGGGTTCTGCATCCTTATACCTTGAAGCTATGTCAACAACAGTTAATGCATACTTGTATCGTTTCTTTTTTATTGTGTCATGCGGAAGAAACAGGAGGTCCATTTGGTGTGTGTCATTAGGTGATGTGTTTTCAAAATGAGGCCTTGTTATTTTTCTTGGAGCAGGAAGATATATTTGCCAAATTGCCTGTTTTTTAAGCCACTGTTTTATTTGGTTGACATCTCCACCCACAGCAGCATGTAATTTTTCTACTGCAGTATTCCCTTTCCAGTAGCCAATTGGGGAGTAATATATTTTTGATAGTTTAGCGTCTGCCATTTTTTTTAGCAATATAAACTCCTGTAAAATATACTAATGTCATTCCTACTAAAACAAATATTATTTCTCCATTTCTTTGTTCTGGGCTTGGTTGGTAGTAGTCACTAAGTTTTGGTTGTGGAATAGACATGTCTTCACCAGTTACAAGATAGTATTCTTTGATAGCGTCATCGACATTTGAAAATGTATGCTGTGCGTGACCCTCAAGTTTTAGTTTTTCATTAATAAAATCAAGTTTCTCAATTCTTTGCTTTTCATAATCTTGTTGAGCTTGAGCTAGTTTTTCAGATGCCTCATTGTGTCGCTTCATTTCTTCTGCTGATTCTTCTTTACTCACTTTTGAAAAGAAATAGTTTGATCCACTAAAAGCTAATGCGTTAATAACTGCACCACCAATCATGACAGCTATAGTTGCCATATTTTTATTTACATAGAAATATTTTCTGGAATAATTCCTTGCTTGACTAGAAAATCTTTTGTTGCAATCGATGCTGTTATAACAACTACTAGTTTAGCACTGTCTTCGAAGTCTAATTTACTAAGGTCTGCTGATTTCATTTTGAGAAGACTTTTTCCCAGCATAGAATAAGCTACTGCTAGTCCACTTATTACAGCAGAGTGATAGACAAGGTTCATTAAGTTCTTTGTGTCGCTCATTTTCTTATACCATAAAAATTAAAATAATAAATTTATTTACTGCATGTAAAATGGGTCCAAAGGTTTTGGAACTGCTGGTAATGTGGAGACTTCTTCTTTTGTTTTTGGAGTGTTTGATTTTTTGGACACTGAGTGTTTGGTTTGTATTTTTTATATAATTGGTAACCTACGTACCCAAATCCGACAACAAATCCAGCAACTATATATTTTGTAGTTTCAGGTTTAGTTGTTTGTCTCTCACTTTGTGGGGGGTGTGACGGTAGTGACACTGGTGCTGTTGATGGTGTGTCAGTCTTTTCTGTTAATGCTTGAAGCTGTAATTTCTTTTGTCTGTTATATTCAGCTAATCTTTTTCCAGCCTCTATTCTACCTGGGCTTTTAGTCTTAGTCACTGTTTGAACCTGTGTCAAGACATGGCTCTGTTGTGGAGTCGTCTCGTCCATTTTCTTCTAATTTAAAATTTATTTTAGAAAAATCAATATGACTACTAGTAACAAGTAAGGTTACAGCAGGCGCAAGGTAATTCCCAAACTTGTAAAACATAAGGCATGCTAATTTACCTATTGAACTTGAAACTATGGGGTTGCTTTCTAGATCATGTGAAAGGCTGTCACTATCAACAGGTAGGAAGTGACTTACAGCTTTTGTATATAGGCAGACAAGAGACCGGCTTAAATCACGTGTCATTAGTGAAGCAATGTGATTTTCATATTTAGAATGTAGTTTAATTAGCTCATCAGCAGTAAGGGATTCTATGTCTTCTGTCATGTATTGTTTACCGAGAAAAGCTTTTGATTTGCCTGACACAACTACAGAGATAAGCCTTTGTTTTTTAGAGTCTAAGTCTTTGTTCTCTACAGCACAGATATCGCTTAGAAGAAGTAATTCGTCTTGGTTCATTTTAAAACGTAATATAATAATTTTGTTTAAAGAAGTCAATGACAGCATTAATAATTTAGGTTAGGTGGGGGGGTCTGGCTTATGATAATCGCGGGTTGGTAGCTGATCAAAAATCGTTGCTTTGAATGATTTCTGGAGTGGAACTAAAATGGCTAGGTAATAAAGGTATTGGGTGTATTGGGTGGCGATGGGTTTGTCTAAATGGCTAGTTGATTACAATAATTAGTTGATCGATGTGGCATTTATCGATTTGATTGGTTTTCAAATCTTATATTCTCATTCTAGAATTAATTATTCTGAGAATGAGAATATGAGAGCCCCAGCCTACCCCTCCCCCAAACGTAGCTTGAATGATTTCTGGAGTGGAACTAAAATGGATAGGTAATAAAGGTATTGGTGGTAATTGGTCGAGTGGGTTTGTCTAAATACGGAGAGGATTAAATAAATCTATAGATTGGGGGAGGGGTGTCCATCACCTGTCTACTTATCTATCTCTCACACCACCCCCTAATCAATCCATTTATCTGTCAGTCAATAAACTATTCAGTCAGTTAACCAATCAGTCAATTAACCAATCAGTCAATTAAGCAATAAAGTAATCAATCAGTAACACAATTAGTAATAAAATCCCTGACCTATTTTGTTGCCTTGTTCTTGCAGAACCATTCTGTTGCACTTGGTGCGCAGACTAGTACGGTTCTCATACTCTTTCTTGCCTGTCACCTTCTGTTTTGCACCAGTTGCAACTCCATCTCCTGTACTAGTGGTACCTGCATGTCCTGCACTGGTTGTGGCTTTATCTCTTGGTGATTCATGACTAGAATTAGTTTCAGCATGAGCAAGTGACTTCCGTCTCACACTAGTCCTGGCCAGTTCTTGCTGTCGCGCGCTCCTTCTTGTAGCCGGTGAGACCTGCTGCTCGACACTAGCTGAGGGTTGTTTTGAGGTACTATTTGAGAGCTGTCTTGTGCAGAAGGATGCTGGATGATCTGTGTCACTATTTGAGTCTTGCATCAGTGACTTTCTGCTCCTATTGGCGGGTCGGACAAGTCTGCTGGAGGCTACGCTAGTTGTCTGCTCTGGCGTCTCCTGAAAAAGTCAAACAACACATGCCAATCCTTTTTTTTGTCCATGTCATTCTTTCTCAACAACAGGCTTTGTTGGGCAATCAGAAGTAAAAATTCATTTTTCTCTAAAAGGTATTTTTTCGAAAAATACTTACCGATGACATGACTTTGTGGAAATGTCTACTACTAGCTCAATTTTAGCCTACTTACCCATTGTGTGCCTACACAACCCGCTAGGCACTCGGGGAACCCCAGAGGGGCCGAGAGTTATCTCCCGCTCCTTCCTTACCGGTTCCTGTCACGAGACCAACCAGTCAGATACTTCGCTCGAAAGCGGCAAGCGGGGCAGGTGGGAGGGCCATCCGAGTCATGTCATCGGTAAGTATTTTTCGAAAAATTAATTTTTCTCTAAAATGTATTTTTTCGAAAAATACTTACCGATGACATGACTAACTGGAAATAGTCTACTTGCTTACCAATTTTAGCCTAAGACCCAAAGGGTCCCCCCAGGAGGCTCTCGGGGATCCCTGAAAGGGACGAGAGAGCTATCGGGGATCCCTAACAGGGATGAGAGTAGCCCCCCCTGCCCATCCGGTCAGGCGCCAGGTGGTGTCTCCTTTAGCCAGTTGTCTACGGAGTTACCAGCGGCAAGCGGGGAGGAGGGAGGGACCTCCAAGTCATGTCATCGGTAAGTATTTTTCGAAAAAATACATTTTAGAGAAAAATTAATTTGTTTCCTCAAAACACATTACCGATGACATGACTAACTGGAAGAATGGCAAAGAGGAGGAGGGTGCCGCACAATCCCCTTTTAGAAACCTCGTCAGGGACGAAGACGGCCCGTCACTCCTGATCACCCACTCCCGACAATTTTAGCGAAGTGCCGCCTAAGCGCCGAGGGCGCCTGGAGGGAGTGTTGCGCCGTAGAAGCCGCCCACCAGCGTAAGGTTGTCGCGCTGGAACGTCAGGGCGTGAAGGTAGGAGTGGGCGACGGTAGATTCGGCCCCCTACCCCACTACAGCCAAGTCCTTCCCGCACAGGAGCGGCCGCAGGCGAGACTTACGGCCAAGGCGCGAACTTCAAGGCGCGGACCGCGAGTGTCTCAGCTCCCCGTGGGAAAGGTCGCGAAGGCGGACCGAAAAACCCAGCGGAGCGAGGAGGAGAACGTTGGGCTGAGAAGGCGGATCTGCCAGCGGCAAGGAGACGAGCCCGTCCCCTCAGCACGGACTTGGAGCGACGCAGGTAGATACGAAGAGCCTACACCGGGTCTTGCTGCGGAGTCCCCCGAGGAAGCCGGGTCGTGTAAGTGGCCGAGTGGCGAAGACCAGAGACGCTGTCAAGGGAGACCGAGGCTGAGCGAGAAGGAAGGATCCGGGAGGAGCTGAACGGAGCCAACCACTCGGAGCTGCAGGCCGGCGGGGAGAGACGAGAGTGTGTGGAGCTCGCTGACGCAGGGCGCCGAGGCGAGGGCCATCAGGAAGCAGGTCTCCGAGTCACGTCAGCGAAGCGGGCCAGATGGAGCGATTCAACGGTCCGAAGTCAGTCAGGGGAGGACCAGGGAGGTCCCAGCGCGGGCCAAGGGGGCGGAAGACCGGATGCTGCACGCCAAACGCGCGATAAGGTCGGGCAGGTCCTTGCAGGCGCTGGGTCGGGACGGCCGAAGAGACAGTAGGCGTCGGCGATCCAGAGGGGGGCTGGTGCACCAAGGGGAGCCAACCGTGGTCTTGGACGAGCCAGAGAAGAAGTCCGCGAGCTGAGGAGTCGTCAGGCCGACGGTGGAGAGGCGGCAGTCAGAGGACCAGGCACGAAACACGCCACTTTCCCTCGTAGCCACGTCTGGCAGGTCAGCGGGCTGAAGCGCTAGCGTCCGCTGTCGCGCTCGAGACGTCTCCAGCGGAGAGAGCTTGCCGCACAATCGCCAGGCGTGTAGGAGAAGTCGCCCGGGCAGGGGTGGAAGAGCGGCTGTCGGCGCAGCTCGAGCATCGTGCGGGGGGTGGGGAGAGGGAGGGTGAGCCCGCGGCGAGACTGAGAAGGTCGGAAGTCCACGATCCGGTCCAGGAGAACGGCCACCAGGAGAAGGACTGCGTTGCATCCCCGGAGGCTGAGGAGGACATGAGGACCAGGACCGCCGGAGGGTAGGTGTAAACGACCGGTCTGTCCCAAGGGAACGAAGTGCATCGACTGCCCAGGCCAGAGGTCGGGAACGGGGAGATGAAGAGGGGAAGCCGGAGGCTCCACTTCGTGGCGAAGAGAACAAGGGGGGAGTCTTCCAACGAGCGCAGAACCAGCGAAGGATTTCCCAGCGTAGGGCGCAAACCGTGTGAAAAAGCTGCCTCCGTCGCAAGCGGTAGTCTGCCAGTACGAACAGGTGCCCTGGACTGGGCGGGCTGGGAGGGAGAAGTCGCTGTCCACTCGCCAGCAAAGGGGGCGATAGAGGAGGAAGCAGAGGTCGGGAGAGCGGGTTCCTCCTGCGTCTGAAGGCAAGCCACGAAGGGGGTTGTCGGAAGGACGCGGAGGTCCTGTGTCCGAAGATCGTATCGCCAAGCGCAGAGGGCCTGCCAACTGCAACCAGTCCCAGCGGGTTGACGTGCCGCGAAGTCAGGTTCACGGGCCAGCGGCCGGCCGACGAGCGGAATACGGAAGAGGGAGAGCGCCCCAACCGGCGAGACCGGCAACGACGCAGAGCGAGCCGGGCAGTGGCGAGGTCAGGGGGAATCCGGGAGCCGAGCCAAGAATGTCCGTCCAGCGAAGCCGAAGTGGCACAGCACAGGAGAGATCGGCACCAGGGTAGAGAGATCGCCGGAGGACGGCCTCCAGAGGCGGAGGACAGACGACCGAGGGAAGGAGATCATCCGCCGCACTCATCAGGAGGGGGAGCTGGAGCCGCAGTCAGGAGGGGACCGCCGCGTCCGCAGCTACCCACGGGCTAGAATGGCACGAACTGGATCCGAGGCTCGTGAAGACGCACCAAGTTGCGGTCGGTCGCCAACCAATCCCAGGTGAACAGGTGGCGAGAGGGCGAGAGGTCGGACAGTAGGCGCTGACCAGGGCGACCAGGTGAGCAACCGGAGGAGGAGAGCATCCCTGCCCTACGAAGAGGGAGCACTGACTGAAACCGCAGAAGCAGGTCCACCAAGGCGGAGAATGGCTGGCGGAAGATCGAAGGTCTCGGGCAACCAAGGCATCCACGATCCACGCAAGGACTCAGGGCTGAGGGGAGACCACACCAGAGAGGCCGAGCTGGGAACGGTCCCGTCGACGGCAAGCGAAGACAACGGCGGGGGCGGGAGGCCTGGGGACGTGTAGAAGCAAAGGGTAGGTCCCGGCTGGTGGCGACGACCCAGGGCTGAAGGCGACGCGAAGGGTCCGAGGCGGGGGAGCCGTACCGAGCGAGGCGCAGCATCGCAACTTCCCACGGAAGAGAGGAGACCTGCACGCGAAGGGCGAGGGCCTTGGTCCGAAGGGCGGGAACACAACCCACAAGGTTGACGCTGGGCCCACAGGCCTAGGAGGGTTCCTTCAGAGACTGCCAGGCAGGGCCGAAGGGCGCGGGTACCCACAGGAGCACGGTAGAGCTGCGACGTCGCATCAGGGGAGATGGTCAGGAAGGAGCCAAGCCGCCACGAACGAAGGAAGGCAAGGGCGGAGGGTTCGAAGCCAAGCGGACGATCCACTAGAGCTGGGAAGGGTTGCCGCAAGCACGAGCGCCGGCAGAACACCGGAGGCAGCGAGCACGAAGGGGAGCGAGAGGTCAGCGAACCGGGAAGCCGAAGGCTAAGACGCCGGCAGGCCAACGGCGAACGCCGGACGCAGAGTCATCCACCGGAGAGGGTCGGGGAGACGCTGGAGGCGAAGGGTGCAAGGGAGTGGGGAAGAGGATGTCCCGAGGAGAACGACAGCGCCGAGCATCAGGCGAAGGTCGACAGGGACACTGGAGGGAGTCGAGTGGGCGGGCGACGAACGGCGGGCGCCGCAACTATCCAGGCGACGAGGGCGAGGACGCCGATCCCCACTGCACTGGGTGTACCCCTAGGGGCACCCATCCAAGCACTAACAGCGCGACGTAGCTTCACGTCGGTGAACAGACGAGAACTGGTGAACGTGGAAGGGCGAATACCAGAAGGACGATCCCGAAGGAGTGCCCGCGGCTCAAGGAGGGGGCCCGTAGCTGGCTGGGCGACTCAACGAAGGAGTCAGCGAGTTGGAAGGAGGGCCCATGACCGACTAGGGTACCAACAGGCGATAAGGGTCGCGGTGCCCGGGGCTCAAGGAGCGGGCACGACCGAGACGGAGAGGCCAAAGGCCGACGCGTCTGCGAACAGGCAACAGGGGTCGCAGTGCACGGGGCTCCTTCACAAGGAGCGGGGCACAACTAGACGGAGAGGCCGAAGGCCGACGCGTCTGCAAAGAGGTGACCGAGGGCGCAGCGCTCGGAGCTCCATCACACGGAGCGGGGCACGAGTAGACGGAGAGGCCGAAGAGTCTGCTAACAGGCGACAGGGTCGCAGTGCACGGAGCTCTTTCGCAAGGAGCGGGGCACGACTAGACGGAGAGGCCGAAGGCCGACGTGTCTGCTAACAGGTGACAGGGTCGCAGTGCACGGAGCTCCTTCACAAGGAGCGGGGCACGAGTAGACGGAGGGGCCTAAGGCCGACGTGTCTGGTAACAGGCGACAGGGTCGCAGTGCACGGAGCTCCTCACAAGGAGCGGGGCACGACTAGACGGAGAGGCCGAAGGCCGACGTGTCTGCTAACAGGTGACAGGGCCGCAGTGCACGGAGCTCCCTCACAAGGGGCGGGGCACGAGTAGACGGAGGGGCCGAAGGCCGACGTGTCTGCTAACAGGCGACAGGGGTCGCAGTGCACGGAGCTCCTTCACCAGGAGCGGGGCACGACTAGACGGAGAGGCCGAAGGCCGACGTGTCTGCTAACAGGCGACAGGGGTCGCAGTGCACGGAGCTCCTTCACAAGGAGCGGGGCACGACTAGATGGAGAGGCCGAAGGCCGACGCGTCTGCGAAGAGGTGACAGAGGTCGCAGTGCTCGGGACTCCTTCCCAAGGAGCGGGGCACGAGTAGACGGAGAGGCCGAAGGCCGACGTGTCTGCTAACAGGCGCCAGGAGTCACAGTGCACGGAGCTCCTTCACAAGGAGCGGGGCACGACTAGACGGAGAGGCCGAAGGCCGACGTGTCTGCTAACAGGCGACAGGGGTCGCAGTGCACGGAGCTCCTTCACAAGGAGCGGGGCACGACTAGACGGAGAGGCCGAAGGCCGACGTGTCTGCTAACAGGCGACAGGGGTCGCAGTGCACGGAGCTCCTTCACAAGGAGCGGGGCACGACTAGACGGAGAGGCCGAAGGCCGACGTGTCTGCTAACAGGCGACAGGGGTCGCAGTGCACGGAGCTCCTTCACAAGGAGCGGGGCACGACTAGACGGAGAGGCCGAAGGCCGACGTGTCTGCTAACAGGCGACAGGGGTCGCAGTGCACGGAGCTCCTTCACAAGGAGCGGGGCACGACTTACCAGGGATGCGAGCTGGGTGCAATCCCAAGTCCGAGGGGAGCTTGAACAATCCCACCGTGCTGCAGGAGGTCGATCCGCGGGGAACACCAGGGTAGAGACCAAGAACCTCCAGTCAAGATGCGCAGCCCGCGCAGCCGATGACAGAGGAGCAGCAGGCACCCGGTCGATACCGTGTGGTGGGCACCGGGTCACGGGAAGTCGCCGTCCGGGGCAGAGGCGCACCTGGCAACTGCAAACATACCCATACATGAAAGGCGACGGGTGGCGGTTAGCTAACACCGCCAGTTAAAGCTCCGAAGTAACAAGCGAAACTCACCGTGAAATGCAGAAGAATTACACAGAAGGCCGAGCCAAGCACCACGTCCGGCCCAGCGGGGCGAGACGTAGAAAGCGGCCGGGACTGTACCTTTTCATGGCGGAACGGCAGAGTGACGAAGCCCAAGGCACCGGCCACTAGGTCACTGGAGGTCGCCGTACAGGGGAGCGGCGCACTTGGTAACTGCAACCCAAACCCAAACATGAAAGGCGACCAGTAGCGGGCAACAAACCCCGCCATTTGAGGCTTTGAAATATGAGAGACACGCTAATTCACAGTGAAATATGGTTAGATAGTTATTCGGGTTTAACGCCGCGCAGGCGACTACGGCCAAAGCACGGCGGTCACAGTGAAAGCAGAGAGAAAGCAACAGTAGCTCGAGCGAAATCCGACGTCCGGCCCAGCCAGGCCAGACGTAGGAAGCGGCCGAGACTCTACCTTCCCAAGGCGGAATGGCCGAGTGACGAAGCACAAAGCACCGGCCACTAAGTCACTGGAAGTTGCCGCAGAGGGAAGAGGCGCACTAAGTAACCGCAACCCATACCCCAACACGAAGGCGAATGGCGGCGGTAAACGAACCCCGCCATTACAAGCTTCGAATTTAAGAACATGTGAACTGCCAGTGCCGAAATGCGGAGAGAAAGAACAGCCGCTCGAGCGAAGCCCGACGTCCGGCCCAGCCAGGCGAGACGTAGGAAGCGGTCGAGACTTTACCTGTCCATGGCGGAATGGCGGGGTGACGAAGTACAAACCACCGCGCGACGAAAGCCTAGAAGGTTCCAGGGCCAGCCAACTGCACGAGGCACAGGCGAGGGCTAGCAGGGAAGACGGGCCACGTCAGAGCCAGTAGACGAGGGCTAGGCGACGGCAGGCTGGAAGGACGGTCGAACCGTACACAGTCTATCCAAGGGTCAGAGGCTCAGGTAAACGCGTGCGAACGCTAACAGCGAAGTAGACAACTGGCTAAAGGAGACACCACCTGGCGCCTGACCGGATGGGCAGGGGAGGCTACTCTCGTCCCTGTTAGGGATCCCCGATAGCTCTCTCGTCCCTTTCAGGGATCCCCGAGAGCCTCCTGGGGGGACCCTTTGGGTCTTAGGCTAAAATTGGTAAGCAAGTAGACTATTTCCAGTTAGTCATGTCATCGGTAATGTGTTTTGAGGAAACAAAATACCTTTTAGAGAAAAATGAATTTGTTTCCTCAAAAACATTACCGATGACATGACTTTGTGGAAGAATTGCGATGAGGCGGCGGGTGCCGCATGACAACTCCCTAGGAGGGAACAGAGCCGTCCTCCCCGTCGCAAACTCCCGACAATTTTAGCGAAGTGCATACCAACGGCGCCGGTGGCGCGGGGAGGGAGTGTTGCGCCGCGGCGATGTCCCCCACCATTGCGAGATTCTATCGCTGGCCCGCCAGGTCCCTGAGGCAGAAGCGGGCGAATACAGATTCAGTCTTCCCGTCCACGGTAGCCACGATGTCCATGACAGCGCAGTTTCTAACAAACGCGGCGCTCGTGGCCATGGCCCGTACCTCGTGTGCGCATATGTGCAGCCTCTTCGCTCCCTGCAGGGAGATATCTTGATAGGCGGAGCATATGACTCAGGGAGCCAGGAAGAGAACGTCTGGGCTGTTATGTCATTCCACCGGTCTCAGAGGTAGGGAGAGGCGAGCACGCCCTCTGCGGAAGGCTTTAGATTGTCGCAGAGAAGTCAAAAGGTGCGCACGGGATCCTGTTACCTGGTCTCCTGTGACAGGGGTTTGTTTCATAGCGGCTGTAAGGTGCAACCTGAGGCGCGGTCAGAGGAGACCTGTTTGGCAAGGATGGCCGGGGCAGTGAGAAGTAGCATGGACCCGTCCGCTCAGAACTGTAAGCAGATAGGACGCGCCTAAGCGCGTGTAGCTCGCTCCCCCGTGAGGTGGTAGGCCGGGCCAGCAGGAAGCACGTGTTGCGTGTCACATCTGCGAACGGGCCACTGTAAGGGTTCGAATCAGGCAGAATTCAACCACGTTAGCACCCAGGGTAGGTCCCAGCGGGGGAGGTGCGAGCGGTAGGCCGGGCGCAGGCTGCCGAAGTGTCCCATAAGGTCGGCGAGGTCTGTGCAGGCGCCCGGGTCAGGGTGTCCGCGGTGTCAACGTGTAAGCGAACCTGGACAGGTGACCCCTCACCGTGAAGGGGCTAGGTCTAGGTCTCAGCCGAGCCAGATAGAGGTCCGCCAGCTGTGGATTCGACAAATCCGTGAGGTTCAGGCCGTGATCGGGGCATCAGGAACACAGGACTCGCCATGTCCCTCGTAGACTGGAATGGCCGAAGGTCTGCGGGCCGCAGCGATCGCCTCCACCGCTGTACCCGAGTAGCCTCTAGCACCGAGGGCTTGCCGCACAACCTCCAGTCGTGAAGGATGAGCCGCTCCGGGCAGGGAGGAACAGCGGCTGGCGAGAGGGCTTGAGCCTGGTGCGAGGAGTGGGAAGGCGCATGGGGGGGGGGGGGGGGCCGTGGCGAGGCTGAGAAGGATGGTGTTCCAGTGGCGGATCCAGGCGAACGGAGCGACTAACAGGAGGGCCGCCGAGCAGCGCCGAAGGTTGAGGAGGACTTTGGGTACGAGGACCGTCGGGGGAAGGCGGAGGCCGCCAGGCCGTCCCAGGGAATGGAGCGCACATCGACATCCCAAGCACGGGGATCGGGAATCGGGGAGACGAAGAGGGGAAGCCGAAGGTTCCACCTTGTGGCGAACAAGTCGACCTGGCTCATAGAAGATGCCTTTCAAGATCAGAAGGTGACATTAGCTGCCTTCATTGACCTACAGAAGGCTTTCGACAAGGTGTGGAAGGATGGTCTCCTTGTGAAACTCCTTCGCAGTGGCATCCAAGGGAATATGTACCGGTGGACCAAGTCATACCTGCACAATCGCAGAGCCCGTGTGACAGTGGATGGGTACTGTGGCCAAAAAGTGCTGTTGCGTCAGGGGGTGCCACAGGGGGGAGTCCTGTCACCGACACTGTTCATACTTTTCATCAACGACCTTGTGCCAGAGCTACCAAAAGGAGTACACGCAGCCCTGTACGCAGACGACCTGGTACTCTGGTGCACAGAAGAGTATGCAACAACTGCTACATACAGGATGCAGCTAGCCCTGGACAGGCTGACAGACTGGACCAACAACTGGTGTGTGACCATCAACACAGAAAAATCATCAGCCACACTCTTCTCTCTCTCCAACAAGGCAAAGGCTGGCAACCTAACACTGGGCAACACCCCGCTGCGGTATGAAGACCAACAGACATACCTGGGAGTCACCCTTGACAAGAGGCTGACGTGGAAGCCGCACATTTGGAATGCAGAAGCGAAAGCTAGAAGAAAGCTGAACATCATGAGAAAACTGGCTGGAACACAATGGGGAGCCAATGAAAAGATCCTCAAAAATGTATATCAAGGCACAGTGAGACCACACCTTGAGTACGGATCTAATGCATGGTTGACAGCAGCCCAGTCACACCAGCAGACCATTGACAGAGTTCAGAACCAGGCACTGTGTATCATCACCGGCGCAATGAGATCCACACCAATTGAAAAGATGGAAGAGACAACGGGCATCCCACCCCTGCGCATGAGAAGAGATTGCAAAGCCTTGATACAGTCCACAAAGGTCAAGTCTTCCAAAGACCATCCTATGAACGCTAGGATGAAACAACCAACCTCAGGGAGACTGAAAAGATCAAGCTTTGTGAAGGAGACGAGAGCACTGCAGAGAAAACACCAGGCAAAGCTGCCTGCGCAGGTAGAGGCTCTGAATCCTGCTAGTGACCTTCCACCTTGGGAAAGTAAGCCAGAAAACATCACCATGTCTTCCACGGTACCCTACATCACCACCAGAGATGAGCACAGCACTGTGAGCAAGAAAGCCCTGACACTGGCCATGCTCGAAGAAAAGTATCCCCAGGAAGCATGGATACGGGCATACACCGATGGATCAGCCACAGATGCAGTTCAGGATGGAGGGGCTGGGGTGTACATTTAGTACCCAAACGGAAAATGGCAGGCAGAGGCAGTACCAACAGGCCTTCACTGCACAAATTACAGAGCTGAGGTGGAAGCCCTAGTCCGCGCAGCTAACACCCTTAGTGGCACTGCAGACCCTGATGCCCAGATTGTCTTCCTTACTGATGCCATGTCTGTCCTTGAGGCAGCAACAGCAAGCAAACTGCCACGTCTACAAGAGGCACTGCAAAACATCAAGTGCACCAGACTGGTGCTGCAGTGGATCCCTTCACACTGTGGCATCTTCGGCAATGAAGAAGCTGACAGAATGGCAAAAGTGGGCCCAGAGAAAGAACAAGATGAAAATGGAGTCAGCTTCACAGAGATGAAGACCATCATTAAGTCTGTGTACAGACCACCACAACGGCCCCTAGACAGTTACCATCAGCTGTCCAGACAAGAGCAGGTGACCATCTTTCGTCTGAGGACCGGGCACAACCGACTCAATTTCCACCTGCACAGACGCTTCCACCTCGTGCCATCTCCCCTGTGCCCTTGTGGAGAAGCAGAGCAGACCGCAGAGCACATCCTCCAGGACTGTGGGAACCACCAGCCGCTGAGGGAGGAGATATGGCCGAAGCCCGCCACTCTACAAGAGAAACTGTACGGGCCTGTGGAGGCGCTACAGAAGACCACAGATTTCATTTTGAGAGCCAAACTCCAAGTGTGACGGCGTTCGAGAAGAAGAAGAAGAAGTCGACCTGGGCAGACTCCTAACGGGCGCGGGACAACCGATAGATGTCCTGCCGAAGGGTCCATTCTGCGTGTAAGAGCTGGCCGCGGCGAGACAGCGAGTAGGTCCAGACGTACAGCTGTCCGGGAATGTGTCGGGCTCGCCAAGAAAGCCCGGTCCTCGCACCAACGCAAGCTCTGGTAGAGAAGCATACCAAGATCGGGAGAGCGTGTGCCACCTTGTAACTGGAAGTAATCCACCAACGGTGTGTTGTCAGAGAGGGCGAGCAGCTCCTGGTGTCTGAGGAGGTCATCCCAGCAATGAAGGGCTTATCAACGGCCCGCATCACTGGCCAGTTGATGAGATAGTGCGTTAATCCGAGGGCCGAGGGCCGGAAGTCGAGAGGAACCGAGGCAGGAGATGAGCATCCCACCCAGAGAGGCTCGCGTCGAACCCAGAGTGTACTGGGGCAGAGAAGATGCCCGGGGAACTGCCGAAGCTAGCCAAGCGGCGTCGGTCCACCGACGAAGGCGAGGCGACAGAATCTGGGGCACCGGCGCCATCGTCAATACGTCGCCGCAAGCCGGGCGCCCAAGGAGTAGGAGATGCAGCTGAAACGGCTGGGAGTAGAGACGACCTAGGGAAGGAGTGAGATCAGACTTGCCCTCGTTTACTAGGAAGCCCCAAGTGCGTCAGGAGGTGCAGTAGCGCGTCCTTGTCTGTCGCAAGAGAGCTCTCGGACTGGCGGCGTAGGAAGAGGTCGTCTGGGTAGATCGACGTCGGACTGGAGGAGGACTATCGGGCCTTGGCGACTAAGGAGTCCATCGGCCCAGTGAGCCATCAGGGCAGAGGTTGAGACCGAACGGGAGCGCGGGAACTGGAGAAGACGCCATCGATCGCAACCAGTGAACTTCCTGGAGGCCTGGAGCATCGAGACAGCAGGTACACATCGGAAAGGTCCAAGCCGACTGCGAAGTCTAAGGCTGGACCACTGCTTTCAGGGCTCTGGCAGACTCCATCCGGAAGGAGGGGCCGTAATTCTGTACCGGCCGAGAGAACGAAACCTGACGCCACTCCCTCCAGACTTCGGAACGAAGAACCGGCGGCAGTAGAAGGCTGGCGAGTCTGAGAATCGGAAACCTCCGTGGCAACTTACCTGAGGGAGGAGACACCTCCCACCGCGCAGAGGCCTCAGCGAAACATTGGGGAACATGAGACCTCGAGGGAATAAGACGGCCAAGGCGGGGGCCTGCTGCCGGGCCGGCTCTGGGGACCAGGAATCACCGGACCGCAGGGCCCCCCCCCCCCCCCCCCAGCGGAGCAAGACAAGGCTGCGCCCGCAGGGCAGGAGGCACCCCCCGGCAGGCAAGCAGTAGGGCATCTCGAGGCATCAGGGCACAATCGGCGGAGGCAGCCAAGCGTAGACCGACGCGAGGTAGGCGGCGCGGTAGGCGACTCCGCAAAGAAGAGCAGATCAACCCGGAGGCGTGATGGAAGGGTGCCAGGAGTCCTCCACCCGACGAACCATGGCTAGAGAGGGGAGCTCCAGGAAACCGGCGCCGGCTAAGGTGTTCCGGATCAGGGACGCTGTCCTACCAGACCACGGGGAAGGAAACGTCTAAGAAGCGTGGGGCCGCCAGCTTGTGACCAGGCAGGGGGGTCCCGCGCAGGAAGAGGGATGGAGAAGCCTGGGAAGGCCGACAACCAGTCCCGACGGGAGGCGACGTCCAGGCCAGCCGGCCAGCGACGATCGGAGAAGAACACCGGCTCGCGTGCCGTGGCAAGTAGCCGGTGCGCCGAGACAGCATCTCGCAGTTCCTTAAGTCCGGACGGCTGGGGAAGCAACTTGACCCTCTAGACCTGACGCTCGCTAACCATGAAGGCGGAGACCTTCCTCTCGGGGGGGGGGGGGGGGGGGGGAGGGAGGGCAGGCGTCAGCTGGCCAAGTCACCGCGATGATCATGGCAGTTCCATCCAAAGCAAGAGGGACTCCGCACGTGACACGACGAAGAGCTGAAGGGCAGCATCCCCGAAGTCCGCGGGCGAAGGGAGCGACCAACCTCATCCAGAAGGGCCGAGACGGAGTCCTCTGGCAGCAAGCTAAGAGCCTCTACGTCCAGGGGCGGCGAAGGGGCGGGCGAGTCACCGAAAGTCGTAGGCCGACGCATGGGCAGGGAACCGTCCTGAGAATCGCGGGACACCCGGAGATGAGCAGGGAGCGACGAGGCGGCCGCGAACGACGAAGCGCCAGGAAGAGCGAGGACGAGTCCTGTCCGATGCGGAAAACGACGTCTGGACCGTGGACTGCGAACAACGGAAGAGGAGCGCCGCCGAGGGGAGGAGGGCCGAAGACGGCGGCGGCGCGGCGGACGCGTCGAACGGAGCGGGGGCGAGCGCGAAGCGCACGCGAAGTGGAGGGGTAGGTGGCGCGGAGGCGATCCCGGAGGGAGGGACAATCCTTCCGAAGGCGCTCGAGCGGCGAGCGCTAGTGTCCTGAACTGAAGTGGAACGGCAGGAGTCGGGGGCGCGACTGCGTCGCGCAAGCTAGGGCTGACGTCTCTCCTGGCCAGACTCAGTGAGTAGGGCGCTACGCCGGCGTTCAGATCCTCCAGAAGGATCAGCGGGCTTAACGGGGAGAGATGGGTGAGGAAGGCCAGTCACGTGGGACGGCTCATGGCGGACTGCTGCAGGCCGGGCTCAGTGAGGCGCGCGCTCTGCTGGCAAACAGACCCTCTGGAAGGGTCAGCGGGCGTGGCAGCAGTGGCAGTCCTCTGGTCAGCCAGCAAGTGAACTAAAAGTGGAACGGTGGGTGTCAGGGCGCGACTGCGTCGCTAGAGCTGACGCCTCTCTTGGCCAGACTCCGAGAGCAGGGCGCTATGCCGGCGTTCAGATCCTCCGGAAGGATCAGCGGGCTTGTGGGGAGAAATGGGTGAGGAAGGCCAGTCAACGTGGGACGGCTCAGGGCAGACTGCTGCAGGCCGGGCTCAGTGAGGCGGGCGCTCTGCCGGCAAACAGACCCTCCGGAAGGGTCAGCGGGCATGGCAGCAGTGGCAGTCCTCTGGTCAGCCAGCAACACAGAGTCCCAACGGGAATCCTTCCGTGAGGCCAGGGCGGGAATGGGCAGTCAGCACCGTAAGGGCTGCAGAAGAATCAACCGGAGCCGGACGTGAGGAAGCAGGCAGGGGCCGCTCTCGTCGGTATAGGCTCCAGAGGTCTGACCAAACATCTCCGGCCAGGTCGCACAGACATCACAAAGGTGGTCCGGGTAGCAGCCCGCACAAGGGAGGCAGACCGCATGGTCATCCGTCGGCACTGGAAGTTGCCACATTGGGAGCACATAAGCATTTGGGTTCTGTAACAGACAAAGGGCATAGCAAGGTCGTAAACACGGGCAAGAGGGCGCCGAGCCCCCATTTTTGTGATATATTCTGTTTCCATCTCACCAGCCCTACCGGGCATTCTCTTTTCGATTAGTGGTAATGGGATTTTTATCATGTGCACTTGATGATTATGCATGCTGTGCACATGAAGGCAAGACAGGCAAACATAAGCCGAGTGTGTATGTAAATTTGACTAGATGGGATTGAGGAAAAGTCCATATCCCATTCCTGCCCATGAGGGGATTCGAACCCGGGCTCTTACGACTGCCAGCGCAGTGTCTTATCCACTAAGCTACATCCCCCTGTCCACCAAGGTACTCCAGGCGCCGTGACCGCTGGCGCGTGAAACAATGGTTATACTCTCCAAGGGCTAAAGGGCCTTTAAGCTGGACGAACGGAACGTGGGTGCCACCAGGCCCTACGAAAACCAGCGTCTGAAAGGCAAAGTCTACTCGTAAGCTAACGAGGCATAACCAGGAGAGAGAAGGCGACGTCCCACTAGGAGAGTCGCAAGAAGACTGTGCAAGGCACGGAAATTAAGCTCAATAGCTGGTGCCCTTATGTCGTAACCACAACGAAAGATGAGTCCCACGGCAGCCGGGTCTCGACCCGAGGGCCAGCTGTGGGTAGCTACCGTTACCTTACCTCCAAGCCGAAGCGGGAACGGGGGGAAGGGTAGCCATACACCAGTCACAGCACGGAGGAGAGCCGAGGAAACCCGGAACGGCGCAAAGGAAGAAGCAGGCAGCGCTAGAAGGCGGCAGGCACGGAAGAGAAGTCGGAACGAGCGTAGGCAAGACGAAGACCGGTCGAGGCACAGCAGATCAAAGCCCGACACGTCTTCTCTGCACGAGCGAAGTAGCAAGACTGGTTGGTCTCGTGACAGGAACCGGTAAGGAAGGAGCGGGAGATAACTCTCAGCCCCTCTGGGGTTCCCCAAGTGCCTAGCGGGTTGTGTAGGCACACAACGGGTAAGTAGGCTAAAATTGAGCTAGTACTAGACATTTCCACAAAGTCATGTCATCGGTAATATTTTTGAGGAAACAAATGTCAAAACTGCACGTTTCCATGAAAACATAAAAATACTGTTTGCATCAAAAGATGTACATATTTGGACCTGACTTACAGAAAACTTCTATTGTGTATACAGGCAGAAAGATTCACAAGCACATTTTCCTATGCACACACAAACCCTTATTAACCCATTTAGCCCCAGGACCCTGCAGCAGGACATGGATTGATGGAGGATGGGAACAGTGGACAAAATGATCAGTAAGGCAGAGGGAATGACGGGCAGGGAGGAGGAACATTTGACAGACAAGACAACACCATACTGACTGACAACACTCATCCCTTGCGAGAGGAGCTTGACAGCAAATGGACTGACAGGAGTGGTAGACTGAGACTGCCCATAATGTGTACCGAAAGGTACAGAAAATCTTTCATCCCCAGGGCAGTCAACCTATACAATGATTCTCTTACTAGAGACACGTGAGTTGACATAAATGGGTGTATGTGTGTGTGTGTCTTTTATTATTATTATGTGTATTTATACATTTCTAATTTTCTTAAATTCCTTTGTTTTCCTGTTAATTTGATGGAGCAGACAGTGTAATTTCCCGATTTTGGGGGATTAATAAAGTTATCTTGTATTTTGTATTGATCATGATAATTCAAGGGTAGTGCCAGAGAAGGCGCCAAGCTAATCTGGCACTACCCTTGAATTATCATGATCAATCCACCTCCTGCAACTGGTAGACAATCGTTCAGTAACACTTCCCAAATTTGGGAAAAGCACCCATGGGGCTAAAAGGGTTAATATGCATGCACATAAGTACATACTGTAACACACACACACACACACAAACACACACAAGCTTCGGTGTCCTATTTTCAGATTTGGAAACTAACACCGCTACTTACAAACTTGACTTTCTGTCATATATATATATATATGCATGTAATCATATGACAGACTGACAGACTTCGGCTGTCAGTAGTGGTTTTTGTCACAACAAAAAAATACCACCAACAGCCAAAGGCTTAACCCTTTTTGCCCCAATGCCCCATTTCTCAAATTTGGAGGTGTTGCCTAATGACTATGTACCAGTTGCAGAAGACTGATTGACCATGATAATTCAAGGGTAGTGCCAGATTAGCTTGGCGCCTAAGGCGCCAAGCTAATCTGGCACTACCCTTGAATTATCATGGTCAATCAGTCTCCTGCTGTAGGGACTCTGGTCTAAATTGGTTAGTTGTTCTTTTGTGTGATAAACAATGCTTTCTAAAGACTACACTATTCAGCATTACCTCTACATGTCTTCTAACAGCTGCCTTTGAGTTGAAGGCAGGAGAGTGCCGTCTAGAAGTCGCTGATCTGCTGCTGACAGCCAAAGAGGGGTCCTGTCTATGCTCATTTCCAGCCTCGATTACTTTCCGCAAGTTCTCCGTGTTCATGTTTTTCGAGATGATCCCCTTCCATAGCTTGCCATTTGGGCTTCTCATGCCCCAAGGGATGTGCTCTGGCCACCAGGAGGGAGGGGCTTGCATATAATCCACTATTCCTACAAGGGAACAAGAATGGCAAAGCCCGTACGGCTCACGAGCATGCACAATCCAGTACTAATGTAAGTAAATGGTTGACTTTTGTGACTGCAATGTTTTCTCAAAATTCTTGTATTTTCACACTTTTGTCAATCTCATTTGTGAGTAGTGAACCATAACAGTATGCATAGAAAGGTCTTATCAGCTACCTTTCTGCCAAAATTGCTTGAGAAGTTGTACAAAAGTGCTGATACTCTACTGACCCTAGATCTTTCAGAGGGGTCATCCAAATTAGCATGTATACAAAGGGCTTACCATAAGGTCTCTGGAAAAAGTTTAGGTTTCAAGTTGTAAATAGTATTTGAGATTTTAAAACATTTCTCAATGAATAGCTATCTGTCTTATTTCTTACTCTATTGTGACCCTTGACCTTTCTGAGAGGTCATCCAAATTAGTATGCACAGAAAGTGCTTACCATTGGGTATCTCTGTACAAAGTTTGGGTCTGAAGTTATGAATAGTATCTGAGAAAAAAACATCTTTTGTCAAAAGATGGCTATTTTTTTAAAACCTATTTCCTGATCTCTTGTGACCTTGACCTTTCCAAGGGGTCAACCAAATTAGTATGCACAGAAAGGTCTTACCATCAGGTATCTTTTATCAAGTATGGGTTTGAAGTTATGAATAGTATTTGAGAAAAAAAATGTTTAGGACCTATTTCCTGATCCTCTGTGACTTTGACTTTTGAAAGAGGTCAATGAAACTGATATGTTTAGAAAGGTCTTGCCACAAAGTATCCTTGGGCTAAGTTTGAAGACTGTGGCTTGAAAAGTCTCCGAGAAAATGTCAATGTTAAAGTTTACCACGGACAACGGTGGACGGACAATGGACGGACGACCACTGGCCCAGAACATAGACTCACTTTTGCTTCACATATCAGCCAAAAATTGTTTGAATATATATACAGTTGACTTGATTTATAACAACATCCCGCAGGGTATGTAGAAAACTGAAGAAGCAAAGTTAGAGAACATTACACACAGGCATAACACTGACACACATCATTAGTCCAGCAACAGAGATTATAGAAGGAATAGTTGATGCCAGACAGTGACCTAGATAGCGTGCTCGCAGCGGGGAGTGACTGGATACGACAGCAGCAGGTGGCTGGCCAAACTAATGTGTAGGAAATAGGGCTAACTGAACTGCTGTGTCTATGATGCAAGTGACGTGTTCAGTTTTATATTACGATACGCCTATACAATTTGTGTTACTGTGAAATGGTGTTTATTGCCTTTATGCTTAGACCACAATACTTACTAGGGCCTACGGTGTGTGTGTGTGTGTGTGTGTGTGTGTTTGTGTGTGTGTGTGTGTGTGTGTGTGTGTGTTGATTGTACATTGCTTAGCGTCCCGACAGCAACAAGGCTTTCTCAGGACGTGCCTGCACTGCTTGTGAAAAATAAAAAATAAACAGAACATTGAATGTATGTCGCCAGCCGGTCAAATACATTAAATAAACCTAACACATGGGGCCTAAATAAAGCTAAGACCATTTAGCAACACACATCCAATATCAAGAGCTACAGGCAGTGCAGACAGTAGGGAGAGTTTTAAAAAGGCAAATACAGGTGAATGGACCTCGGGTAGACAGAAACACATGCCCCAGAATAGAGAGAAAAACTCACCCTGTGGGGCTGACCAGGGTGACCCGGGGAACTAAAAAGTACCTAACCCCACCCAAGTCCCCCAGGGCAGACCCGGGTGGGGTGTGTGTGTGTGTGTGTGTGTGTGTGTGTGTGTGTGTGTGTGTGTGTGTGCACGTGAGTAGCTTAATTATATTTTGATGTGTTTAATGTTCTTCCTTTTATATTGTGCAGCACCGCAACGATTTCCTAATGTATTGTTGTTACAGATGGCAATAAAGTTCTTCTATCTATCACAACATCAAATAATCAAAACACTTTTTCTGAAGTCCCAACCATACCTTTTCAGCGAAAAATACTTCGCTCACAACAAACTTTGGCTACAAGTCAGCCTACACAGTAGTTATACAGCGATACCTAGGACCCATAATGTCAGACGGCATTATCGGTATTGGTGTTTGCATTAACCCTTTTAGACCTGGGACCCTGCAGCAGGAGATCAATTGATCATGATAATTCAAGGGTAGTGCCAGATGAGTTTGGCGCCTTCAGGCACCAAGCTCATCTGGCACTACCCTTGAATTATCATGATCAATCCATCTCCTACAACTGGTACATTGTCATTAGGCAACACCTCCAAAATTTGAGAAATGGGACCTTGGGTGCTAAGAGGGTTACATAGGCTTATGATGAAAATACACTTGAAACAAAAAAGACCTCTGGCTGACTTCAGCCTTAGTTGGCCCACGCACAGCCATGCGCGGGCCAACTAGGGCTGGAGTCGCTAAAACACTTTTTGACCGCTGGCTACCCCGGTATCTACTTGGGCGCCACATACCTGACTGCATTACCGGGTTTATCACATTTTCACTATGTGCATAATGCCACTACTTAATATCCTGACGTTTTACTTTGCTAAGTGTTTGAAGGGCACAGCGAACTTCCATGAAGCTACTTTGGTCACTTCCGTAAAGCCTTCAAACTTCAATGAACCTGCTTGTCAAAGTTGCTTATGCCTTCAGCCTTCGCCACGTCTGATTGGCCGGTCACACCCTGGCTATTTAAACTATTTAAAGGAGGGACACTGGTGAGTAAGTCAACTGCTTTGCATTGTTCAGTGAAATTCATTTTTCTCTAAAAGGTATTTTTTCGTAAAATACTTACCGATGACATGACTTTGTGGAGTTATCTCCCGCTCCTTCCTTACCAGTTCCTGTCACGAGACCAACCAGTCAGATACTTCGCTCGAAAGCGGCAAGCGGGGCAGGTGGGAGGGCCATCCGAGTCATGTCATCGGTAAGTATTTTTCGAAAAAATACCTTTTAGAGAAAAATGAATTTGTTTCCTCAAAAACATTACCGATGACATGACTTTGTGGAAGAATTGCGATGAGGCGGAGGGTGCCGCATGACAACTCCCTAGGAGGGAACATAGCCGTCCTCCCAGTCGCAAACTCCCGACAATTTTAGCGAAGTGCATACCAACGGCGCAGGTGGCGCCGGGAGGGAGTGTTGCGCCGCGGCGATGTCCCCCACCATTGCGAGATTCTCTCGCTGGCCCGCCAGGTCCCTGAGGTAGAAGCGGGCGAATACAGATTCAGTCTTCCCGTCCAAGGTAGCCACGATGTCCGTGACAGCGCATTTTCTAACAAACGTGGCGCTCGTGGCCATGGCTCGTACCTCGTGTGCGCATATGTGCAGCCTCTTCGCTCCCTGCAGGGAGATATCTTGATAGGCGGAGCAAATGACTCAGGGGGCCAGGAAGAGAACGTCTGGGCCGTTATGTCATTCCGCCGATCTCAGAGGTAGGGAGAGGCGCGCACGCCCTCTGCGGAAGGCTTTAGATCGTCGCAGAGCAGTCAAAGGTGCGCACGGGATCCTGTTACCTGGTCTCCTGTGACAGGGGTTTGTTTCATAGCGGCCGTAAGGTGAAACCTGCGGCGCGGTCAGAGGGGACCTGTTTGGCAAGGAAGGCCGGGGCAGTGAGAAGTAGCACGGACCCGTCCGCTCAGAACTGTAAGCAGATAGGACGCGCCTAAGCGCGTGTAGCTCGCTCCCCCGTGAGGTGGTAGCCCGGGCCAGCAGGAAGCACGTGTAGCGTGTCACATCTGCGAACGGGCCGCTGTAAGGGTTCGAATCGGGCAGAATTCAACCACGTTAGCACCCAGGGTAGGTCCCAGTGGGGAAGGAGCGAGCGGTAGGCCTGGCGCCGGCTGCCGAAGTGTCCCATAAGGTCGGCGAGGTCTGTGCAGGCGCCCAGGTCTGGGTGTCTGCGGTGTCAGCATGTAAGCGAGCCTGGACAGGTGACCCCTCACCATGAAGGGCTAGGTCTAGGTCTCAGCCGAGCCCGATAGAGCTCCGCCAGCTGTGGATACGACAAATCCGTGAGGTTCAGGCTGTGATCGGGGCATCAGGAAAACAGGACTCGCCATGTCCCACATAGACTCGAATGGCCGACGGTCTGGGGGCCGCAGCGATCGCCTCCACCGCTGTACCCGAGTAGCCTCTAGCACCGAGGGCTTGCCGCACACCTCCAGTCGTGAAGGATGAGCTGCTCCGGGCAGGGAGAAACAGCGGCTGGCGCAGTGGCTTGAGCATGGTGCGAGGAGTGGGAAGGCGCATGGGGGGGGGGAGCCCGTGGCGAGGCTGAGAAGGCCGGTGTTCCTGTGGCGGATCCAGGCGAATGGAGCGACTAACAGGAGGGCCGCCGGGCAGCGCCGAAGGTTGAGGAGGACTTTGGGTACGAGGACCGTCGAGGAAAGGCGGAGGCCGCCAGGACGTCCCAGGGAATGGAGCGCGCATCGACAGCCCAAGCCCAGGGATCGGGAATCGGGGCGACGAAAAGGTGAAGCCGAAGGTTCCACCTTGTGGCGAACCAGTCGACCTGGGGAGACTCCTAACGGGCGCGGGTCCACCGATAGATGTCCTGCCGAAGGGTCCAATCCGCATGCAAGAGCTGGCCGCGGCGGGACAGCGAGTCGGTCCAGACGTACAGCTGTCTGGGAATGTGTCGGGCTCACCAAGAAGGTCCGGTCCTCGCACCAACCCCAGCTCTGGTAGAGAAGCATACCAAGCTCGAGAGAGCGTGTGCCACCTTGTAACTGGAAGTAATCCACCAAAGGTGTGTTGTCAGAGAGGGCGAGCAGCTCCTAGTGTCTGAGGAGGTCATCCCAGCAATGAAGGGCTCGTCAACGGCCTGCATCACTGGCCGGACGATGAGATAGTGCGTTAATCCGAGGGCCGAGGGCCGGACCGGAAGTCAAGGGGAACCACGGCAGGAGATGAGCATTCCACCCAGAGAGGCTCGCGTCGAACCCAGAGAGTACTGGGGCGGAGAAGATGCCCGGGGAACTGCCGAATCCAGCCAAGCGGCGTCGGTCCACCGACGAAGGCGAGGCGACAGAATCTGGGGCACCGGCGCCATCGTCGATACGTCGCCGGAAGCCGGGCGCCCAAGGAGTAGGAGATGCAGCAGCAACGGCTGGGCGTAGAGACGACTTAGGGAAGGAGTGAGATCAGACTTGCCCTCGTTTACTAGGAAGCCCCAAGTGCGTCAGGAGGTGCAGTAGCGCGTCCTTGTCTGTCGCGAGAGAGCTCTCGGACTGGCGGCGAAGGAAGAGGTCGTCTGGGTAGATCAACGTCGGACTGGAGGAGGACTGTCGGGCCTTGGCGACTAAGGAGTCCATCGGCCCGGTGAACCGCCAGGGCAGAGGTTGAGACCGAACGGGAGCGCGGGAAACTGGAGAAGACGCCGTCGATCGCGACCAGCGAACTTCCTGGGGGCCTGGAGCATCGAGACAGCAGGTACACATCGGAAAGGTCCAAGCCGCCTGCGCAGTCTAAGGCTGGACCGCTGCTTTCAGGGCTCTGGCAGTCTCCATCCGGAAGGAGGGCCGAAATCTGTACAGGCCGAGAGAAGAAACCTGACGCCACTTCCTCCAGGCTTCGGAACGAAAAATCGGCGGCTGTAGAAGGTTGGCGAGTCTGAGAATCGGAAAACCTCCGTGGCAACTTACCTGAGGGAGGAGACACCTCCCACCACGCGGAAGCCTCAGCGAAACACGGGGAACATGAGACCTCGAGGGAAAAGGACGGCCAAGACGGGGTCAGGGCACAGTCGGCGGAGGCAGCGAAGCGTAGACCGACGTGAGGTAGGCGGCGCGGTAGGCGACTCCGCTAAGAAGAGCCGATCAACCCGGCGGCGTGATAGAAGGAAGCCAGGCGTCTTCCACACGACGAACCAGGGCTTGAGTGAGCAGCTCCAGGAACCCAGCGCAGGCTAAGGTGTTCCGCACCAGGGACGCAGTCAAATCCAGGCCACGAGGGGGGGAACGGGGAAGAAGAGCGGAGCCGCCAGCTTGCGACACGGCAGGGGGGTCCATCGCAGGAAGAGGGATGGAGGAAGCCTGGGAATGGCCGGCATACCAGTCCCGACGGAAGGTGATGTCCAGGCCAGCCGGCCAGCGACGAACGGAGAAGAACACCGGCCCTCGAGACGCGGGAAGTTGCAGGTGCGCTGAGAAGGCATCTCGCAGCTCCTCAAATCCAGGCGGCTGGGGAAGCGACTTGAATCTCTTAACTTGACGCTCGGCATCCACCAAGGCAGAGACCTTCCTCTTCAGGGGGGGAGAGGCTGGGCAGGAGTCCGCTGGCAGAGTGGCTGCGGTGATCCTGGCGGCTTCATCCAAAGCTAAGAGGGTCTCTGCACGGGACGACGACGGAAGGGTCGAGGGGACATCAACACCGACGTCGGCGGGCGAAAGGGAGCGACCATCCTCACCCAACAGGGCTGAGATGGAGTCCTCGGGCAGCAAACTGATGGCTTCTTCGTCCAGGGGGCGGCGAGAAGGCGGGCGAGGCACCGAGGAAGGCCGAAGCTTGGGCGGGGACGCGTGTCGAACCTCGCGGGAAGCCCGGGAACGAGCCGGCAGCGACGACGGAGGCGGGGATCACCGAGGCGAACGCGAGAAGAAGCGAGGAGGGGTCCTGTCCGGTGCGCGGGAACGACGTCTGGACGAAGGACGGCGGACAACCGAAGAGGGGCGCCGACCACAAAAAGAGGGCCGATAATGGCGGCGACGCGGCAAACGCATCGAACGGTGCGAGCGCGAACGCGCACGCGGCGAGGAGTGGCGGTGGGAGCGGCGACGATCCCGGCGCGGGGAATGATCCTTCCGGCGGCGCTCGCGGGCGAGCGCGAGTGTCTAGAACTGACGGTGGAACGGGATGAGTCAGGGGCGCGACTGTGTCGCGTAGGTTGAGGCTGAGGTCTCTCCTGGCCGGACTCAGTGAGAAGGGCTCTATGCCGGCGTACAGATCCTCCGGTAGGATCAGCGGGCTTATCGTGGAGAGAGAGAGAGGAGGAAGGCCAGTCAACGTGGGACGGCTCGTGGCGGACTGCTGCAGGCCGGGCTCAGTGAGGCGGGCGCTCTGCCGGTAAACAGACCCTCCGGAAGGGTCAGCGGGCGTGGCAGCAGTGGCAGTCCTCTGATCAGCCAGCAAGTGAACTGAAAGTGGAACGGTGGGAGTCGGGGCGCGACTGTGTTGCGCAAGCTAAAGCTGACGCCTCTCTTGGCCAGACTCCGAGAGCAGGGCGCTATGCCGGCGTTCAGATCCTCCGGAAGGATCAGCGGCTTGTGGTGAGAGACGGGTGAGGAAGGCCAGTCAACGTGGGACGGCTCAGGGCAGACTGCTGCAGGCCGGGCTCAGTGAGGCGGGCGCTCTGCCGGCAAACAGACCCTCCGGAAGGGTCAGCGGGCGTGGCAGCAGTGGCGGTCCTCTGGTCAGCCAGCAACACCGAGTCCCAACAGGAATCCTTTCCGTGAGGCCAGGGCGGGAAAGGGCGGTCAGCACCGTAAGGGCTGCATAAGAATCAACCGGAGCCGGAAGTGAGGAAGCAGGCAGGGGCCGCTCTCGTCGGTACAGGCTCCAGAGGTCCGACCAAACATCTCCGGCCAGGTCGCACAGACATCACAAAGGTGGTCCGGGTAGCAGCCCGCACAAGGTAGGCAGACCGCATGGTCATCCGTCGGCACTGGAAGTTTCCCCATAGGGAGCACATAAGCATTTGGGTTCTGTAACAGACAAAGGGCATAGCAAGGTCGCAAACACAGGCAAGAGGGCGCCGAGCCCTCCTTTGTGATATCATTGTTTCCATCTCACCAGCCCTACCGGGCATTCTCTTTTCAATTAGTGGGAATGGCATTTTTATCATATGCCCTTGATTATGCGTGCTGTGTACATGAAGGCGAGACAGGCAAACGTAAGCCGAGTCTGTAGAAATTTACTAGATGGAATGAGGAAAGTCCATATCCCATTCCTGCCCCCCAGGGGATACGAACCCGGGATCTTACGACTGCCAGCACAGTGTCTTATCCACTAAGCTACCTCCCCCTGTCCATCAAGGTACCCCAGGCGCCGTGACCGCCGGCGCGTGAAACAATGGTTTTACTCTCCAAGGGCTAAAGGGCCTTTAAGCTGGACGAACGGAACGTGAGTGCCACCAGGCCCTACGAAAACCAGCGTCTGAAAGGCAAAGTCTACTCGTAAGCTAACGAGGCATAACCAGGAGAGAGAAGGCGACGTCCCGCTAGGAGAGTCGCAAGAAGGCTGTGCAAGTCACGGAAATTATCTCAATAGTTGGTGCCCTTATGTCGTAACCACAACGAAAGACGAGTCCCACGGCAGCCGGCTCTCGACCCGAGGGCTGGCTGTGGGTAGCTACCGTTACCTTACCTCCAAGCTGAAGCGGGAACGGGGGAAAGGGTAGCCATACACCAGTCACAGCACGGAGGAGAGCCGAGGGAACCCGGAACGGCGCCAAGGAAGAAGCAGGCAGCGCTAGAAGGCGGCAGGCACGGAAGAGAAGTCGAAACGAGCGTAGGCAAGACGAAGACCGGTCGAGGCACAGCGGAGCAAAGCCCGACACGTCTTCTCGGCACGAGCGAAGTAGCAAGACTGGTTGGTCTCGTGACAGGAACTGGTAAGGAAGGAGCGGGAGATAACTCCACAAAGTCATGTCATCGGTAATGTTTTTGAGGAAACAAATTACGTCTCAGTTACACCTTTAGTGACTCTTTTGTGATTTGTGGGATAGCTAGTTATGTAGTGTTGAAGATGGAATATGACTGATGCTGATTACAAAAGTCAAATGGCCAGGGCCAAGGGCTATCAGCAGACCTGGAGATCAGAATACAGATACAAAAAGGCAGATTAATAAAAATGTAGGGGCTTACACAACGACAAATGCAGTTATTATATGACGCCTACACCATAACAACACTAAAAATGCAATAGTATTAGGCAGCAGCATCGAGAGAAAATTCCAACCAAACCGGTGTGCGAGGGAATGCGCCGCAAATATGGTGGCCCTCAGAAGACTGTGGGCGAAGAGAATGGTTCAACATAAGGCGCAAGAGTTTGGCGATGTACACTTCGCAAAGTAAACTTTTGGCAATGTGAACATCCAACGCTTCGGGATATTCACATGGAGATGTATTGTGAACTTCATATACTGAGGCTGAGTTGTAACAATTCGGATCCCCTGAAATTTTGTTATACACTGAATCTGAAGTTTACAGTACATCTACATAAATTACAAGTGGTATGAGTATTTTAACTGTCAGCACATTTTAACCCCAAGGTGGAAATTCAGTAATTTCGGAGTTGTCTTCTGAAGACTAAATCACACTTCAGTAGACAGACAGACCTTGACAGTTCAAGGGTAGTGCCAGAATATCTTGGCACTACACTACAATACACCATGCTACACTACCCACCATCCTTAGTGCGTTGGCTGCTCGCTACCAGTGCATTGCACAACCGTCGGAGACGAGTACGTGGCTGTTCTTTGTTGAACTTCTCCCGCATTGGTCTCTCCTGCCATGCTACTGGAGGCTCGGTGGGTGATGTTTTGGGTGTGCTGGGAGTTGGGGTGATGTTCTTCACATCACACACCTCCTCTTCATAATCATCTTGTGTCTCCTCATCATCATGGTCATCATCGGCATCGGATTCCTGACAGAAAAACTAGATATATGCACACAATTAACCCTTTTAGCCCCAAGGTCCCATTTCTCAAATTTTGGAGATGTTGCCTAATGACTGTGTACCAGTTGCAGGAGATGGATTGACCATGATAATTCAAGGGTATTGCCAGATTAGTTTGGCACCTGAAGGCACAAAGCTAATCTGGCACTACCCTAGAATCATCATGGTCCATCAAGCTCCTGCTGTAGGATTCAGAGCTAATGGGTTAAGTAAAACAGATGATAAGTTATCATATCACTTGTACTAAAGGTGTTTTGTCCAATTTTGCAAACTGGCTGAAAACTGAACCCAACAAGCAAGCTCACGCAAAACATGCACATACATTAACCCCAAGGTCACATTTCCTTAATTTTGGGAGGCGTCACTTAACGATATATACTGTATCTACCAGTTGCAGGAGATAGATCAGCCATGGTAATTCAAGGGTACTGCCAGACTAGCTTGGTGCCTGATGGCGCCAAGCTAATCTGACACTACCCTTGAATTATCATGGTCAATCCTTCTCCTGCTGTACTGATAGGGGCTAAAATGGGTTCGCATACACTGAACACAAATACAGCACATTCACTCAGTGGGAAGTGTCAGGTTTGCTCTGTGAAGGCAAACAAAAGTAAGTCTATTTTTGTGAACAGCAAGATCAACCCATTTAGCCCCAGGACCCAGCAGCAGGAGATGGATCGATCATGATAATTCAAGGGTAGTGCCAGATGAGATTGGCGCCCTCAGGCGCCAAGCTCATCTGGCACTACCCTTGAATTATCATGATCAATCATCTCCTGCAACTGGTACATAGCTGTCAGGTGACAACTCCAAAATTTGGGAAAATGGACCTTGGGGTTAAGAGGGTTAATTTCATTGAAATACACAGGGCAGAGCTCAGCTATGAACGTTTCAATTTGATCACATTATACACGAATAAAATGTATAACCCACATGACATGGTACATTGATACATTGTACTAAGGCAGATGTCAGGTGTGGACACTCACATCCTTGGTACCGGTATCTGGTGAAAAAAGGAAGCCCTCTCCCTTCCCCCAAAAAACAATGGGCACTGTCTCAAATCAAAGTAACTTAACTGGATGCAGCCACCAGTAACTATAAGGGGAACAAAAAAGAGAAACATGTGTGCCAGTCTGCGGTTTTTAAGTCCCTTCTATAATAGAAGGGACTTTTTAGGACGGGTAGTGGTAGGGCAAATTTAATAGCATGTCCATGATGTCAAAGGCAGGCAGGCCTAAACCTCTCACAATTGACATAATACTCTAAATATGATGTAAATCTCGCTAGTGTGTGTCACGCTCTCTCTCTCTCACAGACATGCCCGCATCTCCAAGAGGTATAGATCCTCATGTGCCTGGAGAGCGCATGAGGATCTATGTCTCTTGGAGATGTTTAGAGCGCACGCGCATGCACACACTAACATGCACACACCCATACACACGTCGCGCTTTCAGAAGAGCATTCAGGTGACCCGATATAGCTAGTCTGGAAAAAGACATTGGATGAGTTCGTTAGCCAGCTTTATACCCTTTAAACTTCTTCAGTAAAAATTAATTCTTTTCAGCAAAAATTAAAACAGTAAAAAACCTTGACATCTGAAGAAAGTCAGACAGTGGCGGTGACGTAAAAAAAAAAAAGCAACTCCGTCAATATGCAGACATATTCTAAATATGGCGTAATTCTCTCTCTCGCTCACTCGCTCTCTCTCTCACATATGCGTGCATCTCCAAGAGGCATAGATCCTCCTGTGCCCTGAGGGCGCATGAACATCTATGCCTCTTGAGGATGTCTGGAGCGCGCGCATGCACTCACGCACACGCATACACAAACATTGACGCGCTTTCATAAGAGCATGCAGGTGTACTTAGTATAGCATGTAGCTAGGTAAAGTCAACCTGATTTCACACAAATTATAGCAAGACTGAAACTGTACGGTAAAATTCTAGTTTTGTCACAATTTTCGCAAGTCTTGAAGCGAAAGCAAAACGCATATCAAGTTAAATATAAAATTACATAAAAACTAAAAAATACGTCATGACAAATGACTTTTGACAAACCAATGACGAGTATGCACTGCGCGCGCCCCTTATTGGCACATCTATGAGGCTTTTTCAAAAGGAGATATTTCAACATCAGAATCAAGTCAAAGACAAAAGGTAGAGACCCTTGACAGTGAAGACAGCTCTCATATAGAAAGAACTTTGTGGGTTATGGTTCATCCCATCTTGTTGATCTTATGCCTCTGAGCCACAAGATCCAGAATCACAGACAAGCACACATTCCTCACTTCATCTTGTGACATACCCCATACAGCAGAGCCTGAGACCACCCTTACATGAGATCACCTGTCATTGAAAGCAATACTGAGGCGGCTGTAGCCACATAAATGATGGTCTTTAATGACAGGTGTACTATTTGCCCTTCAGCACGTCTCTTAACCCTGTTAACTCCAAGGTCCCATTTCTGAAATTTTGGAGGTGTTGCCTAATGACTATGTAAACAATTGCAGGAGCTTGATTGACCATGATAATTCAAGGGTAGTGCCAGATTAGCTTGGCACCAAGCTAATCTGGCACTACCCTTGAATTATCACGGTCAATCAAGCTCCTGCTGTAGGGACTCGGGGCTAAATGGGCTAAGAAAGCTCCCGTCTTTTCAGACCATTTTTGTTTCCAAAAAAAGGTGGTGGTTCAAAACAGGTTTAACTGTATCAGAAAAAACACTAACGAATACAAATACTGTACTAACAAGACTATATTCCTTTTCCTCAGAGACACTGTACCCTGCTTCTTCAGCTAGGTTGTCAACATTGCTAGTGTCAGCATGGGCCTGGCCGTGCTCCACTTCCATAATCAGCCCGCAGAAACCCAGCTCCGACTGCCACACAAAACAATCATGGATCCTTTCATGTCAGTTCACATCAGTTGGGTATGTTCCACCTAGATGCAACCCATTTAACCCTTTTAGCTCCACATCTCTACAGCAGGAGATGGCTTGACAATAATAATTCAAGGGTAGTGCCAGATTAACTTGGTGCCTTCAGGTGTCAAGCTAATCTGGCACTACCCTTGAATTATCATGGTCAAGCCATCTCCTGCAACTGGTACATAATCGTTAGCCAACACTTCCAAAATTTGAGAAATTTTAATGTGACCTTGGGGCTAAAAGGGTTAACTCCAAGGCCACATTTCCCAAATTTTAGAGGTGTCACCTAACAACAATGGACCAGCGTGGATCACGTCACACTACATGCGCCAAGTCTTTAAATGAAAACTTCATTGAACGTAGAAGGCATACCTGAAACTGTAGTTTCCCTTGCCGAATGCAAGATGTCTCAAAGCAAAATCCAAACACATCAAACTGCCAAATGTTTAACTTTTGGAGGTGTTGCCTAACGACTGTGTACCAGTTGTGGGAGATGGAATGATCATGATAATTCAAGGGTAGTGCCAGATGAACTTGGCGCCTGAAGGCGCCAAGCTCATCTGGCACTATCTTTGAATTATCATGATCAATCCATCTCCAGCTGCAGGGTCCCGGGGCCAAAAGGGTTAACCCATTCACTGCTGAGGAGAACTGAACCCCACCAACTGTAAACTTTTCAACACTTACTGAACGAGTTCTACGTCCTCCAGCAAGGGGAGTCAAGTCGGTGGGCACCTTGACACCTTTGAGCACATGGATGTCAGCCATCACCCGCAGACTAGCGGGCACCGTTACTGTTGTGGGCACCCTCACGTCCAGACTAGTGGGCACCTCACAGGGTGTTATCATGCCTGGGGGCACTTTGACTTCAGCAGGCATAGTCTCATCAACTGGCTCGTTCTCATCAGGCAAATTTGGTAGTACATCATCTTCAGAACCATACGCTGGTTTTTTGTTCCTTGACGACCGATAAGACTGGCCCAGTGAGGCAGACTGTCTTTGTACAACAGGTGAAGATTTATCAGGACCACGCAACACAGCACATTTCCTCTGTGGATTGCGTGCTGGAGAGGATTTTTTCACTTGGACTGTCGCTACAGAATGTTCTTGAACAACAGTCACTGATGCTTCTGATATATGGTGATTAGAAGAGGGCACTTCCTCAGCGGTGGATTTACTCTGAGCGGAGGTAACAGTCCCATGGTCATCAGAACCAGCACAGCAAGCAGAGCCCATCAGGCCGTCGGCAGCTGCTGTCAGCCCGTGCACAGCTGTGCGTGGGCTGATAGTGGCCGGCGTCGGCCCAACAACCTTTTGCACACTAGGAGTGGCCCCTGCGGGTGTCTCTGGCTCATCTTCACGGACAGAAGAGGGTGGTTGGGCACCATAGGCGGCCATTCCCGCAGCGTAGACCTTGTTCATGTTCTCTACAGTCATGTTGTGGCAGACAACTCCCAGCCACGGTTTGCCATCAGGATCTTTGCGGCCCCAGGGGACACCTTGCGGCCACCAGGAGGGTGGAGGTAGGCAGTAGTTCACAGCCCCTGAAACACAAGTCAACACTGCTCATTAACCCTTCTAGCCCCGGATCCCTACAGCAGGAGATGGATTGACCATGATAATTCAGGGTAGTGCCAAATTAGCTTGGTGCCTTTAGGCGCCAAGCTAATCTACACTGCCCTGGAATTATCATGGTCAATCCATCTCCTGCAACTGGTATATGGTCATTAGGCAACACCTCCCAAATTGGAGAAATGGGACCATGGGGCTAAAAGAGTTAATCCGTTCACTGTCAACGGTCGCAGATTTGTGTTTCTCAATCATTGTCAATTCAATGCTGAACAGATGCAGCCATCCAAGGAGCAGGGAAAGAAAGTGGGTCGGCATCCAAGGAGCATGGAAAGAAAGTGGTGTCAGCATCCAAGGAGCATGGAAAGAAAGTGGTGTCAGCATCCAAGGAGCATGGAAAGAAAGTGGTGTCAGCATCCAAGGAGCATGGAAAGAAAGTGGTGTCGGCATCCAAGGAGCATGGAAAGAAAGTGGTGTCGGCATCCAAGGAGCATGGAAAGAAAGTGGTGTCGGCATCCAAGGAGCATGGAAAGAAAGTGGTGTCGGCATCCAAGGAGCATGGAAAGAAAGTGGTGTCCCAAAAAGGGACTTTGTTACAGCATTTTAATAGAATTTTGGGTCTGGAGGTGGGGTTCCGGAACCCCTAGGATCCCCCCCCCCCCCCAGATCTGCCCCTGCTCATGCAACCAGTCCCTGACAATCCCTGCACTTACTGCTCTTATTTCCTTGCTCCTGCAGCACCAGCAAACTGCAGTTCTTTCGTAGAATTGCGCGTGAGTCATATTTCTCAAACTTCTTCTTTTTTAGTTTCTGACCCATCACATGCGCTGTTTCAGTCCTGCTGCCTGAAGTCTCTGCTGGATGAGCAACGGATGGCTGAAGGCTGGCCAGCTGAGTCCTTTTGGGGTTGGACAATTGAGTCACAGCCACCTGAGCAGTGTGTGAATGAGAAGGCTGGCGACCGAGTGGCTGAGGCCCTGATGGTTGAAGACCTGACAGCTCAGTTGCATCCGGGAGGAGGCTGTAGGAATGAATCAGCGTCAGTTCACTTGACTGGCTGACAGTCGGCATAATGTTAAGTTGAGAATCCACTGTGTCTACACTGGCATCAGTGTTGTTGGGAGTTCCAATGGTTTGGGCGATGGCTTCTTCCAGCAAGTCAAAACTGGAGTCCTCCTGTAGAGAAAGACCAACTAAAATGATAAGCTATGATTTGATCACATTAAAAAATCTTTTCTGCAACCACCTTTTGCAAGAAAAGAGAGGTCTTAACCCATTTAGCCCCGTGTCCCTACAGCAGGAGCTTGACTGACTATGATAATTCAAGGGTAGTGCCAGATTAGCTTGGCGCCTGAAGGCACTACCCATGAATTATCATGGTCAAGCCATCTCCAGCAAATGGTGCATAGTCATTAGGCAACACCTCCAAAATTTGAGAAATGGGACCTTGGGGCTAAAAGGGTTAAAAGGCAGGTGCTCGCTCATCAGATGTATTGAAGGGCAAAAAGTGTCACTTATCAGTAAAGACCATAATTTAGGTGGCTATCTGATGGTTCTTAATGATCTCGCATAAGGATGGCTGCTCAAAACAGATTCTGTTTTAACACACTGAAGCCAAATTGGGGAGTTATTCTCTGAGGACTAAATTACAGTTAAGGAGACAGATCGAACCATGATAATTTAACCCTTTTAGCCATGGATCCCTACAGCAGGAGATGGCATGACCATGATAATTCAAAGGTAGTGCCAGATTAGCTTGGCACCTTCAGGCGCCAAGCTAATCTGGCACTACCCTTGAATTATCATGGTCAAGCCATCCCCTGCAACTGGTACACACCTCCAAAATTTGAGAAATGGGACCTTGGGGCTAGAAGGGTTAAGAGTGGCATGAAATAAGAAGAAACGGAATAAAAATTGCCCAAACAAACATGGCCTTTATGGCAGGTTCACAACACTCCACCTTGGTAGAGTACAATGTATTTTCTTCATCTAAACAATCGGACGGCATCAGTCCAGTGGTTTCAAAGATGTGGTCTCTGGACAAACAGACTGACAAAGTTCAGTTCAGGCAAGATAGGATCTCTGTGCTCAGAAAGGCCCATATGAACACCACCCCTCACATCAGAAGACTAACAAAACAACAAAACACAAAAGAAACAAAGAAAATTCAGAATATTGCCCCCCTCCCACCCCACTTTAACCCTTTTAGCCCCAAGGTCCCATTTCTCAAATTTGGGAGGTGTTGCCTAATGACTATGTACCAGTTGCAGGAGATGGATTGACCATGATAATTAAAGGGCAGTGCCAAATTAGCTTGGTGCCTTCAGGCGCCAAGCTAATCTGGCACTGCCCTTGAATTATCATGGTCAATCCAGCACCTGCTGTAGGGACTCGGGGCTAAATGGGTTTAACCCTTCAGCTACCACTGGACCATTATCTCCTTGCAGGCAGGGCAGATTCAACACTGGATGATCCCATCAATTCAACAAATACAGACAAAAATAGGGTCAGCAAGGGTTTGTTGGCCTCTTGCATTTTGGTAGCATTTGTATTCTTCCCATATTGAAGAAGTTACACTGAGTGAACGAAATCCAACTCACATTAACTGACACCTCTGTAAGCAGGACATTGTCCCCAGCCTCAGACATCTGGAAGCTGGACATCTCAGGAAGCTTCACAAATGTTTGCTCCGGTTCTTCTGTCACAGCGGGTGCCCTAGACTGACCACTCTGGGCACTCGCAGGCTGACCACCCTGGCCATTCTGGCTGACGGAAGACCGACCACTCTGGCTGCCTACTGGCTGACCACTCTGGAAGGCTGTAGCTGAGGTCCGCTCAGCTTCTTTGGCCGCCAGTGCACCGTTGTACACTTTGTGAAGGTTTTCCATGGACATGTTTCTGCATATATTGCCACCCCATGGTTTGCCGCTAGCATCTTTGTCACCCCATGGTACATCAGGTGGCCACCAGTATGGTCTGGGTAATGCGTAGTTCACATTAGCTAAAAAACGAGAACAAACTGTAAAGGATCCTCTGACTTTCACATACAAATAATTATCTCATTTTGACCCTGTCAACCACCACAACAGGGTATGGTTCGATCATGGTAATTCGAGGGTGGTGCCAGAGTAGCTTAGCATATACAGGCGCCAAGCTGTTCTGGCACCGCCCTTGAACTACCATGGTACAGCTATGATTCAATATATCGCACGGCAGTCGCTAGGGTCCATAAAACGGGACCGCGATATATCTGTGTGCGATGTACTGAGTTTGGCTGGAGGTGGGTGGGGGGGGGGGGGTGTCATAAGTTGGAAAGGAAGAACAAAAGGGAACCGCTGCTAACGTATGCCGTATGCCATGGGGCGGTTATGAGCCGATCTCTAGTCTACCATCGAGAGGGGTTGACCGGCGGGCGTCTCAGCCTAATTAACTCTTTCGAGATGTGGCGCATCCGAATTCGCGGCGTAAAGCCGCGAATTCGGATGCGGCACGTCTCGAAAGAGTTGGCCCTTTCACTTCCGAGGTCAAACACATAAACAGTTTTCAGAACACTGCAGCTCATTCCAGCACATACATTGACCATGACAGCTGAAGGTAGCAGTGACTGATCATCATGGCAACTCTTGAAGCTCAAAGCTAATGGACCACTAAATATGAGCCAACATAAACAATCTTTTTGGCTGCAGTTGGCACTGGAGGTGAAAGTATCGCCCGAGGCATTCGCCACACCAGTGGTACCCATGCTATTGTCTTCATGACACAGATCTTCATAAGGCACCGGCAGGCATTAGGGACCAACTGAAGTTATGAGTCTTCCCAACCTGTAAATCTACATCTGTGTTATGGTATGAAGGGGATGATCAGGAGTTAAGTGACACACTGAGCAGTCCTGGAAACTGATTCTGGCACCGGCGCAGCGCATCGCTTTTGTTTAGCTGAGGTGTCTTACTTACTTACGCCTGTCACCCCTACCCGGGTATAGGCCGTCGACGAGAGACCTCCAGCAACTCCTGTCCTGTGCTTCTCCTTCGATTCTATTCCAGGTGTCACACACCTATATAGCCAACACCTGGCTTGACTGGCCATCGCTCGACAGATGCAGCCCTCGAGTGTCTCACGGCCACCCTGCATCCTCAAGAGTGAACAACTTCCACCCGAGACAAACCTAGACTTTCAGCATTTATTGTACTGTCACATGGCCCTTCATGCATGCATGTTCTTCATGTGGAGGAGGTCCGTGAGTATTCAGTATCAATCTAGTCTTACCCGCCATGCTAAGCATCTTAACCCATATCAAATTTGTACACTGCCAATATGCAAGCTACATTATAGTACTTACAGATAAGGATATAGACCAATGGCTTTAGTTCAAGACGGTGGTGCCAAAATAGCTTGAGCGAGGCTATTCCCTGGCACTACCTTTGAACCATTTTAGTTAAACTTATTTCACACACTGGTGTATTCCGAATGATAAGGGTTAACTGATGAAGAGGAGAGTGACAACAGACTTTCATTTCATATCGGTTCTGTGCATACACTAGTCACAGCCCTAATCATTTGCATGTGTGGGATTAATCTGGGGGAGGTCATTCTGATTCATAGTTTAGTGTGTAGCCAGGTGTGCGCATGTTAATTTAGGTGGAGAGGTGTCCTGAGGGGGCTTTGGGCAGGTGACAAAGATTTATTGCGGTTCACTGGCATCCATGATCGGTCTGTTTTTTTCCGGATCCAAGATCCTGATTTATTCAGGATCATGATAAAATGAATCATGATATATTGTGTCAGATCTGTACATATCAATCTCCTGAACTCTATGGTATACTCTAGAGGAAACTGACAAATTTTGACCTAAGATGCATTGTCTTATGCAGTATTTTAGAATTGTCTGCTAATCAATACATGTGTGACATGTGATTGGTGGACTGTGACATGTTACATATAAAGGTAGTGAGTAATTGTTTTGATGGCTGGAATGTCAGATCTCATGAGCTATCAGGTAGAATCCCAAAAACATATTTTAAAAAAATATGACACCTAAAATATAAACTAAGAAAAGATATGTAAAAAGATAACATGAGATATGATTCACTTTATGAAGAAAACTTCTGCATGGATAACACACAACACACAAAATTAGCACATAACTATGATTAACTTTATAAAAACATTCATCTGTGTATAAATTAACATAAACATTATTCTTATTTGCATTGTTCACCCATGTATAAATTAACATAAACATTATTCCTACTTGAGTTTTTGCCTTGCTCAGCCAGAACCAGCAAGCTGCAGTTTCGACGTAATGTCCTTCGGATCTGCTCTGCCTTTCTCATCTTTGTCTGCTTCTTTCTCCCTCGAGCCTCAGTCACATAAGCTTCTATTCTGCACGCTTCCAGATCAGGATCCAAAGGCAACAACTGCATTGTCACACGCTGCTGATTTTCTGGCGGGAGACCAGCAACCTGCAGAAACACGTCTTGGAAGCTGCCCGTTTTTTCTGGTGGGCGGTTGACTGAGAGGAGTCTTGACTGCATTTCAGAGACTTTTTGGGCATTCTGCTCAACAGGCATGAGTGTGGAATCTTCCTCTACCTCTTCTGCCCCATTCTGTTCTTGCAAACAGCAACAATGCCAGCGTAAATGATTTGTTAGCTATGAGTGTGTAAGTTAACCCTTTTAGCCCCGGATCCCTACAGCAGGAAATGGCTTGACCATGATAATTCAAGGGTAGTGCCAGATTAGCTTGGTGCCTGAGGGTGCCAAGCTAATCTGGCACTACCCTTGAATTATCATGGTCAAGCCATCTCCTGCAACTGTACATAATCTTTAGGCAACACCTCCAAAATTGGAGAACTGTGACCTTGGGGCTAAAAGGGTAAAGTAGAGTAGAACCTGTTTTGCCTCTGAGCAAACACTTTTGCAAGAAAAAGTCCTCTTCAAAAACAGCTGCTTTCTCAAGAGAATCTTGCAGGGCAAAAAGTGACACCTGTTATTACAAACCATTATTCAGATGGCCAAATCACCTAAATAACTTTGAAGGCAGGTGATATCTCATCAGGGTGGTTGTTCAAAACTTGTGCTGTGCCTGAATAAACAGCTTGAAAACGTTACATTTATGACTGATAGTACACCAGCAAGCGGCACAGATTCTCATAAGCACCTGCACACACAGGGGCTTATGAGAATTTATGACTCTTGCAGGCATTATGACCCTTTGGCACTCGCGTGTTCTTTCTACCACTAAGTATACTGTGAAATTTTAATGTAGCAAAATGCAAGGGGACCCATTTTTTTCTTTGCTATATCCAAAGACTTGAGAAAGCAAGAAACTCAAAGCCCTTATGGCTCATGCGTATGACAGATGCATATATGTGCTGTGATAATAAGGGCTGGCTTCAGCACCAGCGAAATCCATGTTTTCTCAAATCCATGCATTTTTCACTTATCTCTCAAACCCCCATGACCCTTGACCTTTGCGATGAGTCGACTAAATTAGTATGCATAGAAATTCTTGCCATTAGCAAACTTCATGCCAAATTTGATTGAAAAGTTTGCAAAAACTTTCATAAAACTACAATTCTAACAAAAAATGGCGTTTTTCACACATTTACTGACCTCTTGTGACCCTTGACCTCCAGGGGTCATCCAAATTAGTATGCATAGCTAGGTCTTACCTTCAGGTATCTCTGTACCAAGTTTGGGTTTGAAGTTTAAAATAGTACTTAAGAAAAAAAAAAATTTTTGGTCAAAATATGGCTTTTTTAAACCTATGTTGGGATCATCACCTTTGTGATGCGTCAACTAAATTAGTATGCATATGAAGGTAAATTTGAATGAAAAAAATGTATAAAAATTTGATAAAAGCTACAATTCTAACAAAAATAAATGGCATTTTTACACACATTTGCTGACCTCTTTTGACCCTTGACCTTTCCAAGGGGTCATCCACATTAGTACGCATAGATAGATCTTACCACCAGGTATCTTTGTACCATGTTTTGGTTTGAAGTTGTTAACAGTATTTGAGGGAAAAAAAAACATCTTTTGTCAAAATATGGCTATTTTTCATCTATTTTCTGATCTCTTCTGACCCTTGACCTTTCTGAGGGATCAACCAAATTACATGTAGTACGCATAGAAAGGTCTTACCATCAAGACCCAAATGTGTATATTATCCAGTACCATGGTATTCAGGAGCGCACAATACTTAGACTGACCTGTATATCCCATTTTTGATACATCCAGCATTTATGATGTAATAATGAAAACAACAGTAGTTTACTGATATAAAATTAACTCTCTTAACCCCAAGGCTCCATTTCCCAAATTTTGGAGATGTCACCTGACAACTATGTACCAGTTTCAGGAGATGGATGGACCCTGATAATTCAAGGGTAGTGCCAGATTAGCTTGGCGCCTGAAGGCGCCAAGCTAATCTGGCAATACCCTTGAATTATCACAGTCCGTCTATCTCCTGTGGTAGGGTCTTGGGGCCAAATGGGTTAAACAGTAGCAGACCCACCATGACGTCTGCCTGGAAATTTGAATGAGGTTTCATGGCGATCGTTCCAGCAGTGTACACCTTCTTCAAGTCATTCAAAGTCATGTTGGTGGTAATCTGACCCTTCCAACACTGGCCATTTGCATCCCTTTTGCCCCAAGGTACACCCTCAGGCCACCAAGAAGGTGGGGATATTGCATAGTTTACCATTCCTGCAAAAACAATAGTACTATGGTTCTTTATTAGTAAAAAGAAGTAAAAAATGGAGGAAAAAAATCCAACCTTACAATGACTTTTGCGACTTTATTAGGCATCTGTACATAGTGTGCACCAGCCGTGGGAGATGAATCAGCCATGATAGCAGGACCCTAATGCTGAAATACCCTAATTTGTATTTTAGAAGAGTCCTCTGAAGACTACATATAAATTTATTATATAATGAAAATTCAAGGATGGTGTCAGAATAACTTTGCATCTGTATTCTGGCACCATCCTTGACCTAACTGGCTCAATCCATTTTCTGTTGGAGAGTGTCAGGGCTGAACGTGTTTACTCCTTGGCTGTCGGTGGCAGCAGTTATCACCTCAACAAAAAGCACTCTAAAATCCAACGGGTTAACAAATTACCTCCTGAGGATGAATTTTGTAAGTCTCTTCTATTTATAGAAGACTTTTTAGGATGGGTCATGTTGGGACGAATTCAATAGAATGCCGAAGACGACACAGGCGGGCAGATCTAAAAATCTGACAACTAAAATAACCAGATAGAAATTACGTTCTGTCTAGTTACTGAACGTATTGTCATGTGTGTGTGTGTGTGTGTGTGTGTGTGTGTGTGTGTGTGTGTGTGTGTGTGTGTGTGTGTGTGTGCGCGCGCATATGTATGTACCGGTAAACATGAGAATCTCGCAGATTTGTGTACGTACAAGCCTGAAACTTGGGGAAATTCTTCATTCAGGGGGTGCTTAGGAGTGTTGCATTGAAGGGTTAAAAGACTGTTTATACAAAGTCCTTTGTAACACATTAGAGTCCATAATTTTTGTCATATTCACTTGAAAATTTGCATATCGCTAGTTTGGAGAAAGACATAGAATGAGTTCGTTAGCTAGCTTTGTATCTTTTTTTAATCATTTTCAGTAAAAATTAATTTATGTAGAATTTTTTTTTTTAAATCGACTTCTTCAGAAAATTAATTTTTCTCTAAAATGTATTTTTTCAAAAAATACTTACCGATGACATGACTGTCAGGAAATAGTCTACTTGCTTAACAATTTTAGCCTAAGACCCAAAGGGTCCCGCCAGGAGGCTCTCGGGGATCCCTAACAGGGATGAGAGTAGCCTCCCCTGCCCATCTGGTCACGTGCCCAGTGGTGTCTCCTTTAGCCAGTTGTCTACGGAGTTACCAGCGGCAAGCGGGGAGGAGGGAGTCATGTCATCGGTAAGTATTTTTCCGAGTCATGTCATCGGTAAGTATTTTTCGAAAAAATACATTTTAGAGAAAAATTAATTTGTTTCCTCAAAACACATTACCGATGACATGACTGTCAGGAAGAATGACAAAAAGGAGGAGGGTGCCGCACAATCCCTTTAAGAAACCTCTTCAGGGACGAAGACGGCCCGTCACTCCTGGTCACACACTCCCGACAATTTTAGCGAAGTGCCACTTAAAGCGCCGAGTGCACCTGGAGGGAGTGTTGCACCGCAGAAGTTGCCCACCAGCGTAAGGTTGTCGCGCTGGACTGTCAGGGCGCGGAAGTAGAAGCGGGCGATAGTAGATTCGTCCTGCCACCCCACCGCAGCCACAATGTCCTTAACCACACAGGCGCGGCGAAGGCGAGATGTGCGGCCCTAGCGCGCATTCCATGGGCGCGGTTCCTCAGTGCCTCGGCTCCCTGTGGGGAGAGGTCGCAATAGGCGGACCGTAATACCCAGCGGAGCGAGGAGGAGAACGTTTGGGCTGAGAAGCCGGTTCTGCCGGCGGTCGGCGACAATGAGACGAGACCGTCCCCTCCGCACGGATTTGGAGCGACGCAGGTAGATATGAAGAGCCTGCACCGGATCTTGCTGCGGAGTCCCCCGAGGAAGCCGGGTCGTGTAAGCGGCCGAGTGGCAATGACCGGAGGCACTGTCAAGGGAGACCTAGGCTGAGCGAGAAGGAAGGATCCGGGAGTAGCTGAACGGAGCCATCCACTCGGAACTGCAGGCCGGCGGGGCGAGACGAGAGCGTGTGGAGCTCGCGGACGCGGGGCGCCGTGGCGAGGGCCATCAGGAAGCAGGTCTCCGAGTCACGTCAGCGAAGCGGGCCAGATGGAGCGGTTCAATGGTCCGAAGTCAGCCAGGGGAGGACCAGGGAGGTCCCAGAGCGGGACAAGGGAGCGGGAGACTGGACGCTGCACGCTGAAACGCGCCATAAGGTCGGGCAGGTCCTTGCAGGCACTGGGTCGGGACGGCCGAGGTGACGGTAGGCGTCGGCGATCAAGAGGGGTAGCTGCTGCACCAGAGGGGAGCCAACCTTGGTCTTGGACGAGCCAGCGAAGAAGTCCGCGAGCTGAGGAGTCGTCAGGCCGACGGTGGAGAGGCGGCGGTCAGAGCACCAGGCACGAAGCACGCCACTTTCCCTCGTAGACACGTCTGGTAGAAGGTCTACGGGCTGAAGCGATAGCATCCGCAGTCGCACTCGAGAAGCCTCCAGCAGAGAGAGCTTGCCGCACAATCGCCAGGCGTGTAGGAGAAGTCACTTGGGGCAGGGGTGGAAGAGCGGCTGTCAGCGCTGCTGGAGCATCGTGCGGGGGGTGGGAAGAGGGAGGGTGAGCCCGTGGCGAGACTGAGAAGGTCGGAAGTCCACGATCCGGTCCAGGAGAACGGCCACCAGGAGAAGGACTGCGTTGCATCCCCGGAGGCTGAGCAGGACTTGAGGACCAGGACCGCCGGAGGGTAGGTGTGAGCGTCCAGTCTGTCCCAAGGGATCGAAGCGCATCGACTGCCCAGGCCAGGGGTCGGGAAACGGGGAGATGAAGAGGGGAAGCCGGAGGCTCCACTTCGTGGCGAAGAGAACAAGGGGGGGGGGGGGGGGGTCTCCCAACGAGCACAGAACCAGCGAAGGATGTCCCAGTGTAGGGCGCAATCCGTGTGAAGAAGCTGCCTCCATCGCAAGAGGTAGGCTGCCAGGACGAACAGGTGACCTGGAGTGTGACGGGCTGGGAGGGAGAAGTCGCTGTCCTCGCACCAGCGAAGGGGGCGATAGAGGAGGAAGCAGAGGTCGGGAGAGCGGGTTCCTCCTGCGTCTGAAGGCAAGCCACGAATGAGGGGTTGTCGGAAGGACGAGGAGGTCCTGAGTCCGAAGATTGTATCGCCAAGCGCCGAGGGCCTGCCGACTGCAACCAGTCCCAGCGGGTTGACGTGCCGCGAAGTCAGGTTCGCGGGCCAGCGGCCGGCCGACGAGCGAAAATTCGGAAGAAGGAGAGTGCCCCAACCGTCGAGACTGGCGACGACGCAGCGAGAGACGGGCAGTGGCGGGGTCAGGGGGAATCCAGGAGCCGAGCCAAGAATGTCCGTCCAGCGAAGCCGATGGGCCGCAGCACAGGAGAGATCGGCACCAGGGTAGAGAGATCGCTGGAGGACGGCCTCCAGAGGCGGAGTACAGAAGACCGAGGGAAGGAGATCAGCCCCCGCACTCATCAGAAAGAAGAGCTGGAGCCGCAGTCAGGTGGGGACCGCCTCGTCCGCAGCTACCCGCGGGCTAGAATGGCACGAACTGGATCCGAGGCTCGGGAAGACGCACCAAGTTGCGGTCGGTCACCAAATCCATCCCCAGGTGAACAAGTGGCGAGAGGGCGAGAGGTCGGACTGTTGGAGCTGACCAGGGCGACCAGGCGAGCAACCGGAGGAGGAGAGCATCCGTGCCCTACGAAGAGGGACCACCGACTGATACCGCAGAAGCAGGTCGACCAAGGAGGAGAACGGCTGGCGGAAGATCGAAGGTCTCGGGCAACCAAGCATCCACGATCCACGCAAGGACCCAGGGCTGAGGGGGAGACCACACCGGAGAGGCCGAGCTGGAAACGGTCCCGTCGACGGCAAGCGAAGACAACGGAGGGGGCGGGAGGCATGGGGACGCATAGAAACAACGGGTAGGTCCAGGCTGGCGGCGACGACCACGGGCTGAAGGCGACGCGAAGGGTCCGAGGCGGGGGAGCCGTGCCGAGCGACGAGCAGCATCGTAACTTCCCAAGGAAGAGTGGAGACCTGCGCGCGAAGGGCGAGGGCCTTGGTCCGAAGGGGTGGGACCTCAATCCACAAGGGTGGCACTGGGCCCACAGGCCTAGAAGGGTTCCTTCAGAGACTGCCAGGCAGGGCCGAAAGACGAGGGTACCCACAGGAGCACGGTAGAGCTGCGACGTCGCATCAGGGGAGATGGTCAGGAAGGAGCCAGGCCGCCACGAACGAAGGAGGGCAAGGGGCGGAGGGTTCGAAGCCACACGGAAGATCCGCTAGAGCTGGGAAGGGTTGCCGCAAGCACGAGCGCCGGCGGAACCACCGGAGGCAGCGAGCACGAAAGGGAGCGAGTGGCCAGCGAACCGGAGAGCCGAAGGCTAGGACGCCAGCAGGCCAGCGGTGAACGCAGGACGCCGAGTCATCCACCGGAGAGGGTCGGGGAGACGCTGGAGGCGAAGGGTGCAGGGAGCGGGGAAGAGGATGTCCCGAGGAGAACGACAGTGCAGAGCACAAGGCGAAGGTCGACAGGGACACTGGAGGGAGTCGAGCGGGCGGGCGATGAACGTCGGGCGCCGCAACTATCCAGGCGACAAGGGTGAAGACGTCGATCCCCACTGCACTGGGTGTACCCCAAGGGGCACCCATCCAAGTGCTAACAGAGCGCGACGTAGCTTCACTTCAGTGAACAGACGAGAACCGGTGAAAACGTGGAAAGGCCGTAGGCGCCAGGGGAAATGGCCCGAAGTCCCGAGGTACGTGAAGGACGAACCAGACGCAGAGCGCGAGGCTCAAGGAGGGGGCACGCAGCTGGCTGGGGGACTCAATGGAGGAGTCAGCGGGTTGGAAGGAGGGCCATAAGGCCGACTAGGGTACCAACAGGCGATAAGGGTCGTGGTGCCCGGGGCTCAAGGAGGGGGCACAAGCAGCTTGGCGACTTGCCGTAGGAGTCAGCGCGCCCAGAGACTGAGGCCGAAGTGCCGAAGTGAGAACGAAGGCGACAAGGTCGCGGTGCCCGGCTCAAGGAGGGGGGCGCATAGTCGGCTAGACGACTCGCCATAGGAGTCAGCGGACTTAAGGCTGGGGCCGAAGGCCGACGCGTGAACTAATTGGCGACAAGGTCGCGGTGCCCAGGGCTCAAGGCGGGGGCACATAGCGGCTCGGCGACTCGCCGAAGGAGTCTGTAGGCTTAGGAAAGGCCGCGAGGCCAACGCGTCTACAATAGGCGACAAGGTCGCAGTGCCCGGGGCTCAAGGAGGGGGGCACGTAGCCGGCTTGGCGACTCGCCGGAGGAGTCAGCAGGCTGAGCAGGTCCGAAGGCCGACGCGTAGACTAGTTAGCGACAAAGTCGCGGTGCCCGGGGCTCAAGGAGGGAGGCACGTAGCCGGCTAGGCGACTCGCCGGAGGAGTCAGCGGGCTTAGAAGAAGGACCGAAGGCCGACGCATAAGCTAATTAGCGACAAGGTCGCGGTGCCCGGGGCTCAAGGAGGGGGGCACGTAGCCGGCTTGGCGACTCGCCGGAGGAGTCAGCGGGCTCAGGAGGGGCCGCGAGGCCAAGCGTCAACTTCTTTTTTTTTTTTTTTTTTTTTTTTCTTTTTTTTTTTGTATGTAACAGGCGACAAGGTCGCGGTGCCCGGGGCTCAAGGAGGGGGGCACGTAGCCGGCTAGGCGACTCGCCGGAGGAGTCAGCGGCTTAGAAGAAGGGCCGAAGGCCGACGCTTAACTAATTAGCGACAAGGGTCGCGGTGCCCGGGGCTCAAGGAGGGGGGCACGTAGCCGGCTTGGCGACTCGCCGGAGGAGTCAGCGGGCTTGAGGTTTGGCCAAAGGCCGACGCGTGAACTAAAGGCGACAAGGTCGCGGTGCCCGGGGCTCCTTTTTTAAGGAGGGGGGCACGTAGCCGGCTTGGCGACTCGCCGGAGGAGTCAGCGGGCTTAACACGTCTATGAATAAGCTACAAACTTACCAGGGACGTGAGGTGTGGGGTATCCCAAGTCCGAGGGGAGCTTGAACAATCCCACCGTGCTGCAGGAGGTCCCAAGGAAGGCGGAAAGTCGCGGGTCGCTCGGCGGTGGAAACCAGAGTAGAGACCAAGAACCTCCAGTCAAGAGGGGCAGCCAGCGCAGCCGATGACAGAGGAGCGGGCGGTACCCGGTCGACAGACTGTGTGGCGGACACCCGGTCACTGGAAGTCGCCGTCCTGGGCAGATGCGCACTTGGTACTGCAACACATACCCATACATGAAAGGTGACGGGCGGCGAGCAACTAACGCCGCCAGTTAAAGCTCCGAAGTAAGTAACGAGTGAAACTCACCGTGAAATGCGGAGAGAAAACAAACAGAAGTCCGAGCCAAGCACGACGTCCGGCCCCGCAGGGCGAGACGTAGGAAGCGGCCGAGACTTTACCTTTTCATGGCGGAACGGCAGAGTGACGAAGCACAAAGCACCGGACACTAGGTCACTGGAAGTCGCCGTACTGGGGAGAGGCGCACTTGGTAACTGCAACCCAAACCCAAACATGAAAGGCGACCGGCGGCGGGTAACAACGCCGCCATTTAAAGCTTCGAAATTTAAGAAACACGCGAAACTGACAGTGAAATGCAAAGAGAAAACAACAGTAGCTCGAGCGAAGCCCGACGTCCGGCCCAGCCAGGCGAGACGTAGGAAGCGGCCGAGACTTTACCTTTCCATGGCGGAACGGCTGAGTGACGAAGCACAAAGTACCGGACAGTAGGTCACTGGAAGTCGCCATACTGGGGAGAGGCGCGCTTGGTAACTGCAACCCATACCCAAACATGAAAGGCGACCGGCGGCGGGTACCGAACCCCGCCATTTAAAGCTTCAAAATCAAGAAACACTCGAAACTCACCGTGAAATGTGGAGAGAAAACAACAGTAGCTCGAGCGAAGCCCAACGTCCGGCCCAGCCAGGCGAGACGCAGGAAACGGCTGAGACTTTACCTGTCCATGGCGGAATGGCAGGGTGACGAAGCACAACCACCGCGCGACGGAAGCCTAGAAGGTTCCAGGGCCAGCCAAGTGCACGAGGCACAGATGAGGGCTAACAGAGAAGATGGAGGCCACGCCAGAAGCAGTAGACGAGAGGCTAGGCGAAGGCAGGACGGAAGGGACGGTCGAACCGTACACAGTCTTTACAAGGGTCAGAGGCTCAGGTAAAAGCGTCCAAATGCTAACAGCGAAGTAGACAACTGGCTAAAGGAGACACCACCGGGCACGTGACCGGATGGGCAGGGGAGGCTACTCTCGTCCCTGTTAGGGATCCCCGAGAGCCTCCTGGCGGGACCCTTTGGGTCTTAGGCTAAAATTGGTAAGCAAGTAGACTATTTCCTGACAGTCATGTCATCGGTAATGTGTTTTGAGGAAACAAATCAGGCAGTGATGGTGATGTAAAAGCAGCAACTCCGTCACCATGCAGACATCAACACAATACTCTAGATATGACATATTTCTCTCACTCTCTCTCACACACATGCACGCATGCACGCACATACGCACGCACACACACACCCACCCAGACACGCACACACCCACACTCACATTGACGCGCTGTCAAAAGAGCATGCGTGTGTACAGTAGAATATCATGTATCTAGATAAAGTCAACCTCACTTCACACAAATTGTACAAGACTGAAATCGTACTCTGAAATTCTAGTTTTGTCACCATTTTTCTCAAGTCTAGAAAACAAAGTTAAACTCTTATTACGTAAAACATTAAATTATGTAAAAAGTAAAATTATATCATGAAAAATGACGTTTTTCAAACCAATGACGTGTATGCACTGTGCCCCTTATAGAGCTCACTGAGGCATTGGCAGATCTGCGAGGCTTTTTCAATACGAGACATTGCAACATTAGAATCAGGTCAAAGACAACAGGTAGAGACCCTTGACAGTGAGGACAGCTCGCATATATATAAAAGGGACTTTGTGGTTTATAGCTCTCATATAGAAGATACTTTGTGGGTTATGGTTCATCCCATCTTGTTTCTATATGTCATTTGAGGACTACATCACAGTTATGGAGATAGATCGACCATGATAGTTCAAGGGTGGTGTCAGAATAACTTGGCGCCTGTATGGTCTATCATGGTTGATCCACATTCTGTCATTACATATCTTAAGGCTGTATGAGCTAAAAAGCAGTTCTTCACTTCACTCACTGGTTTTGTTGCCCTGTTCACGTAAGACCAAGAAGCAGCACCGAAGTCGAAGTGTTGCCAGAGCCCTTTCACCCCTCTCACTGTCTTGTCCGAGGCTTGGGTCCAGCAGAATAGCCAGGTCTCTATTACTACATGTAGCTGAACTGATGGATGGTCGGGCAACTGCAAGTGGGACAAGGCTTGACTGCATAGTGGAGATTTTGTCAGCATCAGGCACTGTAGGTATATCATTCGCTGCATTCTCTGTCTCATCCTGTTCCTGGTGAACGAACAAATAAGGTTAAACAAGTACATGTACAACAAAAAAACAACAAAAAAAAACAACATCACTAACAATGGATGCAAATTCTGTCTGAAATATTTAACCCCAAGGCTGCTTTTCCCAAATTTTAAAGGTGTCACATAACAACTTTGTACCAGTTGCAGGTAGTGCCAGATTAGTTTGGTTCCTGATGCCGCCAAGCTAATCTGGCACTACCATTGAATTATCATGGTTAGTCCTTCTCTTGCTCTAGTGTGTCTCGGCTAAATGGGTTAATTCAACTCCAACGAGCCCAAGCCATTCAATAAACATGTATCTGGTATCAGAAAAAGGCAGAGATCTTCATTTGCTTCTGTAACTGTGAGGGGTCATCAGAATCTACATCTCTTGCAGCTGCATCCTGTTCATTTTTGTTAGAAGCGAAGGGTTAAAGCCACCTACTCCAGACAGTAAAGGGTTTATAGTTCACAATGTCTCCTTTATGAACCTTCTTTGTATGTCTTGCAATAATGCTGGACACAAGGGCCAACTTAACTCTTTCGAGACATGCCCGCATCCGGATTCACGGCGTAAAGCCACGAATCCGGATGCGGCACGTCTCGAAAGAGTTAAATTATGAAATGTGAATGTCATAAAATGAAAGACTTCTCTGCTCTTTTTTTCCTTTTCACGCAGGAGAGTTACTTCCGTTATGCAGCGATCTGGGGATAAAAGGGTTAATGAAGAACAGTTTGCTGCAGCTTTAGTGTTTTGTCTGGTCTAGCAATGACCGCAGCCTTTCCTTGAGGCAAGTCCGACTGCAAGCTTTCCTTGAGGTAAATCCACACTGTTAATCCCTTCACTGCTGAGACAAAGTGTACTCCATCCAATGGCAAAAGGCATAGATCTTCTTGAACCCTGACTTTGGGTTGCTTGACAGTGAATACACAATTTCAGAAATGTAACACTGGCTGAATAAACTAACTTCAGCTCACCACATCTGCCTGGGTGATGATCTTGACACCTTTTGCTGTCATACAGGCAGTGTACACTTTCTTTAAGTCATCCAGAGACATGTTGGTGGTGATATGTCCATTCCAGCACTTGCCATCAGCATCAACATCACCCCAAGGGACATCCTGTGGCCACCAGGATGGCGCAGGCAATGTGTAATTCACCATCCCTGAAACCACCAAGAAGTCACTAAGTGTTGAAACTCAGATACTATGCAGCATCTGTTAGAGGGCTGCCACAAGCTTTCGACCCCACGGGGTTGAAAGTTTGTGACAGCCCTACAACAAATTTTGCAAGGTACCTTTCTTCAAAGGGATCAAACGCTTGTGACAACCCTTAACAGATTATGCAAGCAAAAGCAAGTTCATTAAGGTAAAAATGCATTATCTTTTTCACTCAAATTTATTTTTCAACTCTTTCTACTGTATCTCTACAGACAAATTCTCCACAAAGCATACAGTCCAATGTTCTGAAGGTAATTGCAATGTACTGATCATGTACTCACTGGAATGATTGCCCTGTTCACTCAATACCAACAGGCAACACCGCAGCCGAAGACTGTCCAGGGCCCGTTGACCTTTCTCGCTCTTTTCCCCAAGGTATGGGTCCAGCAGAATGGCTGAGTCTTGAGCCACAGTACTCACTCTGCCTGAGAGAGTCTCAGCTGGCAGTTGCACAGCGCTGGAACTCTGGCTGCATAATTCAGCCGTGAGGTCAACCTCTTCAGCATAAGTCTTGTGACTCTCAAACAAAGCGTCAATCCAAGGCTGGTAGTTTGAAAGCTGAGATTTCAAAAACGTCCCAAAAAACGAGGCACCCAATACATTGGCTCCAGTCTGGTTGACGTTGGTCACTATAGCTGCTGCAGGGTAGCCCTCTCTGTTCAGCCATTCTAGTCCACTCTTGACACGATTCAAGTGAGTCTCATACACCTTTTTGTGGCGTTTTGGAACCTTGATGTTGAACGTGGTGAAGCAAGGTATGTCAGTGCCACTGTCATTATTAATGTCTAAGTTGATGATTTCAACCACTGTATTCATTCTGCATAAAAGAAACAAATATTTAATCTGTAAGAATGTGTGCACATTACATTATAAGCACAAACGATTAACCAACAATTATTTCATATTTAATGAATCTTCTCAGTGCATAAGCCTATGACTATAAGTATGCAACACCTGTGACAAAAGTTGACGCATTATGTCGCGGGCGACACTTGTTTAAACAGGTATTTTCCAAGTGTCTATTTTATGACAGGGTGCTGACAGCACACAGGTAGAGCTACCGTCCTGACAAACGAAAAGCACAAGCCAAATAAACAGAAATCTTTATGTAATAATGTTCTAAGCATACAATTTTGAAAGAAAACTTTTGTTGCACAGTGCAGGATTTTGCGTGGTGTGTGTATGTTTGCGTGGGGGAGGGAGGTTGGGGGGGGGGGGGGGGGGACTAGCTGCATGAGATGACAAAAGAAAAGGGTACGATTTTCTCATTTTTTTTCCCGCACCAGCACAGACATAACAAAGCAAACCAAAAATCCTCCTCAATGCCGGTCCCATAAAAGTTTATCAGACAAAAAAAAGAAAAGAATCCTTACCGTCTAGGTACATTTGACACACCATTTCTCTGCATCTTCAATCCTTTTAAGAAAAAACTCAAGTAGCACTGAATGAACACATTTGTCGTCATGTTGCATACTATCTTCTTACATCATCTTGCGGAAGACAATGACATATTGTCAGGATCGATTTCTATGCAACCTTCCCATGATGCCGACTTGATTTTTATTCTTTGAAGTCTGTGTACTTGTTGTCTACCGTACTGAAAATATGGTAGACTTTGGGATGGGGCTGGTCAGAGCGCGTTCCATAGCATGCAAAGGACATAACAGGTGGGCGGGTCTGAGACTGTGGCAAAGAAGTAACAAAATCAAAATGACGTCACGTCTAGCAACTCTAACCTTGCTGTTGAATGTACTTTTGGTGCAAAGCGCCGTATGTGTGTGTGTGTGTAAACACTAAAATCTCTGACATTTGCATATGTACAAACTTGAAAATAAAGGAAATGCTTCATGCAAGGGGTGTCTAGAAGCTCTTTTGAACATATTGAAATTAGATAATAATAAATAATAATAATGATGGTATTTATAATGCGCTTATAATAATTATAACTCTAAGCGCGCACTCACAACTTGCGCATGCTTTTGACAATGACTCACGTACCACAAATACATTACGACAGTCAGTTTAGGATGGGAAGTGTGGTGGCATTATACTGTTGAAAGAGGTGAGTTTTGAGCGCAAACTGGAAGGAGGAGAGAGAGTGTTTCTGACGGAGAGAGAGTGGGAGAGTGTTCCAGGTGGATGGACTGTAGACGGAGAAGGAGTGGGATCCAAAAGTACTGAGTTTGGTGCGGGGGATGTGGAGGCGGAGAGGGTCGAAGGCAGAGCAGAGGGAGCAGGAAGGAGTGTTGGGGTGAAGTAAGTTGGAGAAATAGGCAGGAGCATAGTTGTTAAGGGATTTGTAGCAGAAAGACAGAATCTTGTATAGGATGCGTTGGGGGATGGGGAGCCAGTGAAGGACTTTGAGCAGGGGAGTGATATGGTCAGATTCACTTCTTCTTTCTGAGAACGAGGCGGGCAGCATTGTTCTGGACGCGCTGGAGAGTGAAAGTGGTGGAATGAGGAAGGCCGGAAAGGAGAGAGTTGCAATAGTCAATGCGAGATAAGATGAGAGAGACAGCAAGTTTGGTGGCAGCTTCGGTGGTGAGGCATTTTCTCATCTGACTGATGTGACGGAGGTGGAAATAGCATGCCCGGGCCATGGCGGAAACAATTTAAAGCTGGTCATGGAAAGAGAGGAATCGAGGATAACGCCGAGGTTCTTGGCCGAGTCGGAGAGGGGGATGGGGGTGCTGTCGAGTTGGAGATGGAGAGAGGGAGGGAGCTGGGAGAGTTTCTGGCGAGTGCCTACCAGCATGGCTTCCGTTTTGTCATCATTCAGTTTAAGTTTGTTTGCTGTCATCCAGTTTTTCACATCTTTGTAGCAGTCAGCCGTGCGAGTCAGTAGTGACTGAGTGTTTTCGAGTTTGTCTTTGTCTAGTAGTTGTGAGTCGTCAGCGTAGAGGTGGTGGTGTATGTGATGAGACTGGATGATGTTGGACAGAGGAGAAGTGTAGAGTGTGAAAAGGACCGGGCCCAGGACGGAGCCCTGTGGAACTCTGCAGGAGAGCCTGACTGGGTTAGAGGAGACGCCGTCGATGGTAGCGGACTGCTGTCTGTTGGAGAGAGAGAGAGGAACTATGGGCGGAAATGGACAATTTATATCTATTCCAAATTTCCAGGATTTTTCGACCGCTTACTCCCATGCCCTAACGCCGCCCATTTTCCCCAGTAATGTTCGTATTAAAACAGCGCCCCGACAATCTTGCCTAACTGAACACGCCACTGCCGACACGCGCGCGAACCTCTTACCGTGCCACTTACACTGCCCGCCGCCTTAATGTATACCCGTCGTATGTGTTTACTCAACAGCCAGTGGCAACTGTACCAAGCCTATTGTGACACAAGCCCTGACTAGACGTCATGTTCAAACTGGTTTATTTTAAGCCTGACGTACCACCCCCCCCCCCACCCAACCCCCCCTCCACCCCCCCACCCCCCCCTCTACCCCCCCCCACCCCCCCCCTACCCCCACCACCACCACCCCCCCCCACCCACCCCCACCCCTATTACAAAAATATCGAATTTAGGTTACTGTGTCAAAACAAAAAAGTAGTTCAAATTTTGGTCACTGGGTCAAAACGAGAAAATTAGACCAATTTTTGGTCACTGTGTCATTAGGCCATTTCAGAAAATGTATGCCATACCAAAATAAGGAGGCCACACTCTGCAGCAAGTTTTCTCAAAATAATTTTCCAACTACATGAGCAAATGAAAAAATACCCCCGGCCCTCTGAAATAGGCACGTCCCGTCAGGCTATTTAATTGGACGGGTCCATAAAAAAAGGGGTGATTTAAAAATACCTCTTGTCAGTCTACACAAGTACACCCTTTTTTTGTCAGAGCGATATGTAAGTGTTAAGCCAAGGCCTTTTATTAATAAGATCGAACCGGTTTTACCAGCTGTGTCTGACGTGAGTGTTTGCTAATTTTATTGATCAGTCTGTGCGGAAACGTTCTCAGAAGAAAACACAGCTCTTTATCGGTGCATACACACAATATAACGCAAAGTTTTGAAACAAACGTTTTTTAAGCAAGCTGGAATTCTTAGCAAACGACTAAACATTTGTAGACAGAATAGGAGGTGTTTACAACCGTGAACGGAAACTTCTGAAGGGCTAGCTCGGCAGTGTCGCGTCGTTAGTCATTTTCAACTGCATAGTACCTGAGACAAGACAAGCCTTAAAGTCTGCCGAGTCACTCAATGTTAGCGCAGTCCTAATGTGATTTGTTTACACTACCATTGAGCTATCCTGAACCAGTGGCCAACTACACGATATTACGGGTGGCTTTGCTGTGTGTCGCGCCGCGGTGAAGCATACCGATCTCGCTTTGTGTAAGCTGTGTTCAATCAACAGTGTTGGACGGCGCGGTGTTAACAGAATGTTGATCGGCTTTTCAATCGTAGTCATTGCTAATACCGTGGACAACTAATAAATTCAAGACAAAACACACACTTTAATGTCTCTGTTTACAAGGTCTTAGCAAGCTGTGTAATCTCATGTGATCGTTGTATCTACAATGACGTAGCGTCTTAACGGAAACGAAAACGAAAGTGCGCAGTGACTAACTGAGTAAACAGCCGTTGCGTGTCGCTTGGCATACAACAGGTGAAGCGAGCGCATGTGCGAGTGCGAGTGCATGTGTCTGTGGTATGTCTGTCTGTCTGTCTGCCTTTGTTTGTCTGCCTTTGTCAGTGTGTGTGTCTGTATGACTGTGCCGTGCGTATGTGCGTGCATGCCTTTCCGTGTGCGTGCATTGTGTTTGTTTGTCTGTGCGTGATTATGCGTGTGCGTGATTATGCGTGTGCGTGTGTATGCGTGCATGTATGCGTGTGTGCGTGTGTGCGTGCGTGAGTGCATGTGTGTATTATATTAATTGGAATGCGTCTACCGGTAATGTGTATGTGTGCCGTGTGTGTGTGAGTATGAGTTATACACCCACAACTGGGACTTCCAGTAAAGCGGGGACATGGGTTATACACGAACAATTGGGGACTTTCAGTAAACTGGGGACGTCCCCGGTTTGTATGGTTACAACCCATAGTGTGTGTATTTTGTTTTTGTGCATGCGTGTGTGCGTGCATGTGTGTGTGTGTGTGAGTGCATGTGTGTGTGTTTGCGTGCGTGCATGTGTTTATATGTGTATGTGCGTCTGTGTGAGTGCATGTTTTTGCGTATGTAGGCGTGTATGTGTGTGTGTGAGTGCATGTTTTTGCGTATGTATGTGTTTGTCTGTGTTTGTTTGCCTGTGTTTGTTTGCCTATACGTGTGCATATTAATTAGTTATTAGAGATAGAAAAAAATACATTCCAATACCATTTATACCATTATTTTTTTAGTCAATGTCCACATATTCATATATATATATATATATACACACACACACAAACAAAAAAACAAACAAACAAACAAAAAAAACCCATTGCTATATGCACTTGATAACAAATTATTTAAGTTACCTACAGATACTTGATAACAAATTTCCAAAGTCACTTATAACTGACAAATAACTTTACAGGTAACCTTTTAAGAACCTATAATTAGTTATTAAGTGACTTAGTCAAGAACTTATAAGAACTTAAACATAACAAATTGTAAGTTCTTGACTCAAGTCACAACTTAAGTCACAACTTACTCGGACAGATTTGTCAAGATACAAGGACAATGAAAAAACTTTTTTTTTAGTAATAGTCAGGTGGTGGTGGAGGTGCTGATGGGGTTAAATAGTTAGGTGGCATGTCATTTTTCTGTGAAGTGTATGTCATTAATAAACGATTACCAAATCTGATTTTTATTTGTTTAAAAGATTGTGTAGTTTTTTTGTGGTTTCCTGAACACCGATCTGTTTTCCCATCTCTAAAAAACTGGCCTTAAGTTCTTCAACATTTACGGGTGATTGACTACGCATCTTATTCTGTATTTCAGATTTTTGTTTCTTGTAATTATTTAAATCATCCTGAACTCTCTTAAATTCCTCGTCATCAATAAAATTATCATTCAATGCCTTACTGATAATAAGTTTCATACTGCTCAGCTTTGCACCAGCAAGCGTACTCAATGCTTCATGTTTCTGTAATTTTGTGTGAAACCTCTTGTTCAAGGCCTCCAAACCAAAACAAGCCAGGCATGTAGCAACGCTAACACCCTCAACTGCTATTCCAGCCAAACTCCCAATTCCTGTGGCGAACAGAACAATACCCCCTACAGAACATGAAGCTGAAACTGCACCAATAGCCATAGAAGTGTTTTGAACAGAATTAAATACTGACTTATACCTCCTTTTGCACCGTGAGTACTTAGCCTCCTCACTCTCCAAATATTTCAAAGCTTCTGTAATATTATTTAATCTGAATGCATCTGCCTGTAATGTTTTATCTGAAGCAATTGGCATATGTGGATCAGGCGCAAGCGTTGTTTTAGTCGTCACATTTGTTTCAGTCGGCTCAAGCGTCGGTAGTTGCGGATAGAAGTTTACCATTTTTTTTATTGACAAATATTTTTTTTTATTTAATCAGCAATTACATTTTGCAACTCTTCAAAAGTATACAATTTGCTGGCATAATAAAATGCAACAAGATCAATGTGTTCAAGGTTTATGTAAGTTAGACGAACAAAAGTTGTTTTGTCGACCACCACCTTGACAGCTGGAACACTGCTCGAAACATTAATAACATCATTATTTTTTGTAATGGCAATAAAGACCTTTGATGATTCTGTTACTGTTTCGTCCCATGTAAGTTTAATTCCCTGTGCAATTTGAGCCTCTTTAGCAGTAGTTACTGATTTTATGATAATTTCAAATACTATTGTCGCTTCTCTAGCCATGACTAAGCTTGCTGGCATAAACACAACAGAAGTATCTGATCTACCCTTTCTAGTTGTAAGAAGATACCGCCGTCTCTCATAATTTTCAACTTTCAGTTTTTCTCTGCTATTGTTGTCTGGGGCAAAGCTTGGAACAAGGCTTACAATAAGCGGCCCCGAGTTAACAACCTTCCTAAACACTAAGGCGCCTTCATCATCAGTGTATACATAAGGACTAATAAATTCAATCTTTATGTCCCAGTCAATTGTTGGAGGTGGTGCAGGCACAGGTGAAACAACCCACTTATTTCCCACATGTATTAAGTTGTAGGGCGAATTATTTACAGGTGGAGTAGGTACAGTAACATCACGCAGCTGACCAAGTTTAGGAATCTGTTTTTCACCGTCTTTCATGTCAACAATTACTTTCCTCTTGTACATGCCATTTGAATCAAGTTCAAAACCATATATTTCTCCAATTTCCCCTTCCTTCTCAAAATCCTGTACGTCTGCCAAATCTTTCAACTCTGTTACTGGACACGCAACTGGTATGATTCTAGGCTTTGGACCAAGACCACTCATTTTTATAAACAAAAATAAAATTATTTAATTTCCAACACAACACTAAAATCATGCATAAGAACTGGTTTGTCATCCTGATTAGTTACAGATATACTCAGTGACTCAAAGAAACTAGAACCTAATTTCTTAAACTGCAAATTAGGAAATCTAACAACTACACTTTCACAATACGGAGCAGTTCCAGTAGGTAAGCATCTCAACAAAGTTGAAGGCTTTCCATTGTGAACATTCTCAGATGTGTTTAGTTCTTTCAAATAAACATTTAGTACTGTGTGTACTGACAAATTGACAGGGCGTTTTCCATTCTATCATCCAGTGTATACCTAAGGATACTAAACTTCAATCTTTATGTCCAGTGTCATTTTTTGGAGGTGTGTGCAGGACGGTGAAACAACCCATTATTTTCCCAATGTATTAAGTTGTTTAGGGCGAATTATTACCGGAGGAGTAGGTACCGTCAATACGCAGTGACCAAGTTTAGGAATCTGTATTTCACCGTCTTTCATGTCAACAATTACTTTCTTCATGTACATGCCATTTGAATCAAGTTCAAAACATATATTTCTCCAATTTCCCTCTTCTTCTCAAAATCCTGTGTACGTCTGCCAAATCTTTCAACTTGTTAACAGGACAGCAATGGTATGATTCTAGGGCTTTGGACCACGACCACTCATTTTATAAACAAAAATAAAAATTAGTATAATTCAACACAACACTAAAATATGCATAAGAACTTGGTTTGTCATCATGATTAGTTACAGATATACTCAGTGCTCAAAGAAACTACGAAACTATTTATTAAACTGCAAATTAGGAAATCTTACAACCACACTCTTTCACAATAGGTGCAGTTCCAGTTGGTATGTTCTCAACAAAGTTGACGGCTTGCCAGTGTGAAACATGCTC
>BTPG01000006.1:94668368-94832071 GCA_036245525.1 Semisulcospira habei
ATCTGACTATCCTAAGGATCACCCACTGTTTAGCACACAAAACAAGAAAGTGCCTGGTAAGTTTAAAGATGAACTAAATGGTGTGCCAATAGTTGAGTATGTTGGACTGAGATCCAAAATGTATTCTATACTGCACCAGAAGGGTAGTCAGTCGAAAGCCAAAGGAATAAAAAAAACAGCAATAAAAAATAAAGACATTCGTCATGAACATTACAAGCAAGTGTTAGATGGTGCATTAATGCCTGATTATCCAAACAAGTCACTGAGATCAAACAAACATAATCTTGAAATGATCCAAACACATAAGAAGTCACTTGCAGTTGGAGACACGAAACGAGTGTTTCACACTAAAGAAAAAGCTTATGCACCTGGACATTACAGACTCAAGTTATCTGAAGATATTTGTGATGAACTGGTTGATGAATTAATTGACGACTTAGTTACTGAAATGAGTAACGGTGTCTGGGGGAATAATCTGTAATTCTTCTCTGACAAATGCCCTCTGGGGTGCAGGGTCGTACAGGTAATATATTGTTGCGTCTGGACCGGGAATTATTTTTTTTATATTGTGTACAGACGTTGACCAGATGGGGTCTGTTGCCCTGCGTCTGTCGTCGTTCTCAGCCTCCCCTGGCTGATATAAATATCTCACCTGTTTAGTAAATAAACTTGTGTCTGGTGCCGGGGTTGGTCCTGTTTTTAGCTCTGTAATTGTTTTCAATTTAATAGCATCAGCAGGTTTTGGGTGTCCTTCATTGTTCATTGCTTTTATCACATGTGGTAATCTCTTAACCCACTCAGTGTTCCGGGTGTCATGCATGAGTTCCTTAGAATACTGGTAACTGAAAAGTCTTTCTGATAACTGTTTGTTAAAGTTTTCAACAATTGCCTGCGATCTGTGCACGCCTGGAATACCACGTCTGACCAGTACGCCATGCTTAGCAAATAACTGATTAACTGCGCCCTTAAATTCAGATCCATCATCAACCTGCACTAGTCTGGGGTATCTTAAAGGGCCTCGACTATATATTTTTGATAAAGCAGTAGCAACAGTGTTAGCAGTTTTGTCAGATATGGGTTCAGCGTCTTTGTACCTTGAAGCAATGTCTACAACAGTCAGTGCATACTTGTATCGTTTCTTTCTTATTGTATCGTGTGGAAGAAACAGGAGGTCCATTTGGTGCGTGTCATTTGGTGATGTGTTTTCAAAATGGGGTCTTGTTATTTTTCTTGGAGCAGGGAGATATATCTGCCAAATTGCCTGTCTCTGTAACCATTGCTTGACTTGATTGAGTGTTATATCTCCACCCACAGCGGCATGTAATTTCTGAATAGCTGTTGCTCCTTTCCAATAGCCTGATGGAGAGTAATATATTTTCGATAGTTTATTTTCGGCTGCCATTTTTTCTAGCAATGAAAACTCCTGTAAAATAAACAAATGTCATTCCCACTAGAACAAAGATTATCTCTCCGTTTCTTTGTTCTGTACTCGGTTTGTAATAGTCACTTAGGTTCAGTTTTGGGATAGACATGTCTTCACCCGTGACAAGAAAATATTCCCTGATTGCTTCGTCTGTATTTGAAAATGTATGTTGTGCGTGGCCTTCAAGCCTCAATCTTTCATTGATGAAATCAAGTTTCTCAATTCTTTGTTTTTCATACGCCTGTTCTGCCTGTGCTAATTTCTCAGATGCTTCATTGTGACGTTTCATTTCTTCTGCAGATTCCTCTCTACCCATTTTTTAAAAGAGATAATTAGAGCCACTGAACGCGAGGGCGTTAACAACTGCCCCACCAATCATAATAGCTATCGTCGCCATATTATTTTTATTTACATAGAAACATTTTCGGGAATAATTCCCTGCTTGACAAGAAAATCTTTTGTCGCAATCGACGCTGTAACGACTACAATTAGCTTAGCGCTGTCTTCGAAATCGAGTCTACTGAGGTCTGCTGATTTCATTTTGAGTAGACTTTTCCCCAGCATAGAATAAGCTACTGCTAATCCACTGATAACGGCAGAGTGATAGACAAGGTTCATCAAGTTCTTTGTGTCATTCATTTCTTAGGCAAGAAAAATTAAAATAATATTTTTATTTACTGCATATAAAATGGGTCAACGGCTTTGGGTGTTACTGGTAATGTGGCGACTTCTGGTTTTGTTTTTGGAGTGTCTGATTTTTTGGTCACTGTACGAGTCTGTGGTTTGTATTTTTTGTATAATTGATACCCTACGTAACCAAATCCGACAACAAATCCGGCAACTACATATTTTGCTGTTTCAGAATTAGACTGGGTTGAAGGTCTTTCACTTTGATGTGGGTGTCCTGTCGGTGTCAGTCCTGACGGTAGTGACGGTCCTGAAGGTGTTGACGCCTGGTCAGTCGCATGAGCCTTTTCTGTTTGTGCCTGAAGCTGTAATTTTTTTTGCCTGTTCCATTCGGCTAATCTTTTTCCAGCCTCAACCCTGCCTGGACTTTTAGTCTTCGTCACAGTTTGAACCTGTGTCAAAACTGGACTGGGGTTCGGTTGTGGAGTCGTCTGGGTTTCGTCCATTTTCTTCTGCAGTAAAATTTATTTTTGAGAAATCAATATGGCTCCCAGTAACTAGTAATGTTACGACAGGTGCAAGGTAATTTCCAAACTTGTAAAACATGACACATGCTAATTTGCCAATTGAACTTGAAACAATAGGATTGCTTTCAAGGTCGTGTGATAGGCTGTCACTATCCACAGGTAGAAAGTGACTCACTGCTTTTGTGTATAGGCATACAAGAGATCGACTTAAATCACGTGTCATTAGTGAAGCAATGTGGTTTTCATATTTAGAATGAAGCTTGATTAGCTCGTCAGCGGTGAGAGATTCAATATCCTCTGTCATGTATTGTTTTCCGAGATAAGTCTTTGATTTGCCTGACACAACTACAGAAAGAAGGCGCTGTTTTTTCGAGTCTAAGTCTTTGTTTTCTACAGCATTGATATCATTTAGAAGAAGTAATTCGTCTTGATTCATTTTATAATAAAAAATATTAATTTTAATGACATTGAATTTGGAAACCTTTATTTTACTGAAAAAAATAAGGAGAAACCTAGAAAAACGGGCCGCGTCAAGGCGTGGGAGTAAGCGGTCGAAAAATCCTGGAAATTTGGAATAGATATAAATTGTCCATTTCCGCCCATAGTTCCTCTCTCTGAGAGGTAGGAGAGAAACCAGGAGTGAGCAGAGTCAGTGATGCCAAAGGAGTGGTGAAGGTGGTGGAGGAGGATAGAGTGATCTATAGTGTCGAAGGCGGCAGAGAGATCGAGTAGCATAAGAAGGGTGATGTTGCCCGAGTCGGTGGAGAGGAGCAGATCGTTCAGGATATGTAGAAGGGCTGTTTTAGTGCTGTGATGTTTGCGATAGGCAGACTGGAAGGGACTGAGAAGATTGATGTCTCATTGAAGAGTTAAATGACTGTTTATAGAAAGTAGGTTGGCTCATCTTAGAGTCCATAACTGTGATAATATGCACTTGAAATTTTGGATATAATAGCTAGTTTGGAGGACATTGGATGAGTTTGTTAGCCAACTTTGTATCTCCTCAACTTTTTTAATAATAATCAATTCATTTTTGCAAGTTTTGGAGCTACATTAAACTCCCATCAAACAGTCAGCCTTGGAAGAGGCTGTGTGGAAGAAAACTGATGGCCCTGGAAAATTGATTGTACATTGCTTAACGTCCCGACAGCAACAAGTCTTTCTCAGGACATGCCTGCACTGCTTGTGAAAAAAAAACAAACAACAGAATATTGAATGTATGTCGCCAGCCGGTCCAATATGTTAAATAAACCAACGCCATGGGGCCTAAATAAAGCCAAGACCATTTAGCAACACACATCCAACATCAAGAGCTACAGACAGCGCAGACAGTAGGGAGAGTTTAAAAAAGGAAAATACAGGTGAATGGACCAAGGGTAGACAGAAACACATGCCCCAGAATAGAGGGAAAAACCCACCCTGTGGGGCTGACCAGGGTGACCCTGGGAACTAAAAAGTAGTTAACCCCACCCAAGTCCCCCAGGGCAGACCCGGGTGGGGGAGGCCCTGGAAGAGCTGTGTGCCGTTTGAATGAGTGACGTAAAACATCAAATTTATCACTGTGTACATGGCGTTATGGAACTAGCGATGCCATGGCGTGATGCTTATAGTGATGTCATTTTGCTGCTTGTTAGTTATTAGTTAGTTATTTGGGTTTAACGCCGAGCAGGCGACTAAGGCCATCTCACGGCGGGATGGGTAAAAATCTGGTCAGCCAGACTAAAAGCAAGGTCTTAAGACAAGATGTAAATATAGATTAAAAATCTCAGGCTAAAATGTCGCACATGTCTTTAAAAGAAACGGCTACATACTCTCAAAAAGGGCAAATAAAAAATTCACATAGTCAATGAATGCTCAGATCTTGTTAAAAATATTGCATTCTCTCAAAAAATTGAAGATTTTGTCCGGAGGAACATCCCGGAACAAAACCTTCAAGGAGTCTGCTGTGAAGTGTTTATATCTGGTGTCAATGAGGTCAGCACAATACAGCAAAAAGTGTCGAACAGAAAACTGCTCATCACAGGCAAAACACCATGGACGCTCATCCTGTTTAAGTAAGTAAGAGTGCGTAACATACGTGTGCCCGATGTGAAGCCAAGCAAGGACAGTCTCCTCACGGCGGCTGCCGCAGCGGAAAGGTAGACTGTCAGACAACTTAGGAAGAGCTTCATGAAGCTTGTTCCCTTCCTCTTTGTCCCACTCGGACTGCCACTCGCGGGCTATGTACGCACTAATAACAGGTTTAAAATCACTATAGACAGTCTGTGTGTCAGGGACAGGGTCACTGCGGGCACTGTTGGCAGCAGAATCTGCGATTCTGTTGCCTTCGATGCCCACATGGCCCGGGACCCAAATAAAAATGATGTCATAATATTCCTTCATCAAGTCCGCGTAGAGCTCTCTAATCTGCACCAGCAGTGGATGGTCTGTTCCCGCGCCCTGAAGGGCCTGCAGGGCAGAAAGAGAGTCAGACAGAATCAGGAAGTTCCTTTCCCGAGACTGATAGGCATGCTTGAGTGCTAGCAGAATTGCCTGCAGTTCTGCACTAAATACAGAGGAATGGTCAGGGAGACGGAGCTTAAATGGGCGTCTAGGATGGCGAGAGGATACTGCAGCCGCAGCCACTCTTCCATCCTCAGATTTGGACCCATCCGTATAAAGACGACAATAGCCAGGAAAAATTGAAAGGAGTTCATTGAGGCTCTGTTGGTATATGGCTGGTGGAGTACAATCCTTCTTGTGGGCAGTCAAGTCCAGCAAGATGTCAGGAACTGGTAGTAGCCAGGGTGGAGTGACGTGTTGCAGAGATTCCGAAACTTTGTCCAGGTCCACTCCGGCCGCCTGCAGATGAGGTCGGACACGGAAGGAAAGTGGACGGACAGCTCCTGGATGTGCATCGTAAATCTCTGCAAACGACGGGGTAAAAACACAATCATAGGCAGGATTTTCTGGATGGGCCTTCAGCTTCAGAACGTAGCTGAGCATGAGGCGGATGCGGCGGAGCCTGAGAGAAGGCTCCCCTGCCTCTGCATACAGACTAGGAACTGGAGATGTCCTGAAGGCTCCCAGACATATGCGCAGACCTTGATGGTGAATTGTGTTCAGACGCTGTAGAACAGACTTGGAAGCCGAGCCATATACCACAGAGCCGTAATCCAGTTTGGACCGAACAAGGGCCCGGTACAGTCGAAGTAAGACGATACGGTCTGCACCCCAGTCAGTACGACCAACGACACGAAGAATGTCGAGGGCCTTCCGACAAGAGGTTCTAAGGTAGTTAACATGGTTGCGGAAGGTCAATCTTTTGTCAAAGATGACCCCCAGAAACTTTGCCTCTTCGGCCACCTGAATTGGCACTCCAGCAATGCTCAGGGTAGGTTTTGGAAAAAATTTCATTTGGTTAGTAAAATGCACACAGACTGTCTTGGAGGGTGAGAACCTGAATCCGTTGAGAGACACCCACCCCTGGATGCGATCAACGCACAGCTGCAAGCGCCTCTCAAGGGACGCAAGTCCTCGACCTCGTGCACACAAAGCAAAGTCGTCCACAAACAAAGAGCATTCAGAATCATCCTTGACGGCCTTTACAATGTTATTTATTTTAATGCTAAATAAAACAGGAGATAGAATGCTGCCCTGCGGGACACCCATCTCCTGTTCAAAGGAGTCGGAGAGGGTGGAGCCCACACGGACATGGAACGACCTGTTAGACAAAAAATTGTGAATAAAAACAGGCAGGTGCCCTTTAAAACCCATGTCCGACAAATCAGACATTATACCATACTTCCAGGTAGTGTCATATGCCTTTTCAAGATCAAAGAAAATTGCATAGACATGCTGCTTGTTGACAAAAGCATCTCGGATAAAAGACTCAAAGCGGACTAGATGGTCAGTTGTACTACGGAAGCGCCGGAAACCGCACTGGAGGTCTGTGATGAGACCACGTGACTCAAGATGCCACACCAGTCGGCTCTTCTTCTTCTTCAGAATTCCATTCGCTACTCCAGCCCACAGAGTATACTAATGGCGGGAAGTGCTGTGTGTCCGTCTTTATTTGCGTGCACCGGTGTGTTTTGATCACAGTCTGGGTTAGAGAGGAGGGAAATAGATGAGACGGATAAGCTTAAAAATATGAACATCTCAAAATGTTCCTAAGAGAACAACGCATGTCAGCTCCAAACAATACGGTAGACTCTGGGATGAAATTCTCATATTGTTTTTTATGAAGCTTCATAATCTTTAAGTTAGGGCGATTGAACATTATACGTTGACTAAAGTTACATGTTACTACATGGGCTGCACATGTGTTGCATACTTTTAATAATTAACAGATTTTTATTTCAGTGTTATAACATTCATTTGCATGTCTGCTTCTGATTATTTGTTGGTACACACTGATAATAACGTTTATTTGTCTGTAAACAATAATATACAAATATATACATTATAACAATTTAAAAGAAATGAGTCTGAAAGGTTTCTGGTTCAGTTACATCATATCTAGATAGCCTGCTCGCACCGGGGAGCGACTGCATACCACAGCAGCAGGTGGCTGGCCAAACTAATGTGTAGGAAATAGGCTAACTGCACTGTTGTGTCTATGATGCAAGTGACGTGTTCAGTTTTATATTATGATATGTCCTATGTGATTTAATGTGAAATCGTGTTTATTGCTTTGATGCTTAGACCACAATAGTTACTAAGGCATATGACGGTGCGCGTGTGTGTGCACGTGAGTAGCTTAATTATATTTTGATGTGTTTAATGTTCATCTTTTTATGTTGCGCAGCACCGCGACGATGTCCTAATGTATTACTACATATGGCAATAAACTTCTATCACATCACATCTAGTCGTACGTCGTTGGTGTCGACAAACGGTCGTCGACGTGGCGACATATGCCCAAAATGACACATTGGCAGGAATGAGAAAGTTTTCTCTAGCAATCAACTTATACGTTAGTAATATTAATGTTCTTTATAAACTTGAATGTGCAACAAGTTTCGTTGTGCTCAAGAACTTACCTAAATTGTTTGATGTATTTCGTATAAGAGTATAAACAGAAATTCTTGAAAACTGAAGTACGAAGGAAATACTATTCCAAAATGTCGCATTCCTCATTCTGTCTGATCTGTAAAATATTATTTTGCAGCGTGGAACTTCCGGTGTCGAAGAAAAAGGCTATCAACGTGACAACAAAACGGAGATGACATTATTTTAGCGAAAGGTTTTTTTAACAAACTTGCTGCAGGAATATTAAAAACATCATCATGATGCAAATAACTGACTTCCAGAGTGAGTAAAGATATGTGGATTTGTTTTCTATCAGCTCACTTTTATGTTTATTGCATGTGTTTTGAGTTTTGCGCACTGACACGTCATGTCCACTTGGAAGTTGAAAAGCAACGGAAAATCTTCTTCAATTTTCTGTTTGAAATGTACCTTTCAGTAGTGTTATTCATGATACTTGTAGGATACTGCTAGTATGGTTTGTTGTAAAACTGACATGACTTTGCAGTGAGGACCAAAGACAACTAAACCCTAAAGTAGAACTAGAAGAGTAGAAGCCATTCAGTGTAAAGATTACCTGCTCGCAGAGAGGAGCATAGCAGTTGGCACCAGCAGTGCAGTTGCTGCTCAGCAGACCATAGCCACTATATACAGTGAAATCTGGGGCGCCCACAGTTCATAATGGTAGCCTGAAGTGTGTGCGAGTTGTAAGCTCCTAATGGCTAATAACATGATTTGCCTTGGCAGACAAGAAATATGCTCACATTTGGTAGGTGATTAAATTTGCCACCCTCCTGCCCCTTTCACTATAATGTAGGGCTTAATTAGTACTTTTTCATTGATGTGACTGAGCCACAGGGTAGGGGAGATGATGACGATAGCAATGGGGGGGGGGGGGGGGGGGGGGGGGGGTTGGGGTGGGGAGTGGTGGTGGTGGGGGTAGTCGTTGGGTTTTTAAAGTAAATATGAAGACTTTTAGTTTTCTTAAGGTTGAAATTCTCAAACTACATAGTTGGACATTTTCCTCTAAAGAATACTGAACAGTACCTTAGGGCATAATAATTGGGCTAGTGAGTTGCTCCTCAGTAGACCATAGCCAGTGTCACATGGAAAGTGTATTGCGATATTGATCTCTCCTTGAACCAGTCATTACAGGTGATCATTTCACACATTCTGGCCTTGTATACAATGTTTTTCCTCTGGTTACTCCAGCTCTCCCTCCACCCTAACCGCCCCTTTTTGCCATCTCTCTCTCTCCCCCCCCCCCCCACAAACAAACAAACAAACAAACAAAAAGCAACAACAAACAAACACAACAACAACAACAAAATATAAATAAATAAATCCCACAAAAAAGAAGATAGAGTAACCATGGTGCATGCAAGGGATATGGTGCCATTTTTAACAGTGTCTCAAGGCACAGGAGGCACCATGCTATTCTGGCACCACCCTTAAATTGTCATAGTTGATATGGTCAGTCTGCATCCTTTTGTCATTAGGACTGAGTTGGTTAACAAGCATACAATATACAAAATGCATCTACATAAATGATAAATATTTAAATATATGGTACAGTGACATCACTCATGTACTGGTTTCTTGTGTGAATTTAAGTATCCCCCTTGTGCCATTAGTGCATAGGAGTCAGGTCAACCATAATAATTGAAGGGTGTTGTCAGATTGGCTAGGCACCCTTCATGACCCCAGAACATCTATGGTTGGTCTGTCTCTGTAAATAGTTGACAAAGTGTGCACTACATGTACCGGTATGTTGTTTGTTTTCTTACTATTGCAGAGATCGGAGTCGGTCTTGCTGGCTTTGGGATAGCCTTCCTTTTTCTTGGAATGTTGTTTTTCTTTGACAAAGGATTACTGGCAATAGGAAACGTAAGTGTTTTAATTTTTGCCTGCCATTTTAATACACTGGGTGTTAAATTTCCTTTGTGTTTGTGAGAGATGTACTAGTTACGCAGACATATCTTCAGTGATGAAGGGAAATAAAATTGTGGTTGTGTGTACTAGAAAGGGAGGGAGAAAGAGCATGTCGATGTGTGTTGCCGCCGTGTTCTTGTCTTAAACAAACAGAAACAAGGAGGTGGCGGATTGAAGACATGGCACTGACACGAGCCGGGGTAAAAATATCCAGCCAGCTTATTGCTCCAATAATCACTGAGCAGAGGCAAAATGCTTTGCACTTTTTTACCAGCCTATGTTTTACCATTTTTTTTTTCTCACCATTTTTTTCCCCCTTGACAGACTAAGCACCCGGGTGTGTAGCATGTATTCGAACTGACTTCACGGTTTGTGGCCAGTGCATAGAAACTGATAAGTCATTAATTAAGTACTGACTGTCACTGATTTCATTTTGATGCTGTGATTTCTTCACTTATGAGCCGTGCACACATGCTTTTGCGCACGTATACACACTCGGTTCTCATGATCCCTTCCATCTGCAGGGGCACATAGGATTGGGAGTTTCTACCAAGTCAGTTGGCACCTGGGGAAAAGAGAAGTCAATCTTTGGTCACCTCGGAAGATTGTGTGACCGCACAGTAAACCAACTTGTAAAAGACCATATGTGGACATGGTCGGATAGATAACATGACCTTTGTTATGGACCACACACACAGCTTTACAAGCCGATGGTACATCTGTCATTGTGTAATGACACAATGTCTAGGCTTTGTCAGAGTGTGAGATGGTTGGCTAGGTGTCGAGTGAGCAGTCATTGATCCGTCGCACGTGATTGGAGGTCAGCATTCCAGTATACCGTGGTACAGGATGTAACACATACATGTCTCACTGGTATGTCTGGCGAACAAGTGGTCCTTGGGCTGACATAAGCTTTAGCTGGCATGCGCACAGCTGTGTGTGGGCCAGCTAAAGTTGACATTGGCCTCAGGACCAACTGGGTTTTCATAGCAAGTCTATGTAAATTCAGCACTAAAATAACACAATCTGACGTTATCACTCCCAGGTACCAAGATATACTGAGGCTAACCTGTATAACACTTTTGCCCTTTTTTCCAGATACTCTTCATTTGTGGGCTGGCATTTGTGATTGGACTGGAGAGAACTTTCAGATTTTTCTTCCAGAAGCACAAAGTGAAAGCCACAGGATTTTTTGCCGGTGGCATAGTTATTGTCATACTGGGGTGGCCTGTGATCGGCATGTGTGTAGAGATGTATGGATTCTTCTTGCTCTTTAGGTAAGTCACAGGGATAATTTGGTTGTTGGCAGGAATGTGGGGGTGGTGTGTGTGTGTGAATGAGGGCTTGAATAGAAATGAAGGGGAGAGTGTCATATGTGGGAAAGCGTTGGAAAATGAATCCATAACTCATTGTGCCCGAGGTACAAAATGCCCACATTTTGGAGTTATCCTCTGCGGACAGCATTACAATTCAGGAGATCGACCTTGATAGTTTAAGGGTGGTGGCAGAATAGCTTGGCGCCTATACCTTGAACTATCATGGTTGAACCATATCTTGCTGTGGTCCTGTCATGGGCAGAATGAGTTAAAATAAGGGAAGTGTAAATACTTTATTTCATCACATCTGCCTTGCGAAGGCAAAAGATGGTAAGTTTATTTTGTGAACAGTGAGATCCCCCATTGTTATACATACAATGAAAATCTTGCTTGTCACAAAAATTGATGTGCTTTCTTTTACCACAGTGCAGAGGTAACATGTTTGTGCATGTGTGTTTGTAAGTGATTCTCATTGATAACATTATTGTGAGTACCCTTCAACAACAAAAAAATCATTCTAGAAAATTGTTTTGATTGACTGTGACAGTGTAACAGTACGTGTGCTGTGGGAGTTCTTTTTTTCCACTCCATTGAAAAAAGGGCTAATGTTCAATAGTGTTTCCCAAAATGCACAGCTTAGTGTCTGTGTATTACCCACAGATTTATATTCTGACACACAGTGCTGAAATATGTGGGTCATGCTCAGGCATAGGTATAATTTGTTTCCTCAAAAATATTACCGATGACATTACTATTAGGAAATGTACACTTAGCTTACCAATTTCAGCCTAAAAATCCATTGTGTACATACACAACCAGGGAGGCGACTCAAGGGCGCCGTAAGCAGTTACCCTGAGTAGTCTCCCGTCCCTCCCTATCCGGTCACGTGCCCAGTGGTATCACGCCAGTCTGTTCGCTTAGCTTTAACGCGAACGGTTGTGTTCAAGCCTACTGGACGTTTTAGCTGTGTACGGTTGTAACTGGTCGTGCCTTGGAGTTCCGGGATTACCTTGAATAATCGTGCTTGCCTTGGATTACCTTCGTTTCTTGGTCTTACGTGTGGGCGCTGGTGCTTCGGTCTGCATTTTTGTGGTGCTGGAGCTTTTCCACTGCGCCCGTTTGATTCCTTACGTCCTTCGTGACAGGTTACTCGCCGAACTCTCAGCCAGGGCAAGGTAAGGTCTCGGTTGTTGCCCTCGAATGGCGCTCAGTTCACCGGGCGGTGGCACCGGCCGTAAGTTTGCACTACTTCAGAGTCATGCTTTGTATGCATGGGCACTTGTTTGTTTTCTCAAAACAACATTACCGATGACATTACTGTTAGGAATACTGTCTCGCTAGCCTAATTTTAGCCCAAAATTGAGGTTGTGTGCCTTTAAGGAGGGAAGGTAAGGGGGCGTTATCTGCTAGGCAGAGCCACGGTAGCCTCTTACTTACTTACTTACGCCTGTCACCCCTACCCGGGTATAGGCCGTCGACGAGAGACCTCCAGCAACTCCTGTCCTGTGCTTCTCCTTCGATTCTACTCCAGGTGGTTCCCAGTCTCTTGATGTCTGCTTGGAGGTCTCGACGCCAGGACTTTCTCGGCCTACCTCTTTTCCTCTTTCCCTGGGGGTTCCATGACAATGCCTGCCTAGTGATACTGGAAGCTGGCTTTCTCAGACTGTGACCGATCCATCCCCATCTTCTTCGCCCAATTTCATTCTCTGCTGTTATCTGCTCTGTTCTCTCCCAGAGTCTGACGTTGCTGATCTTCTCTGGCCAGTGGATTTTCAAAATTCTTCTAAGGCAACTGTTCATGAAGGTCTGTACTCTGTTGACTGTGGTTTTTGTCAATCTCCATGTCTCTGCTTTTACATTGGAGTTGAAAATCCGGACTTTGGTGTGTTGTGACAGCTCTCTGGAACTCCACACTTTTTTCAACTGGAGAAAGGCTGCTCTGGCTTTACCGATTCGTGCTCTGACATCTGCATCAGTGCCGCCTTTTTTGTCTATGATGCTCCCGAGATAGGTGAAGGACTCCACCTCCTCCAACGGGGTGCCAGCAAGCAAGACAGGTTCTTCCCTGGTTGCGTTCAGCCTCATTGTCTTTGTTTTCTGTTTGTGAATGGTGAGGCCCACTTGGGACGAGATGTCAGCAAGCCTCGTGGTCTTGTCCTGCATTTGTTGATGAGTGTGGGACAGTAATGCCAAGTCGTCTGCAAAATCGAGGTCGTCAAGCTGTGTCCACTGTATTCCACTTCGTCTGTGCTCTGTGGTCATCTTCATGACCCAGTCTATGGCCAGTAGGAAGAGGAACGGAGACAGCAGACACCCCTGCCTGACACCAGTTCTGAACTGGAGCTCTCTGGTGAACTGCCCTTCGTGGATCACGCGACATGTCATGCCATCATAGCTGCTCTTGATCAGGCGGACGAGCTTTGTGGGTACACGGTAGCCTCCCTTCCCTCCATATCCGGAACGCGGTCACCTGATTCGCCATTCTGTCTCTTCGCTGAGCCGTGGAAAGGTTGTGTGCCCTACCTAGCTCCGTTCAGGCTTCGTTCTCTCGCGACTTTGTTTTTCTTTGAGTTCGTGGTTGGAGGTTGACGGGTTACTACTGGCTTGTGAGCTTCCTGCGGCAGAGCGGTCTTCTGTTCCGTCTGCAGTGTCGACCGGGCTGTGCCTTCTCGTCCTTGGCGGGACTTTGCGGCCATCTTTCGTGGGCCCTCGTCCTCCGTCCCTCACAGGTGGTAACCTCCTTCTTTCTACCATGACCAGGTAAGCATTGTGGCTTGTAGTTAGTGCCCTCGGCCGACGCTACGGTGGCAGTAGCACTGGGCAGAGGCGCTCGTAGTGTGACCATTTGTGCGGTTTCGTTGATTAGACGTGGAAGAGAAAAGTGTACATGCGGCAGGGCCGGTTCTAGCGACCGGTCGGGGGTGAATTAGCAACAAGGGTGCTGCTAACTCAACCCTACTGGGCGGAACTACACCGTGAGGTTTCGTTGTTGCCACATGTACTGGTCTTTCTTCTATGCTTGAAAGCCTGTTCTTCTGCTCTATGTATTCCAGTTGGCAAGTTCGTACCTGCACGAGATGCGCAGACTTCCAGTGGCCGAGTGATGCCCACGACGTCTGTCTTCCGTGCTCTGGCTGTTCCCCCACCCACCCTTGCGGCATCTGCACCACCTGGGAGGAGGAGCAGTGGTCGCAACTGTGGCGGTTCTACCGGCGGAAGCGTCCGAAGAAGGCCGCTCCGTCTACTGTAGTGGAGGAAACACCGAGAGCTCTCACGATGCGGGACGCACATGCGGATCCGGAGCCTCACGCTCCTGACGGAGGGTTCGTCAGCTCGCTGGGGTTACTTGTCACCGAGCATGGCCAACGAAGTACTCCGACATCGGTGTTTGTCAGCTCGCCGGCAGTTCCTGACCCCGAGCTTGGCCAACACCGGGCGCCTACAGGGTTTGTCGGCTCGCTGGGTCCCACCGAGTCTGACCGACAGCGCCCGCGGGATCGCAGCGCGTCTACGACCGTGAGAAGCTCCGTTGACAAGCACAAGTCTTCTGGTGCGGAGGTCAGTGCCTTAGTTAGCACTAAGAGTAAAAAACCTACCAAATACACATTAGCGAGTGTAGTTAAGGTGCCTCCTGTTTTGGCCCCCTCGGCCCGGCCCCTGGCACAGGGGGAGGTTACTGTTTTTCAGAGACCACGCGGTCGCAACTCCCGCGCTTCTAATGGTTCCCGTGACTCTCACGTCGCTCGCTCCGAACGCCTTTCTTCTCGCTCCGTGGGTGGGTCTTCCCGCTCGAGCTCGACTTCCAGAGAGCGCCGAGCGCCTAGGAGGCTCAGCCCTCTTCCCGACCGGCGTACTTCGTACTCTCACCGGGATAGAGATCTCCGTCCTCGTTCGCCACACCGCTCGGCTTATCGACCCCGGTCCCGTTCGCCCTCTCCTTCCCGGAGCCAGCGTTACCGCTCCCACCGGACTTACTCTTCCCGACGCCGTCCTTCCCCGCGGCAACGCTCCCCTCTTCACCACTCCGTTTCGAGACGTCCGGCGACGAGATTCTCCCCGACGTCCCGCTCCCCCTCCGTTTCTTCGCGACGGGCCCGTTCGCCTCCCAGCGCTACAGTGACACGACGCGAGTTAGGTAGCGACGTTTCCAGTGTTGGTGTCCGACCTTCCCCCCCTCAGGGGTCAGATCCTGTGGTGGAGGACGACGCTCTCAGCCTCGTTCCTGAGGGTTCGATGTCAGCCTTACTGCGTGACGATGCGTCCGACGCGTCCGGACTCTCCCCCCTCTCGGACGACGCCGGTGTTCGGCAGCCCTCCCTCAGTCATAAGATGGAGACCCTCCGGGCCTTAGATGAAGCGGCTTGCCTTATCGCTGCCTCCCTTCCTCCGGAAGACTGCCCACCTTCACCGCCGGTCAAGAGGAAAGCTTCTGCGTTTGTGGATGCGGCCAGCCTGACGAAGCGGTTCAAGTCTCTCCCTCAACCTCCAGGGTTCCGAGACCTGCGTGACGCCCTTTCGTCGCATCTTCGAACGAATTCCTTTGGGGACGCTGGTTTCTTTTCGGACAACAGGTGGCCCGCCGATCTACAGATTGCCTTTCAGCAACGCTGGTACGCGGGGCATTCACAGTCCTTCGCCTGCCCGCTACCGGAACTGGACGCCCAGGCCCTCTCCTTCGCTGGCTCCCCTCGTCCGGGTCCCGTCATCCCAGGCCTCGACAAGACAGCTACCCTCATACGGAATGCCCTCGCTACAGCGGGATTCCTCGACTTGGTGACCCAGACTATCATTCGCCGGGTGGAAGAAGCCTGGAACCCTGTGACCTCTCCTTTTCTGGCGGACATCCTATCTTTGGCAGTGGCAGGCAACCGGGCAGCGTTTCACTCCGCGGTAAACTCCATGACGGCCGCGGCCAACTGAGATCTGATGTGACGGGATGCTCTGCTCCGTTCCTGTGATCTTCCCCCGGACTTGAAGAAGCAACTTCGACAGGCGCCGTTTGGAGGGGAACTGCTGTTCGGGCCCACCTGGCAGGCGGTGAAGGAAGCCAACAAGGACTTGTGGCCCAGCCGACCGGCGCCACACCGCTTTCGGGTTCCCCGCAAGGCCGCGGGTCGCGCCCTGCGGTCCGCCAGACCCGCTCCCCGCCCCCCTACAGTGCGCGGACGTCTCCCTCCTCGCGCCCCAGCCTTTGGGCGCGCTCACCTTCGTCCCGACTCGACTTCCGCCCCCGCCCCCTCCCCCGCCTGGCCCCGGCCCGCCCGCCGTCCAGGGAGGGGCAAGGCCCACTGACGCTTATCTTCCTCCGCCTCCGCCGACCGCTCCCCTCTCTCCTGTCAGCGGGAGGCTGGCGCGCCACAGCCAGGTGTGGCATGCGCTGTTCCCAGACAACGACTGGGTGCTTTCTACCGTCTCCGAAGGTCTTCGGATCACTTTTCGGTCGGCGCCCCCCCTCCGCCGCTCTCCCGTTTGAACCCCGGTGCCCCCCGACCTAGACAGGGCCGTTGCTCTTCGCGACGAGGTGCACTCCCTACTACTAAAGACGGCGACGGAAGTGGTTTCGCAGCCCAACTCGCCTGCTTTCTACAGCCACCTTTTCGTTGTGCCCAAGCCAAACGGCAAGTGGAGACCGGTCATCGATCTCTCCGCCTTGAACAAGTTCATCGTGGCTCCCCCCTTCCGCATGGAGACGGCCCGAGCCCTTCGGGCCGCGGTGCAGCCGATGGATTTTGCCGTCAGCCTGGATCTCTCGGATGCATACCTTCACATGCCTGTACACCCTTCGTCCCGACGGTATCTACGCTTTGCCTTTGCAGGAGTGATTTACCAGTTCCGAGTGTTGCCCTTTGGTCTCAACCTCAGCCCCTGGGTGTTCACGCGCATCATGGATGCAGTCGTCGCCCGGGCCAGAAGGACGTCGTCCAGCCCGACGTCGAACTACCTCGACGACCTCCTCCTACGGAACCAGTCGGTCACGGCCTTAACCAGGGATCGAGATGCGCTGCTGCACCTCCTCGACAATCTCGGCTTCCTGCTGAACTGGGGCAAGTCCGACCTGGTGCCCTCCCGCCACTTCCTCCATCTGGGTATGGAATTTCACACAGACTGCAACCTTGTTCGTCTCCCGGGACCCCGCATACAGAAGCTGGCGACCCTCGCCCTGCACCTCGCGCAGACTCGCTCGGCTTCCGCCAGAGTGTGGCTACAGCTCCTTGGCCTGATGAGTGCGGCGGCAGACTTGCTCCACCTGGGTCGCCTGTACTACCGTCCCCTTCAGCTCCATCTACTCTTACACTGGCGGCCGTCCTCGGGCGACCTGGAGACGATGGTACCAGTTCCCTTGATGTTGCTGCCGCATCTTCGTCGATGGGCGGATCCTGCCTGGCTGGCGTCGGGAGTCCCCCTCTACACGCCTCCACCCCGACTGTCACTTTGCGTCGACGCGAGCAGCTCTGGCTGGGGAGCTCACCTACTTCCGATGTTCACCACGGCTTCCGGCATTTGGACCTCGGACCTAGCGACGCGACACATCAACTGGTTGGAGCTCCAGGCGGTTTGGCAAGCACTCCTCGTCTGGGAACCTCGTCTGCGTCATCAGGAGCTTCTCGTCCTGTCCGACAACTCTACAGTCGTCGCCTACCTCCAGAAGCAGGGCGGGACACGCTCCCCGTCTCTTTGCATTCTTCTTTACCAGATCCTGCGGTGGTGCGAAGACCGCGACATTTCCCTCAGAGCCAGACACATCCCGGGCCATCTCAATGTCTTGGCAGACTCCCTCTCTCGACGCGGGCAGCTTCTCCACACCGAGTGGACGCTCCGACCAGACATCTTTCGGATGATTTGCGACCGCTGGGAGACGCCCATGATCGACCTCTTTGCCACGAGATAGAACCACCAACTTCCACTCTTCGTCTCTCCCATCCCAGATCCTCAAGCCTGGGCGGTCGACGCTCTATCCATTGCCTGGGACGGCCTCATCGCGTACGCCTATCCACCGACGGTCCTCGTTCCCAAGGTCCTGCTCAAGCTCAGAGGTTGCAACACGGTTCTGTACCTAGTGGCCCCCTTCTCCTGGTCCCGGTCCTGGACAACCGACCTCCTGAACCTGGCGTCCGCCCCCCCACTACAGCTGCCCACTCCGCCATCGATGCTCAAGCAGCCCCGGCAGGACCTGTTCCACCCGTGCCCCGAGCGTCTCCTCCTACACGCCTGGAGATTGTGCGGCAAGCCCTCGCCAACAGAGGTTTCTCAAGTACGGCAGTGGATGCGATCGCTACAGCCCGCAGGCGATCCACTAGGCGAGTTTATGAGGGGAAATGGCGGGTTCTCTGCGACTGGTGTGTCGTCGAACGACTCTCCCCCACAGATCTGACGGTTCCCCAGCTAGCGGAATTCTTCCTCTGGCTCTTCAATGATCAGCGATTGGCTCCCATTACCATTCGCGGCTATCTGGCTATGATAGCCGACACATACCGGCACCTGGGACGCCCTGACCCTGGCGCCTGCAAGGACCTGGCGGATCTGATGGCACACTTCGGCCTTCATCGACCAACCTCCCGCTCCCTTGTGCCGAGATGGGACCTACCATGGATACTGACGTGGCTCAACACTAGCCGCTTCGAGCCTTTGCAGCTGGCGCGACTGGCGGATGTGACGCGGAAGACGTGCTTCCTACTAGCCCTCGCCACTGCGGCCAGGGTCAGCGAGCTTCACGCCTTCTCGACCCACCCCTCGTGCATGCAGTTCCGGGTGGACGGTTCACTACAACTGTTGCCGGACCCGAACTTCCTGGCCAAGACACGGCTTCCTCTAGCCGCCCCACAAGTGGTCTCCATACAAGCACTGAGGGGACCTGGCTTCTCCCGAGACTCCAGACAGCAAGACCCGGTGAGAGCAGTGCGTATCTACTTGCGCCGGACCAAGCCTTTGCGCAGGGGCCGCACCCGCCTTTTCCTTCCTTTGTCTCCAGGTAGAAATGACATTACGGCCCAAACGATCTCCGCCTGGCTCCGTTGGGTGATACGCTCTGCTTACCACGACCTCGCCCCTGAGACCGCCGCACATCTAAACATCCGGGCGCATGAGGTACGAGCCATGGCGGCGAGCCTTGCATTCGACCGCAACTGTGCAGTCAAGGACATTGTGGCGGCCGTGGGCTGGCGTTCAGAGTCAACCTTCGCCAGATTCTACCTGAGGGACCTCTCCGGCCAGCGCGAGAACCTGTCGCTGGTGGGGGATGTCACGGCGGCACAACACTCCCTCCCAGCACCCCGGGTGCCGTAGGTATTCTTCGCTAAAATTATCGGGAGGTTGTGCCTAGGAGGGCGGGTTTTGGGGACCTAATAGTTTGCTTAGGGACGTTATTAGCGGCACCCACCGCCTCATCGACATTCTTCCTAACAGTAATGTCATCGGTAATGTTGTTTTGAGAAAACAAATGTATTTTTCTCTAAAATAAATTTTTTTGAAAAATACTTACCGATGACATTACTCGAAGGACCCTCCCTCCTACCCCGCTGCCGCTGGCTCGCTACGATACAGAATGGCGAATCAGGTGACCGCGTTCCGGATATGGAGGGAAGGGAGGCTACCGTGGCTCTGCCTAGCAGATAACGCCCCCTTACCTTCCCTCCTTAAAGGCACACAACCTCAATTTTGGGCTAAAATTAGGCTAGCGAGACAGTATTCCTAACAGTAATGTCATCGGTAAGTATTTTTCAAAAAAATTTATTTTAGAGAAAAATACATTTTGCATGGCCTCGAGGCGCCTCGCCCAGTCGCCTCTCATGCTTGCTATGTGTTGCAGTTACCGTGTATGCACCGTGACAGGTTCCTCGTGGTCATGGCAAGGTAAGGTCTCGGTTGTTGCCCTCGACAGGCGGCACCGGCCGTGAGTCTGCAATACGTCAGGGTCATACATGTACGTGTGGGCGCTCGTTTTGCGGGGCCTTGAGGCACCACACCCGGTCGCCTCTCACGTTTGCTATGTGTTGCAATTACCACGTTCGCACCAGCATGTGGTGTGGGGACCTCCAATGGCCGAGCAACACACATGCGTGTCTCCGGTCACACCAGCAGCACCTGCACCTCCTGGGTGGAAGAGCAATGGTCACAGCTCGAGGGGTTTTAGCGGCACGACCGTCATACGTCGTCCCGAGACCATCCACCCACTCCCGCTCCCCCTGCCGCCTCAGCAGGAGGGACTACATGCACCCGCTCTGATGTTGGGGGATTGTCTACCCACCAGGCCCCGCCCCAGTCTGCAGGTCCCCAGACAGTGCCCCTGTGCGCCCGCTCCCTAGAGCCTGTCCCACAGCGAACTTGTTCGCCCCGCCTTGCGGCCCAAGTTCTCTCGGGCTCCGACGTGGCGTCGCGGAATTGGCACCTCGCTCCTCGGATCCAGTCTGGCAGCTACGCTGATCGTCCCCCTCCACAGTGAGTGACACGCGCCCCCTGCCGGGTGAGGCTACTGGACCTTTGTGCGCCCGCTCCTCAGAGCCCAGCCCACAGCGAACTTGTTCGCCCCGCCTTGCGGCCCGAGCCAGCAGTGACGTCAATCGTCCCGCTCCACTGTGAGTGACAAGCGCCAGCTGGACGCGGTTCCTGGCCCTTTGTGCGCCCGCTTCTCAGAGCCAGGCCCACAGTGACTTGTTCGCCCCGCCTTGCGGCCCGAGTTTTCCCGGGCTTCGACGCGATTCCTTGAAGTTGACGTAGTTCGGCTCGCTCCACGGTGAGTGACAAGCACTCCTAACCGGACGCGGCTACTGGACCTGGTGTGCCCGCTCCTCAGAGCCCGGCCCACAGCGAACTAGTTCGCCCAGCCTTGCGGCCCGACTTGCTTCAGGCTCCGACGCGGTTACTTGGAAGGATGGCGCTAGGATTCCGGGCTACCCTCCGTTGCCCGACCACACGCGCACCTGCGGGCCCGGACCTCTTGCTCGCAGGCGCCTTACGCCTCAGCACCACGGGACCCAGATGTTCGGTGAGACAGCCGACGCAGTTCCCAGCCTGGCACTGCCTCCTTCTATCGTCTGACTACTTCCCATTCCTCAAGGGCTCATCCGACCCCTCGCTCACCACGGCGTGCATTGCCCGTCCGTGTCCCCCGACGACGACGAAGCCCTCAGCTGTTTACCAGAGAACTCTGTCTCGGTCCTCCTCAGAGATGACAGTCGCCCGGCCTCTCCTGGCTTGCGCTCTCCAGGCAGCCCCTCATCGCCGGCAGACCCCCTGGCTCCTCGGATGGAGACTATCCGCTCCCTCAACAAGACGGCGCGGTTGATCACTTCTTGTCTTCCCCGTAGGACTGCCCTCCGTCCCCCCCGCTCAGAGGAAGGCGTCGGCCCTGGTGGATGCCTCCCGACACCACAGGTGGTTCGTCCCTTCCCCAGCCCCTGGTTCCGGGACCTTGGCGAGGCGTTTCTGCACCCCGGCAGCAGAGCTCCTTGGGCGACGCTGGCTTCTTCTCTGACTCCTAGTGCCCGGCAGGCTTGGCCAGCACCGTCCGTCAATGCTCGTACGCTGGTCCCGCTCAGACCTTAACCCGCTCCTCCAAGCAGTGGTTACCCCGGTGCAGTGGCAAGCGGGCGCCTCTCCACCTTCGCACCTCCCATGGCTTGGACGGGACTGCGACCCTCTGACGCTACGCCCTGGCCTGTCCGGGATTTGGAGCTGTTTTCACAAGCTGTCGTCCGGCGCGGTGAGGACACCGGGCTGCGTTCCACGCCTCCACCGACGCCATGGCCTCCGCCTCCAACTGCATCGTGATGCTGTCCTCCGCTCCTGCCACGACCTCCCCTCTGAGGTAAAGACGCATCTCCGACAGATCCTGCGCGGCCGCACACCCCTTCGGTCCTACCTTGCAGGTGATGACGGACTCGACAAGGACCATTGCTCCAGCCGCTCTCTGCCGCGACGCATTTTGCTCACTACTCCCAGATGACCCTTGGGTCTGCTCTGCCAGCTCTGAGGGCCTCCTGATCTCCTTTCGGTCTCCTCCGGACCGCTGTCCCGACAGATCAGCGCAGAGCCGACGCCTGCGAGGTAGGACTGAAGGGGCTTGCGGCCACGCAGGGTCTGTCGGAGATGCATCTTTACCTTGGAGCGAACAGCTCCAAATCCCGGACAGGTCAGGGCGTAGCGTCAGAGTGTCGCGGTCCCGTCCAAGCCATGGAGAGCCGCCCGCTTGCCACTGCGCCGGGGTAACCACTGCTGGGAGGGGCGGGCGAAGGTCTGAGAGGGACCAGCATACGAGCGTTGGTGCACGGCGCTTGCCAAGCCCGCTGGGCACTAGGAGTCGGAGAAGAAGCCAGTGTCGCCCAAGGAGCTCTGCTGCCGAAGTTCGGAAATGCCTCGCCAAGGTGGTGTGAAGATCGCGGCATCTCTCTCCGAGCGCGACACATCCCTGGCCACCCAAATGTCCTAGCCGACTCCCTCTCGCAGCGTGGCCAGCTTATCCACACGGAGTGGGCACTCCGCCCGGGTACCTTTCGGATGATCTGCATGCAGTGGGAGACACCCATGATCGACCTCTTTGCGACGAGGTGGAATACCCATCCCGCACACTATGCTCAAGCAACCCTGACAAACGCTGTACCACCCGTGCCCCAAGTGACTTCTCCTACACGCCTGGAGATTGTGCGGCATGCCCTCGCTGCTAGAGGTTGTCAAGTGCAGCAGTGCAGGATATCGCTACAGCCTGCAGGCCTTCAACCAGACACGTCTATGAGGGAAAGTGGCGAGTCCTTCAACCCTGGTGCGACGACCAGCACCTCTCCCCCACAGATCTGACTACCCCCCCCCCCCCCCCCCCCCCCCCCTCCAGCTGGCTGAGTTCTTCCTCTGGCTCTTCGTCGAGCAGAACTTGGCGCCGATCACCATCTTCGTCGAGCAGAACTTGGCGCCGATCACCATCAGGGATTACCTGGCCATGATACCGGACAGGTATCGCCACCTGGGCCGCCCAGACCTGGGCGCTTGCAAGGACCTCGTCGACCTTATGGCACACTTTGGCCTCCAGCAGCCTGCCCCCCGCTCGCTGATTCCGCGCTGGGACCTACCCTGGGTGCTGACGTGGCTCAATTCGGACTGCTTCGAACCACACCCCTTTGTTTCCTCCTGGCCCTTGCCACGGCTTCCAGGGTGAGCGAGCTGCACGCGCTCTGCGGGCCCCACCTGCCTACAGTTCAGAACGGATGGATCTGTGCAGCTCCTGACCGACCCTTCATTCCAGGCCAAGACTCGGTCTCCATTAACTGCGCCCCAGGTGATCAACATATGGCGCTGAAGGGGTTACGCCTACCCCGGGGGACCAGACAGCAGGACCCGGTGAGGGCTTTACAGGTGTACCTGCGCTGATCCAAACCCGTCTGGAGAGGACGTTCCCGCCTCTTTTGGCCTTTGTCCCCCAGAAGACCAGACATCACGGCCCAGACAATATCTTCCTGGTTCCGCTGGGTTATCCGGTCCGTCTACCTGGACCTCTCCCGGGAGGGCGCTAAGAGGCTGAAGATCAGGGCGCACGAGGGTAGAGCCACAGCCACGAGTGTCGCCTTTGACTGCAACTGCGCCATCAAGACTTGTGGCGGCCGTGGGCTGGCGGGCGGAATCTGCCTTCGCCTGATGCTGCTGCAGTGACCTCTCTCTCGGGCCAGCGGGAGATCCTAGCCCAGTCGGGGGACTTCGCCACAGCGCAACACTCCCTCCCGGCGCCGAAGGCGCCATGTGTTAAGCTTAGCTGAAATTGCAGGAGTGGGCGGGGCGGGCGAGCCGATATACAGGGGGTGAGATTCTGGACGGCACCCACCTCCTCTTCGCTGTTCTTCCTAATATTAATGTCATCGGTAATGTTTTTGAGGAAACAAATGAATTTTTCTCTTAAATGTATTTTTTTCAAAAAATACTTACCGATGACATTACTTGGAGGACCCTATCGCCTACCCCTCTTGCCGCCAGTAAGCTAAGCATTCAGACTGGCGTGATAGCACTGGGCACATGACCCGATAGGGAGGGACGGGAGACTACTCAGGGTACCTGCTTACGGCGCCCTTGAGTCGCCTCCCTGGTTGTGTATGTACACAACGGATTTTTTATGCAGAAATTGGTAAGCTAAGTGTACGTTTCCTAATAGTAATGTCATCTGTAAGTATTTTTTTTAAAAATACATTTTAGAGAAAAATTCATTTTTAGAGGAAGTCAAAACAAATGATTTGATGCCCAGTTTCAACAGTTTGACCCCCAAATCTGTTTACAGGGTGTCATGTTGACCCTCTCCTAAAATCTGAGAAATAAAGTATCATTCATTCATTCATTCATTCATTCTGTGTGAAACACTGTACAAGAGGACTCAACTAAGTAATAAAATGTGAAAGATACTTGTGCACATTAGTTTATCTGTTCAGCCCTGATGCACAACAGCAGGAGATGAATCGAGCATAATAATTCAAGGGTAGTGCCAGATTAGCTTGGCGCCATCAGGCGCCAAGCTAATCTGGCACTACCCTTAAATGCTCAATCCATCTCCTGCAACTGGTACATAGTCGTTCAGTGACACCTCCCAAATTTGGGAAATATGGTTGTGGGGTTAAATGGGTTAATCTGTTCAGAATGTGCCAAGCTATTCTGGCATTCTTGAACTGTCATTAGTTTTGAATGATCTCCTGAACTGGTAGTGAGTCTTCAGGGGGCAACTCTCAGTTTTCTGAATCTCTACTCAAGAGTTCAGTGTGTCAATTGTGTGGATAACTTTGGCTTGTTCTGTTTCAGTGGCTTCTTCCCTGTTGCTGTCAACTTCTTGAGACGAGTGCCAGTGGTGGGAACAATATTAAATCTCCCAGGAATACGAACAGTAAGTGTTTAAAGGATCTGAAAGTAAATTTGTGAGGTCTGTTGGCTTTTGTTGTGTAATTTAAGTCCGTATTTTGTTGGTGGCTTCTTTTTGTCTGTCCATCGGCATTGTATGAGTCTTTCAAATTCAAACCTGACAATCACTGACAATCCAGTTATTCAAGAAGTACCCAACGGAAAAAGAAACACGCTTAGAAAAGATGGGTACAACACAATTTATTAATATTTCGGGTAAATACCTTTGTCAAAATACACAGAGAGATTAGCCGCTACTTATCTTCATTCGCAGAAGGAATGTGGCAACTCAATCCAGAATTGAATCAGGGAGAAACTTCTCATAGTGTGTCTCTTTCTTTGCTTTTCACTCTCCTACAACCCCAGTGACACACAGTCCTCAGACATAGCCCCAAACCTGTTCTACAGTACTGCTTATTCATAGATTTAAATATAGCCAAGGGCAGGCAAACATTATCATGATTTATTGCCAGTGCAGCTTACTTACTTACGCCTGTCACCCCTACCCAGGTATAGGCCGTCGACGAGAGACCTCCAGCAACTCTGTCCTGTGCTTCTCCTTCGATTCTACTCCAGGTGGTTCCCAGTCTCTTGATGTCTGCTTGGAGGTCTCGACGCCAGGAGTTTCTCGGCCTACCTCTTTTCCTCTTTCCCTGGGGGTTCCATGACAATGCCTGCCTAGTGATACTGGAAGCTGGCTTTCTCAGACTGTGACCGCCCCACTTAACAGCCTTTTCTAGCCAGACTGCGTCCATCTGGCTTCACTGATACCTAGCAGGGAAAGGTTGTACTTTTGCATTTCCGCTGCTATCTGGGCGGCCTTGCCGCTCTGGTACATGGTCTTGACGTTCCATGTGCCCATGGTTGTATCCCTGGATAGAGAGAGGCGGCTCGGTCCTGTGGCTTCCGAAGACTTCCGGCTTTCACCACAGGACGTCATAAGTCTTCTGGTAGAAGAACCTTCCTCCTCCAGGAAAGGAATTACTGTTAGTCTTTTCGTCGGCGTTTTTGTAGCTATTTCCTTTTTTGCAGGGTGGGGAAGCTACCCCCACGCCCAACCCCTTACTAGGAGGACCAGGGGTTTTCTGTTGGGGTCACCTTCCCTTAGACCATGTTGGTTCACGGCAACTTATTTCATTCGGTGCACCCCTCTCACGAGGGACCCCCTATCCACCACCCAGGGGACGCGCCTCAACGCCATATGGTCCCAGCGCGAGGGCCAGTGCAGCAGTTCATGAGATTATATGCCTGTTGCAAGAGAGACTACTGGTATGATTACAGCAGCGGGCAGAGCAATCATGCCTCACCCTGCCTTTCACAGAAGACACAGATTCACATAAACCTCTGCTAGCGCTTACAATTTTGTCAGCATAGGTTCCGTTTTACATCATCACATTTAAAACCATATCTGGGTTTACGTCTGCGATAAGGCAGCGTCGCTCGCTGGCTGCACACTGTAGATTTGGCAGCCGTTGATTGGCTAATCGGCTAGTTTATAGGGATGGGCTATGACTGCCAATCACAAACGCACCAGCTGTCCATTTGCGTAAAATAAAGTGGTTCTGCAGTGTGTACCTGTGTGCTTGTGCCGGTGACTAATCAGTCAATGACTCAAGGTGGCATTGCAGATGCCAAGGTGTCGCAGTGCCTTCATCTCTGATCTCTGATCAAAAGGCCAGTTGAGTTGTCATGTTCGGTGTCCTGGCACACAGTGATTTCTCGACTGTGACTGAATGGACTTATAATGCATCGGTTACCCACTCCGGGTCGAATAACATAAACATTGTGAGCTGTTCGGACTCATCATTTGGTGGTCATATAGGGGTTTCCACATGAACTGCCGCAAACCTGAGCCATCGAGGATACACATTTGCAAGGGAAATAACCAACGTATCCATACTCTCTTTGTGTTGGTTCCCTTTATCAAAATGTCCGTGTCTTTGATCACGCATTTTGCTGTTGCGAGTTTCCAAGAGGGGAAAATAATGGTGATTAAACTGCTGTATGCATGTCTAGAAGGTGCTGTTGTTATAACATAGGTGACTAAGGTGTCTAGGTAAGTTTGCTTTCTTATATACAGTGTAATCAATGACTATTTCATTTAGGCTTGGTCATGCTGGCGCCAGTGCCTAAAAGTTTCAACCAGGTGACCCTAACGTTTCGACCAGGCTGTACCGTTTCGAGCAATCATTATTTTCAAAACTCTTAAATATTCAACCAGAGGTGAAAATTTCGAAAATGTGGATGTAAAAAAAAAAGGTGAGATATTTGTTTTTATTTTTGTCAACCATGTTTCTTTTTTTTTTAAAAAACAAATCTGTCACCCAATACATTGAATGTCTATTTGTTTTCTTTTCAGCTTGCAGATAAAGTAGGAGAGTCCAACTCAATGGTATAACGTTTCTTTTCAAAATGATACTGCATGTTTACATACTTGTCTGTTTGTGGACATTTTCAAGTGGATGAATGTGCAGAGTTTGTTAGCAAATCTGTTATTTTTTTATTGCGATGTTTGTTTCTTGTCAGTATGATTTCTATTGATATCACCCTATTCTGAGGCCAGCATTAAGCATTACATAGTAACCCCATTGTGCATGCAGCCTCTGGTACTGTAAACAGTACTGGATGCTGCACGCACATGGGGGGTACTGGTAACTCATTCAAGGCACCCCACATTAAGAGCTGCAATTGTGTTATATAGTGCCACCAGCAACACTTTGTGACACTTGCATAGCTATTGATGTGGGGTGCCTTGAATGAGTTAACTTCTCTTGAGTGGCCTAGATCCTGTATAGATGAATATCTTACTTTTTGACATTAGGGGGTGGGGGTGGGTGTCCTTCAGTCTCAGGACCGCCTGTAGGAGATAAATTGATGGTGCTAGGTTAGGGTGCAATGGAATTCTCCTGCATTCATATTCTTCCTCAATTTTGTTGAAGATTATGTTATGGGCTCTACACATTGGTGTTCATTTTGATACTTTCATTTACTGGTAAATGTTTCAACAAAAAAAAGGGGTGGGGGGCGGGGGCACTGATACATGTTTATTACTCTCTTGCTTTCAGTGACAACTGTGAAAAAAATAGATGGGGTCATCAGTTAAATTTAAAGTGTCACAGTTGTCATTAAAAGTAAATGGCCATGTATCAGTGGCCTGTCACTGTACTCTGTAAATGGGTGTGAGGATGGGTGTTTTTCAGTGAATGTTACAATGTATTTATATCTCACATGTTATGATCAGTGCACACATACACAGGTACTCATAGCAAAATACCATTAGAGCCTCACATGATCAAATTATAGTGTGTGTACATTGTACATGGTATTTGACTCAGTGTGACAAAGGCGTTGGTGTATCATAAGAATTAAGATTTAATTCTTGCCACACTGATACATGTATGTAGTACCAGTACAATGTAATGTCATAGGTTTCTAAACTGTCTGTACCCTTGTTAACCTTTTTCATCCTGATATACCCACTGCTTGAAATAAATTTGACTGATACTTCAAGAGTGGTGCCAGAATAGCTTGGCGCCTGAGGCGCCAAGCTATTCTGGCACCGCCCTTGAACTAAAACGGTTGATCTATGTCCTAATCTGTAATGTAGCCTTCATAGGACAATAAGCAAATTTTACAAAATCAGCCTCAGGATGTAATGGTTAAAACAAACAAACTTTGTTTGGTCACATTGATACAATGGATCTGATCTTGGTTAGGTTGGAGAAAACAAGATAGGATTTTGATACACATTTTTTTTCACCAGTATTGTGTTTTAGTAGTACAAGCAGACTTTCTAAGTTGTTTTATTGCACATAGTTGATTATTTGTTATTAATCTTGTGTTATCGTCTGCTGAGATTTACAGGAACCATGATTTTTTTTATTCAAGTTATTTATTTCAGCGTAAGTGTCATGATACAAGTAAATGTGCATTAGTTGTGTATGGTGAAGTATCAAAGAACTGTAAAAAGAAGCATTTTTGTGCAAATGTGTTGGTACATGTACTTGTATGTAGTTAGTCTGGCAAGATCACTCGTATTTTCACTGTAATATATAACATCGTTCAACTGTCATGAATGTGGTATGTATGCTTTCGATGACTGATTGATTCTGTGAGGTGTGCTTCCTTTATTATTGAATAAAAGTATTTTAAACACTTTTCTTGCGTTGCTTTTCTGTTCTCACTTGCAGTCTCTGAATGGATTTTCTTTTTCTTTGCAGGACAAAGTTTGAGTGTGTAAGCTTCTTGTTTACTGGTGGCAGTATTAGTAATGCATGTAATGTGAAACACATTGTGTCTTGTTTTTTCCATCAGCTATTTTGTGTCTGTATTTGTGTGCTGATCTGTGATTTTGGATCTTACAGTCTATGGCTGTTAGGTTCAGATCACATACTAGCACACGTGTGTTTATATTTACAGTAGGACCTGTTTGAGCAACCACATGTATTATTTTGCAAGAAAAAGGGGTCTTAACCCTTTTGAGCCCCAAGGTCCCATTTCTCAGACTTTGGAGGTGTTGCCTAACGACTGTGTACCAGTTGTAGGAGATGGATTGATCATGATAATTCAAGGGTAGTGCCAGATGAGCTTGGCGCCCTTCAGGCGCCAAGCTCATCTGGCACTACCCTTGAATTATCATGATCATCTCCTGCTGTAGGGTCCTGGGGCTAAAAGGGTTAAAAGACTAGTGCTCTCAAGAGGTCTTAAAAAGTGTCACCCGTCGCTAAAGGCCTGACCATCACGTGGATGGCAACAGCCACTGGAGTTATGTTTTTTAATTGCAGGTAATCTCTCCTAGTCCTAGGGGTTTTTGCTTAAAACAGATTCTGTTGTACCTGCAAACCCGCAGAATTGCAACAAGCTAAATGTGATGGGTATAAATTAATGGGTGTTGATCTGGCAAATCCTCTTGCTGTTTCTCTATGTGTACTTGCTTTCTTTGTGTGGTATTGGAAGACTGTACGTAGTGTTTCATCTGTCTAGTCTCTTGTGGGGTTGGGTTATGGCTTTTCTACCCATCTTTGCTGTTGTACATGTAACGTTGATGGTTAGAGGCATAAGGACCATGCCAGCTTTCTTTTTTTTTAAATAATAATACATTCACTCTTAACTTTTATCATCCTGATACACCCATTGCTTGAAATGAATTTGAGTGATGGTTCAAGGGTGGTGCCAGGAGAGCTTGACGCCATCCTTGAACTAAAACATCTGATCTATCTCCTAATCTGTAACATCGCCTTCAGATGATAATAGGCAAAATTTACAAACTCAGCATCAGGATGTAAAGGGTTAAACCATCGGCTGGCCTATATAGATGCGCGCGCAATCTCGACTAGTAATTTGAATTCCGGCTGATGGCACAAAAGCATAGGCCCGCCTACTCTGCGACTAAACCGAAGGTACACCTTCGGGACCTGACCTTTAAGATGACACAGCCAGAATTGAATCGGTCAAGGTAGATGGTAGTGCCAGAATAGTTTGGCGCCTTGGGAGCTGTAATAGTCCATACCTCTTGCGCAGATGGTACACAGTTTTCATACATGTGTCCCTCAAAGTTGCAAAGTTTGTCTAGTATAAATGAGTGGTCTTTCTGTCAGAAACAGTCAAAATGTGTTTATTTTCATTTGTAATCCCTTTCCTGTCAGTTTCTGTTTGTCGATGTGATCCCTGAAGGAATCACCTCGACTGAAAGGTCTGTTGACAGCCAAAGGGTTGACAGCTTGTGTAATAATGCCTGTTCATGTGACAGTGGTTTTGTGTCCCTTCCTAATCTCTCTGTTTTGGATCTGAGGGTTCCTGTAACTCTTTGACTGCCTAGAAAAAGTAAACATGATCCAATTGCAAGAAACATAGATCCTCATGAGACCCTGCACTTGCAGGGGCTCATGAGCATCTATGCCTCTTGCTGACACCACTTTGAAACCATGTTTCTGGGATGGTTGATGAAGACTGCAGAAACACTCTGTGTCAACTAGCAATGGAAGGCTAATATTCATGCTTTTTCTTTATAAAGCTGGTGATGGGCTAGAAGCTATGACCTGAATTATGACAGATGGATTTCAAGACTTGTTATCACTAGAAGATCAAAAGAGTAAAAAAATACCCAACGAAAACATAAGTATGTGTCGGAGTAATAAAAACCGTTCACGTGTTGTATACTTTCCTGTCCTTGTTATTCTGAAGAATGTTTATTTCTTTCTTGGTTATTTCTATTTCTTATACAGTGCATCTTGAAGATTATCCATCAATGATGCATTTTTTTTCATATCAGTAATTGTACCTTTGTTTCCATAACCCCGTTGTGCATACAGCCACTGGTACTGTAAACATTACTGGTAGATGCATGCACAAGAGGGTTAATACTCGATTACGTGGTGCACACAAAGTGTGAGCTTTATGACAAGTTGCGCTTGTGGTGTAATATTGCAGCAGTGCAGCCTATGTACCCTTATTATGCACACGTCATACCATGAACCAGACGAACACGGTTGACCGACCTGTAGGTGGATACCTGGTGAACAAAAGGTCCTCAGGCCTATATCTGCCTTAATCTTTTAGCCCCAAGGTCCCATTTCTCAAATTTTGGAGGTGTTGCCTAACGACTATGTACCAGTTGCAGGGGATGAATTGACCATGGTAATTCAAGGGTAGTGCCAGATTAGCTTGGTGCCTAAAGGCACCAAGGTAATCTGGCACTACCCTTGAATTATCATGGTCAATCCATCTCCAGCTGCAGGGACTTGGGGCTAAAGGGTTAATTGACCTGCACACAGTTTTGCGCATGCTGACGAAGACTGATGTCAGTTCAGTCACTTTTGGCTGTAGATAGCACAACAAGGGCGTGAATGTGAATAACACAGTCTGACTAAATGGTGAAAGAGAATATAAATCAGTATGAGTGAATGAATTTGTGTTTTTCACTTTTTAACGATATACTAATGAATCGTTTAACTTTTTATGACAGATTTCACCCATCAATTTCTTCCCCAGTGTACTGTAAGGACTGAGCTTGCATGACGAACCAATGCTGTTCCTGAGCTAGAGCCTGATCTTCTTGGCTCTTCTTGGCTTGACTTCGCGAACGAAGATTCTATAGGGCTTGCCCACGTAGAGCCTGATCTGCAGTCACTACATTATCCCCCAGCTTAATTTTGTTGCTTGTCAGCCTATGATTTTTAGTTTCTGATGCTGCATTTGTGTGATTAAAGTTATGCTGGTGCTTTTAGGATATGTATATTTGTGTGTGTATGGATGACAGTCAACTCGCCCATATGCCATCTAGCCCAGTCAACTCACCAAGGTAAGGGGTCAACTTGCCTTAGGTAGCAGTTAATTTGCCCAAGACCGAGTCAGTTCATGATCTACATTTCATTCATTCCAGCGGTTAAGTGTACTTGAGAAGAGTAGCCGACCACCCAGTGTCAGAAAGTTTAGGGCAGTACAGCACAGACATGGATAGGCTTTCATGCTGGCAGAGTGTGATGTCTGAGACTTGTCTAAGAGATGATGTTTGTGCAGCATAATCTCTCAGAAGAATTGATTACTTATGAATACATTCTTTTGTATACCTGCTGATTAGTTTTTTTCTTTGGTAATCAAAGTGGTGAATTCACGGGACATCTGCTATTGTCTTCTTTCCAAATCCTTCCATTTCTTAAGTCTCTTCTATTATGGGACGCAGTGGAGCGCTTCCAATAGCATGCACATGAACACAGGCCTCACACTGACAGTGAAGTAGGTGTAACAAGATAAAAATTACAGATTGTCTAGTTATGCTAACTTGAACAGAACATACTGAAAAGGGCCTTATGTGTGTATGTATGTAAACACGAAAATCCCTGAAGTTTTGTGTACTTAAACGCTTGAAAATGGAGAAATTGATTCATTCATGTCTAGGAGAGCCTCCGAGCATATTGAAACTGGTTGTCTCATTGAAGACAAATGACTATTTATGAAAGTTGCTTGATCCACATTTGAATCCATAATTTTTGTCAAGCACTTGAAATTTTGTAGCTTGGAGAAAGACATGGGATGAGTTTGTTAGCCAACTTTCGTACCTCTTCAACTTTATTTTTGAATAAACGTTCCCATCTTGTTTTTCATTGGCCTAGCTCTTCCGACATTCGCTTTTTTCCCACAGGGCATCCATTCTCAAAGCAACAGGAGGCTACTTATCACACTTTACCAAGGCAATGGGTAATAATTAGTCTCGACCGTTCTTACTTTGCATAGTCGACTCATATCTTGGGCAAGATGGCATATGGGCGAGTTGACTGGTAACTGTGTGTGTGTGTGTGTGTGTGTATGTGTGTGCGAATGGATGGAGGAGCATACTATTTAAAATGGAGATAAACTGGATTTATCAGTCTTTGCATCCATGCAATTTTCACCACATGTTGCCAACGTACTGTATAATTGTACGCGATCAATGACATCCGAGTCGCTGTAACATTTTCAGATTGTCAGTCGGAGAAACGAGGACTAATTAATGTTTCCGAATGAATTTTGCATCACTGTTTCGTACATAGTGGACATAGACACACAAGCATACAAGAAAATATAGGAATTGTAGTATATAGACGCAACTATAAGAGTTTGAGTACTGTCCCTTCCACAACTGGTGTCGGTCAACTGGTCCATTTGGCATCTCGCCCAAAGCAGTAAAATCGCCCATTCTTCGCATCAACTCGCCTAAGACTCGAATCAACTCGCCCAAGCAATTTTAGATTAATCTTATTTGTGTGTGTGTATGACCTTTTTAATCTGTCGGTCAGTTTCTGATTGTCATTTAATTACAGCACTTAAGTTTATTTGAGATGGGTTGCTGACCACCCAGTGTTTCACATAATTTACAGCAGCACAACACAGACACCGATGCTTTTACACTGGCAGAGTGATTGATTGATTGTACATTGCTTAACGTCCCGACAGCAACAAGGCTTTCTCAGGACGTGCCTGCACTGCTTGTGAAAAAAACTAAACAAAACATTGAATGTATGTCGCCAGCCGGTCAAATACATTAAATAAACCTAACACATGGGCCTAGATAAAGCTAAGACCATTTAGCAACACACATCCAATATCAAGAGCTACAGGCAGTGCAGACAGTAGGGAGAGTTTTAAAAAGGCAAATACAGGTGAATGGACAAAGGGTAGACAGAAACACATGCCCCAGAATAGGGAGATAAACCCACCCTGTGGGGCTGACCAGGGTGACCCTGGGAACTAAAAAATACCTAACCCCACCCAAGTCCCCCAGGGCAAACCCGGGTGGGGCACTGGCAGAGTGATATTTGAGACTTGTAATTAGATGTTTTTCTATTTACCATAGTCCATTATATTTGGATTTGCAGTAATTAGATGTTTGGTCAGTTTATCACAAACCCTTTATTTAGGTATTTGCAGTAATTAAATGTTCAGTCCATTTACCCTAACCCTTTGATTTTGATTGTGGTAATTAGATGTTTGGTGTATTAACTACAAATGCTCTAATTTTGGTAATTGCGGTAATTAAATGTTTGGCCTATTTACAGCAAAAGCCCACATTATGGGATTTGCGGTAATTAGATGTTTGTTATTTTTACCACAAAACCCATAATTTTGGGATTTGTGGTAATTAGATAGTTGATCTATTTGCCAGAAACTCCCTATTTTGGAAAGATTATTTTGGCGGTCTGCCCTTTTCATTTATTCTCTATTTTGGGATTTGCTGCAATTAGTATTTGGTCTATTTACCACAAACCCTTATTTTGGGATTTGCAGTAATTAAATGTTTGATCTATTTACCACAGCCCCTTATATTGCAATTTGCAGTAAGTAGACTTTTGCTCTATTTACCAGATCCCTTAGATTGCAGGTTGTGGTAATTAGATGTTTGGTCTATTAACCACAAATCATTTTACTTTGGGATTTGTGGTAAACATTAAGTCTATTTACCACAAATGCCTGTTTAGGAATTTGTAGTAATAAGACATTTTGGGGATTGCATTAATTAGACGATATATATGTTTACCTCATATCCCTCATTTTGGAGTTTGTGGTAATTAGACATTTGATCCAAATTCCAAGATGAGTGGTATGCTATCATTAGACCAAACGTTGTTGTATTGCAAACCTCTTCATTTTGAAAATTGCAATAATAAGATATTGGTCTGTTTAGTGCATACCCATTTTTTTTTTAAATTTGCAGTAAAAAGACATTTGGTCTATTTACTGCATATCCCTCATTTTGGAATTCACGGTATAAGACATTTGGTCTACTTACTGCATACCCCTCATTTTGGGAATTTGCAGTAATAAGACATTTGGTCTTTTTACCACGTACACCATGTTATGTATTGCAGTAATTAGACATTTGGGGCGGTCCGTGGCGCAGTGGTTAAGGCGCCTGCCACCAATGCCAAAGGTGCGCGGTTCGATACCGGGTTCCGGCGTTGGACTTTTCTCCTCTGGTAAATGTCACCGTTAATTTGGGCGGACCGTCGGGGGTTCTTTCTCCGGGTACTCCGGTTCTTCCACCCCCCCCCCCCCCCCCACTTTGGTACCGGTCTCAGGCCACTTTACAAATTTCAAATACAAGCGATCAAAAATTCTCTGTAACTTCAGTAGCTGACTGGCCCTTCGTTTGTCTTGTACTGTGTTTGTCTTAAATGGCGTAAATCCGTGTCTGTTTCGCGAGTGTGTGTGTTGGGTTTCAGGCGCGGCGTTTTGAGTCGATTTCCCCAAAATTGAGAAAAAGCGCTATATAATAACGGTATTATTATTATTATTTACATTCAGTCTTTTTCCTGAATACCCCTTGTTTTGGAAGTTGTTCAAATTAGATGTTTGGTCTATTTACTGCATACCCACTCATTGGGAAATTTGCAGTAATAAGATGTTTGGTCTATTTACTGTATACCACTCAGTTTGGAATTTGTGGTCAAAAGATGTTTCATCTATTTACTGCATATCCCTCATTTTGGAATTTGTTGTAAAAAGATGTTTGGTCTATTTACAGCATACCCCTCATTTGGAATTGTGGTAATTAGACATTTGGTGTATTTATTGCATACCCCTCATTTATAAATGTGTGGTAATAAGATGTTTGGTCTATTTATTGCATACCCCTCATTTTGGAATTTGTAGTAATTAGATGTTTAGTCTAATTACCACATACCCCTCATTTTGGAATTGTGTTAATAAGATATTTGATCTATTTACTGTGTACCCCAGCATACACATTGTTAGTCTATCAGTTCTGATGGATGGGATGGAGTGCATATGGGCCTTTCCAAGCTCAACGATTCCATCTTGACTTAATTAAACTGAACTATAAGTAGTATCACTTCTATCTTTCATTGTTCAAACCTGTGTCAGGTCATATGCATGATGATTGCTGAATAGAAGGTACGTCAAAATAAAAATGTTTATCCGAAACAGCACCCTTGATTTCTAGTACAGCTGAAGCTGGCCAGTCTTTGTCAGATGCTTAGGTAAAACATATCAGCCTGTTGTGAGTAGAAACTGCTAGCCAAGACTGGTTGATGTTTGTGTCTGCTGTGTTGTATGTATTGCATTGCTGCAATGGGATTCAGCAGAGGGCTGCCGAGGCTGGCACATGTGAATACATTTGATCAGGTGGTGGGAAGATGGGAATGCAGGTTGAGGGAACCACAGGACAAATAAGTCCTCCCAAACCAACACACACACACACACACACACACACACACACACACACACACACACACACACACACACACACACACAGGGAGACAAAACCATCAGAGTAGGTTACCTACCATTTTATGTGAAAATGGGTTCCCATATTTCTATTTATTCTAGGGCTCTGGAGTTGATGCGAATGTTTAGAACTCACCTTGTAACTAAGCTCTACAACTTAAAATAAAAAAAGACATTTTCTAGAAACAGAGCCACTGGATGGAGAAAAAATGGGTTTCTACCAATAAAGTGGGTGCCTCTCACACAAAAACTGGCATTACAGTAGAAATGGGTGTCCTTGTCAAATCATTCATTTTAGCATGGACATCTCAAGAAAATTAGGTGTCTGTAATAAGGTAAAGTTCACGGAATATTTGATGCTTCTTGTCCACATTTATTTGATTGTTGTCATTCTTTTTTCAACTTAATGTATATTCCTTCTTTTTCCTGCATTAAAAATGTAAAGCACAATGACACAATACACAGTGAACACTAAAAATACCTCTGGTTGATTTTCTAATGATCGTTTGGGTGGGGTTGTGGGGGGAGGGGAGGGGTGGGGGTGAAGGTGGGGAGGGGGTTGGGGGGGGGGGTTGATTGATTGTACATTGCTTAACGTCCTGACAGCAACAAGGCTTTCTCAGGATGTGCCTGCACTGCTTGTGAAAAAAACAACTAAACAGAACATTGAATGTATGTCGCCAGCCGGTCAAATACGTTCAATAAACCTAACACATGGGGCCTAAATAAAGCTAAGACCATTTAGCAACACACATCCAATATTAAGAGCTACAGGCAGTGCAGACAGTAGGGAGATTTTTAAAAAGGCAAATACAGGTGAATGGACCTCAGGTAGACAGAAACACATACCCCAGAATAGAGAGAAAGACTCACCCTGGGAACTAAAAAGTACCTAACCCCACCCAAGTCCCCCAGGGCAGACCCGGGTGGGGAGGGTGGGGGGTCATCACTTTGGGTTTTATAGAGCTGCTGAATGCTCTCTTATGAATGAAAGATTTTAATTATCCGTGGAATCAGGAGGTCATTTCTGAGGCGCGCAACGAGTTGCACATCAAACCACCCACAAATACACATTTGGAGTGCACCAGATGGATCCAGTTGGACAAGTCCCACATTCCACACTATAGGACAGCTAAGACTGAGAAGCAATCGCGGCGTTTATGGCGCGGTGCACGGTTTAAAACTAAGAAACTGTCATTTTTAGAAGCGTGTCGGGCAAAGTTTTTATTAAAACTGTTTTAAAACCTCTCCTTATACTCAACATTTACAGGCGTGTCGTAACTGTTATGCATCTATTCCAACATAATAGTGCTGGATTCATAGTTTTCCCATTGTCGCCTTCTCTCTTCACTCAGCACTCGACTTTCCAGTCCTTCCCTCAAACACGCAGCATTCACACAAACAATACTTTACTATTACACCCTTTGGCAACATTAGGTGGGTTTTTTTTTCTCTGACCTAGCATTACAATACATACTGCACTAAACGACCAACTGCTGCAGACGACGCACCTAACGACACTGACTGTGTGACGTCATTTGCATTCAATCAATTTGTGCATACAATCTGACAAGAGTTGCAGTCAAAACGAAAGCATAACACCAACAAACCCACAAACAAAGCAACAGGTTGAACCAAAAGACACAAGACAACAGCAGCCTCCCCCAAAGTCTATACGTCCTCTCTCACACTGCGCACTCATACAATCACTTCACTTCTTAGCAACCGGCGCACGAATATAATTATAGGCTAAGTCAAAGAAAAACAGAAGATAGTTGTGGAAAACCCTTTAAAATAGAAACAAATGACGACGTTTCGGATCAAAGATCCTTCTTCATCTGACATGGAAACAAATGTAGAAAACGTATAGGCTAAGTCGCTGGTGAATGTATACATGAATCTCAAATTTCTCACTAGACATCACCTCCCTCCACATCACCCCGGAAGTACATCACAACTCAACACTTTTTTAACAAAACAACCACACCCTCAAATAACAAACCTAATTTTGTAGGAACATAAACAATTTACTCCCTCAAACAAAAAATTCCCCCCCCCCCCCCCCAACACCCTTCCTGACCCATATCAGCTATGAAGTTATTTATAGCTGAGAAGGGTGATGTCACATACACACGCCCATTTTCGGGGTTCTGTGCGCGCACACACACACACACACACACACACACGCACATTGCTGGGAGGGACAAGTTCAAACACACTAGAGGCGTGTCTGTTAAACACAAAAGTGCATGTGTTAACGCCAGAATGAGAAAAACTGATCTTTTTATTTTTTATGAATCTTTACCCCAAGACAATGCAGAAACAACCCTCAGAAAAAAACGTATTTTTCTTTAAAATAATTTTTTAAAAAAATCTTACCGATGGTATTACAACTAGGAAATGTTTCTTAGCTAGTCTAATTTTAGCCCAAAATTGTTGTGTACGATAATGGCCATGATGGCAGGAGAGGGGCACCATAGGTTAGGCGGAAACCCGGTAGCCTCCCTTCCGGTTCAACCACGCATGTGCTCAGTGCTCAAACAACCAGTCAGTTTCTTAGCGGAGCAGCGGCGAGCGGGGCAGGTGGGAGGGACCTTTGAGTAATACCATCGGTAAGTATTTTTCAAAAAAACTTATTTTAAAGAAAAATACGTTTGTTTTCTCAAAACACATTACCGATGGTATTACAACTAGGAAGAATCCCGAAAAGGAGGCGGGCGCCGCTAAAACGCCCCTACCCCTGCCATCGAAGCTACTAGAGTAGTCCACCCCAAGCAACCTCCCTCTAATTTTAGTGAAGATACTTAGGGCGCCGGGAGGGAGTGTTGCGCCGCCACGATGTCTCCCACCAGCGCTAGGTTTTGCCGCTGGCCGGATAGGTCCCTCAGGTAGAAGCGAGCGAAGGTGTTCTCTGTTCGCCAGCCCACGGCCGCCACGATGTCCTTGACCGCACAGTTGCGTTCGAATGCGAGGCTCGTGGCCATAGCTCTGATCTCGTGCGCCCTGATCCTCATGCGTTTGGCTGTATCAGGGGCGAGTTCCTGGTAGGCGGATCGTATCACCCACCGAAGCCAGGAGGATATAGTCTGGGCTGAGATGTCCTCTCTACCTGGGGACAGAGGAAGAAAAAGGCGGGTGCGTCCCCTGCGTAGTGGCTTGGTCCGGTGCAGGTACACACGTAAAGCTCGAACCGGGTCCTGCTGTCTGGACTCTCGATTGGAGCGTGGTTCTCTGAGAGGTAGTATGGTGACCAGTTGTGGTGCCAAGAGTGGCGATCTGGTCTTGGCTAGGAAGGTCGGGTCAGGAAGCAGCTGCACCGAACCGTCCATCCAGAACTGCAAACAGGTGGGGCGAGTAGAGAGGGCGTGCAGCTCACTGACTCTGGAGGCTGAGGCGAGGGCTAGCAAGAAGCGGGTCTTCCTCGTCACGTCCGGTAGTGTCGCCAGCTGTATTGGCTCAAAGCGGGCCGAGTTGAGCCAAGTAAGTACCCAAGGTAGGTCCAAACGTGGCAACAGTGTACATAGAGCGGGACGATGAAGGCCAAAGTGGCCCATCAGATCGGCAAGGTCTTTGCAGGAGCCCGGGTCGGGACGTCCCAGATGCCTGTAAGTATCAGCGATCATGGCCAGGTAACCTCGAATGATGATGGGAGCTAAACGCTGGTCGTGAAAAAGCCAGAGGAAGAAATCCGCCAGCTGGGGAACTGTCAGCTCGGTGGGGGAGAGGTGTCTGTCGTCACACCAGGAGCTGAGAACTCTCCACTTGCCTTCATAAACTCGTTTGGTCGAGGTTCTGCGGGCTGTAGCGATCGCGTCCACTGCCGCACCTGAGAAGCCTCTAGCGGTGAGGGCTTGCCGGACAACCTCCAGGCGTGGAGGAGGAGACGTTCTGGACAAGGATGGTACAGTGTCTGCCGAGGTTGCCTGAGCATCGTTCGTGGAGTGGGGAGGTGGAGTGGGGAGCGGTAGTGGGGGGGGGGGGGGCCGTTGCCAGATTCAGGAGGTCGGTCGTCCATGACCTGGTCCAACAGAACGGGGCCACCAGAAACAGGATAGTGTTGCTGCCTCTCAGCTTGAGCAGGACCTTGGGGACGAGCACCATTGGTAGGTAGGCGTAGGCGACCAGCCCATCCCAGGAGATGGAGAGGGCATCCACTGCCCAGGCCAAGGGGTCTGGAATCGGCGAGACGAACAGAGGGAGTTGGTGATTCCATCTCGTGGCAAAAAGGTCGATCATGGGTGACTCCCAGGTAGCGCCGATCATCCGAAAGATGTCTGGACGCAGTGACCACTCGGTGTGTAGTAGTTGACCGCGACGGGAGAGGGAGTCGGCCAGTACATTCAGGTGACCCGGGATGTGACGCGTGCGGAGAGAAATGTCCCGATCCTCGCACCACCGGAGCACTTGGTAAAGGAGGATGCAGAGAGATGGGGAGCGGGTCCCGCCTTGCTTCTGGATGTAGGCGACGACCGTAGAGTTGTCCGACAACACCAGTAGCTCCCGGTGAAGTAGGCGAGATTCCCACACACGAAGGGCTTGCCAGACGGCTTCCAATTCCAACCAGTTGATGTGTCGGTCCCGGAGATCCAGGTCCCACCAGCCGGAGGCCGTCTCGAAGGAGGGTAGAAGGTGCGCTCCCCAACCGGAGAGGCTCGCGTCTACGCAGATGGAGAGGGAGGGCGGTGGCGAGAACAGAGGTACTCCTGTCGCGAGCCAGAGGGGGTCCGCCCAGCGTAGAAGGTGAGGACGGAGCAACGATGGAATCGGAACCGGAGGCTTTAGGTCGGAAGTCGACGGACGCCAGTGTAGAAGAAGGTGCAACTGGAGCGACCGGAATAAGGTCTGCTGCAGCGCTCATCAGACCCAGCAGCTGAAGCCACTGCCTGGCGGCGGGGATCAAAGACATCTGGGATACCTGCCGAGCTAGATCCGCCAACTTCTGAATGCGGGGTTCGGGCAGCCGGACGATGTTGCGGTCGGTGCAGAACTCCATGCCTAGGTGAACGAAATGGCGCGACGGAACGAGGTCGGACTTGCCGAAGTTGACTATGAAGCCCAGCGACTTGAGGAGCTGAAGCAAGGCATCCCGGTCCACTTCCAAGGCGGCCGGGGTCTGATTCTTCAGTAGAAGGTCGTCCAGATAGTTGGACGTGGGGCTCGTGGAAGTCTGTCCGGCCTTGGCCACCACGGCGTCCATGATGCGTGTGAAGACCCATGGGCTGAGGTTGAGGCCGAAGGGGAGTACGCGGAACTGGTATACCACACCCTTGAAGGCGAAGCGCAGATAACGTCTGGACGCTGGGTGCATGGGCACGTGAAGGTACGCATCCGAGAGGTCCAGGCTGATTGCGAAGTTGAAAGGTTGCACCGAGGCACGAAGGGCCCGAGCTGTCTCCATGCGAAAGCGTGGAGCTATTATAAACTTGTTGAGCGCCGACAGGTCGATCACAGGACGCCACTTGCCGCCTGGCTTGGGAACTACAAAGAGCCGGCTGTAGAAGGCTGGGGAGTCGAGTCACGTCACCACCTCTGTCACTGCTTTCCGAAGTAAGGAGGCCACCTCGTTGCGCAGAGCGTCTGCCTTGAGCTGATCTGTCGGAACCAAGGTCCACGCCGGAGTACGTCGCAGTGGGGGCGGGGACTGAAACGAGATCCGCAGACCTAAGGAGATGGTCGAGAGGATCCAGGGGTCATCTGGAAACAGCGCCCGCCAGGCGGTGCTGTGCAGCGCGAGCCTCCCGCCGACCGGAGATCCCAGCGCGGTCGACGGGGCTCGAAGGGGGAGAACGTCAGTAAGCCCTGCCCCGCTCGGGGCGCCGGGCAGGCTTGGGCCAGGCCCTGGAAGCGGGAGCCGAAGTGGATCCTGCAGTAGGGCGAGCGCGGGGGAAGGCAGGGGGCCTGGGGGGAAGACGTCCACCTCTGGTGTAAGGCCGGGAAGCGGGTCTGGCCGCCCGCAGGGGGCGACCCTGGGTCCTGCGGGTATTATGAAAGGGAGTAGGAACTGTACGACTTGGCCAGGTGTCCTTATTTGCTTCCTTAACTGCCAACCATGTGGGGCCGAAGAGAAGCTCTCCGCCAAGGGGTGCCTGACGAAGTTGAAGCTTCAGGTCATTGGGGAGAGGACAGGAATGGAGGAGGAAATCCCAACGCAAAAGGTCACAGTTGGGCGCCGCAGCCATAGCGTTGACACAGGTGTGGTAGGAGGCACGGTTACCAGAGACGGCTAGAGCGAGCAGATCTCCCAGCAGCGGCGTGAGGGACGGATGCCAAGCCTCCTTGACGCGACGAACCATGGCTTGAGTCAGAAGGTCAAGGAATCCCGCGGAGGCTAAGGCGTTGCGTATGAGATTAGCTGTCTGATCGACGCCCGGAAGCAGAGGGGTCCATGCCGGAATAGCCGCCAGGGCCCAAGCAGCCGGGTCCGGTTTGGGTAGGACGCAGGTAAAGCTCTGAGTATGTCCTGCGTACCAAGATTGCCGAAAAAAACATGTGTAGGTCTGCCGGCCACTTAGAGTCATTGAAGAATCCAGCGGCGCCCAAGTGTCCCTGAGCGAGTCGAGCTGAGAACGCATCCCGTAAGCTGCTGAAACCCGGAGGTTGAGGAAGAGTCTTAAAGGTCTTGGTATGGAGTTCCGCATCTACATAGGGTGGTCCGTGGCGCAGTGGTTAAGGCGCCTGCCACCAATGCTAAAGGTGCGTGGTTCGACTACGGGTTCCGGCGTCGGATTTTTCTCCTCTAGTAAGTGTCACCGTTAATTCGGGCGGACCGTCGGGGGTTCTTTCTCCGGGTACTCCGGCTCTTCCTCCCCCTCCACTTTGGTATCAGTTTCAGCCCACTTAATCAAATTTCAAATACAAACGATTTTGAATTTCCAAAAACTACAGTAGCTCGCTTGAGCTTGCCCTTAGCACCACGTGAATGTTCTGTGTTTATGTACAGTGTGTGAGTGAATGCGCGTGATTCACGTGAGCGTGCTTGTTGGGTTCAGTTCGCGGTGGCGCTTTGAGCCGATTTTCAATTGGGATAAAGCGCCTATTTAATGCGCTTATTATACATAGGCCGCGGCCTTCTTCTTCACAGGCGGAGAAGGAGGACAGTCTTCTGGTGGAAGGCATGCCGAGATGATGCGAGCTGCCTCGTCCAGGGCACGTAGAGTCTCCAACCTGTGTCCTACCGCCGACGGATGTTGCTCCTGCTCATCTTGATCCAAGTCAGGGGGCGCCGGGATAGAGCGCGTGGGGCTGTCGTCCCGAAGTAACACCGAAACTGAGTCCTCAGGAGCTAGGCTGAGAGCGTCATCCTCTAAGCGCAGCGTGAGGTGGGGGCGGGGGGGCCAGTACGATCTAAGAGTGTGGGCCCAGCCTCCGCAACGAGCCTGGAAATAACCGAGGCCTTAGTCGGAGAAACCCCCACGGCGCGGTGACGACACGAACGGACCGGGGAAGGTACTTGAGACCCAGAGCGAGAACGATGAGCGTAGTGTCGAGGCGATCTCCTATCCCGTGGGGAGGGCTCACGGCGAGAGCGGGGACTCCTAGAACGGGAGTGGCGGCGGTAACGGCGACTGACTCTGGACAACGATGGCCTAGAGCGTGGAGTAGAAGATTGGCGTGCTCTACGAGGAGAATGTCTCTCATCTGGGGAATGCGGTCTGGACCGACGAACCACTTGCGGAGATCCGACCCCGGACACCGTCCGCGAAGGCCTACTGGAACGGGAAGATCGGGAGGCATGTCTACGCCGCGGTCACCTGTCCCTAGAAGGTGAACGGTGGTGAGAAGAGCGGGAGACCGTCCGGTGCTTCTGCTCTCTGGAACGAGGTGAGTAACGGTCCGTACCTGAACGCCGAACTCTGTCGATGCGTGGAGGAGGAGTATCCTTCTGCTGGGAAGCAGGCATCTCCTGTGTCGAGACCGCTCCCGGTACTGCAGCCTGTAACTGTACCCTCTCTCGAGCCGAAAGGATCGGCGGGGCCGGACAGTGTGCACTAGTCGGGTCTGTGCCTGCTGCCGGTGTAGTAGAACGAGCTAGCGACCGAAGTCGCGATGGAGAGCGTTCTAACGTCTGGTAAGCACCACTAGTCGGGTCTGTGGTGATTACCGGCGTGTCTTTATTGTTCAACGAAGCGGGCCTGACTGAAACTTCAGTTCTAGTCTCTGCTACCGGACAGCGCGCACTAGTCGGGTCTGTGTTCGCTGCCAGCACAGGAGGATGGGCTCGCAACTTAGGGCGCGGCATAGACTGTCCTCTCACCAGGTAATACCCACTAGTCGGGTCTGTGGTTCTTACCGGTGTTTGGCCCTGTATCCGTGCTGGTGTCGGAAGTTCACGACGGTAGAAACCCCACAGCTGAGTCCATTGCTCTTCCTGCCAGGGGGCACAGACCAGGCATGGCTGTGAAGAGGTACAGGTTGAACAGGGCAGGCATACTTCATGTCCGTCACTCGGCCACTGGAATTGTCCACATCTGATACAGGTGCGGACTTGCCAACTGCAACACAAAGCAGAACAATCTATTTGAAGGTAAACGAACCTGCCGCAGCCGGCAGGCAAACGACGGAACGAACGAAGAAGATACAGCGTATGCTGGCGTGCGGCGCTCTAACACTCTCCTGAGCGCCGTACGGAAGCAGTGACCAAGATTTTACCTTGCCATGCTGGGAAAGGAGAGGACTGAAGAGCGGTGCAAGCAGTGAAGCCCGAAGCCGTCCTACCAAGATGGCGCCAACCAGTTCCGACAGGCCACGCAGGGACCGGTGCCGGGCGCAAAGACGACAGTCACCATGCAGAGTTGACAAGGAACGCACTGCCAGCCACAGAACCAGGGCCTTCCTGCCACGAGGTAGGCCAAGGTCGAAGCCAAAGGGCACAAGAAGTTGAAGGCGACCGGCCGACCCGTGAGTAAAGTTCACCAGCATCGTTTAAGAAGGCCTCTCGAAACAACGCACAGCACGCAAGCGTCCAAGCCCAAAGGCCACAACCCCTGTCACAGTAGAATTCTCAAACCAAGTCCAACGATAGCCAAATACACCAAAGGGAGCCACAGGCGTACACAACCTCACGCGACTAGCAAAGAAACTGACTGGTTGTTTGAGCACTGAGCACATGCGTGGTTGAACCGGAAGGGAGGCTACCGGGTTTCCGCCTAACCTATGGCGCCCCTCTCCTGCCATCATGGCCATTATCGTACACAACAATTTTGGGCTAAAATTAGACTAGCTAAGAAACATTTCCTAGTTGTAATACCATCGGTAATGTGTTTTGCGAAAACAAATGGGTGTCTGACTTGGGCACCCAGATTTTTACACACACCCATTTTCCATAAGGATGGTAAAGACAGTCACCCATTTCAGGTCTTTCGTGTACACACACACACACACACACACACACACACACACACACACACACACACACACACACACACACACACACGCTGATGCATGTTTGCGCACACACACACACCACGCAAAACACATGCACAGTTCAGGAACAAGCATGCAAACGATCTTGGGCGAGTTGACTCTTGTCTTGGACGACTTGACCCCTTGCTTTTGTAAGTCGCTATCTTGGGCGACTTTCCCCTATTGTCGAGTCGACTCGTATCGTGGGCGAGATGGCATATGGGTGGATGATGGAATGGGATAGTTCGGTAGAATCGAAAGTCGTCGTATATTTTACACTTAGACAAGCAAGATGATGTGGAGAAATGTATCGTTTGTGGACAGCATCGAAGTGGATTTCCATGGCAATGTTGTTTCACAGGCTATGGACCTGGGAGATGTCGACAACGACAAGGTATCATTTTGTTATTTCTGACAAGTGACCACATATCATTTCAATTTATTCCCCCATAAATCTGTGAAACTCTGTTCTATTAAAACTTTGTTGACAGTTTAGGTCATTTAAACGCTCAGCCCGCATAGGTATTGTTAAATGAAATAATAACTATGCTGAAAATAAATAGACGTTGAAATGTTAAGTATTTATTGCGTACGCGTCTGTCTGTCACTGTGTAAGAGAAGCAGATAATGGTGGAGGTGTTACATTGTGTGTGGGCTTTTAAATATTTACGTCAGGAAATAAATTTAGCTTGGAATTTGTGTCGCAAGTTTAAGGATGAAATGTTTTATTTTTATACAGGAAAATGAACTGGTAGTGGCAAATATTGATGGAGACCTGGCAATATTCAAGGGCAACACTACACAGCCACAGAAAAAGGCTTCTCATCTGGGAATGGTAAAACAGCAGTTAACAGCAGTCATTCTATTTACATGGGTGACGGTGCACAAAATTTAAATGGCTGAAAACAGTCCCTGGATTTACTATACCCCACGACTAGCAAAATGCATACATTCTCATGAGCCCCTGCAAATGCATGTTGAGAAAGCTGAATCAGTTGTAGTAATTAGTATAGTATTGCTGAAGTGGTCACTATAGTATACTTTTTTAGGAAACGGTACCCTGAGTACACTGTGCGATGTCAAACTGTACCCGAGGTATACTGTCTTGTGTTAAACTGTACACAGTGTAAACTGTCCAGTGTTATTTTATATCAAGCTTTAAAATCTCGCTTTCTACAACAGAGCTCGCGCAAACGTGATGCGGACCCGCCAGTTGTGTGGAGAGTTGGCATAGATCCACATTATCCCGCACAGGGCTTAAGGGCTTATGACACTCTTTGAGACATCAAAAAGTGCTTGAGGGTGTATTCTTACATTTGTATGATGCTTGCTGAATTTGATTAATGATTGCAAACAGACAAACACGGCTATCCATTAGTGCTTTTTTATATTTTTAGCAGGGTTCATGCAGAGCTTTAGGATGCAAATGCTTATGATAATCTGTTGCCTCCTACACTGGTGAATGGCATTGGCTGAATGATCGTATATGAGCCAGTGACAAAAGGTCGTTTGTATCAAAAGTAACAACCAACAGAAATGTCCAAAGTAACAACCAACAGAGATGTCTTAAAATAGGCTTATTTTAGGCACTGGTTATTTTTTATGTATCTGGCCTGTGGGTATGTGAAATTAATTAATGTGATTGCAGAAACAGAATATTTCCAGCAACGAATAATTAAATCTGGCCCTCTCTGAAAATGTTGCTTGTTTTGGTGGGCATACGGTGATAAATATGATCACATTTGATTAAGTCGGTTTATCTTTTATTCTCTTTCAAAAAATAAACTAATTGTATAATCTGTTCTCACAGGTGGCAGTATGAAGAATATTTTATTCCTTTTGAAATTAAGTTTTCTGTAACAATCAGTGTTGGTTGTTACGGTGAACATAGTTTAAATCACAAAAACACAGTTCTTTGTGTGATTACCACATTTGACCAAAACGTTCTTCAGTCATCTCATCTAAGGATTTCTGTTATCTCATCTAAAGACAATGACTGAAGAACTTTTTCCTGTCACTCAGGAGAGAAAAATGTTTGTCACACTGGACATACTATTGGACATACACATGAAAATCATCTATGGATTAGTCCATTTTGGTGAAAAGGAAACTATGTGAGAAATGTAAGTGTTCCAACAACAATGTCTTCATGGCGGAATCACAAAATGAACTAATTTTCTGTTGCAGCGCTGTTTTCTTGACTAAAAATATGTTGGTTGTTACGTGCACAACGTTTTGTCACAGGCTTATATAAAAACGAACTCAAGCTATCACAAGAGGAATAGATGCTCATAGCCTAGCTTTGCTGTGGAGATCTGGAGTATCTTTCATGAGTGTCCATATACACATAAATCTATGCTTTTTGCAAACTTGCATCAGCGCAACTTTGCGTGTGCAACGAAACTTATCAGTCTCAACGAGACGCACAGATCCTTGTGATCTAACAGGCAGCAGGAACTCATGAGATTTGCTACGGCTGTAAGAATATATGGGCCTCTGTTGGTCTGAATCGATGTAAGAATACATGAGGATCTGTGCTCTGTGGCATGTGATACTCAACACAAACAACGCAGAGCACAAAGAGAAATCGCGCCTCAGCTGTTTTGGCGGGATGCCCCTTGCTGGCTCGCTTTGTTTACTCAGACTCAGTCCAGTCTCACACCGGCTGGCATTGTTTTACTTAGACTGGCTAACGCAAATTATCTGATTAACTCTTTTGGCCTGTGGAAACACATCTTCATATGCACTGTGTGATTTAGTGATTTACTGTCGCCCATGTCATGAGTTATAAGTTGGGACATGAGGATCTGTGTTTCGCTGAGAGTAGTTTTGTACTCAGAATAATCATGCTTATGCCATACATTTCCCAAAGCATAGATTATAATTGGCCTGTACGAACTTGAGACCCTCATGAGTCTCGTAAAGTTTAAATAGTTGAAGCAGGGTCTATATCTCTAGCTGACATAGGCATGTTGCTATCACATGAGATCCTCATGAGCCTCTAAAATTTAACATGGGGAAGCACCATATGAATGTAAGAATACACCCTGAAGTGTAAAAAGAATGTCACGAGCCATTAGGCCCTGTGTGGGATAATGTGGATAGACTCTCCACACAAACAGCGGGTCTGAGGCATGTTGAGCAGGCTGTCTTAGGAAGCAAGTTTTAAAAGCTTGATATAAATTGGCACCAGACACTGTACAGTTTAACACAAGACGGTGTACCTCGGGTACAGTTTAACATCAGACAGCGTACATGGGGTACGGTGTCCTGAAAAGTATACTATAGTGACCACTTCAGCTATAGTATCAGTGTACCTCAGGCTATTCATGACATCATTCACCGAATGTTGTAATTTTACTATGTAATGATGGCATATCCCTGATGTACACTGAAATAGAGAATGACTAAGAGAGAATGATGTGAGAGAGATGGCGAAAGTGTGAGAGAGTGAATACAGGTGCAAGTGTGTGCATATATATGCTTGTGTGAAAGAGCTATTGGGAGCTGATGCCGCTTTGAATATATAGAGATGTGTCAAACCTGAATGATAGATGTGTCAAACCTGAATTATGTGCCTCCTAGTTTGTAAGTTTCTTGTTTATTTCCTGTCACGTTTGCGTTATGTGAATGCAAGTGTCTGAGGATCATGTGTGTGTAAATGGAGTGCCCTTGCCCCAATGGCCACATTTGCATGCAAATAACGCACAAAATGACAACAGGACTGAAGACTGTCACACATACATTATAATTTAGCATGCTTGGATACACATTAATTTTCTGACTACAGCAAATAGATGCATAGTAGATTTATAGGCAAGCTTGGAATGAAAGGTGTTACGGTGAGGAAGGGTTTTGTCAAAACAATTAGAATGCCAAGTGCTTGCATCTTTGTCTAAGGGGCAGCTGTACATAAATGAAATTCATGGTAATTTTAACACTTTGAGTCATAACCTGTTTAGCCCTGAGGCACCATGGCAGAAGATGGATTGATCATTATAATTCAAGGGTAGTGCCAGATTAGCTTGGTGACATCAGGCATCAAGCTATTCTGGTACTGCCCTTGAATTATCATTGTCAGTCCATCTCCTGCCACTGGCGCCGGTTGAAGTCGTTAGATGAGGTTAACTCATTCAGCCCACGACACACCACAGCAAGATGTGGCTCGACCATGATAGTTCAAGGGTGGTGGCAGAATAGCTTGGCACCTGTAGGTGCCAAGCGATTCTGCCACCACCCTTGGACTATCAATATCATGGTCGATCTGTCTCCTGAATTGTAATGCAGTCCTCAGAGGATAACTCCAAAATGTGGGTATTTCGTAGCTCGGGCACAATGAGTTAAAAGAGTTAAATTTTAAATTATCTGATCTTGAATTTTACTTGTTCTTGAAGACTGCCATACAGTTTAGGACACCAAGGTAGTCCAAGGGCAGTGCTAGCTAGAATAGTTTGGAGCCTATAGACACCAAGCTTTTTTAGCACTAATCTTGAAATAGTGTGGTCAGTTGATATATTTTGTTATTGCGTTTCAGGGCAGAATTCTATATACAAATAATGCTTAGAAAGAATGTTTTACATGATAGTGCATTTGTCTTGTTTGTCTTGTAACATTACATTTCATATGATTGTTTTGTACAATGCAAAAGTCTGCATGTTATTTATGTGGTCGTTGAGTGGAATATCAAGTTTTGTCATATTTAATTCTTCTCTTTTGCAGATTACCTGTGTTAGAATAGGAGACATCTGCAATGTGAATAAGGTACTGGTATTGCAAGTAGTAAGAATGTGTTGATGCTTCAATCAGACTTGGTTTTCCCGACACATGGCTTGTTTGTGCATCTGTGGTGTGTAAATTGTTTGTAAACATTATGTTTGAAGTCTAGAATCTATACATCCATTCAGAGCACTAACAAGCCATGTGTCAGGAAAACCAAGTCTGATTGATGCATCAACACACTAATTCTGTGTTTGTCATTCCCATACTTGTATGAAACTGACATAAACTTGTGTTGTGTTACAGTTCAAAAGAGGGACCATGATACAGAGGCGCCAACCTATTCTGGCAACACCCATGAACTGCACTGCATCATAGTTGTTTTGTTGTGGGACTGTGTGTCTGGCCTAACTGGTTGACCCATAAAGCCCCAACACGCTTTGACAGGATGTTGTTCAACCACAATATTTGAAGGGTGGTGTCAGAATAGCACCACGCCTCTTGCTATTCTGACACCACTCTTACAATACCAGGGTCCATCTGTCTCCAGAACTGTGACGTAGAACTTAACCCTTTTCATCCTGATACACCAATTGCTTGAATTAAAATTGGACTACCATAGTTCAAGGGTGGTGCCAGAATAGTTTGGCGCCTCAGACACCAAGCTATTCTTTCACCACCCTTGAACTAAAATGGTTGAGCTGGTTCCTAATCGGTAACGTAGCCTTCATAGGACAATAAGCAATTTCTTTTTTTTAAAATCAGTCTCAGGATGAAATGAGTTAAAGGATATCTCCAAAATATAATTTTGTCACCAGGGCTAAATGGGTTAAAGTATTGTTCATTGATAATTTCTGTGTCCTTGTGTGTGGTCACATTTCTGTGTCCTTGTGTGTGGTCACATTTCTGTTCTTTTGTGCTGCAGTTATTCAGTATATTGATTTTTTTTAAATTAAATTTATTACAGAACTCACTTGTGTGCCTGACAGCTGAGGGGCTGTGTTATATCTTTGATGTCAAGGAATTCGGCAAGACAACAGAGGTACCACTACCAAAATACAGCAACATAAAATTACCAGATGTACTGGTCAACCCTTCTAGCACCAACACCCTACAGCAGGAGATTGATTGGCCATGATAATTCAATTGAATTATCCCTTGAATTATCATGGTCAGTCCACCTCCTGCAGCCAGTGCATAATGCACCCGTGGGCCTAAAAGGGTTATCATTGATTTACTTTGGGGGAAAAATGTGCATGCAGTAGAACCTCCAATGAACTGTTAACCCTGCTGCCAAAAAGAGTGGCCGTAAATGGCAGGTGACCGTTCACAGGATGTTTGATGAAAACTGACCTAGGCGTGCTTGTGACACTCGGATAGGAGTATATAGATGTGCCATCACTAAAACGGGACCACCATCGCCCTATTCCTGCTTCTGTGAAGCGTGATACATGTACTAGTGACGGCGATGTTTCGTAATCTTCAGTGATGAAAGAAAATGAAATTGTGCTTGTATGTACTAGAACGGGTGGGAGAAAGAGCGACGAATGTTGATGTGTGTCGCTGCTGTGTTCTTGTCTTAAACAGATGGGATAGGAGGGAGCAGGTGACTGAGTACAGAGGGCATGGCACTGACACGAGCTGGGGTCAATATCCTGTCACCTTATTGTCCCGATAATTACCAAGCCGAGGCAAAATGCGTTGCACTTTTTCGAGCCTGTGTGTAACCATTTTCTTTTCCCACCATTGTTTTCCTTGGTATGCACCCACGTTTGTAGCATGGGATTGTTAGAACAGACCGGCATAAAGAAACTGACAAGTCACCCATTTCAGTACTAACTGGCAGCCACTGATTCGTTTTGATGCTGCAATTTCTTCACTGGAATTCATAGATCTTCTGAAGAAGCGAATGTTCTGGATACGCATCAGTCTCCAAAAACTACAAACACAAAGACACACGTTTCGACGCATGTACACACTAGATTCGCACGCGCCCCTGCAGGGGCACATGAGTTGGAATGTCATTCCACAGGCTTGCAAGTCGATTTGTTTCCTCAAAACACATTACCGATGACATGACTGTCAGGAAATAGTCTACTTGCTTACCAATTTTAGCCTAAGACCCAAAGGGTCCCCCCAGGAGGCTCTCGGGGATCCCTAACAGGGACGAGAGTAGCCTCCCCTGCCCATCCGGTCACGTGCCGGGTGGTGTCTCCTTTAGCCAGTTGTCTACTTCGCTGTTAGCGTATGCACGCGTTTTCTAGAGCCTACGGACCCGACCTTCACGGAGACTGTGTACGGTGCGACCGTCCCTCACCGGCTTGCCTTCTCCTTGCCTTTCGTCTTCCGCTTCCTTGTGTGGCCTCCTTCTTCTCTGCCTGGCCGCTTCTGTGCCTCGTGCAGTTTGCTGGCCCGGGAACCTTCTAGGGTTCCGTTGCGCGGTGGTTTGTGCTTCGTCACCCGGCCTTCCGCCATGGATAGGTAAAGTCTCGGCTGCTTCCTACGTCTCGCCCGGCTGGGCTGGACGTCGGGCTTCGCTCGAGCTACTGTTGTTTTCTCTCCGCGTTTCACTGTGAGTTTCGCGTGTTTCTTAATTTTCGAAGCTTTAAATGGCGGGGTTTGTTACCCGCCGCCGGTCGCCTTTCATGTTTGGGTATGGGTTGCAGTTACCAAGTGCGCCTCTCCCCAGTACGGCGACTTCCAGTGACCTAGTGTCCGGTGCTTGTGCTTCGTCACTCTGCCGTTCCGCCATGGAAAGGTAAAGTCTCGGCCGATTCCTACGTCTCGCCCTGCTGGGCCGGACGTCGTGCTTGGCTCGGACTTCTGTTTGTTTTCTCTCCGCATTTCACGGTGAGTTTCGCTCGTTACTTACATCGGAGCTTTAACTGGCGGGGTTAGTTACCTGCCGCCCGTCGCCTTTCATGTATGGGTATGTGTTGCAGTTACCAAGTGCACCCCTGCCCGGGACGGCGACTTCCAGTGGCCTGGTGTCCGCCACACAGTGTGTCGACCGGGTGCCGGCTGCTCCTCTGTCATTGGCTGCGCTGGCTGCGCCTCTTGACCGGAGGTTCTTGGTCTCTACTCTGGTTTTTCTACCGGCGAGCGACCTGTGACTGTCCGCCTTCCTTGGGACCTCCCGCGGCACGATGGGATTGTTCAAGCTCCCCTCGGACTTCGGATAGCCCACACCTCGCATCCCTGGTAAGTTTGTACCCTATTCATAGACGCGTTAAGCCCACTGACTCCTCCGGCGAGTCGCCAAGCCGGCTACGTGCCCCCCTCCTTTGAGCCCCGGGCACCGCGACCTTGTCGCCATTAGTTCACGCGTCGGCCTTTCGGCCCAACTTCTAGCCCACTGACTCCTCCGGCGAGTCGCCTAGCTGGCTTCGTGCCCCCCTCCTTGAGCCCCGGGCACCGCGACCTTATTGCCGGTTACATACAAAAAAAAAAAAAGTTGACGCTTTGGCCTAGCGGCCCCTCCTAAGCCCGCTGACTCCTCCGGCGAGTCGCCAAGCCGGCTACATGCCCCCCTCCTTGAGCCCCGGGCACCGCCATCTTTGTCGCTAATTAGTTTACGCGTCGGCCTTCGGCCCTACTTCTAAGCCCGCTGACTCCTCCGGCGAGTCGCCAAGCCGGCTACGTGCCCCCCTCCTTGAGCCTCGGGCACCGCGACTTTGTCGCTAATTAGTTTACGCGTTGGCCTTCGGACCTTCTAAGCCTGCTGACTCCTCCGGCGAGTCGCCAAGCCGGCTCTGTGCCCCCCTCCTTGAGCCCCGGGCACTGCAACCTTGTCGCCTATTTGTAGACGCGTTGGCCTCGTGGCCCCTCCTAAGCCTGCTGACTCCTCCGGCGAGTCCCCGAGCCGCTATGTCGCCAATTAGTTCACGCGTCGGCCTTCGGCCCCAGCTGTTAAGTCTGCTGACTCCTACGGCGAGTCGTCAAGCCGACTATGTGCCCCCTTCCTTCAGCCGGGCACCGCGACCTTTGTCGCCTATTAGTTCACGCGTCGGCCTTCGGCCCCAGCTGTTAAGTCCGCTGACTCCTACGGCGAGTTGTCAAGCCGACTATGTGCCCCCCTCCTTGAGCCAGGCACCGCAACCTTGTCGCCTTTCGTTCTCACTTCGGCGCTTCGGCCTCAGTCTCTGGGCCCGCTGACTCCTACGGCGAGTCGCCAAGCCGCTTTGTGCCCCCCCTCCTTGAGCCCCGGGCACCGCGACCCTTATCGCCTGTTAGTACCCTAGTCGGCCTTATGACCCTCCTTCCAACCCGCTGACTCCTTCGTCGAGTCGCCCAGCCAGCTACGTGCCCCCTCCTGGAGCTTCGGGCACTGCGTCTGGATCGTCTTTCATATACCTCGGGACTTCGGGCCGTTTCCCCTGGCGCCTGTGCTGCGGCCCATCTGCTTCCGTACGGCCTTTCCACGTTGTTTTCACCGGTTCTCGTCTGTTCACCGAAGTTAAGCAACGTCGCGCTCGGTTAGCACTTGGATGGGTGCCCTTTGGGTACACCCAGTGCAGAGGGGATCGACGTCTTAGCCTCGTCGCCTGGATAGTTGAGGCGCCCGGCGTTCGTCGCCCGCCCGCTCGACTCCCTCCTGTGTCCCTGTCGACCTTCGCCTTGTGCTCGGCGCTGTCATTCTCCTCGGGACATCCGTCTTCCCCGCTCTCAGCACCCTTCGCCTCCAGCGTCTCCCCGACCCTCTCCGGTGGATGACTCGGCGTCCTGCTGCCCTGTCCCTCCTCGTGGCGGGCGACGAGGCCCGTCTCTTCACGCTTTGCCACCGCTCAGGGGTGCTGCTGCCTTGTAGACGCTCTTCTGTCCCTCCAACGAGTTCCGCCGCTGACACGGTCCTTCCGTTCGCCGCTGGCCTGCTGGTGTCGTCTTCGCCTTCGGCTCCCTGGTTCGCTGTCCACTCGCTCCCCTTCGTGCCCGCTGCCTCCGGTGGTTCCGCCGGCGCTCGTGCTTGTGGCAACTCTTCCCAGCTCAAGCGGATCCTCCGCGTGGCTTCGGACCCTCTGCCCTCTAGCCTTCCTTCGTTCGTGGCGGACTGGCTCCCTTCCCTGGCCTTCCCCCCTGATGCGACGTCGCAGCTCTACCGTGCTCCTGTGGGTACCCGCGCCCTTCGGCCCTGCCTGGCAGTCTCTGAAGGAACCCTTCTAGGCCCGTGGGCCCAGCGCCACCCTTGTGGATTGAGTTCCCGCCCGTTCGGACCAAGGCCCTCGCCCTTCGCGCGCAGGTCTCCGCTCTTCTTCGGGAAGTTGCGATGGTGCTCGTCACTCGGCACGACTCCCCCGCCTCGGACCCTTCGCGTCGCCTTCAGCCCATGGTCGTCGCCGCCAGCCTGGATCTGCCCGATGCTTCTACGCGTCCCCAGGCCTCCCGCCCCCCACCGTTGCCTTCGCTTGCCGTCGACAGGACCGTTTCCAGTTTCGGCCTCTCCTGTGCGGTCTCTCCCTCAGCCCTGGGTCCTTGCGCGGATCGTGGATGCCGTGGTTGCCCGTGCCCTTTGGTCTTCCTCCGGCAGATCTCCTCCTTAGACGACCTGCTTCAGCGGAATCAGTCGGTGGTCTCTCTTCGTAGGGCAGGGATGCTCTTCTCCTCCTGTTTTCTCGCCAGGTCGCCCTGGTCAACGCCAACAGTCAAGTGCGGCAAGCCCTCTCTGCTGGAGGCTTCTCGAGTGCGGCAGCGGATGCTATCGCTTTAGCCCGCAGACCTTCTACCAGACGCGTCTATGAGGGAAAGTGGCGGGTGCATCATGCCTGGTGCTCTAACCGCCGCCCCTCCCCCGTCGGCCCGACGACTCCTCAGCTCGCGGACTTCTTCTCTGGCTCGTCCAAGACCAAGGTTTGGCTCCCCTCTGGTTCTGCAGCTACCCCTCTTGATTGCCGACGCCTACCGTCACCTCGGCCGTCCCGACCCAGTGCTTGCAAGGACCTGCCCGACCTTATGGTGCGTTCGGCGTGCAGCGTCCGGTCTCCCGCTCCCTTGTTCTGCGCTGGGTCCTCCCTGGCTGACTTCGGACCGTTGTACCGCTCCATCTGGCCCGCTTCACGGACGTGACTCGGAGACCTGCTTCCTGATGGCCCCCGCCACGGCACCCCGCGTTAGCGAGCTCCACGCGCTCGTCTCGCCCCTCCTGGCTGCAGTTCCGAGTGGATGGCTCCGTTCGGCTACTCCCGGATCCTTCCTTCTCGCTCAGACTAGGTCTCCCTTGACAGGTCATCGCTATTCGGCCGCTTCAGGGCCCGACTTCCTCGGGAGACCCCGCAGCAAGATCCGGTGCGTGCACTTCGTATCTACCTGCGTCGCCCCAAATCCGTGCGGAGGGGACGGACTCGTCTCTTTTTACCGCTGACCGCCGGCAGAACCAACACCTCAGCCCAAACATTCTCCTCCTCGCTCCGCTGGGTATTACGGTCCGCCTATCGCGACCTCTCCCCACAGGGAGCCGAGGCACTGAGGATCCGCGCCCATGAAGTGCGCGCTAGGGCCGCACGTCTCACCTTCGCCCGCGCCTGTGCGGTTATGGACATTGTGGCTGCAGTGGGGTGGCGGGATGAATCTACCTTCGCCCGCTTCTACTTCCGCGCCCTGACAGTCCAGCGCGACAACCTTACGTTGGTGGGCGACTTTTCTGCGGCGCAACACTCCCTCCAGGCGCCCTCGGCGCCTTAGGTTGCACTTCGCTAAAATTGTCGGGAGTGTGCGATTAGGAGTGACGGACCGGTTTGTCCCGAATGAGGTTTCTGAAGGGATTGTGCGGCACCCTCCTTTTTTTTGTCATTCTTCCTGACAGTCATGTCATCGGTAATGTGTTTTGAGGAAACAAATTAATTTTTCTCTAAAATGTATTTTTTCGAAAAATACTTAACGATGACATGACTCGTTTGCCCCTGGTAACTCCGTAGACAACTGGCTAAAGGAGACACCACCCGGCACATGACCGGATGGGCAGGGGAGGCTACTCTCGTCCCTGTTAGGGATCCCCGAGAGCCTCCTGGGGGGACCCTTTGGGTCTTAGGCTAAAATTGGTAAGCAAGTAGACTATTTCCTGACAGTCATGTCATCGGTAAGTATTTTTCGAAAAAATTAATTTCGGCACTGTTACACAATACACCGTATAGTGTACAAGTGCTGAGATGGATTTGGAGGCCTGTGGTACAGGTGCGTGTTTGCGCATGTATGCACTCAGTTCTCATGAACCCCTTCATCTGCAGGGGCGCATGAGAGTTTCTGCCAAGTTGGTGCCCGGGGCGAAAGAGCAGTCAAATTTTGGTCACATCGATAGTTTATGTGACCACACAGTAAACTAACTGAAAAAGATATGTGGACACGGTCGGGTAGAAAGAGCTGCCTTTTGGTTACAGACTGCATACACAGCTGGCGAGCCAATGGCATGTCCATTATTGTGTAATGACATGATGTCAGGGCTTTGTGTTGGCGTGTGGCTGTTCGCTAGGTGTCAAGCAAGCAGTTACTGACTTGTCAAGTGTGACGGCTTTACCGCACCTGTCTGGCCATGGCCATACGTTTAAGGTACTTTTGCCTGTTTTGGCTGTGATATGATGACCATTGGCCATGTTCGGCAGGTGGCCGTAGAATCGGGGCGGTCTGTGGTGCAGTGATAAAGGCGCCTGCCACCAATGCTAAAGGTGTGAGTTCGATACTGGGTTCCGGTGTCGGTCTTTTCTCCTCTAGTAAATGTCGCCGTTAATGCAGGCAGACCAGGGGGGGGGGGGGTTCTTTGTTTTCTCAAAATGCGTTACCGATGGCATTACTATATGGAATACACTTTATAGCCTAACGATTTCAGCCCAGAGTTGTGTCCCCTACACAACTGGGGAGGAGACACCGGGGATCCAGACATAGGGGCCCCGGGTGGCCTCCCCTTGCCACCCTATCCAGGCATGGGTAGGGCGAATTTCTGTCAGTTTCACTGTTAGCTCGACCGTGGACGGGTCGGGTTTGTGCCTTGCTACGCTATTGACCGGTGTCTTCTGTGGTTACTACTACGAACGTTTGGCTTCTTGCCATTGGATTAGACTTGCTCCTCGGACTCAGTGTGTTTCATTGGTGTGTTTGCTACACCCCAACGTTTTACTGTGTGTGGACTTAGCTCCGACCGGTTCTGACCGGGTTGACTTTCCGTGAACTTCGTCTTTGGCGGTGGCTGGTGACTTTCTCACGTGACTTTGTGCCTCGTGGTGTGTGTTCGGCGCTTGAGTGTGTTCCGTCCTGCGGACGGTGTGCAGTGGACGCTATGGCGGCTTCTGTTTTGAAGTCTTGCCTCCTTTGTGGCGATTTTCAGTGGCCTTCTGACGCCCACGACACCTGCCTGCCTGCCATGCTCGGGCTGCTCTTCAGACAGGATGTGTGACGTGTGTGCCGAGTGGAGTGAGGACCGGTGGTCGCAGATGTGGGACTTCTACAGACGTGACCGTCCTTACCGGGCAAGACAGTCTCCCCGGACTTCTCCGCAGGATGGTGTTGCTCCGTCGGCTCTGCGGGCCCCACTTCGCTCCGTCGTCCAGGCCGTCCAGCCCGCAGGTAAGTCCCCTCCGTCTACCGTAACCGCGCAGGAACTCCCTCCCTGCTCGGAGTCTTCCGAGCAGGGCAGGCGAGTATCAGAGTCACGCTCTCCACGCTCCCCCCCCCCCCCCCCCCCCCCCGCTCCACACACACATAATGACGCAAATTAAATACACATGCACACAACACATAGCACAAAATTTACGTCTTCATACATACACGTCACTGCATACATTCACAGTCACTCATGCCTGCTGCAGCTCGCACGCACGCACGCACGCACGCATGCACGCACGCACGCGCGCACACACACACACACACACACACACACAGACACACACACACTCTCTCTCTCTCTTTACTGTTGATACAGGATGCTACCTTTGAGAGTGTGTGTGTGTGTGCGCACATGTGCGTGAGCTGCAGCAGGCATGAGTGAATGCGAATGTATGCAGTGACGTGTATGTATGTAGACGTAAGTTTTGTGCTACGTGTGTGTGCATGTGTATTTGCGTCATTATGTGTGTGTAGTTTTTTTTTTTTTTTTTTACGTCATTCTAAATTTTCTCTACACAGGATGATGTCTTTTCTTTCTGTCGTGTTCTTTTCTGTTCTAGGTTTGTTTCCATGTCACCTGAAGAAGGATCTTTGATCCGAAACGTCGTTCCTTGTTTCTATTTTAAAGGGTTTTCTACCACTATCTTCTGTTTTTCTTTCACATGAAACCCTAGCGGCAACAGTTTTACTACGACCTCAACTTAGTCTGCCTGCCTTTGGCAGAAGATCGCCGAACTCGTGCATCAAATGGAGGTAGGCATCTCCTTCACAGCCAGGGTCTGGCTTCAACTCCTGGGACTACTCAGCGCGGCAGCGACTTGTTACCCCTCGGCAGGCTCTATGCCCGCCCACTGCAGCTATACCTTCTCCTCCACTTTGGTCCCTTGTAGGGCGCCCTGACGGATCAGGTTCCGGTTACTCTGCTGACCCGGCCCCACCTCCAGAGGTGGGTGGACCTCGCGTGGCTGGCGACAGGCGTGCCTCTACACTCCCCTCCGCCCCGGTGGTCTCTCTGCACCGACGCAAGCCAGTCTGGCTGGGGCGCTCACCTGTTACCGGACTTTGTCTCGGCCTCGGGCCTTTGGCCCCGGGACCTTGTGGACATGCACATCAACTGGCTAGAGCTGAAGGCGGTTTGGCTGGCCCTCAACTTCTGGCAAGGGACGCTGACCAACCAAGAGGTCCTCGTTCTCTCGGACAACTCGACGGTGGTGGCCTACATACAGAACCAGGGGGGCACGCGCTCGCCCTCCCTGTGCATCCTCCTTTACCACCTCCTTCTCTGGTGCGGTGACCGGGGCATTGCTCTGTGAGCCCGCCACATCCCCGGCCACCTAAACGTGGTTGCAGACGCCCTGTCCCGCCGCGGACAGTTGCTCCACACGGAGTGGTCCCTGCGCCCAGGCATCTTTTGCCTGATCTGCTCGCGTTGGGAGATGCCTCTAGTCGACCTGTTTGCCACCAGATGGAACAACCAGCTTCCGGTGTACGTCTCCCCAGTCCCGGACCCGCTCGCCTGGGTGGTGGACGCGCTCTCCATTCCCTGGGACGGACTGGTCGCGTATGCCTACCCCCCGTCTGTCCTGGTACCGATGGTCCTGCAGAAACTTCGGGGATGCTCCGCAGTTATCTTCCTGCTGGCCCCCCTTCCACTGGACCAAGAGCTGGACCACGGACTTACTCGCGCTAGCAACGGACCCGCCCCTGGAGCTCCCTGCTCCGCCCACGATGCTCAAGCAGCCCCGCCAGGCTCTTTTCCGCCCGTGCCCGGAGCGCCTCCTCCTACACGCCTGGAGGTTGTCCGGCAAGCCCTCGCCACAAGAGGTTTCTCGGATGCAGCAGTGGCGGCGATTGCAGCAGCCCGCAGACTGTCTACACGGAAGGTGTACGAAGGCAAGTGGAGGGTCTTTCAGTCCTGGTGCACCGCTCAGCGGCTCCCCCCCCCCCCCCCCCACGAATCTAACTACCCCCCAAATGGCAGAATTCTTCCTGTGGCTCTTCGACGATCAAGGCTTAGCCCCTGTTACCGTCAAGGGTTACTGCGCCATGATCGCAGACACTTACCGCCACCTGGGCCTTCCAGATCCAGGCGCTTGCAAAGATCTTTCGGACCTGTTGGGTCACTTTGAGCTTTGACGGCCGGTCTCCCGTTCCCTCTTACCTCGGTGGGACCTCGCCTGGGTACTAACGTGGCTAAATACGGACCGCTTTAAACCCCTGCCTTTGGCACGGTTCCCCGACCTGACCCGGAAAACATGTTTCCTTCTGGCTCTCGCCACAGCGTCCCGCATGAGCGAGTTTCACACGCTCTCGGTACGTCCCGCCTGTCTGCAGTTTCATTCCGACGGATCTGCGCAGCTACTCACCAACCCGTCCATTCTGGCCAAGAACCGCCTGCCCTCGACTGCGCCCCAGATGTTGACCTTACGTCCGCTCAGAGGGTCAGACCTTTCCCGTGAGTCGCGTCAACAGGACTCGGTTCAGGCGCTGCGGATTTACCTGCGTCGCTCTAAGCCACGCCGCCGAGGGCGCTCCTGCCTCTTCCTCCCTCTGTCACCAGGCAGGCCCGATATCTCAGCCTGGCTTCGGTGGGTGATTAGGTCGGCCTACCAGGACCTCTCTCCTGACGAGGATAGACTCTTGCAGATCCGGGTGCATGACGTGAGAGCAGTAGCCACCAGCGTGGCCCTGGACCGCAACTGCTCGGTTAAGGACATTATTACGGCGGTCGGCTGGCGTGCAGACTCCACCTTTGCCCGCTTCTACCTCCGAGACCTATCCGGCCAGCGTGACTCCCTGGCCTGGGTGGGTGGCTACTCCGCGGCCCAGCACTCCCTCCGAGCTCCACAGGCGCCTTAGGTACGTCTTAGCTAAAATCATCAGGAGTGCTCCTTTGTGGTCCTGCCGGGGGGGGGGAGGGGGGGGGGGGGGGTGTTAAGTTCTGGGCTTTAGGGTCGGCACCCTCCTCCTCTTTGCTATTCTTCCATATAGTAATGCCATCGGTAACGTATTTTGAGAGAACAAATGTATGTTTTTCTAAAATGTATTTAAAAAAACCCAAACTTACAGATGGCATTACTCGGACAGCCCTCCCTCCTGCCCCGCTTGCCTCTTTGGCTATGTGTGAAACTGACAGGAATTCGCCCTACGCATGCCCGGATAGGGTGGTAAGGGGAGGCCACCCGGGGCCCCTATGTCTGGATCCCCGGTGTCCCCTCCCCAGTTGTGTAGGGGACACAACTTTGGGCTGAAATCGTTAGGCTATAGAGTGTATTCCATATAGTAATGCCATCGGTAAGTTTTTTTTTTTTTAAATACATTTTAGAAAAAAATACATTTTTCCAGGTACTCCAGCTCTTCCTCCCCCTCCACTTTGGTATCGGTTTCAGGCCATTTTATAAATTTCAAATATAAGCGATAAAAATTTCCAAAACCTCAGTGAATGTCCAGTGTTTGTCTTGTACTGTGTTTGTCTTCAGAGTGAATGCGTGCGTGTCACGTGAGCGTGCGTGTTGGGTTCAGTTCGCGGCGCTTTGAGCTGATTTACAGAATTGGGTAAAGCGCCTGTATAATAACCGGTATTATTATTATATATCGTACATCGTGAAAGTGACCGTGAACAGCAGGTGACCATAAACATCAGTGACTGTTTAAAGGAGGTTGTACTGTAAAAATCTTTAACTGACGTCCAAATGTAAGAAGACAGTCATGTGATATTCCCCCAGTCATGTGATATTCCCCCCTTAAGCATCAGTCCATCCACCCATCCATCCACCCCATCCAACCATCTGTATACACACACCTGCCCACCCACCCCCACCAAGTCATCAAGACAGTCAGTAAACAGTTTGTCAGAATCATTGAGTTACATCAATAAACCTGTATGCCTTTAGTGTCTGTCTATCTTCCAGGACTTAAACGCGGGTGAGGACGGGGATAATTTTGGAGATGCACGCATCCTTACGCCAGTGTTCACACAGAATCTGCCTGCTAACTGCAAGACCATGCTCATCGCAGACACAGGTGATCAGTCTCTTCAAACTTCCTTTGTATTATCCTTTGTATTATCCTTTGTATTATCGATATTACTGTTCTGGAGGCTGCAGCATAGTGACATTGATAATACAAAGAAAGAATAAAAGACTCTAGAATTTAATGCACTGTGAGGGGTTACAGCTGAGTCATAGGATTTCTGTTAACCCTTTTAGACCCGAGTCCCTATGGCAGGAGATTGATTGACCATGATAATTAAAGGGTGGTACCAGATTAGCTTGGCGCTGAAGGCGCCAAGCTAATCTGGCACTACCCTAGAATTATCATGGTCAAGCAATCTCCTGCAACCAGTACATAGTTGTCAGGCCACACCTCCAAAATTTGAGAAATGGGACCTTAGGGCTAAAAGGGTTAAAAGCTTCATAATGTTTGACTTTGTTGGTGTTTTCTAGACCCTATTTTTAGAGTGCATGAAATAATTTTATGAATAAAAAAAAATTATATGTGGATCATATATATATTTAAAACATTCTGTTTTCATAGAAGTGCACCTTCTGAATTGTTCTCAGGCTTCACATAACATGAATTGTTTAGTCCATGTATGAGCAGTAATTCTAATGTTCTACTGTTTCTGGTGAGCAGTAGGTCCGCAGGTGGATGACAGCCATAGCTGTCCCACGCACAGTTGTGTGCGGGCCAGCTAAGGCTGACGATGGTCTGCGGACATTTTTCTAACCGCACTTTTTTCTCAGCACAACAAAACACGATCATGAATAACACAGTTTGAGTGTATGGCTGGCAGGTACTGTGATACACTGTACGCTGAGTCTGACCTGTAGTTTGATATTTACTGTTTTGGGTTTTATTTGTTGTTTTAGATGGTGATGGATTGCTGGAGATGGCTGTATCGTACTCCGACCGTGTGGTTCGTACTTTCCGCTGGCAGTCCAGCGGGGAGAGTGATTCCCCCTTTGCTGGGCAATTGATACTGGTGCAAAAGTGGCAGCTTGCAGGACAGGTTCGTTGCTAATTATTCAGTCCAGACAACCTGAAAAACGGAATATAAGTTAATCATGGTTGTTCACATGTGTGTATACAACAGTGTTTTGTAATTCCCTTGCATGCTGGCATCACGTCGGGAAATAGCAGCTAGCAACTGTGTTGCTAAATGGTCTTGGGTTTATTTAGCGTCTTGGACCGGCTGGCGACATACATTCAATATTCTGTTTAGTTTATTTGTTTCCTCAAAAACATTACCGATGACATGACTGTCAGGAAATAGTCTACTTGCTTACCAATTTTAGCCTAAGACCCGAAGGGTCCCCCCAGGAGGCTCTCGGGGATCCCTAACAGGGACGAGAGTAGCCTCCCATGCCCATCTGGTCACGTGCCACGTGGTGCAACCTTCAACCAGTTGTCTACTTCGCTGTTAGCGTACGCATGCGTTTTTTAGAGCCTATGGACCCTGACTTACAGAGACTGTGTACGGTGTGACCGTTCTTCACCGGCCTTCCTTCTCCTGCTTCCTCTTCCTTGCGTGGCCTCCTTCTTCTCTGCCTAGCCTCGTCTGTGCCTCGTGCAGCTTGCTGGGCCTGGAGCCGTCTAGACTCCCGTCGCACGCGGTGGTTTGTGCTTCGACACTCTGCCGCTCCGCCATGGAAAGGTAAAGTCTCGGCCGCTTCCTGCGTCTCGCCCGGCTGGGCCGGACGTCGGTCTCGGCTCGAACTACTCTTTGTTTTCTCTCCGCGTTTCGCAGTGAGTTTCCCTCGTTACCTAATTTCGGAGCTTTGAATGGCGGGGTTAGTTACCCGCCGCCGGTCGCCTTTCCTGTATGGGTATGTGTTGCAGTTATCAAGTGCGCACCTGTCCCCATTGCGGCGACTTCCAGTGGCCTAGTGACCGGCACACATTGTGTCTACCGTGTTCCGGCTGCTCTTCTGACCTCGTCTGCGCTGTCTGCTCTTCTTGGCCGGAGGATCTTTGGTCTGAACTCTGGAGGTTCTACCGGCACGAGCGACCCACGCCTGTCCGCGGCTGTCCGCCTCCCTTGGGACCTACCGCGGCACGCCGGGACTTGTTCAAGCTTCCCTCCTCGGACTTGGGGAAACGCACTCCTCGTATTCCTGGTAAGACTGTTTCTGCTACGGTGTTCGCACCGACCTTGCCCGCTGAATCCTCCGGCGAGTCGCCAAGCCGGCTACGTACTCCCCTCCTTGAGCCCCGGGCACCACGACCTTTGTCGCCTATTAGTAGACGCGTTGGCCTTGTGGCCCCTCCTTCTAAGTTCGCTGACTCCTCCTTGGCGAGTCGCCAAGCCGGCTACGTGCCCCCCTCCTTGAGCCCCGGGCACCGCGACCTTGTCACCTATTAGCACACGCGTCAGCCTTTCGGTCCCAGCTTCTAAGCCCGCTGACTCCTACGGCGAGTCGCCCAGCCGGTTACGTGCCTCCCTCTTTGAGCCCCGGGCACCGCGACCCTTGTCGCCTTTTCCTACACCTCGTGACAGAATGGACCATCCCCCCACTTCCTGTTCCTCCAGGTGCCGCTCCGTGGATCGACGTCATAGCCCTCGTCGCATGGATAGAAAACGCAGCGCCCAGCATTCGTCGTCCTCCCGCTCGACTTCCTCCTGTGTTTCCCGTCGGCGCAGTCGTTCCCCGCGGCGGGTGTCCTCTCGGCGCCCCTCCCCTCCGCACTCCTCCCATAGGAGTCGTAGGGATGACGGGACTCCTTCGCCTCGTGCTCGTCGCAGTCGTTCTCCTCGGGACCGGCATCTTCCTCGCTCTCGGCGGCCTTCACCTCCAGCGTCCCCGCGTCGTCGTCGGCTTAGTCCTCTGGCTCCCCCTCCGCCTCCCCCGCGGGTCAGTTTGCCTCCACCCTCTGTTCTTCGGTCTTCTCCTCGTCCACCGCCTCAGCCTGCCGTCGACGTTGAGACCTTAAGTTTGCTTCCGGAGGATTCTGTTTCGGCTTTTCTTGGCTCGGGCAGCCTTTCGCCCTCTCCGGTGGATGACCCGGCATCTCCTGCTGCCCTGTCCACTCCTCGTGGCGAGACTCTACGCGCCTTGGACGACGCGGCCCGTCTCATCGCGGCTTGCCTTCCCGCGGATGCTTGCCCTCCCTCCCCCCCGCTCAAGAGGAAAGCTGCTGCCTTTGTAGACGCTGCTCGTCAAGTTAAGAAGTTCAAGTCTCTTCCCCTGCCTTCCGCGACCTGGCTGACGCTCTTTCTGCTCACCTCCAGCGAGATTCTGCTTCTGACTCGGACTTCTTCTCCGACCGCCGCTGGCCTTCCGGTGTCGACATCGCCTTTCGGCAGTCCTGGTACGCTGGCCACTCTCCATCCTTTTCGTGCCCTCTGCCACCGGTGGATCTGCCTGTGCTTGTGCTCGCGGGCGGCTTTTCCCAGCTCAAGCGGATCTTACCTCGTGGCTTAGAACGCACTGCCTCCCTCATCCGGAACTCCCTCTCCTGTTCGGGGTTTTTAGAGCTCCTCACCCAAGCCTTCATTAACTGTATCGAGGCGGCCTGGCTCCCTTACCTTTCTCTCCTGCTGTCGGATCTCCACGCCTTGGCCGTTGCGGCCAACCGAGCGGCTTACCATTCGTCCGTCAACTCCATGGCAGCCGCCGCCAACTGTGACCTGATGCGGCGTGATGTGGTTCTCCATGCCTGCCCTGGCCTTCCCCCCCGATGTGAAGTCGCAGCTCCGCCGTGCTCCGGTTGGCGCCCCACTCCTGTTTGGCCCTTCCTTGCAGTCCCTGAAGGAAGGTAACAAGGACCGTTGGCCCAGTGCTCCCCCTCCTCGCTTTCCGCCAGCCCGCAAGGCCGTGGGTCATGCCCTGTGGTTCGTCAGACCCTCCGCGGCGGTCCCCCCCTCCGTCTCTGCCGCCCGGCCCCGCACCTCTACTCGTGCGCCCGCCCTTGGCCGCGCCCGCCCTGTCCGTCCTGCCGCCCCGTCCTGGCCCAAGCCCGCCCGCCGCCCTGGGCGCGGGAGGGCCCCCTGACTCCTGCCGCCTCCACCCCCGCCGACCGCTTCGGGGTCTCCTGTCGGCAGGAGGCTCGCCCTGCACGGCAACGCTTGGCGTTCCCTTCTTCCGGATGACCCATGGATCCTCTCCACTGTCTTGGACAGTCTCCTTATCTCCTTTCGGTCCCCGCCTCCGCTCCGTCGCTCCCCCCTGTGGACCGAGATCCCGTCCGATCGGACCAAGGCCGATGCCCTTCGCGGAGAGGTCTCCGCTCTCCTACGGAAAGCTGTTACGGAGATCGTCACTCGGCACGACTCCCCCGCCTTCTACAGCCGCCTCTTCGTAGTCCCCACGCCTGGAGGCAAGTGGAGGCCGATCATCAATCTCTCCACCTTGAACCGGTTCATTGCCACCCCGTCCTTCCGCATGGAGACAGCCAGGGCCCTTCGTGCCGCCGTTCAGCCCATGGACTTTGCCGTCAGTCTGGATCTGGCCGATGCTTATCTGCACGTCCCCATGCATCCCGCCGATACCTACGCTTTGCCATCGACGGGACCGTTTACCAGTTTCGGGCCCTCCCGTTTGGTCTCAACCTCAGCCCATGGGTCTTTACGCGGATCATGGACGCTGTGGTTGCCAGAGCCCGACGGTCATCCTCCAGCCCAATCTCCAACTATTTAGACGACCTGCTTCTGCGGAATCAGTCGGTGGTCTCTCTTCTCAAGGACAGGGATGCTCTTCTCCTCCTGTTATCTCGCCTGGGCTTCCTGGTCAACGCAGACAAGTTGGACCTCTCGCCCTCACGCCACTTTGTTCACCTGGGGATGGAGTTTGTGACCGACCTCAACCTGGTGCATCTTCCCAAGCCTCGGATGCGGAAACTGGTCGATCTAGCCTGTTTGGTAGCTCAGGAAGTGGCTGTCCCCGCCTGAGTGTGGCTCCAGCTCCTCGGCCTGATGAGTGCGGCCGCAGATCTCCTTCCCCTCGGTCATCTGTACTCCCGTCCTCTTCAGCAGCATCTTCTCCTCCACTGGAGGCCGTCCTCCGGCGATCTCTCTACCCAGGTGCCGGTCTCTCCTATGCTGCGGCCCCATCTGCTTCGCTGGACGGACATTTCTTGGCTCGGCTCCGGGATCCCCCTGACCTCGCCACTGCCCCGTCTCTCTGCGTCGATGCCAGTCTCGCCGGGTGGGGCGCTCACCTTCTTCCGAGTTTTCGCTCAACGGCCGACCGCTGGACCGCGAACCTGGCTTCCCGGCACATCAACTGGCTGGAACTGAATGCAGTTTGGCAGGCCCTCCGCGCTTGGGAATCCGATCTTCGGGCACAGGACCTCTGACAACTCCACAGTCGTTGCATACATACAGAAGCAGGGAGGGACCCGCTCCCCCGACCTCTGCATCCTCCTCTACCGACTCCTTCGCTGATGCGAGGACCGCGGCATTTCCCTCCGAGCGCGTCACATTCCAGGTCACCTGAACGTCCTGGCCGACTCCCTTTCGCAGCGGGGTCAGCTTCTTCACACGGAATGGACCCTGCGCCGGGACATCTTTCGCCTGATCTGCGACCATTGGGAGACTCCCCTCATCGATCTCTTTGCCACGAGGTGGAACCATCAGCTTCCCCTCTTCGTCTCCCCGATTCCAGACCCTCTGGCTTGGGCAGTCAATGCGCTTTCGATCCCTTGGGACGGGCTTGTCGCCTACACCTACCCGCCGACGGTCCTGGTCCCCAAAGTCCTGCTCAAGCTCCGGGGATGCAACGCAGTCCTTTTCCTGGTGGCCCCGTTCTCCTGTACCAGGTCGTGGACTACCAACCTGCTCAGTCTTGCCACGGACCCTCCCCTCCCGCTTCCCACCCCGCGCACGATGCTCAAGCAGCCCCGCCAGCCGCTCTTCCACCCCTGCCCCGAGTGCCTTCTCCTGCACGCCTGGCGATTGTGTGGCAAGCCCTTTCCGCTAGAGGCTTCTCGAGTGCGGCAGTGGACGCTATCGCTTCAGCCCGCAGGCCTTCCACCAGACATGTCTACGAGGGAAAGTGGCGGTGCTCCGTACCTGGTGCTGTGACCGTCGCCTCTCCCCTGTCGACCTGACGACTCCTCAGCTCGCGGACTTCTTTCTCTGGCTTTTCCAGGACCAAGGTTTGGCTCCCATTATGATCCGCGGCTACCTTTCTATGATTGCCGACACCTACCGTCACCTCGGCCGTCCCGACCCCGGTGCCTGCAAGGACCTGGCCGACCTTATGGTGCATTTTGGCTTGCAGCGTCCGGTTCTCCGCTCGCTCGTTCCGCGCTGGGACCTCCCCTGGGTCCTCACCTGGCTGAACATTTTGAACTGCTCCACCTAGCCCGCTTCGCGGACGTGACTCGGAAGACCTGCTTCCTTGTGGCCCTCGCCATGGCGGCCTGCGTCAGCGAGCTCCATGCTCTCTCGTGGCGACCTTCCTGCCTGCAGTTCCGGGTGGATGGCTCCGTTCAACTACTCCCCGATCCTTCCTTTCTCGCTAAGACTAGATCTCCCTTGACGGTGGCTCAGGTCATCACTATTCGGCCGCTTAAAGGGCCCGGCAGCAAGATCCGGTGCATGCACTTCGTATCTACCTGCGTCGCTCCAAGTCCTTCCGGAGGGGACGGACTCATCTCTTTTTGCCGCTGACCACCGGCAGAACCGACATCTCAGCCCAAACGATCTCCTCCTGGCTCCGCTGGGTCATACGGTCCGCCTATCGCGACCTCTCCCCACAGGGAGCTGAGACACTCAGGATCCGCACGCATGAAGTTCGCGCTATGGCCGCAAGTCTCGCCTTTGACCGCAACTGTGCTGTTAAGGACATTGTGGCTGTAGTGGGGTGGCGGGCCGAGTCTACCTTCGCCCGTTTCTACCTCCGGGACCTGACAGTCCAGTGCGACAACCTCGCACTGGTGGGCGACATCTCTGCGGCACAACACTCCCTCCAGGCGCCCTCGGCGCCTTAGGTATGCACTTCGCTAAAATTGTCGGGAGTGTGTGATCAGGAGTGACGGGCCGTGTTCGTCCCTGGAGAGGTTTCTAAAGGGATTGTGCGGCACCCTCCTCCTTTTTGACATTCTTCCTGACAGTCATATCATCGGTAATGTTTTTGAGGAAACAAATTAATTTTTCTCTAAAATGTATTTTTTCGAAAAATACTTACCGATGACATGACTCTGAGGTCCCTCCCTCCTCCCCACTTGCCGCTGGTAGCTCCGTAGACAACTGGTTGAAGGTTGCACCACGTGGCACGTGACCGGATGGGCATGGGAGGCTACTCTCGTCCCTGTTAGGGATCCCCGAGAGCCTCCTGGGGGGGACTCTTCGGGTCTTAGGCTAAAATTGGTAAGCAAGTAGACTATTTCCTGACAGTCATGTCATCGGTAAGTATTTTTCGAAAAAATACATTTTAGAGAAAAATTAATTTTTCACAAGCAGTGCAGGCACGTCCTGAGAAAGTCTTGTTGCTGTCGGGATGTTAAGCAACCCTACTGTCCCAGGAATATGGATACAAAGTGATGTCAGTAACAGGTATAGATCCACATCAGCCCCCATAACTGTGGGGGCTCATCAGAATTTTAACACATTCACTGCTAAGAAAAAGTCAAATATGATCCAGCTGCAGCAGACAAAGCTGGATCATATTTGACTTTTTCTTAGCAGTGAATGTGTTAAAACCCATTTTAAGTCTATATATTTATAGAAAAAACTTTTTAGATTGGGACATGCCGGAGCGCTTTTAGTAGCATGCCCATGACATGATAGGTGGGCAGGCCTCAGACTCTGACATTAAAGTAATGCGATAAAAACGTACATTTGGCAGGAAGTGCCATGTGTGTGTATGTATGTAAACACAAGTATCTAAGGAGTTTGTGTACATACAAGTCTGGAACTTAAGGAAATGGTTCCTTCGAGATGTGTTTCGGAGTGCCTCCAAGCATATAATAATAATAATAATAATAATGAGTACTTGTATAGCGCCTAACCTCAGATTAGAGCTCTAGGCGCATAACAATAACTAATGTACAAAAATAACTAATTACAAAAATGCAATTTACGAAAAGTACAGAAAACAAAATACAACGCACTCTGTAAACAAACTATAAAGTCACCATTCAAAAGTGCTACGCTTATGGACTCATACTGGCATTCACACACACACTCACACACACACTACTTCTAACATAGATAGAGATGACATTAACATGACAGGTGTGTGACAAAGTCATTTGTAGCTGACAGAAAAAATATGGGTCTTTAGGGCTCGCATGAATGCCTCTCTCGAATCCACGTATCTCAGTTCGCGTGGGAGGGAATTCCAAACAACTGGGCTTTGGTATCTGAATGACCTCTCACCAAACGACTTTGTTTTGACAAGAGGGATACGTAAAACTCGAGAGTCGGCAGCAGAGCGCAAATTCTGTCTTGAGGGCGTATACAGCTGGAGAAGAGTGCCAAGGTAGTGTGGGCAGGAACACGTAATAAAACTGTGAGTCATGCATGAAATTTTGTACTGAATCCTAGCTGTTACAGGTAACCAGTGAAGAGCAGACAGATGGGGTGTGATATGATCTGATCTAGGGACTCTAAGAATCAACCTAGCAGCTGAGTTTTGAATTTTCTGGAGTTTGCCAATCAGACACTGGGAACAGCCAGCCAAAAGAGCATTGCAATAGTCTAATTTAGACAAAACAAAAGCGCAGACAAGTACTTTAGTTGCTTCAGGTGTCAGATAGTGGCGGACTGAAGCAATGCGTCGCAGTTCAGTATGGATCTGCAAACGTTGTTCACATGAAGGCGCATGGACAGGCTACTATCAAGTGTGACACCCAGATTTTTTACATGGGGGGAGAAAGGGACAGTGGCACCACAGATTTGTAATGACTGGGAGAGTGTCAGCGTCTTCGTCAACCTCGGGGAAGCAATGATCATGGCCTCAGTTTTTCCGTCATTCAACTCTAATTTGTTTGAAGTCATCCACATCTTAGTATCCAAGACGCCCTCCTGAAGGCTCTCGATTGTGTCCATAATCTGATCAGGTGAACATGAGTCATGGAGTTGAATATCATCTGCAAATGCATGATGTGATATAGAGAAACGGTTAAAGACACTGGCCAGTGGCTGAACATACAGGGTAAAGAGGACTGGTCCAAGAACTGAACCTTGTGGGACGCCAAATTTCCCACTTTTTGTAAATATGTAAATATGTAAATTGGGTGACTCATTAAAAAAAAAATTGCTGTTTATAGAAAGTCGGTTGACCCACCTTTGAGTCCATAATTTGTGTTATATTCACTTGAAATTTTAGATATGGCTAGCTTGGATAAAGACACTGGACGAGTTTATTAGTCAGCTTTGTACATCTTCAGCTTGTTTGTAAAAATAATTCATTGCAAAAAAAATGTCAAAACTAAGAATTCTCGACTTCAGACAGTGATGGTGACGTAAAAGCACTAGACACTCGGTGTTATACATTGTTGCTGAAGTGAACTGATGCAAAGCACCAGACACATCATTGTTATACATGAATTGACACAATGCTCTCTCTCTCTCTCTCTCTCTCTCTCTCTCTCTCTTATCTCCCCACCTGGGTCTGCCCTGGGGGACTTGGGTGGGGTTAGGTATTTTTTAGTTCCCAGGGTCAACCTGGTCAGCCCCACAGGGTGGGTTTTTCTCTCTATTCTGGGGCATGTGTTTCTGTCTACCCTTTGTCCATTCACCTGTATTTGCCTTTTTAAAACTCTCCCTACTGTCTGCACTGCCTGTAGCTCTTGATATTGGATGTGTGTTGCTAAATGGTCTTGGCTTTATTTAGGCCCCATGTGTTAGGTTTATTTAATGTATTTGACCGGCTGGCGACATACATTCAATGTTCTGTTTATTTATTTTTTTTTCACAAGCAGTGCAGGCACGTCCTGAGAAAGCCTTGTTGCTGTCGGGACGTTAAGCAATGTACAATCAATCAATCTCTCTCTTATCAGTGATATCTGCCAAAAAGTGGGAAAATGCATACAAGCTGACCTAATGATATAGAAGAGACTTTGTGGGCTGGTTCATACCATCTTGTTTGATTTGTAGATTGGATCAATATCAGTCAGTCAAAGTCAGGATGGTACTCCTGAGTTGTTGGTTTCTCAGCCTGGTCGCACGTACGTCACTCTGCTGTCACAATCAGCCCAGCGGGCCGACGTCATGCCCACTGACAGGTGTGTTTAATAATACAGTAGACTTCAGACGTAACATAATGCCAGGGGACCCATACGTTTTGTTGTGATGTCTGAAGTTTGTCATAAAGGGAGTAATTTAGGTAAAGTGTGTTATAAAGGGAGTAATTTAGGTGAAGTGTGTTATAAAGGGAGTAATTTAGGTAAAGTGTGTTATAAAGGGAGTAATTTAGGTAAAGTGTGTTATAAAGGGAGTAATTTAGGTAAAGTGTGTTATAAAGGGAGTAATTTAGGTAAAGTGTGTTATAAAGGGAGTAATTTAGGTAAAGTGTGTTATAAAGGGAGTAATTTAGGTAAAGTGTGTTATAAAGGGAGTAATTTAGGTAAAGTTTGTTATAAAGGGAGTAATTTAGGTAAAGTTTGTTATAAAGGGAGTAATTTAGGTAAAGTTTGTTATAAAGGGAGTAATTTAGGTAAAGTTTGTTATAAAGGGAGTAATTTAGGTAAAGTTTGTTAATAAAGGGAGTAATTTATGTAAAGTGTGTTATAAAGGGAGTAATTTAGGTAAAGTGTGTTATAAAGGGAGTAATTTAGGTAAAGTGTGTTATAAAGGGAGTAATTTAGGTAAAGTGTGTTATAAAGGGAGTAATTTAGGTTATAAAGGGAGTAATTTAGGTAAAGTGTGTTATAAAGGGAGTAATTTAGGTAAAGTGTGTTATAAAGGGAGTAATTTAGGTAAAGTGTGTTATAAAGGGATTAATTTAGGTAAAGTTTGTTATAAAGGGAGTAATTTAGGTGAAGTGTGGTTGCGATTGGTGAACAAATGTTATGTCTGACTTATTGTATTAACCCATTCAGCCCTGACACACTACAGCAGGAGATGGGTTGACCATGATAATTCAAGGGTAGTGCCAGATTAGCTTGGCGCCTGTCATTAGATGGCACTTCCAAAATTTGGGAAATATGGCCATCGGGCTGAATGTGTTAAAGATAATTACAAGGGAACTCGGCTTTAGAACTAAACACTGATATTAGAACTAATTGATGACAAAATTCAAAAAGCTCTTTGGACCCGCCCTTCTTGTTCTCAGGTTTACGGTACTTTTTAGTTCCCAGGGTCACCCTGGTCAGCCCCACAGGGTGGGTTTTTCTCTCTATTCTGGGGCATGTGTTTCTGTCTATCCTTTGTCCATTCACCTGTATTTGCCTTTTTAACACTCTCCCTACTGTCTGCACTGCCTGTAGCTCTTGATATTGGATGTGTGTTGCTAAATGGTCTTAGCTTTATAGGTTTATTTAATGTATTTGACCGGCTGGCGACATACATTCAATGTTCTGTTTAGTTTTTTTTTTTCACAAGCAGTGCAGGCACGTCCTGAGAAAGCCTTGTTGCTGTCGGGACGTTAAGCAATGTACAGTCAATCAATCAATTGGCTGTTGGTATTGATTTTTGCCGCAATGATTCCTGCAGGAATCATTGCGACAAAAATCACTACTGACAGCCAATATGTTCATTTCATTTCATTCCCTCCCTTCAAAAGAATTATTTTATTCTACCTGAGACAACAAATGTTTTGGTGTGCAAAAGGTCCTTGGGCCAGTGTCAGCCTTATTCAGCCTGCACGAGTCCATGAACCAAGCCAACCATTACCCATCTGCCCATGTCACATCAGTTATCTTGTATTTTCAGTGACGATTCCAAGCTGTCGTTTGTGTTCCACCCTCTGGGACATAACCGTGTTCGCAACAAGGATGTGCTGACAGTTATCGTGGGAGGTATTCAGAGAGGGGGAGGGTCGTCTGCTACGTATCACGCGCTCGCTTCTCTTGATGGTATATTTTGCCTTTCTTTCTTCTGCTGCAATGATTTTTGTTTTCTCCTTGCCTTGTGACATCCAGACCGAAAGATTGCCTGCCAGGCAAGTGAAATAACTAACAAAGAATGAAACAGAATGTGGAAAAACAAGGACAAAAGAATTTACTGCTTTGTCCATGTTACGATATTCTGAAGAGTGCTTTATTCTTTGTTCCTTGCACGTCATTGCTCTTTATTATGACACATAATTTGCTCAAGGTTCTTTTGCATTATTGCGATACAGGAATCCCTGCGACTGTTTTGCAAGAAAAAGTGGTCTTGACCCTTTCAGCCCCAAGGTCCCATTTCTCAAATTGTGGAGGTGTTGCCTAATGACTATGTACCAGTTGCAGGAGATGGCTTGACCTTGATAATTCAAGGGTAGTGCCAGATTAGCTTGGCGCCTTCAGGCGCCAAGCTAATCTGGCACTACCCTTGAATTATCATGGTCAATCCATCTCCTGCTGTAGCGATCTGGGGTTAAGAGGGTTAAAATAGGTGCTGTCTCAGGAGAAGCTTTGAAGAGAAAAAAGTGCCACCTATGAGTATCATGCCAGACCATCATTTAGGTGGCTGCAAGGGCAAGTTCTCTATCAAGGAAAGTCCTCACAGGCCAAAAATGTCTCCTGTCTTTGACTCATTGTGCCCAAGGTATGCAATACCCACATTTTCGAGCCATCCTCTGAGAACTGCATTACAGTTCAGTCAAGTTAAGTCAAAAAACTTTATTTGTCGCAGGAAGGGGCAATTTCAGTTTGGACGGGAGCGTATAAATATATCAGCTGAAGTAAAAAATATGGATAAGACGGACATACACACACACATACACCCAATCACCCATGCACACAGAATTAAGCTATACTAATACTGATAGCTATGCTAATGCTGACAACTATACTAATACAGATATCTATGCTAATATTGACATACATTACATGTATTAAAAAAAAAGAAGCTATTATCACATAAACCTTCAAAACTGGCACTTTCCATCCCCCTCATGCACGAGTACAGATGTCACAGCTGAATACATTTAATAAAAGTGTATAACTGTGTCATCTGTACTGGTGGACTGAGGGCAACTGCTCAAATTCTGTGTTTAAAATATGGTCTTTTCGGCTAATAATGGACATGGCCTTCTTCACTGTCTGCTGGTCAAAAAAAGACTGCATAGTTCTCTGAGGCTCAATAATGATCTTAGATTAGATCCTCGCAGTCTGTTCAAGGCTGTTTTTGTTTTTGGTACTTAAAGAGCTGAACCAGCAGATAAAAGAAAAAGTCAGGAGACAGACCGACCATGATAGTTCAACTTCAAGGGTGCTGGCAGAATAGCTTGGCGCAGATAGGTGCCAAGCTATTCTGCCACCACCCTTGAACTAAAATGCTCGAGCCATATCTTGCTTGGTGTGTCGCGGGCAGAATGAGTTAACTCATTCTACCCCAGACAGACCACAGCCAGATAAGGATCGACCATGATAGTTCAAGGGTGATGCCAGAATAGCTTGGCGCCTATGGGCGCCAAGCTATTCTGGCCTCACCCTTGAACTTTCATGGTCGATCTGTGTCCTGCACTCCAATGCAGTCTTCAGAGGACAACGGCAAAATGTAAGGAGTTCGGTGTTGGGGCAGAATGAGCTGAAGACCATCATTTAGGTGGTTGCATCCAGCTATATGATAGGGGATCTCTGATAAGGCTCTGTTGAACAACTTTGTATCATGTTGTGCAGGCTCAATGGTGCTGGTAGAGGAAGATAACATACTGTGGTCACTTCAAGTCGACCATCAACTGTTTGTCTTGGACAAACTGGATGTCACGGTGAGTGCTCAATTTTAATTCCACAGATGTATAAATAATGAAGAATCTAGACCAAGAGTTGACAGCAAAGCGTGTAATATGGAAAGACATTCCCCACAAAGAAAGAAACACACTTAGAAAGGACCAATACAATAGCCTGCTTTTGCTGTCTTCAATATTGTTATAAGTGAAGTGGACTGTGTGTGTAAATTGTGTTGTTTTCATCCCTGCATCACATTACCAATCCCTTTAGCGCAAACTGTATCACATGACCGAGCTACAAAAACCCTTGTTGTGAATAATGGTGGACTTTTTGTAACCCTCTTTGTGACTCATCTTGGATGTGAGTTTTGTTCTATAAAAGATCACCAAAACGTTCTAAAGTAAAAAGTTACTTAGTGTTGTTCAAAACAACAAGCTCACTACTGGAGACGGCAACGTCATGAAATATTTTAAATTATGTCACAAGTCTAGGATGTATAAATGTATATCCCTTTGATGTCGGTTGTGTCTGGCGTTATCCAGGTGGGAAGATTTCTTTTACGAAATTAGTGAAGGAATGAAAACAAATACGTTATTGGTAGCAGGGGCTTCTAAGCCTTGTTCCCACACAACACTACAATTATACCATTACATACTGAGGCAGATTTAAAAAATATTTGCTTATTGTCCTATGACAGCTACATTACAGATTAGCAGATAGATCAACCATTTTAGTTCAAAGGTGGTGCGCCTGAGGCGCCAAGCTATTCGCACCACCCTTGAACTAGTATAGTCAAATTTATGTCAAGCAATGGGTGTATCAGGATGAAAAGGGTTATGGAGTCCACTTGAAAATGTCTATCTGTGAAGGTGACCACTCGCCCTAATCTTTTTTTATGGGGACATTGGAAACAGAGTACTTAAATGACTAACTTTGAATACAGCATAATCTGGTCACCTGGTATTGTTTTGTTTGTAAAATTCACTGTACATCACAATCAGATCCTAAAGCGTTCGTGTTCTTACAAAGTGATTAATGAGGAATGGAATAATGATACTGTACATACTAATGATGATTATACAGTGCTAATTTGTGTACATGTATTTGAAGAACCCAACGGAGAAAGAAACACGCTTAGAAAAGGCAGCTACAACACAATTGCATTGTAACTGTCTTTTCTAAGCTTGTTTCGTTCTCCGTTGGGTTCTTCTCTGCATTTTGCAGAGTTGGCAGTCACTTTCTTGGTCTTGATATTGTACATGTATTTTTGTTTCTTCAAAAACATTACCGATGACATGACTTTGTGGAAGTGTCTACTACTTACTCAATTCTAGCCTAAGAATCCGTTGTGTTACCACACAACCCGGGAGGCACTCGGGGAACCCCCAGAGGGGCCGAGAGTTGTCTTCCGTTCCTGCCCATCCGGTTCCGAGTCACGTGGTGACTAATCAGTCATGCTACTTAGGCTCACACCGTTCAGACGTGTTTGCTCTAGCCTACAGACTTGGAAACTTTTTTGACCGGTTGCTCACCAGTCTTCCGGACACTTGGATTCTTGTTTGACACCTACTTCGTTGGCCCTCCTGGTGCCCTGGGTGGGTCTGCTGGTCCCCTCTTCGTTTAGCTGCTGGCCTCACCTGCGTCTTGGGTTGTTGGGCTGCTCACTGCGCTTTGCTGGGACGTCGCCCGCGTTCGCGCTGTGGGTGTTATGGACGTTTCTTCCTCCTTCCCGCTCCGGTGGAGAGGTAAGGTAGCTGAGTTGGCCCTCGGCCGGCTCCCGGGCTGGGCGCCGGTTCGAGCAGGGATGAAGACAGTCTTCATCTTCGCTGTAACTTGTAACTTTTTTGCCAAAATCTCCCCTTAGCTTGGCGAGGCCCCACGTGCCCGCGCTCGCTCACCTTTCAGCTGATTGGTGTGGCAAGATTTGGCGTTTACCTGCTGGCTTGTACCTTTTTGGGTTTTGTGGGGGAGATGTTATGCGTCCATGGCTCGCTTAGCTTGGCGGGGCCCCTCGCGCCCGTGCCCTGTTGCCATTACGTTGGTAAATGTTGCTGTACCAGACGCTTGCTTCGTGCCTGTACTTGTCATGACAGGCTTGAGTTTTTGTTGTGCCTGATGTGTCGTATGCTCGCCTTAGCTTGGCGGGGCCCCACGTGCCCGTGCCCACTAGCTTTACGGGGGTAGAAATTGCAGGCCCTGACATTCCCAGGCGTTTGCCTGCCCGCTGCTTGCTGTGGATCTGCCGGCCTTGGTGCAGGCTGGAGGCGCCGCTCTGCTGAAACGCTCCCTGCTCCGCGGTTTGGACAAGATGGCCTCGCTCGTCCGTAACACCTTAGCCTGTGCGGGATTTATGGAACTGCTGACCCAAGCCTTCGTCCGTCACTTCGAGGACTCCTGGCATCCCTCCTTGACGCCCCTCCTCGGAGACCTACTCACTCTTGCGGAAGCGGCCAACCGGGCAGCGTATCACTCGTCGGTCAACGCGATAGCTGCCGCCTCCAATTGCGACCTGTTATTTCGGGATGCCATGTTGCTGGCCTGCCGCAGAATGCCCCCCGATCTGAGGACTCGGCTGCGCCGTGCTCCCCTGGGTGGCCCTCTGCGCTTCAGTGAGACCTGGCAGACCGTGAAGGATGCTAACTCGAACCGTTGGCCTCGCAAGACAGCCCCTCAGCGCTTTCAGGCGCCCACAAGGCGGTGGGTCGCGCCTGCGGACCACCAGACCCGCCGCGTCGTCCGCCCCCGCGACTCCGCGGGCCCCTCGTTGCCATCCTGCTTTTGGCCGCCTCGGACCTGTTAGCGCCCCTGGCCCCGTCCTGCCCGTCGCCCAGGGCACAGGCGGGCCACCTGACTTTGCCCCGCTTCTGCCTCCGCCGACCGTGCCCGGGGCTCCAGTCAGCGGGAGGCTCGCACTGTGCAGCGAGGAGTGGCGCTCGCTGTTCCCAGATGACCCCTGGATTTTGGAGACCGTTATCGAGGGCCATCAGATCGCCTTTCGCTCCCTGCCTCCGCTGCGTTGCACTCCGTTGTGGACCGAGGCTCCATCAGACGAGCTCAAGGCCTGCGCCCTTCGCGGAGAAGTCGCCGCTCTCTTACAGAAGGCCGCCACAGAGGTCATGCTACGCCCGGACTCCCCAGTCTTTTACAGCCAACTCTTCATGGTGCCCAAACCAGGCGGCAAGTGGCGACCTGTCATCGACCTCTCAGCGTTGAACGCGTTCATCTCTGCCCTGTCCTTTCACATGGAGACTGCCCGGGCCCTCAGAGCTTCCGTACAGCCCAAGGACTACCTTATCCGACGCTTATCTCCATGTCCCCATGCACCCGGCCTCCAGGAGGTATCTCCGCTTTGCCTACGACGGAGTAGTTACCAGTTTCGGGCCCTGCCGTTTGGTCTCAACCTCAGCCCATAGGTCTTTACCCGCATCATGGACGCAGTGGTGGCCAAGGCATGGCATGGTCTTCCAGCCCGACGTCGAACTACCTCGACGACCTCCTCCTGCGCAACCAATTGGAGACCCACCTGAGATCGGACAGGGACGCACTGATACGGCTGTTGTCGCGGTTGGGGTTCCTAGTCAATGCAGGCAAGTCGGACCTCACTCCCTCGCGTCGCTTTGTCCATCTCGGCATGGAGTTCGCCACCAACCTCAACAGGGTGCGGTTGCCGGAGCTGCGGATCCTGAAGTTGGCCGCCCTAGTCGGCCAAGTAACCCAGCAGGACGCAGCCTCCGCCAGAGTCTGGCTTCAGCTCCTTGGTTTGATCAATGCGGCGGCGGACCTACTCCCCTGTGGTCGTCTCTACGCCCGGCCGCTACAGCTGCACCTCCTGCTTCTCTGGCGTCCCTCCTCAGGCGATCTGACCGTCATGGTTCCCGTGTCTCCGTTGATTCGCCTCCATCTCCTGCGTTGGACGGACACGTCGTGGCTCGCTTCGGGAGTCCCCCTGACCGCTCCTCCTCCTCGACTCTCCCTGTGTGTCGATGCAAGTATTGCTGGTTGGGGAGCCCACCTGCTACCCCGGTTCCTCACGACGTCCGGCCCCTGGCCTCTGGAGTTCGCAGACAAGCACATCAACTGGTTGGAGCTGCAAGCAGTCTGGCAAGCCCTCATCGCTTGGGAGGAACAACTCAGTAACCAGGAACTGCTCGTCCTCTCCAACAACGCGACGGTGGTGGCTTACATCCAGTAACAGGGCGGGACCCGCTCACCCAACCTGTGCATGCTCCTCTACCGTCTGATGCGAGGACCGCAACATTTCCCTCCGTGCTCGTCACATACCCGGCCACCTGAATGTGTTGGCCGACTCTCTCTCCCGACGCGGCCAGTTGCTACACACGGAGTGGACCTTACGGCTAGGACATCTTTCGGATGATCTGCGCGCAGTGGGAGACGCCAATGGTCGACCAGTTTGCCACAAGGTGGAATCACCAGCTTCCCCTATTTGTCTCCCCGATCCCAGACCCTCTGGCCTGGGCAGTCGACGCGCTGTCCATCCCGTGGGACGGACTCATCGCGTACGTGTACCCCCCGACAGTCCTCGTCCCCAAAGTCCTCCTCAAGCTTCGGGGATGCAATGCGGTCGTCCTACTGGTCGCCCCGTTCTCTTGGAACCGGTCCTGGACCACCGACCTCCTCAGCCTCGCCACGGACCCCCCACTGCTGCTTCCCGCGCCCCGACAATCGCTGTTCCACCCTTGCTCGGAGCGCCTACTCCTTCATGCTTGGAGGTTGTGCGGTAAGCCCTCACCACTAGAGGCTTCTTGAGTGCAGCAGTGGAAGCTATCGCTACAGCCCGCAAACCCCTGACACGATGCGTCTACGAGGGAAAATGGCTCCTTACTGATGCCATGTCAGTCCTTGAGGCAGCAACAGCAAGCAAACTGCCACGTCTACAAGAGGCACTGCAAAACATCAAGTGCACCAGACTGGTGCTGCAGTGGATCCCTTCACACTGTGGCATCTACGGCAATGAAGAAGCTGACAGAATGGCAAAAGTGGGCGCAGAGAAAGAACAAGATGAAAATGGAGTCAGCTTCACAGAGATGAAGACCATCATTAAGTCTGTGTACAGACCACCACAACGGCCCCTAGACAGTTACCATCAGCTGTTCAGACAAGAGCAGGTGACCATCTTTCGTCTGAGGACCGGGCACAACCGACTCAATTTCCACCTGCACAGACGCTTCCACCTCGTGCCATCTCCCCTGTGCCCTTGTGGAGAAGCAGAGCAGACCGCAGAGCACATCCTCCAGGACTGTGGGAACCACCAGCCGCTGAGGGAGGAGATATGGCCGAAGCCCGCCACTCTACAAGAGAAACTGTACGGGCCTGTGGAGGCGCTACAGAAGACCACAGATTTCATTTTGAGAGCCAAACTCCAAGTGTGACGGCGTTCGAGAAGAAGAAGAAGAAGGGAAAATGGCGAGTACTGTGCTCCTGGTGCGACGACCAGCGCCTCGCCCCCACCGACCTAACTAAGCCCCAGCTCGCGGACTTCTTCCTCTGGCTCTTCGGAGGCCAAGGATTGGCCCCTATAACCATCAGGGGGTACTTGTCCATGATTGCTGACACCTACCAGCACATCGGCTGCCCGGACCCTGGCGCCTGTAAAGACATCGCCGACCTTATGACTCACTTCGGCCTGCAGCGTCCAGTGCCCCGATCGCTCATTCCTCACTGGGACCTACCTTGGGTACTGACTTGGCTGAATTCTGTCAGATTCGAACCGCTGCTTTTGGCCCGCCTGACGGATGTGACTCGTAAGACTTGCTTCCTGTTGGCTCTTGCCATGGCGGCCCGAGTTAGCGAGCTACACACGCTGTCGGCGCGCCCTGCCTGCCTGCAGTTTTGAGTGGATGGTTCCGTGCAGCTGCTTACGGACCCTGCCTTCATTGCCAAGACCAGGTCTCCTTTGACCGCGCCACAGGTGATCACCTTACGGCCGCAGAGAGGGACGAACTTCCCCCAGGAGACCAGGCAGCAAGATCCTGTGCGAGCCCTACGCATGTACCTACGCCGAACCAAAGCCGTCCGGAGAGGACGCTCATGCCTCTTTCTGCCTTTGAAGCCCGGCAGACCTGACATAACAGCCCAGACGGCAGGGAGGATGGCTCTAATTGGCCCTATGGGGGTGGTTGGGCGCGGCACCCTCCTCCTTATCACAATTCTTCCACAAAGTCATGTCATTGGTAATGTTTTTGAAGAAACAAATTCATTTGTTTTCTCAAAACACATTACCGATGGTATTACTTAAAGGAAATGGTTTCTTAGCTAGTCTAATTTTAGCCCAAAATTGTTGTGTACGAGTATGGTCATGATGGCAGGTGAGGGGCGCCATAGCCTAGACGGAAACCCGGGTAGCCTCCCTTCCGGTTCAACCACGCATGCGCCACACCACTCATACGCCAGTCAGTTTTCTTTGCTAGTCTCAGAAGGTTGTGTACGGGACTCGCTCTGTTCGTTAGGACTCTATCTTCGTTAGGGAAGTCTAGTCAGAAGGAAGCTTGTTCAAGGTGGGAAACCTGGCTTGAGGTTTCCGTCGGTCTACGGACTTAGGAACTTGTTCCTAGTGAACGTTACTTGTGAATTTCATCCGTCGGCGCCATCTTATCCTACCGGGCGCGGCGACGCCAGGTTGAACTGTACTCACGCCTAGTGCCACTCGGGCCCTAGTGCGTGCTGCTCGTGTGTGCCAAGCTTCTACTTCGCTCCTCAGCCTGCTCTGAGTGCCTGCTGTTGCGGAGACTTCGTTTCGACGCCTTCACTGACGCCAGTGGCTTCGCCCGGCATCAGCGTTACGTGGTCGCCGTCCGACGCCGGGCCGTGTCTGCGTGCTAGCCTTTCTGGTGGGTCTTCGACCGGGTTGGTGCCTCACTTCTTCGGATGGCAAGGTAATATCTCTGCCTTGGCCTACGTCAGGCGCTCAAGGGTAGTGGTGGAGCGCCGGGCGTAGGCTTACACGGTACGCTTCGTTCGTTCACGTGGATTCGGTGCGGGCCCACGGGGGCACGCTCGCTCGCATTTCATTGTACATTATGTTTTGCAGTTGGCAAGTCCGAACATGCACTCGATGTGGGCAATTCCAGTGGCCGAGTGACGAACACCTGGTTTGCCTGCCCTGTTCCGGTTGTACCTCCACGCGTCCGTGCTCGGTCTGCGCCCCATGGCTGGAGGAACAATGGACCCAGCTGTGGAGTTTCTACGGCCGCAAGAAACCTACGCAAGCACGGAAGAACGATCCCACACCGGTACGCGCCACAGTCCAGTCGAGTGGCCCTGACCGAGTGTCTGAGCAGACGCACCAGCGGCTTCGGTCGCGTGCACGTGCTCTAGTACCGGCAGCCACCACAGTCCAGTCGAGTGGTCTCTGTACGGTCAAGGATCCTAGAGCGCCTCGGGCTAGGCCTCTAAACAAGACTCCGGTAGCCACCGCAGTCCAGTCGAGTGGTCTCTACCCGGTAGCAACGCCTCTGCAGGCAACTGATAACGAACTGATACAGGCTCCTACACCCGCTCTGGTTGCGGGCCTGACTAATACGGATCTCCAGGTAGCTGACAAGCTCTCGCCACAGATTCGTCCTGCTGCTTCCGCTACCCTGTTCTCCGCTAGGGACCAGCGCGGAACGCCAGCGCCCCACCCAGCTCCTTCCGTCCGGGCGTCAAGTTCCGACAAGTCTTCTCGCCGGACGCGCTCCCGCTCTCGGGTACGAAGTAGTCGCCTCCGCTCTGCTGCGGTGCGAGTTACTCCCCGTCTTCAGTCCGAGCGAACCTCAGCTGTTAGACATCGTTCGTGCTCGAGCGACAGGTCTACTCGCCCGAGGACCGATTACTACCGGTCGGAATCCAGCCGACATTCGCGGACACAGTACAGGCATGACTCTGCTTTGCGTTCAGCTTCGCGCCATTTCAGACGTTCCCGGTCCCCGCATCACCGCCCCCGTTCCCGTTCACGCTCCTCTCGGCGGAGTGCCGCTCGTCGCACGCGACACCGTCGTAGGTCAGGAGTTCGGGCTTCCCGCTCAGCGTCGAGTGCTTCACGGGACCGTTCATCTAGCAGACACTGGTGGCGCCACGCACCAGTGAGAAGATCTCCTCCACCAGCTACGACCGTTACCCACCCCAGTGACGGGAGTCTTCCTCCTCGTTTGGGAGTGGACCCGATTCCCCACTCAGTTCCGGCAGAAGAGGACACCTTTAGTCTGAACCCCGAGGAATCGATGTCGGCACTACTACAGGTGGCCAGCCCCGCCCCGTCCAATCCCTCGGGTGGTGACGAGGAATTCCCGCCGGCTGCCATTGGACATAGGTTAGAGACTCTGCGGGCCCTTGATGAAGCGGCACGACTTATCGCGGCTTGCCTCCCTGCAGAAGACTGCCCTCCCTCTCCAGTTCTTAAAAGAAAAGCGTCCGCCTTTGTGGACGCGGAACGACAGGCCAAGCGATTCAAGTCTCTCCCCCAGCCGCCGGGTTTCCGGGAGTTACGTGATGCGTTTTCTGCTCATCTTGCGCAAGGGGCATGCGGTACAGGATTCTTCTCAGACTCCAAGTGGCCGACAGGTATAGACATCGCCTTCCGGCAGTCATGGTATGCGGGCCATACACAACACTTTTCCTGCCCTCTACCGACAGCGGACCCCGCGGCAGTGGCGTTCTCTGGGACTTCCTTACGTCAGTCCCTCCTCCCCGGGGTAGAACAGACCGCGACACTCATTAGGAACACCCTGGCAGCAGCGGGATTTCTAGATTTGGTCACACAGGCCATCGTCCGACGTGTAGAGGACTCCTGGCATCCGTCAATTTCGCCTCTGCTGGGAGACCTGCTCGCCCTAGCAGTTTTGGGAAACCGCGCTGTATATCATGTCGCTGTCAACTCCATGGCAGCCGCCTCTAACTGCGACTTACTGCGTCGAGATGCGATTCTCCGTTCCTGTCCCATTCCGCTGGATGTGAAGACTCAGCTTCGGCAGGCGCCCCTCGGCGGTGACTTACTGTTCGGCCCCACCTGGCTCGCTGTAAAGGAAGCTAACAAGGACGCCTGGCCCAACCGCCCAGCTCCAACTTCCTTTCGACCAACCCGCAAGGCTCCGGGTCGCCCCCTGCGGACTGCTAGACCCACCGCCCGCCCGTTCACCAGAGGCGGTCGCCTACCCCCCAGAGCTCCAGCCTTTCCTCGCGCCCGCCCTTTCCCCAGTACCGAGCCTCCCCCATCCCTCCCTGCCCGCACCTGGCCCAGACCTGCCCGGCGCCCCGGGCGGGGCCGGGCGCACTGACTTTCTCCCCCTACGGCCCCCGCCGACCTCGTCCGGAGTTCCGGTCGGCGGGAGGCTGGCGCTTCACAGCGAAGCCTGGCGCTCGCTGTTTCCGGACGACCCGTGGATTCTCTCTACCATTACTCAGGGACTACTGATCTCCCTTCCGGTCCCCACCTCCCGTGCGCCGGAGCCCGGTGTGGACTACAGTTCCTTCAGACCAGCTCAGAGCCGAAGCTCTCCGCGGCGAAGTTTCCTCCCTGCTTCAGAAGTCCGCCACGGAGGTGGTGGTCCGGCACGACTCCCCAGCCTTCTACAGTCGGCTCTTTGTGGTGCCCAAGCCGGGCGGCAAGTGGCGCCCCGTCATAGACCTCTCGGCGCTGAACAAGTTCATCGTCGCTCCGGCCTTCCGCTTCGAGACTGCGCGGGCCCTTCGCTCAGCGGTACAGCCGATGGACTTTGCGGTCAGCCTGGACCTCTCAGATGCTTACCTGTACGTACCCATGCATCCTGCTTCCAGACGTTACCTACGCTTTGCCTTCGAGGGGGTCGTCTATCAGTTCCGCGCGCTCCCCTTCGGCCTCAACCTCAGCCCCTGGGTCTTCACTCGCCTCATGGACGCAGTGGCAGCCAGAGCCCGTCGAAGTTCCACGAGCCCTACGTCGAACCACTTGGACGACCTACTTTTGAGGAACCAGGACGAGCGCTCCCTGAGGGAAGACCGAGTTGCTCTGCTTCAACTTCTCGAGAACCTGGGCTTCCTGGTCAACCTTGGCAAGTCCGACCTCATTCCCGCACGCCATTTTATTCACCTCGGTATGGAGTTCCTCACCGACCACAATACCGTCAGACTGCCGGAGAAGCGCATCCAGAAGTTGGCGACTCTAGCTCGGCAGGTGTCCCAGTTGACGACGCTTCCAGCCAGGCAGTGGCTTCAGCTGTTAGGTCTGATCAGCGCTGCTGCGGACCTGCTACCGCTAGGACGTCTCTACTCCCGCCCTCTGCAACTGCATCTCCTCCTTCACTGGCGACCGTCGTCGTCCGACCTCGAGGCCCCGATTCCAGCATCTGCCATGCTCCGTCCCCACCTGCTGTGCTGGGCGGATCCTTCCTGGCTCGCGACGGGAGTGCCGCTGTCCTCACCGCCGCCCACTCTCTCGCTCTGCGTCGACGCAAGCCTCGCAGGTTGGGGAGCTCACCTCCTTCCGTCGTTCGAGACTGCCTCCGGCCTGTGGCCTCTGGAATCGCTGTCCAAACACATCAACTGGTTAGAACTGAAGGCAGTATGGCAAGCTCTCCGGGCCTGGGAGCACCGCATCCGACATCAGGAACTGTTGGTTCTCTCGGACAACTCCACGGTCGTCTCGTACATCCAGAAGCAAGGCGGGACCCGCTCTCCATCCCTTTGCATACTACTCTACCAGGTGCTCCGCTGGTGCGAGGATCGGGACATCTCTCTTCGCGCACGTCACATTCCGGGTCATCTGAATGTGCTGGCCGACTCCCTCTCCCGACGCGGTCAACTGCTCCATACAGAGTGGGCGCTGCGACCCGACATCTTTCGACTGATCGCCGCCACCTGGGAGGCTCCCATGATCGACCTCTTCGCCACGAGGTGGAATCGACAGCTTCCCCTCTTCGTTTCACCCATTCCAGACCCTCTGGCCTGGGCAGTCGACGCTCTATCCATCTCTTGGGACGGCCTGGTCGCCTACGCCTACCCGCCCACCGTACTAGTCCCCAAGGTCCTACTCAAGCTCAGAGGGTGCAACACGATCCTGTTCCTGGTGGCGCCATTTTGCTGGACCAAGTCATGGACAACCGACCTCCTGAACCTTGCCACGGCTCCCCCGCTACCGCTCCCCACACCGCGGACGATGCTCAAGCAACCTCGGCAGCAGCTGTTCCACCCGTGCCCCGAGCGTCTCCTCCTCCACGCCTGGAGGTTGTCCGGCAAGCCCTCGCAGCTAGAGGCTTCTCAGGTGCGGCAGTGGACGCGATCGCTACAGCTTGTCGAGCCTCGACCAGACGAGTCTACGAAGGCAAGTGGAGAGTCCTCTGCGCCTGGTGTGACGACAGACACCTTCACCCCATCGGCTTGACAACTCCCCAGTTGGCGGATTTCTTCATCTGGCTTTTCAGCGACCAGCAGTTAGCACTGATCACCATCCGGGGCTACCTGGCCATGATTGCCGACACGTACAGACACTTGGGACTGCCCGACCCGGGTTCCTGCAAAGACCTAGCCGACCTGATGGCCCACTTCGGTCTACAACGTCCTGCCCGCCGATCCCTGGTGCCACGATGGGACCTGTCCTGGGTACTCACTTGGCTCAACTCGCCCCGTTTCGAACCGATCCAGTTGGCGCGGTTGCTGGACGTGACTCGGAAGACCTGCTTCCTTTTGGCCCTCGCGTCAGCCTCCAGAGTCAGCGAACTGCACGCACTTTCAGCACACCCCGCCTGCTTACAGTTTCGGGCTGATGGCTCGGTTCAGCTGCTTCCTGACCCGGCCTTCCTAGCCAAGACCAGATCGCCTTTGACGGCCCCTCAACTGGTCACCATTCAACCATTACGAGACCCAAGCTCCACCCGGGAGTCCAGACAACAGGACCCAGTGCGAGCCTTACGTGTGTACCTGCGCCGGACCAAGCCGATCCGCAGGGAACGCACCCGCCTTTTCCTTCCTCTGTCCCCAGGTAGAAACGACATCTCGGCCCAAACGATATCCTCTTGGCTCCGGTGGGTGATACGATCAGCCTACCAGGAGCTTGCCCCGGATACAGCCAAACGCATGAGCATCAGGGCACACGAGATCAGAGCCATGGCCACCAGCCTAGCATTCGACCGGAACTGTGCGGTCAAAGACATTGTGGCGGCCGTGGGCTGGCGAGCGGAGACCACCTTCGCACGCTTCTACCTGCGGGACCTCTCCAGCCAGCGCCAGAACCTATCGCTGGTGGGGGACATCGTGGCGGCGCAACACTCCCTCCCGGCGCCCTAGGCGCCGTAAGTATCTTTGCTAAAATTAGAGGGAGGTTGCGGGTGGGTGGCCGACTCGAGCGGCCAGGATGGCAGGGGATGGGGTCGCTATAGCGGCACCCGCCTCCTCCTCGGGATTCTTCCTTTAAGTAATACCATCGGTAATGTGTTTTGAGAAAACAAATGTATTTTTCATTAAAATGTATTTTTTTGAAAAATACTTACCGATGGTATTACTTAAAGGAAATGGTTTCTTAGCTAGTCTAATTTTAGCCCAAAATTGTTGTGTACGAGTATGGTCATGATGGCAGGTGAGGGGCGCCATAGCCTAGACGGAAACCCGGGTAGCCTCCCTTCCGGTTCAACCACGCATGCGCCACACCACTCATACGCCAGTCAGTTTTCTTAGCGAATCAGCGGCAAGCAGGGCAGGTGGGAGGGACCTTCGAGTAATACCATCGGTAAGTATTTTTCAAAAAAATACATTTTAATGAAAATCCCTGAGTGCCTCCCGGGTTGTGTGGTAACACAACGGGTTCTTAGGCTAGAATTGAGTAAGTAGTAGACACTTCCACAAAGTCATGTCATCGGTAAGTATTTTTCGAAAAAATACCTTTTAGAGAAAAATGAATGTTTGTGTCGTTAGGGTAATGGTCAAGAAGAGGTTGTGTGCTGCTCCTGGGATGGTCAGACCTACATCGTGAATCACAGCCGCGAGGTTGTCCGATTTCACTTCAAGGAAAATGTTGCTGCCTTTGCAACAGGTAACCCTCAGCTGGCAGCTGTAAGAGGCATAGAGTCTCATGCACCCCAGCAACTGCAGGGACTGATGAGAATCTATGCCCCTTGATGACTGAAATCAGCATCAGCTGTTCCTCATCCTGAGGGCCTGTTTAGGTTAGCTCATTCGAGACGTGTCGCCTCCGGATACGCGGCATATCCAGAGGCAGCACGTCTTGAATGAGTTAACCCATTGTGCCCTAAGGTCAAAATCCCCAATTTTGGGAGTTGTCCTCTAAAGACTGCATTACAATCCAGGGGACAGATCGACCATGATAGTTTAAGGTGGTGCCAGAATAGCTTGGTGGTCATGGGTGCCAAAGGTCCATGTCTTTTTGTGATGTGTGAGGGCTAAATGAGTTAAATGCAGGAGCAGATAAGAGCTGGGGGTCCAGAAACAACCATTAACCCACCCCCTAAAAAAAAAAATTAGAGAAGGAAAAAAAAAGTGGTGTTATAAATATGCATGAAGTTGAAGTCTGGAGGTGTCGGGTGTCTTTCCTTCTCCTCAAACACCTCCTCTCCCGTTCAGTTTTTGGCTCACATGCGATAGCAAAAGTGAGTCTATGTAATGGGCCATCCGTCATCTGTCTGGCAGCTGTGGTAAACTTTAACGTTTTCTTGGAGACTATTCAAGCCTCATATTTCAAACTTGGCCCAAGGGTACTTTGTCATAAAACCTTTTTAAGCATACCATTTTCAGTGATCTCTCTCAAAGGTCAAGATCACAGGGAGTCCAGAAAGGGGCCAAAATAGTCGTATTTGGACACAAATTGTTTCTCCTCAGATACTGTTTTCAACTTATAACCTAAACCTGGTACAGATATGCCTAATGGCAGGCCTAAACCTGGTACAGATATGCCTAATGGCAGGATCTTTCTATGCATACTAATTTGGGTTACTTATCGAAAAGTTCAAGGGTCACAGGCCAGCAAAGGTAGAAATGTAGTTTTCATCAACATTTTGGCCAACTTTTCACAATTTCAGTCAGATTTGGCACAAAGGTAGCTGATGATAAGACCTTTCTATGCATACTAATTTAGTGGTCCCCTCTCAAAAGTCAAGGGTCATGGGGGTCCAAGAAAGGGTCAGAAATAGCCATATTTTGACAAAAACTTTTTTCTCAAATACTATCTTCAACTTTAAACCCAAACCTGGTATAGAGAGATACCTGATGATAAGGCCTTTCTATGCATACTAATTTGGATGACCTCTTGGAAAGTTCAAGGGACACAGGAGGTTGGCATGTGTGGAAAATGCCAGTTTTTGATAGATTTGTAGTTTTTAATCAATAAAATTTGGCATACAGGTAGCTGATGATAACACCTTTCAATGCATAATAATTTAGTCAATCATAGAGGTCAAGGGTCATGGAGGGTTGATAAATTTGTGAAAAATGCATACATTTTGAGAAAACTTGGATTTCGCTGGTACAAAAACAAGCCCTTTACTTATTTTGACACGAACACTTGCTCATTTTAATGACCTGTTAAAAAGTTCAAGGTCACACTTATTATGTGGATTGGTCATACACCTGAGCCACAAGGGCTTCACCTTTCTTGTTGAGTGTGGAAAGGGCAGTCTTTTGTCTGAGCACTCATTATCTGAAGTAAAATGTCCCAAGCAAAAAGTTGCCCACAACACTCACACCTCCCCCCTTCCCCAGTCGAGAGTAAGACAGAAGTGGCCTGCATGAAGAAATGAGAGCTTTTAACTCATTCGCGACGTACCCCCTCAATACACAGCTTAAGCCGCATATCTGGAGGCGCACGTCTTGAATGAGTTAATTGTTTCATTTTGCAATGTTCAGCTTACCACCAAGCTATCTATATCCCATAGTCTTGCCGACCGTTGGGGCACCACTGATGACTTGGCAACCAGCTCCCTCCATTCCTCTCTGTTCTCTGCCATTCTCAGCGTATCGCCCAGCTTCAGTCCTGTCCACTCTTAGATATTGTCCTCCCATCTTTTCCTCTGTCTTTCTCTCCTTCGTCCTCCTTGCACAGTGCCTTGAAGGATTGTTTTGGCAAGCCCTGCTGTAACGCGTGACATGCCCATACCACTTCAGTTTGCATTTTTTCACAATGGCTAATAGGTCTTCATGCATAGGGCCTGATGGCTTGCCTGATTCTGCTTTCCACTTCCTCGTTCGTGATGTGATCTCTGTATGAAATGTCAAGCAGCCTTCGCAAACATCTCATTTCAGTGGCTTGTATCCTCTCAAGGTCTGCTGTGAGGGTCCATGACTCGCAGGCATACAAGAACACTGAGATGACTAAGGAGCACATTAGTCTGATCTTGGAGCAGAGTGTGATGTTTCTGTCCTTCCATATGGTCTTCAGTCTTGTCAGTGCTGTTGTTGTCTGCGCAATCCTGGACAGTATTTCTGGTTTTGATCCCTCATCTGTCACAATGGCTCCTAAGTATTTGAATTTCTTAACTGTTTCCAGTTTTTGACCTCCAACCATGATTTCAGTGCCAATGCCACTGGCGTTATTGGTCACCAGTTTGGTCTTCTCTGCACTGATTTCCATCCCATACGCAATGGCTGTACTATCCAACTTTCCACCAGCTGAGCTAGCTCCTTCTCTGTTCCCTCAAGGCCATCAATGTCGTCCGCAAAACGCAAGTTCGTGATTGTTCTGCCTCCAATACTGACAGTTCCTTCATGATCTTTCAGAGCGTCCGTCATGATTCTCCAGGAAGATGTTGAAAAGAGTAGGCGAGAGCAAGCAGCCTTGTCTGACTCCAACTGTAGTCATAAACCAGTTTCCTATTTTGCTGTTAAAACAAGGACGCTCCTCAATCATTCAAGATTGTGTAGAGAACTGTCTTACGGAAGACCAAGACATACTGAAGAGATGGACAGAGTACTGCTCTGAGAGACTATGGCTGTCCACTGGACTTACCGTACACAAGCAGATTTTCAGCGCTGCTAAGAAATATGTAACTCGTCTGGTACTCGTGGCGAAGACAGCTTTCTTCAATGCCAAGATTGCAGCGTGCCTCACCAGCAAGCAGCTTTATAATGTAACCAACAAACTGACTGCTAGAAGGGATCCATCTCCACTCCCGACCATTTTCTCACCATTAGAGCTGCCTGATCAGTTCTCAAATTTCTTTAATGAAAAAGTTCAGAACATTCGTGATAGACTTGATGGACTTATTTCACAGTCTCCATCACAGTATGACGTTCCCTTTTCTGGTCAGTGTCTCTCGTCCTTCAGACCTGTCAGTGAACAGGAACTTCATGCTGTGCTGAAGAGAACTGCACAAAAAACTTGTAGTTTAGACCCACTTCCTACTACATTGCTGTACGAGTGTATTGATGTTGTGCTTCCAGTCATGACCAACATTGTCAACGAGTCCCTGAGGTCTGGTATTTTTCCGTCGGATTTCAAGTCCGCCATTGTTAAACCTTTGCTAAAAAAGCCCTCTCTAGACCCTAACAATCTACAGAATTACCGCCCTGTCTCAAACCTCCCTTTTCTCTCTAAGATCGTTGAGAAGGTTGTGTTGTCGCAACTTCTCGACCATCTGAACCTGAATCATCTTCTTAGTCCCAATCAGTCTGCTTACCGTGCAGGTCATTCCACTGAAACTGCGCTTGCAAAAATTCTTAATGACCTCCTCGAGGCTCTTGATGATGGCAAAGTATCTGTTCTCGCACTGTTAGACCTATCTGCTGCCTTTGATACGATTGACCATGACATTTTGCTACAACGTCTCTATTCTGTGTATGGCATTCATGAAACTGCTTTATCGTGGTTTAGATCATATCTGACGGACAGAACTCAGTGCATAGTTGTTAATGATAAACTATCCAGCCCATCCACGGTGCGCTTTGGCGTCCCACAAGGTTCAGTTCTTGGACCAGTCCTCTTTACCCTGTATGTTCAGCCACTGGCCAGTGTCTTTAACCGTTTCTCTATATCACATCATGCATTTGCAGATGATACTCAACTCCATGACTCATGTTCACCTGATCAGATTATGGACACAATCGAGATCCTTCAGGAGTGCGTCTTGGATACTAAGATGTGGATGACTTCAAACAAATTACAGTTGAATGACGGAAAAACTGAGGCCATGATAATTGCTTCCCCGAGGTTGACGAAGATGCTGACACTCCCCCAGTCATTACAAATCTGTGGTGCCACTGTCCCCTTCTCCCCCCATGTAAAAAATCTGGGTGTCACACTTGATAGTAGCCTGTCCATGCGCCTTCATGTGAACAACGTTTGCAGATCCGCCTATACTGAACTGCGACGTATTACTTCAGTCCGCCACTATCTGACACCTGAAGCAACTAAAGTACTTGTCTGCGCTTTTGTTTTGTCTAAATTAGACTATTGCAATGCTCTTTTGGCTGGCTGTTCCCAGTGTCTGATTGGCAAACTCCAGAAAATTCAAAACTCAGCTGCCAGGTTGATTCTTAGAGTCCCTAGATCAGATCATATCACACCCCATCTGTCTGCCCTACACTGGTTACCTGTTACAGCTAGGATTCAGTACAAAATTTCATGCATACTCACAAACCAGATAGGTGAGGCCAGCGCTGGCAGAACCGTCAGTACTCAAACCAAGGGGAATCACAGCGCTGGACAGACAACAGTCAGATCCCCTGCCCCCGCCTATCAGCCTATCAGGCGGGGGCAGGGGATCTGACTGTTGTCTGTCCAGCGCTGTGATTCCCCTTGGTTTGAGTACTAAAATTTCATGCATGACTCACAGTTGTATTACCTGTTCCTGCCCACACTACCTTGCCTCTCTTCTCCAGCTGTATACGCCCTTGAGACAGAATTTGCGCTCTGCTGCCGACTCTCGAGTTTTACGTATCCCTCTTGTCAAAACAAAGTCGTTTGGTGAGAGGTCATTCAGATACCAGAGCCCAGTTGTTTGGAATGATCTCCCACGCGAACTGAGATACGTGGATTCGAGAGAGGCATTCAAGCGTGCCCTAAAGACCCATATGTTTTCTGTCAGCTACAAATGACTTTGTCACACACCTGTCATGTTAAAGTCATCTCTATCTATTTATAGAAGTAGTGGGTGTGTGTGAATGCCAGTATGAGTCCATGAGCGTAGCACTTTTGAATGGTGACTTTATAGCTTGTTTACAGAGTGCGTTGTATTTTATTTTTGTACTTTTTGTAAATTCCATTTTTGTAATTAGTTATTTTTTGTACATTAGTTTTTGTTAAGCGCCTAGAGCTCTGAGGTTAGGCGCTATACAAGTACTCATTATTAGTATTAGTATTTGTACAACCACCGAGCTGCAGGGGACCCAGGCATACTTGTCAACCCACCCGTGACCAACATTGGCAACTATCGCATCCTCCGAGAAGAAGTAGAGGCTGCAGTGAAGTCGCTGAAAAAAGGGAAGGCAGCAGGAGCAGACAACATCCCTGCAGAGCTAGTCCAAGAAGGGGGAGAAGACATGATAAGCGCCTTACTAACAATCTGCAATAAGATATGGCAGTCAGGGGATTGGCCCACACTATGGACCCAATCACTTATTATAACTCTCCCAAAAAAAGGCAACTTACATCAATGCCAGAATTATCGCATGATCAGTCTTATGTTCCACCCAAGCAAAGTCATGTTAAAGATCCTACTGAACAGGCTGAAGCCACAAGCAGAGGAAATCATAGCTGAGAACAGGCAGGCTTCAGACCAGGGTGCAGCACAACTGAGCAGATCTTCAACCTGAGAGTTCTATGTGAGAGGTACCTCCAGCACCAGCAAGATCCCTGTCTTTGTGGATTTTAAGAAAGCATTTAACAGGGTGTGGCATGCAGCCCTTTGGTCCACCATGAAGCTATACAACATCAATGCCAACCTGATCAAAGTCATAGCAAACCACTAGCGCAGTCTGATTCAACCACCAAGCTACATGGATTCAAACTCAAAACGAATTGTGTGACAGCCAGGTCACACTTCCATCTATGCTATGTCCACAAGAAGTTTGCACATAAAAAAGCAGTCTCTATAGCAGCAGGCTTGTAAAGCTTCATTTTTTTTGTGAAGCATCTTTGAAATGATGGTTGTTGTGTGAAGGAAAATACCAGCCCATACCATTACCTATTTCTTTTGTGTGTGTGTGTTTGCAGGTTACTTCTCAGTACCAGGCAAAGGAAATGTTCCTTGTTTCGTTTATGCTACATTCAACAACCACATAGTGATTCATCACAGTATCAGCATTCCCAGTGTGGAGTCCTCTAGTCTACTGCCAGTCATGGACAAACACGAACAGACTCACAACTTGTTGGGGAAACTCAACATCGACTGTAAGTATACTTCCTGTCTGTCTGTGTGAGCCATCTCAAAGTGTGTTTGCACATGTGCAGGTGCACAAAAAAGTTGATGTCAAAAAGTTGCCTTTTTGGGCCAAAATTGCCTTTTTCTGCAGCATGCTTACAGCATTGGCATGTTCAAATGAATTTGCAAGACACATAATGTAATAACTGAAAGAGGTGGGAGTTTGAGAGTGTACAACACCACAAAAACGTTTGCATGTGATAAGCACTTAAACCCGTTACATACTGAGGCTGAAAGCTTCAAATCTGCACACTGCCGTGCAAGCTACATTATAGTGCTTACAGATAAAGATATAGACCAATTTCTTTAGTTTAAGGGTGGTGCCAGAATAGCTTGGCACCTAGAGGTGCCAAGCTATTCTGGCACTACCCTTGAACTATTTTAGTCAAACGTATTTCACACACTGGTGTATTCCAAATGATAAGGGTTAATTGCATTCTTCTTCACATTGTGCAGCACTTGCACTGTTTTCTCTCTCTAACTCTTGCAGTGTTCACTTTGTATCATTCTGTATTTTCTTGTTGCCCGTTTCAGCTGGGAAAAAAGAGACAGTCCGCGAGCTCTACCACTGGGTATTGTATGGATGGCGACCAAGCATGGAGCGTCGCTGACTCATCACTTTTTCCCGTACTTAAAATATAAACTTAGAATATAAACTATACGAAAAAGAAGTTGTAGGTGCTTAACCCTTTTAGCCCCATGGTCCCATTTCTCAAATTTGAGAGGTGTTGCCAAACGACTATGTACCAGTTGCAGGGGATGGCTTGACCATGATAATTCAAGGGTAGTGCCAGATTAGCTTGGTGCTTGACGGCACCATGCTAATCTGGCACTACCCTTGAATTATTAATGGTCAATCCATCTCCTGCTGTAGGGATCTGGGGGCTAAGGGTTAACCCATCCACTGCAGGTGGGTGCAGACTGTTTTTGAAATCACTGTCAATTCAATGTCAAAGGAACATGGATTCAAAAATGGGTTCAGCAAGAGGCATGGATCCTCATGAGCCCCTGCAGCTCATGAGGATCTATACCTCTTGCAGTTTGGGCAGTGTTCAGTATTCCTCGACAGTGAACGGGTGGTGAGGTGTGTACATTGTTTAAAAGATCGTGTCATTTTTAAATTATATGTATTTGCTGGTATTGTGATTTTTGGACTTTCCAACTCAGGCCAGCTGGTCCAAAATCACAGACCAGCATGCATTTTTATTTGTGTGTGTGCGACGGCAGGGGGGGGTTGTGGGGAGGGGGGGGGGGAACGTGAAAGATCGGGGTGAAAGAAGAGCGTGTTATTTATGATTTGAAATCTGCCATTTGCAATTACGGTCTTCTTTGATTATGACGAGGTCGGATATGTTGAAAGTGTGATAAAACACTTTCATAAGTTCCGACAGCGATCCGTCTACATAAATTTCTTGGCTTATAACAAACTTCAGGTATAACAAGACGAATCACCGTGTGCCCTGCTGATTTGTTATATCCAAAGTTTATGCCAACAGCAGAAATATTCCCGTGTTAGGCACAGCTGTAGCTCATCGTGGCCATCATGACGCATCGAGTCTTAGGGGCTAATGCAGACGTATGCCATAAGCAAACACAGCAGAACCTGATTTGAGTGACCACCCTCATGAGAGACCGCCTGTCATTTAGGACCATCAACCACCTGAATGATGGTCCTTAACCCATTTAGCGCCAAGTCCCTGCAGCAGGAGATTGTTTGACCGTGATAATTCAAGGGTAGTGCCAGATTAGCTTGGCGCCAAGCTAATCTGGCACTACCCTTGAATTATCATGGTCAGTCCATCTCCAGCAACTGGTACACAGCGATTAGGCAACACCTCCAGAATGTGAGAAATGGGACCTTGGGGCTGAAAGGGATAATGACAAACGACCCCTTTTGCCCTTCAAGACTTCTCAAGCGCACTTGTCTTTAATAAAAGAAAATTGGGGCCGAAAAGGGTGGTCGCTCAAAACGGGTTCCACTGTATATCAGTCGTGGATTTGTTTGTAACCTTTTGCTTGCATGCACGTTTTAATGTAATTTTTTCCCTTGAATATCAACGAACCTTAGCCCTTTTAGCCCCAAGTCCTTACAGCAGGAGATTGATTGACCTTGATAGTGCAAGGGTAGTGCCAGATAGGCTTGGCACCTAAAGGCGCCAAGCTCATCTGGCACATAGTCGTGAGGCAACACCTCCAAAATTTGAGAAATGGGACCATTTTAGTCCCAAGGTCCCATTTATAAAAATTTGGAGGTGTTGCCTAACCAGTTGCAGGAGATGGCTTGACCATAATTCAAGGGTAGTACCAGATTGGCTTGGCGCCTATAGGCGCCAAGCCAATCTGACACTACCCTTGAATTATCATGGTCAAGCCAGCTGCAGCAAGTAGGCATCCAGGGCTAAAAGGGTTAAAGATCCTTGAATGGTTCAAAATAAAGCAGAAGAAATTTTTTTGGGGGGTTGTTTTAGTTTATTGAACCTGCAGTATCTAGCGCCAAGTACTTAAATCAAGTACTAGTATCAAGCTCTACTGAATAACAAACTACCCTTTCATGTGTGTAAACGCTGACATTTTTCTGTAGAAGTATAATTTAGTACGTTGTGAAATGAGTATTGTAAAATCATGTGAAATCTGAAAGTAGCAGAGGACAAAGAAGGAACAGATGCAGAGGGGGGGAGAGAGAGAGCGAGCTAGCATGTTAAGAAATATTTAAAATACAAACCACGTTTCAACTATTCATGACTTAAAAAAAAAAAAGAGTATTAACCCTCTTCTGCATAGAGCGCCCACCAGCGCCCGCTGAAAACACACAGCGTTTGTGCATAGAACGCCCGGTAACGCCCGCTGAACCACGTGTATACTGTGGAGGCTGCCATGTTTACCATGGTAATAGAAATCTCGCGAGACCACAAGCCTCATTTTCGAGATTCTTTCCACTTCCTGTCAATACACGCCATGTGCATTTTGGACGTTTCCTTACGGAGCAACAAATTTTTGAAGTTTCAAGTGTGAATCGAGTGTCAGTAAGAATGGCTGGCCTCGAACTGTGGTGATCATTGGTGGGAGAAAGCAGTGCCTATGAAAATTTTGAGGGATTTACAGAGCAAGACTTGGTGGAAGAGGGGAAGAATCTGACTTAGATTTGGAATGGGATGACTTGGGGATCGTTTTTTTTTAGTCAACATCATCGTTTGAGGATAAAGCTTGTGATCATCAGCAACTGAGATTCACAGTACGTAAAACTGCAGTTCATTCAACTTTAGATTTTTCACCTTTATTTCCTTACGCATTTTACAGCTCCACAAATGTTTATTTTATATCTTTATTGATTTAACACTTTAGAAAAAATAATTGCTCTTTCTCAAGATTTGTCTAAATATTTTTTAACATTTTTTTTTTAAATGTCACCCATTCAAAATTACGGAGTTGATTCCCTTTGGTGATATTTTCAAGAGCCGCCTGGCACATGCACTTGCATGCAGAAGAGGGTTAACAGTCTTTTTTTCTGTGTGCAGTGTTGTGACACGGACGATAAAAACTAAAGAAGCAATTACTGTATTTACACTGCAAATCAATATAAAGTTTATGTACATACTAGAATGGCAGAGCCGTCTTGGCTCGCATACATGAATGATCGGCATCTCCAAGTGTAACCTTTTCAAAGCTAACCACAGTGCATGTAAAATCCTGTGCATTTCTGCACATTTGTTAACCACAAACATGACATTCTGTCAAATGGCATTTTTTACTCGTCTGACCTGTGACTCTTCACCTGTGACGAATGGGGTCGCCCAAATTAGCATGCATAGGAAGGTCTTCTCATCATGTATCTCTGCACTAAGTTTCACTCTGACATTAAAAGAGTTAAAGATAGTGTTTGAGAAAACTGGGGGGGGGGGGGGGGGGGGGCTTAATAAGGCAATTTCATACCTGTTTATTGAACTTGACCTTTGAGTGAAGTCGCTCAGATTGGTATGTTTAAAAGAGGTACTGCTGCGAAGTATCAAAGGGTCAAGTTTAAAGTTCATGGGTTGAACAGTAACGGAAAAAATGCCAACGTTAAGTTCACCACTAACAGACATCGGACGGCCCATTACATAGACTTTGCTAAAGGAAAAACTGGTAGTACTCGTTACACATTAAAGGCAAATTGTAAACATCAAAAATACATGCATTTAGTTACAAACACACTATATCTTTCCTTATAAGTTTGCTGCCTTGACCTGAGACACTAGCGGCTGTCCTGACGATTAACCGATTTAGCCCCAACACCTCTACAGCAGGAGATGGATTCACCATGATAATTCAAGGGCAGTGCCAGATTAGCATGGCGCCTTCAAGCGCCAAGCTAATCTGGCACTTCTCTTGAATTATCATGGTCAATCCATCTCCTGCACCTAGTATATATTCGTTAGGTAACATTTAAAAAATCTGAAAATTCAGCTGTGGGGTTAAATGGGTTAAAATGTAACACAGAAGTGGTCGGCCAACTTGTCTCTTCCTCTAGGTTCAACACTGAACGCTACAGAAAGATGCGTACTAAAAGCACCCAAAATCCTCTGTACACTACTTCTATGCAGTGCAATAGCAATAATCCCATTTCTGAAGAGTGGTGAACAGAACAAACTTTGGTTTGTTAACCACTTAGCGGTGACACTACAGCAGATGGATTGACCATGATAATAATTCAAGGGTAGTGCCAGATTAGCTTGGCGCCAAGCTAATCTGGCACTACCCTTGAATCATCACGATCAATCCATCTCCTGCACCTGGTACAAAGGCGCTGAAATTTGGGAAACGCAGTCTTGGGGGTTAATGTCATTGTCACGATGCGTCGTTGGATTTGTTGTACTAATAGTGAAATGGGCCTGTTCCAGGCTATAAAGCTAATCCAGCACAACACTTGAGCAATAACCCATCCCTCAAAAAGCTGCTGTAGAAACTTTGGCTCGTAACATGATGAGCAAGATCAGTCTCGTTTGTTCCGTGAGTCGCTCCCTTCTAATTTCTTTCCTTCTAGTTGCACCCACCAGCTGCAGGAGATAACCTGACTGCACTGAGCCAAGGGCAGTGCCTTACTAGCCTGGCACCTGAGGTGCCAAGCTAGTCGGGCACTACCCTTAACTGATTACAGTCGGTTCATCTCACGAACGCAAGCTATTGGGTTCCGCAGAAGAAGAATCACATCTAATCCTCATCACACGAATCTCCAGCCTTCGCTTTGACAAGGTATACAAACAGTGAGTGAGGATTAGGGCAAGTCTTTGTGGTGGTGCGCATGATCCAAGGTAACTTGACATTCTCTTTAGTTGACAAGGTGCTAAGTGTCTCGGTCCTCACCAAAGTGCATTAGTCCTCACTTCACCCGCTTCTGTGCTGTGCCAATATTACACTGGTTCACCTGAAATCACACAAACGTTAATCAACACCTTTCCTTTTGTATGCTTAACCCATTTAACCCCGGGACCCTGCAGCAGGAGATGGATTGATCATGATAATTCAAGAGTAGTGTCAGATGAGCTTGGCGCCAGAAGGTGCCAAGCTCATCTGGCACTACCCTTGAATTATCATGATCAATCCATCTCCCACAACTGGTATATAGTCGTTTGGCAGTGCCTCCCAAATTTGAGAAATGGGACCGTGGGGCTGAACGGGTTAGCGCCTTCACTGCCAGGGGACGTAAAATTGTATTTTTGAAGGCAGAGTAAATAATAGTGGAAAATCCCATCCACAAAAGTGCCATGGCTGTGGACTGGGTCAGCTAGATGCAAAGAACCTTGTGAGCCCCCGCCATCTATGAAGGCTCGCAAGGTTCTGTGCCTCTTGCAGTGGGGTGACTCAAGCAGTGATGGGATTAACTCATTCGCGGCCCGCTGCATCCGGATGCGGCCGGCCACGAATGAGTTGACCCATAAATCCCTGACATGCTATGTCAGATTGTGGATTGACCATGACAGTTCAAGGGTATCTCAGAACAGCATGGTGCCTGTAGGTATTAAGCTATTCTGACACCACCTTGAGCTATCATGGTTGATCCGTTTCCAGAACTGTGATGTAGACCTCGGACATTGACAAAAATTAATAATTTCATTCTCAGAATGTAATGAATTAATAATAATACATTCAGTTGTGGCACACCGTAATGAGTGAAGCAAAAGATCACCGGGCTAATGTTGGCCTCAAGGCTGTGCTCACTCTGAAGATTTCGAACGACCAAAATAGTCATCAGGGTAGAGCTTGGCACCTCAAAGTGCCATGGTATGCCATCCCCACCCTTGAACTACAGGTTTCCAGCTAGGATTTAAAATTGTCCGTCATCAGGACAGACAGCATGACAATTCCGCCCCAGGCGTTCTATAGTCCACTGCGTACTTGAAACATGGCAGGGAGAAGGCTTTTGTTAAGATTTGTCTGGGTGACAGACGGCCTTCCATTCTTTCCACAGGGTTCGTAGCCAAAAGGCATCACAAAATTCACAAACTTTTCACAAACTTTCAAGACCATTTTTACATTTTTCCTGGCCATAAGATGTGTGACCGAAATATACTTATATAGACTAGGCCTATATGCCCACTGTTCAACAGACGCTTACCTTTGTTATGACTCATGATGGCACCTTCACCCATGCTTGCCACATCAATAGATTTTTGACAAGCGGCACAAAACAAAAACCGACCACTTGTTTGATGCTACTTTTCGGAGCCAGCTTTTATACATATATTTGGCTGAATCTTTCCTCAGCCACTGTTTATACTTAGAAGCTTCAAGCCACAAATCGTTAAAAACACAAGCGCCAGGCATGGTCAATGAGTGAGCGATGTGACCGGAAATATTAAAGGGAAATAATCATTCGCAAGTACATCCGGTCGAAATCGAAAGTACGTTTTTGCGTAGCTTTCTGGTAGCCGGATTTTATTTGTTTTGTTTGTGTGCGTGTATTTTGTTTGTTTTGTACATTATTTTTTTAAATTCGAAAAAATCGAAAAAGCAAAATGTGTACAAGTAAGCAGAATTGTAAAATTCACAAACTTTCACAAACCCTCCCCAAAAATGTCATTTTTCAAAGACTTTCCAGGGCCTGGAAAAAGGATTTTATTTTCCCCAAACTTTCACAAACTTTCCCAATCGCTACGAACCCTGTTTCCATCCCTGTAAAATTGTGTCCGTCAAGTTTACCATGGATGACGGCAGCAGACAGATGAATGGACAACCACACCCCCGGAACATAGACTCACTTTTGCTTTGCACGTGCGCCAAGATTTGGACATGACCGTTTTAAATGCTGGCTCAATAACTCAGAATAACTCTCAATCTGATGCACGTTTGAGCCAACCTTGGTCGGTAAGATATTCTCATAAGCCCCTGCAACTGCAGGAACCGAAGCGAACCTATTCATCTTGCAGATGGGAAGGACTGGTGATTTATGGAAATCAGGAGGTCAAAAACTGATTAAAAGCCCAGACAAACATGATGTTTGTCTGGTCTTTTATTTTTAACCCTCTTTGCCCCAAGGTCCCATTTTTCAAATTTTGGAGGTTACCTAATGACTATGTACCAGTTTCCTTCAGGCGCCAAGCTAATCTGGCACTACCCTTAATTATCAGGGTCAGTCTATCTCCTGCTGTACGGACTTGGGGTTCATTGGGTTAATCCAATGTTTCCATCAAAACACATTACATTTTAACCTACTTCTGATTTTTGGGGATGTCTGCGTGGACTGCAGGGGTTAAACTTTCAAGCCAATGTGTGTCTCTCCCTGACTTGTCACTCCTGTACCAATAAGAATTTGAGTGTTCTCACCTTTGTGGCAAATCGCAGAGAGTTGAGCGTCTCGGAGAAGTTCTCCTCTTTTGGTGAGACGTTGACGAACATGAGCGTCTTGCTGTTACCTCCCAGAGAGTTCTGCAGGAGGTAGGTCAGTTTGCTGGTGCGGTATGGTATGTAGCTGTCCTGAAACACCAAACAATTCTTCGCTCATTTACATAGTGCATGAACAGAAAGTTGCCGAGCTAAACACCATCACTGCCTGTGGACACAGAATGTGTTTGAAATCTGTAAATGTAATGTGAAAGATACCCCCGATGTCAAAGGAACATGAAAATAATGGACACAAAGTGGTTTTTAGCGAAACTGCTGGGGCTCACGAGCATCTATACCTCTTACAGCTGGGTGGTGTTCAGTGTTTCTTGGCTGTAAACGGGTCAACAGTGGCATTTTTCAAGAAGGCATTGTGCAAGCCTGTTATGCTAAAAGTATCTGCGAGTCATAGGCAATATTTTTTTTATTATCAGTCATGTTTGCGTTAATGTTTTTATCATTCAGCCTTAACACACCACAGTAAGACATGGATCGAGCATGATAGTTCAAGGATGGCACCATCCTTGAACTATCATGCTCAATCTGTCTCTAGAATTAAGGCATGGGAATTGCCCAAGCAAAAATCAGCTGAAACTAGCGGGGTCCGGGACCTTCAACCTGATACAAAAGGCCTCCACGACGCTAGACCTTGCTTCCGGGGCCGAAAAATTAAACGGGGGAGGGGGGGAAGATAGATGCGACACCTTGATTCCGGGAGCCGAAAAATCAAACACAGTGTGCGTCTGGCCGCCTAGGTTTACTGCGCAGCGCGGCGCACTCAGAAAGTGACCAGTGCGGGCCGTGGCCACAGCCTGCCACGTCATATCCTGCCCGCGGAGTAAAACCGGTGCTTTGCTCGTTTTGCTACCCACAATGTTTCTTTCGCGGGAGACGCCTTTTTAATTTCGCTGATGATTTTTTTCCCCCACGGAATCCCGCGTTTTCGCGGACAATTCCCATGCCTGAGAATTGTAATACAGTCCTTCAGAGGGCAACTTCAAAATCTGGGGATTTCGGTCCTGGGGTAGAATGTGTTAAGCAATATAAAAAAAGGTTCTTGCAGGCTGAGGCTGAAATCAGCCCAAAGATCTTTTGCTAACTGGCTGGGTGTCCGATAAGGAGCCAGAGACCTGTTGGCACTATATCTGATTATGTGCACAAACACTGAGGCTGAACTAATGTGTTATCGTCTGTTGTTGTTTTCATAAATTATAATATTACTTGTAAATTGCATTTGTACCTTTGGGTGTCGGTAGCACTTTTTGTCAATCAAGGTGATTCCTGCTGGACTAAAAAGGCTACCAACAAAAAACGGGTGAAAGTGTCTCCATGGTGTACAACTACAAGAAATCAACAAGAAAGGCAAAGCCCTTTGGGCTCACGTGTATGACCGATCTACATGTGTGACCTTTGTGACAATAAGTAAAGGGATGGCTTAATGAATCTGCACCAGCAAAATCCATGTTTTCTGAAAATTTTATCACTTTCACACATCTGTCAAACCCCCGTGACCCTTGACCTTTGTGATACGTTGACTAAATTAGTATACATAGGAAGGTCTTATCATCATCAGCTACCTACCTTTGTGCCAAATTTGATTGTAAAGGTTGCAAAACTGTTGAGAATAAAGTAACTACAATTCTATTTTTAAAAAATTGACATTTTACACACATTTGCTGACCCTTGATGTTTCTGAAGGCTCATCCAAACTAGTATGCATAGATAGGTCTTACCATCATGTATCTCTGTAACAAGTTTGGGTTTGAAGTTGTGAATAGTATTTGAGAAAAAACATCTTCTGTCAAAATATGGCTATTTTGGACCTATTTCCTAAGGTCTTGTGACCCTTGACCTTTCCGGTGATCAGCCAAATTAGTATGCATAGAAAGATCTTCCCATCAGAAATCTTTGTACCAAGTTTGGGTTTGAAGTTGTGAATAGTATTTGAGAGAAAAACAAGATGGGATGAACCATAACCCACAAAGTCCCTTCTATATGAGAGCTGTCCTCACTGTCAATGGTCTCTACCTTTTGTCTTTGACCTTTGTGACAATAAGTAAAGGGATGGCTTAATGAATCTGCATAAGACAAGATGGCGGCCATGCAACACCTCCTGGCCGCCCGCTCCGGCAGAAATGGTCGCCACTGACAATTCTAGCCATTGTACCAGTCGTTTGATACACGATGTCAGGCCCTGGAATGCAGCATCACGACCGGTATTTCTTTTTGATGACTTTTGTAAATTTGATGTGCTGTGACTGTTAATTGGATTTCATATTTTTCTCCGCTGTGCCGCTATGCTGGGAGTTGATACACGCTGATTCTTGTTGTACCAAGCGGATATTAGAAGAACAGCGCGCGCTATGCTGTGGCAATACACCCAACGTGCTTTCCTCCCCTCTCATCATTTCATCTCAGGAGTGGCTCTTCCGGCACGCCACGCTCAACATCACGGCCTGCGGTAGCCTGGTGCACTCAACGAAGCCAGTACCAGCAAGCTTCAGGCCCCACATTCCAGCCGAATGATGTAATGACAGACACCTCCCAGACGCAGTGACTGTGTTTCTTACTGAACAGCCGCGTGTGTACTTTTTAGAAACCATTTTGGACTGCTTTCACGTTAATGATGTAGTTCTACTACGTTTGTTTTTTTAAAAAATGAATATGAAGTTATACTGGTTAAGTCAGTAAGGTGGTGACTGTTTATGCCGGAGCGACTGTCTAAACACCGGCGCTGTACTATGGCGGCGACGGGCCCCCAGGTGCTGTTTGACCGTTGTTCAGTTTTATGTTGCCTAGATCGGAGATCATCTCCGTATCGACGCGGGTATTTTGCTTTCTGTTGTTAACTTGTTTTATGTACTAGTTTTAGCCAAGTAGGAACTTAATAAAGAACATTATAATAGTGTATTTAGGGGACATAGGGCTGTCCTAGCATTCTGTTTTTGTCGGGGAGGTTCGGGTCGGGATGAGGCCACTGGCGCTGGCCATTAGATGCCTTGGCGACGGGCTTCACCCGTCCCGAGTCATTGTCCATTGTGTAGCTCTGTTATTGTAATTTGTGAAATGAGCGAGTGAGTGAATGTAAGCAGCACCTGTGGTGGCAAAAATGTGAATTTCCACATGAGGGATTAATAAAGTATTATTGTATTGTATTATGGTGTTGAATTATCTCCTATTGAAAAAGTCTCGCAGATCTGCCAATGCGTCAGTGAGTTCTATAAGGGGCGCAGGACATACGCGTCATTGATTTGTCAAAAGTCATTTGTCATGACGTAAGTTTTAGTTTTTACGTAATTTTATATTTTACGTGATATGAGTTTCACTTTCGCTCCATAGGCTTGAGAAAATGGTGACAAAACTAGAACTTCACGGTACAATTTCAGTCGTGCTATAATTTGTGTGAAAGCAGGTTGACTTTACCTAGCTACATGATATAATAAGTAAACAGGTCACCTGCATGCTCTTCTGAAAGCACATCGATGTGTGTGTAAATGTTAGTGCATGCGCTCGAGTGCTCCAAACATCTCCAAGAGGCATAGATCCTCATGTGCCTGGAGGACGCATGAGGATCTATTCCTCCAGGAGATGCATGCATGTTTGTGTGTGACAGAGCCGCGCACACGCGAGAGAATGACCTCATATTTAGAGTATTATTATGTCAGTGTCTGCGTGGTGACGGAGTTGCCTCTTTTATGTCACTGCCATTGTCCAACTTTCTCTAGAAGTCAAGGTTTTTTAGTGTTTTAATTCTTTTCTGAAAAGAATTAATTTTTACTAAAGAAGTTGAAAGGATACAAAGCGGGCTAACGAACTCATCCAATGTCTTTCTCCAAACTAGCTATATGCAAAATTTCAAGTAAATTTGACAAAAATTACGGACTCTAATCTGGGTCAACCAACTTCCTATAAACGGTCGTTTATGTCTTCAATGAGACATTCAATTACAATAATGCTCGGAGGCTCTCTTAGCCACCCACTTAAGAAAGTATTTCGCCAAGTTTCAAACTTGTGTGTACAGAAATATCGCAGATTCTCTTGTTTACATACATACGCACACACACATACGCACATGACGCTTCGCGCCAAATGTACGCTCAGCAGTGAGGTTAGCTAAACTGGACATGACATAATTTTTTTTTGTTGCTTCAATTGTTATAGGTTTAGCCTGCCCACCTTTGACATCATGGACATGCTATTAAATTCGCCCCACCGCGACCCGTCCTAAAAAGTCCCTTCTATAAATAGAAGGGACTTAAAAAAGAAGTCAAAATATAGCTTTAAAAAAAAAATTCTTGATTCCATGACCTTGAACTTTGTGAGGTCACTGAAATTGGTATGTTTAGAAAAGTTTCGCCACAAAGTATCCTTGGGCCAAGTTTGAAGACTGGCTTAAATAGTCTCCGAGAAAATGTCAACGTTAAAGTTTACCACGGACGATGGCGGACGGACAACCACTGGCCCAGAACATACTTACTTTTGCTTTTCAAGTGAGCAAAAATACATTTTAACAGAACTAAATTATATTTGTTGAAGAAAAAATGAGATTAAAAAAAATGTAATAATAATAATAATTACGGTATTTAAAATGTACCTTGTTTCCCAGTGCCATAATGACGTTGCCCAGACAGCTAAGACTCTTGTTGATGGCTTGTGTCTCCTTTAACCTCTGACCTTCTGACCCTGAGTCTTTGAGACGTTCACTGCCAGCAAGGTCCACTAGACTCAGGACACCTGGAAGACACAAATATATGTTTATGCCACTTGCAGGGCATTTTGCAAGGGTTCACCATCCTGCAAGTGGCATAAACTCAGAACTCAGAACACTTTATTCGGTAGGTCAACGACCCATTCGAATTGGGGTGAGATTACATAACTGGAAAAACCAATGACAACACGAGAAAGGGAACAGACAAGATATGAATAAAAAACAATTTCTTCTTGGAATTGGTACTCATAATATAATGATCACACACACACACGCTGCACCGCAGCGCGCACAGACGCGCTGCATCAAGGGGTCTACCCCACTATGGGGCAGACTGAACAGATGTTTTGCGGCCATCGGCCCATAGATAATGTCCTATTACACAGATAGTTGTTCATTGCGTAATTTAAGTGCATAGAATATGAACATTGCAACTTTTCTGATAGAGTTACAGTCCAGGTTTGCAAGCAACATGCTTATGTCCTCATTCTTAGTTTCATTCAAAAGGCTAGCCAAGTACTTATTCCTCAGTGCTGAGTATCTATTACAATACAAGAGGAAGTGTTCTTCATTCTCCACAGTCCCAATACAGAATTGACAGTCCTTCACATGTGTATTTGAAAACCTATTATTTACATTCAGTTCTACTGTTCCCAGTCTGAATCGTATAAGGCTGTCCCTGAATTTCTTTATCGTAATCTGGGATAGATATCTTTCTGGTTCGAATACCGTTTTGAACTGCTTGTAAGTTGCAAACCTGTCGCTTGACTGAACCTTCGTTTCCCATGACAGCACAAATGACTCTTTCAGTCTTTGCCTGTACAACAACAAAAAAGCCCTTTCATCCCCCACACCACCGCTTTGCCAAACATGGCCAAAGCCATACTTGTGTAGGGTGCTTTCAGTTTGCTTCGCCCAAAAACAACTTGCTACGGTACAGTTCAACTGCATCTTGTACGCCTGCTTAGGAAGTCTTGTATCAGACATTTTAATCAGTTTCATCCAATACTTTGTAGCTCTTATTATGCTATTTATGTGCAGTGGATGCCTACCCGTTTCACCATAAGCTGTCTGATTTGGGGTTCTGACATCCACACTCAGTAGTCTCTTGCAGGCGAAAGTGTGCACCTTTTCTATTGTTTCGAACTGCTTCAACCCCCATACTTCAGACGAGTAAAGGAGCATCGGCGCCACCTGGGTATCAAAAAGCTTAAAGAAAATACATGGGTTAAGGTTGCCAAGTTTCCACATAGTCCTCAATAACTGAGAAACTTTCGCCTTCGCCTTTACAGCATAGTCGGAGAGCGCCACAGTAAACGATAGTTTTGTGGTCAATGTGAAACCAAGGTATTTATAACTGTTAACCACTTCCATTTCGGTTGCACCAATATACCATTTGTCTTTCACTGGCAGTCGCCCGCCTTTTCTAAAAACCATTACCTTGGTTTTCTCGAGACTAACCTCTAAACCAAGTCTATCAGAAGAGCGCTTGAGGTTAGTTATCTGGTTCTGTAGCCCCACAGCGCTTGTGGACAATAGAGCTACATCGTCAGCAAAAAGTAATGAAAAAAGTTCTCTCAGACCAGGCAGTAGTTGTACTCCGTGTCGACCATTTTCATTTACGTAGTTTGCAACTTCATTAATTAACAAAGAGAAAATTACAGGGCTTGCTAAACAACCCTGCCTGACCCCGGCGGGGCAGTCGAAAAAATCCGATTATTGGAAGCCCGCTCTTACACACGCCTGAACAGATGCATACATGGCTTTCAGCATCTGAACCATTTTTTGTAGAGACCTGTACATGGGTAAGAACAGACCACAACATTTCCCTGTCTACAGAGTCAAAAGCACGCTTGTAATCGATGAAAGCCACATATAGTTTCTTATTTCGAGCAAGGGATCTTTGTATAATAGATATCAAAGTGAATATATGATCAACAGTTGTATCCCTGCCTAAACCCAGCTTGCTCTTCGTTTATTTTTTCCTCTTTTTCTGCCCACTTGTAGAGTCTACTGTTTAGAATGGAAGTAAAAGCTTTACTGATCACACTGAGCAGAGACACCCCTCTATAGTTGGCTGGGTTATTTGTATCGCCCTTCTTAAAGATCGGAACAATCACGGAACGACTCCACTCAACAGGAAAGTGCTGGTTATCGAGCAGGTGATTAAAGTATTTCGTCAAAAATGGCACAATAGTATCACCTGCATGTTTCAGGTACTCTGATAACACTTGATCAATGCCTGCCGCTTTCCCAGATTTCAGCTTGCACACGGCGTGTCTGACCTCTTGCTCTGTTATTGGGCCGTCCAACTCGGGCACGTGCCTACATGTTCCCGAGTCCGCCGGCCCAGCAACAGAGCAAGTTGGTAGCGGGAATTCCCGGTCGTCCCTGTCCGGTAACTGACCACTGAGCACAGAGCGAAAACGTGTCTCCCAAGTCTCTATTTTAATCTTGGGCTGTTCTCGTTTCCTTCTGTTCGCGATTCGCACGTGTTTCCAAAACACCGCACTGTTGTTTGCATTGTCCAGTAGCCGTCTGCACGTGGATTGGTTGTGGTGTCTTTTCTTAGTTACCAACATGGCCTTATACGCACGTCTCTTGTCACAGTATGCCTGTCTATCCTCATCACAGCGTGACCTACTGAACACACGCAGCGCTTTCCTCGCTTCTCTTTTCAGGTCATGACAGTCATTGTCGAACCACACTGAGCCTGTACAGCGAGAGGAACCGCCCACACAAACCTGTTTTTTCATAAAATCTGCACAATAGTAGAGATACTCCGTGAAATGTTTAATGGCTATGTCTGCAGACAGATCAATGGTATGATAAGCCTCATCAAGCATACTCTGACCCTCGTCAGAGTTCACTCTATCCGTGTATTCCTGTTGCAACTCCGGATTCCAGATATATTTAGAAACAAACTGCTTTTCAACAGGCTCATCGGATGCTTGACAATGGCATAACATCTGCAGTACCAAAGGCATGTGGGGCAATTCCACTCTATGTACAATTTGTACTGTACACTGTGGCACAATATCATAGCTACACAGAAAGTAGTCCACCACTGTTACCATGAGGAGATACATAAGTAAATTTACCTGAACTGGTATCACTGTCCCCATTTAACACCCACAGTGATGTAGAGGAACACATTTCTATTAATAGTCGTCCGAAATGGTTAATTACATCATCATCATAGTTTCTAAAATTATCATCCACCTGGTCAATCCCTATCAACCCATCAATATTGCCATCGTCCGTTTTGTTTTGCCATAGCCCAGTTCATGCATTTAAGTCACCACAGACTATAATGTGACAGTTATTTTCCTTCTCCTGGATATCGAAAATCAACTGTTCGAGCAACGGGATGTTACTATTTACAGTTTTCTCTTTGTAGTAAGGTGATGACGATGGAGGTATATATGAACACACTAAAATCACATCTTGCATTAACCCCACTATAGTTCCTGCTATTTTCACCACTATGGTATTGTCAAGACTAGTATCTATCCTAGTCACGTAACGTGCTATACTTTTCTTCACAAGAAAAACCACTCCACCGGATCCCCTACCTAGTTTCGACAGTTTGTTGACTGGGGCGTGGAAAACAATAAAGTCACAAAAGGTGATGGAGAAATCAAACGACAAACTGGTGAATGTTTCTATCAGGCAAGAAAAGTCAAAAGAAGTAATAAAGTTGACAAAATCTGACTCACTTAACTTCTGCACAAGACCGTCCACATTCCAACACAAGAACCTGGCAGTTTTCTGACGGACAGCATCGCCAGGGCCGGGGCCACACCGCTAGCCGCTCCCTGTGGGACTCCCCTGACCATGACCCCGACCCCTACCACGCCCCAATGTTCCAGACCGGGTCTCGTAGGGTGCTCGCTGGAACATGTCGGTAACACGGGGCTGGCACCTGTCACGCGGCTGGTCACGACTGCCTGGACCCCCTGCTGCGCTAGCCGGCTGACTGTGTGGAGTGGACGCGTCATATGTCGCGTCACGTGTCTGGCGTGAGGAATCCCGGACAGATGGCAGGGAATCCCTCGGTGTTTCCCTGTGTTTACAGGAATTCCTCACAGGAGAGCGTAAAGGCGGTGGTAGGCGGAGACCCGTATCCTCTGTATCCCCCTCGCTCTCGCCGTTGCTGCAGTCAACACCCGATGCCCGCTGCTGTAGATGCTGGAGGTCGTCACGGACGCTGGCGCGTACAGGCGCTGGGGGGTGACCCGTCCCTTCGGCTGCGGGGGTGCGTCGATCTTCCGTGTGCAGGCGGCCATTCTTGTAGTAGGCGAACTTTCCTGCCTTTATCGCCTGCTCGATCGCTGCCCTGTCGCCTGGTCAGATCCGCTGCCATCTTGATGCCGCTGTCCCAGAGGTTGGCCTTGAGGCGCTTGTCCTGCACCACCGACATCTTGTCCCCCCAGCGGCTGAAGCGCACGATGAGAGCCCGAGGGTGGGGGTGCTTGACGTTTTCCTTACGGGGACTCACCCTGTGGGCTCTCTCCACGTCGTCGGTAGACCATGTCCTCTGCGTGCCGCAGTGCTCATTAAGTACATCCACTATTTTCTGAGCACAGGCGGTGTAGTCCTCCCTTGTAGACTCACGTATACCGATGAACTTTAAGTTGTTTCTGCGGGAAAATGACTCTAGATTGTCAATTTCATTCTCCAGTTCATCGATGCGCTTGTTTATTGCCGAATCTGATTCTGCCAACTTTCCAATATCAGCTGTGTGTCTCGCTAGCTTATCTCTCATATCTTTCACGTCACCGTGTAACTGTGAGATTTTCTCCTCAATACGTCCATGGTTGGCGTCTATTATCTGTGTCAGTCTCTCGAAGTTGTCCCCTTGCGCTTTCATCTAGTCCTCAATTTTCTTCTCCATTCTGTCCATAAACGCCGCAAGTTGGTCCTCTGGACCAGGGTTAGGTTCTACGTCGCCGCATCTTTCGAGCAACGACACGAAGAAAAGTAGCACAACAACATGCATGGCTTTGCTGTGTAGTGTGAGTCCCTTCACACGGCGTGCTGCTTTGTCTGCCTTTCTCTTCAGAATCCACATTAAAACCGGGCAAAAAATCCCGATTTTCGCACGTAGTTCTTCAGCACCCGCTGGCATTCTGGTCTTTGTCTCTCACGTGATGATTAATGATGGCTTAATTAGGAAAAACGTACATTTTTTGTTAGAGATCCGAATTTTGCCGCAAGTGGCATAAACATATTTTAGATTTGAGATTAACCCTTTTAGCCCAAGGCCCAATTTGTCAAATTTTGGATTTGTTGTGACTGTACCAGTTGTAGGGGATGAATTGACCATGACAATTCAAGGGTAGTGTCACATGAGCTTGGCACCTTCAGCCATACCCCTGAATTATCATGGTCAATCCATCTCCTGCTGTAAGGACTTGGGGATAAATGAGTTAAGAGGACTTAACAATTTCTGTATGTAAGGTTTTGAATTTATGCATGTTGTCTTTCTGTCAGACTTTGCTTCCAACCAAAACAATATTTTGCATCAGGCATAAACGGGGCATATTTAGTAAATTATTTACAAACAAGAAAAACTGACCTTGACAGGCCTCACTGGTGATAGAGTTACTGCCCACCAGGTGGAGCTGAAAGACGGAGTGACTGCGTGATGAGCGCTCGTTACACTTGGTCTCGGCCACTGCTCGGTTGTGACTGGCTTTCTGCAGAAGCTTTTGAACCTGTCAATAACACAACACAAATACAGGAATGTTCTGACTGAGTGCTTCTGTGATATATTTCATTATCTATGACCGACTTTCCTCACTTAACCCATTTCATTCAGAATACACCAGTGTGTGAAATACGTTTGGCTAAAATACTTCAAGGGTAGTGCCAGAATAGCTTGGCGCGAAATAACCTCGAGTAATAAAGACTGACCCATCTTCTGCAATAGCCATGTGTTTTCTGCAATAGCCATGTGTTTGACACGCTTGGTCGAACATTTCACTGACCTGATCCTCGTTCGTGACGTTGACGGTGGTGAGGTTTGTGACGGTGACTGTGTTGTCGTCTTTGCCGGTCAGTTTGATCTCATGCTTCATGTCATCCTTGGAGTTTCCTAGCAGATCACGAATCGTTTCATTGTAGATCTCGATAAATGATGCGCGGAACTCATACTGAAATAGAAAATTATTATTTGCTTGGTGAAAGTTACTGTGTGAGTATGGACTATTCTGATCTTTTGATCACCCCTTTAGCTGTCGGTAGTGCTTTTTGTCATGTTGATTACTGCAGGAATCATGACCAAAAGCACTGACAGCCAAAGGATTAAGAATAGCACAATGAATGAGATGAAAAAGCTGTTGTCATATTTTTAGACTTGACACTGATTTTAAAGATTGAAATTAAATTTGCATATTTTTGAGTGGACTTCTGCAGACCAAAAGCCAGTTTAGGAGAGAGAACGACCATGATAGTTTAAGGGTTGTGCCAAAATAGCTTGGCACCCAGAGGTGCCAAGCTATTCTGGCACCACCATTAAACTATCATGGTCAATCTGCCTCTTCATGTGTGTGGAGGCTGAATGGTTCAATCAATGAAAGCACAATACCACACACCAACCTGCCAGCCTTTGTCTTCTAGCTCTCCAGCCGCCCTGAAGATCTGCTGCACGGCACGTGGGATCATGCCAATCTTTTCTTCTTCGACTCCTGCGCCCTCCATGGTGTACGTCTTGCCTGATCCAGTCTGGCCGTACGCAAAAATACAAACGTTGTACCCATCCAGGGCACTCTGCAAAAACAAGACAGTACATTAGCTCACTGGACTCAAGGGTAAAAATACCTATATTTGAAAGCGCCTGCCACCAATGCAAAGGTGCGAGGTTCGATACCAGGTCACATGTCAGAATTTTCTCCTCTATGTGTCACTGTTAATTCGGGCGGACCATTGAGGGTTCTTTCTCTGGCTCTTCCTCCCCCTCCCTTTTGGTACCAGTTTCAGAGCACTTTATAAATTTCAAATACAAGCGATAGAATTTCCAAAACCTCAATAGCTGAGCTGACCCTTCGCACCATGTGAATGTCCTGTGTGTGTCTTGTCCTGAGTTTCTAATTCAGAGTGAATGCGTTTGTTTCACGTCAAGGTTCTGTTCGCAGCATTTTTCCTTCTTTTCTATTTAACCCATTTAGCCCCCAGTCCCTACAGCAGGAGATGGATTGACCATGATAATTCAATTTAATGATTGTACATTGCTTAGCGTCCCGACAGCAACAAGGCTTTCTCAGGACGTGCCTGCACTGCTTGTGAAAAAAAAAAATAAACAGAACATTGAATGTATGTCGCCAGCCGGTCAAATACATTAAATAAACCTAACACACGGGGCCTAAATAAAGCTAAGATCATTTAGCAACACACATCCAATATCAAGAGCTACAGGCAGTGCAGACAGTAGGGAGAGTTTTAAAAAGGCAAATACAGGTGAATGGACAAAGGGTAGACAGAAACACATGCCCCAGAATAGAGAGAAAAACCCACCCTGTGGGGCTGACCAGGGTGACCCTGGGAACTAAAAAATACCTAACCCCACCCAAGTCCCCCAGGGCAGACCCGGGTGGGGGTGATAATTCAGTAAAAGGTCAGTTTATAAACTTAGCATTGCTACAAACTAAAAAAAAAAATGTTTAACGGGTGCTTTTCTCAAACTTTGGAAGTGTTACTGAACGACTATGTACCAGTTGCAGGAGGTGGATTGACCATAATTCAAGGGTAGTGCCAGATTAGCTTGGCGCCTGAAGGCGCCAAGCTAATCTGGCACTACCCTTGAATTATGGTCAATCCACCTCCTGCAACTGGTACATAGTCGTTCAGTAACACTTCCAAAGTTTGAGAAAAGCACCCGTTAAACATTTTTTTTAGTTTGTAGCAATGCTAAGTTTATAAACTGACCTTTTACTTGTCAAGCAATTCACAACTGATGAATAAACCATCATCATAATCATTATCCATACATAATCCATTTTTGTGAGAATACAATTTTTAAAAATCTCACTTTAAAGTACTCTTATGCACAAATCTAAATACAAATTTCAGCTCCATTTGTGTCATGTCTTGCCAACAAACCAACTGAACTTCTATGGCAGTCTGGACACAAGGCACACTTGTCTATTCCGTGCAGCCGTTAGCACATCAATCTATGTTTAGCTGCTCCGCATACAGATAGCATTGTATTTATAGAACAGAGTGAAGTCACTCTAAAATTACTTGATATTAAGATGGCACATACTGAACTGGATTCTTCTGCTTCTACACGACCCATAGCTAAACCTGTACGTACATTTAGTTTCTTGGAACAATTATGATGGTAGTGGGCTTTTAACCCATTTAGCCCGGAGTCCCTACAAGCAGGAGATTGATTGGCCGCGATAATTCAAGGGTAGTGCCAGATTAGCTTGGCGCCTTGAGGCCCTTGAATTATCATGGTCGATCCACCCCCTGCAACTGGTACATAGTCGTTAGGCAACACCTCCAAAATTGGAGAAATGGGACCTTGGGACTAAAACTAAGGGTTAACAGAAATAGACCTATTTTGTATTTCGTCTTTCGCCAAACATCCATCCCTGACACATGCATATAAATTGAGCACTCTAAACTCTCCCCGAAAACTATATAGATCTGGAGACAGGTCAACAATGACAGCTCAAGGGTGATGGCAGAAAAGCTAGCTGGCTTCAGGTGTCAAGCTATTCTGCCACCACCTTTAAACTATCATGGTCTGTCCAGATCTTGTTCCTGTGGGTCAGGCTTAAAGCTGACTGGATCAGACAAGAAACAAGAAACGCAAATCCCTTATGGCTCACGTGCGTGAAATATTCACATAATAAGTGTGCTCTTGACCTTGTTCCAAAAAGTCACTGAAATGAGCCCTTTTAGCCCCGGATCCCTACAGGAGATGGCTTGACCATGATAGCCCCGGATCCCTACAGGAGATGGCTTGACCATGATAATTCAAGGGTAGTGCCAGATTAGCTTGGTGCCTCCAGGCACCAAGCTAATCTGGCACTACCCTTGAATTATCATGGTCAATCCATCTCCTGCCACTGGTACATAGTCATTAGGCAACACCTCCAACATTTGAGAAATGGGACCTTGAGGTCAAAAGGGTTAAGCATAAGTAAAAGGGTTGTATTTTCTATCAGCCAAATCCAGGGTTTTTTTTTCAATATGACTATATGCATTTTAAAAAAATAAATCTGTCAATCCTCCATGACCCTTGACCTTCGCGAGGGGTTGACTAAATTAGTAGGCATAAAAAGGTGTTATCAGCTACACTTATGCCAAGTTTGATTGAAAAGTTTGCACAAACTTTCATAAAAAATTTTTTTTTCTTCTAAAATGTATTTTTTTGAAAAATACTTATCGATGGCATTACTATATGGAATACACTCTATAGCCTAACGATTTCAGCCCAAAGTTGTGTCCCCTACACAATTGGGGAGGAGACACCGGGGATCCATACATAGGAGCCCTGGGTGGCCTCCCCTTACCACCCTATCCAGTCACGTGTAGGGCAAAAGGCCACCAGTTTCACACTTAGCCAAAGAGGCAAGTGGGGCAGGAGGGAGGGCCATTCGAGTAATGCCATCAGTAAGTATTAAAAAAAAAAAAAATTTTTAGAAAAAAACTTATTTGTTTTTTCAAAATACATTACTGATGGCATTACTATATGGAAGAATAGCGAAGAGGAGGAGGGTGCCGACACCCAACCCCTTGTAACCCTCCGCCGGCCCCCAAGAAGCACTCCCGACGATTTCAGTTAAGGCGTACCTATGGCGCCTGGGGCGCGCAGGAGTGCTGGGCCACAGAGATGCCGCCCACCATGGCCAGGGAGTCACACTGGCCGGATAGGTCGCGGAGGTAGAAGCGGGCGAAGGTGGAGTCTGCAGGCCAGCCTACCGCCGTCACAATGTCCTTAACCGAGCAGCTGCGGTCAAAGGCCGCGCTGGTGGCCACTGCTCGGACTTCATGCGCCCGGATCTGTAACCGTCTATCCCCGTCCAGGGAGAGGTCTTGGTAGGCCGAACGAATCACCCACCGAAGCCAGGGCGAAACTGTCTGGGCCGAGATATCCTGTCTGCCTGGTAAAAGTGGTAGGAAGACGCGGGTATGCCCTAGACGACGCGGCTTAGAGTGACGCAGGTAAATCTTCAGTGCCCAGACCGGGTCCTGTTGAAGCGATCCGCAGGATAGGTCCGTCCCTCTGAGCAGACGTATGGTCAGCATCTGGGGTGCAGCCAAGGGACGCCGGTTCTTGGCCAAAAATGACGGGTCGGCGAGTAGCTGCGCTGAGCCATCGGCTCAAAACTGCAGACACGCGGGGCGAACCGAGAGCGCATGAAGCTCGCTCACGCTGGACGCAGTGGCAAGGGCCAGCAGAAAACATGTTTTCCAGGTCAAGTTGGCGAACCGTGCCAGGGGCAGGGGGTCAAAGTGGTCCGAATTTAGCCACGCCAGCACACAGGCGAGGTCCCACTTAGGTATGAGAGAACGGGACATTGGACGCTGGAGTTAAAAATGAGCCAATAGGTCTGAAAGGTCTTTGCATGCGCCCAGGTGGCGGCAAGTGTCTGCGATCATGGCGCGGTAACCCTTGACGGTGATAGGTGCTAAGCCTTGGTCGTCAAAGAGCCAGAGGAAGAATTCCGCCAGTTGGGGAGTAGTTAAATTCGTGAGCGGCGCACGACTGGAAGACCCTCCACTTGCCTTCATAGACCTTCCTGGTAGACAGCCTGCGGGCTGCTTCAATCGCCGGCACTGCCGCATCTAAAAAACCTCTAGCGGTGAGGGCTTGCCGGACAACCTCCAGGTGTGTAGTAGGAGGCGCTCCGGGCACGGGTGGAAGAGGGCCTGCCGGGGCTGCTTGAGCATCGATGGAGGGGTGGGGAGCTCCAGGGGCGGGTCCGTCGCTATGGCGAGCAGGTCCGTGGTCCAGCTCTTGGCCCAGCTGAAGAGGGCTACCAGCAGGAGAACCGTGAAGCATCCCTGAAGCTTCCGCAGGATCTTCGGCACCAGCAATCTTAGGCATAAGCAATCAATCCGTCCCAAAGAATGGACCGCCCGGACTGGAGAGACAAAAAACGGAAGATGGTTGTTCAATCTGGTGGCAAACAGTCGACTAGCGGCGTCTCCCATCGCGAGCAGATCAGGCGAAAGATGTCTGGGCGCAGGGACCACTCCGTGTGGTGAAGCCGTCCACGGCGGAACAGGGCGTCTGCGACCATGTTCAGGTCATCCGGGATGTGACGGGTTCAAAGAGTAATGCCCCGGTCCCTGCACCAGAGCAGGAGATGATAAAGGAGGATGCACAGGGAGGGCGAGCGAGTGCCCCCATGGTTTTGTATATAGGCCACCACTGTCGAGTTGTCCGAAAGTACGAGGACCTCCTGGTTGGTCAGCGTCTCTTGCCAGGCAGTGAAGGCCAACCACACCGCCTTCAACTCCAGCCAGTTGATGTGTTTGTCTGCGAAGGCCTGAGGCCAAAGGTCCGAGTCAAAGTCCGGTAACAGGTGCGTGCCCCAGCCCGACAGGCTCGCGTCGGTGCAGAGGGACCAGCGGGGCGGAGGGGAGTGCAGGGGCACGCCTGTCGAGAGCCAAGCTAAGTCTGCCCACCTCTGGAGGTGGGGGCGGGTCAGCAGAGTAACCGGAACCATCAGGACGCCAGTGTAGGGGCGCCAATGTAGGAGAAGGTGGAGCTGAAGTGGGTGGGCGTAGAGCCTGCCGAAGGGTAACAAGTCTGCTGCCACGCTAAGCAGTCCCAGGAGCTGAAGCCAGACCCTAACTCTATCTGACGAGCGAGTTCGGCGATCTTCTGCTGCTGAGCAAACGGCAGATGGACCACGTTGAGGTCGGTCAGGAATTCCATTCCTAAGTGCAAGAAGCTGCGCGAAGGGATGAGATCCGACTTGCCTGGATTGATTAACCCTTTGAACCCTGAGTAAATAAGAAGTCTATATACCCTTCAACCCTGACTTTATTTGAGAAATTTCTGTTGAAAATGGGTGTGCACTGTAAAATATTTGTAAATAATACTTTACAACAGATATCCCCATAAAGGGATATATGTACAGATTTGCCATTGAATGGACTACCGTTTTATGCATTTGACCACACTGTGTCACGTGTGTCGTAATGCCTGGTGACAAAAATAGTGACAGGTGACAATAAACTTGAAAAAAAAGTATTTCGTGAATGACAGGTCGCTGGTACTTAACATGCATCACTAAATAGGGTGTCTGTTAGTGTGACACATAAGTGTCCATGCATTTCCAGCATGCCGATACAACGTAAGACCCCTACCTTGTCACCGGATATCAATTACACCTGCCACTGATAAGGTATATCCACGGTCTAGACAACATGTAATAAGCAGCATCGAATGATGATCAGTGTGTCTGTGTTGTGTCTCGTACACGATCGGATGGAAGTACCAGTGTTGTAAAGACTATACACGTACTACACATGTGACCAATGTGTGTCGCTGGTGTCCACAGAGTTACCTACAGGTGCACCAAGGTGTGGCATAAAAAAAAACGGAATATGAATTAGAACCTCTGAATTCAGCATTAGAATCAAGCTGTAAGTCATTGCCGTTGTCAGTGCCTCAAACGGCGATCCCTCCAGCTGACACTGCCAACACATGGTTATGCTGCCACGCGGTTGGTAGGCACACATGTCACAATACATCAAAACTATCTGCTATTGAAACCATGTCTCCAAACACAAAATTGTATCACTCCGAATATCTAGACATCCACTCGCCATTCCGACCGTAATTCCCACGCTAGCGCCGCAAAGCTGACCGCATACCAAAGACGAACGTGCGTACTACTGTCAGGCCGTACTGAATGTAAACAGGATGCGTCAGTGCAAAGGGCGAGGTCACCACACGCGCAGCGAGGCTCGCGTGTCACCGGGTGCGCGATATGAAACACCTGACACCGCTGTAGCGGTTTGTCGGGTTCAACGGTATACGAGGCCGCCAACCGCTACAGCGGTTTGCCGGGTTCAAAGGGTTAAGAACCCGAGGTGGCGCAAGAGAGCGAGCAGGATGTCTCTGTCCTCTTCGAGAGCCGTGGCAATCAGGTTGCGCAGCAGCAAGTCGTCCAGGTAGTTGGAGGACGGACTCAGGGATCGTTAAGAGTGTCCCGCGTAACAGTCCTGGCAGAAGCTCATATTGACACCCGCTGGGCACTGCGAATCGGTGAAAAACCTGTTGTCGCCAAATCTGTCCTGGCGGAGCTTCACCGAGAACGCGCCTGCGAGGTCTCGGAATCCGGCTGGCTGTTGGAGCGACTTGCGACGCTTAGTAGGCCTCATGGCATCAACCATGGCGGACGCATGCCTCTTCATGGCGGGCTGAATTCTGGTGGAAGGTAGGAAGAGATAATGCGGGAGGCCTCTACAAGAGCACTGAAGGTCTGAGAGTCGAGTGAAGGGCCGTCATCTCTGTAAGCGGCGGAAAATGACGAAACAGCTGAGCGAGGGGCGGAGGAGCCGGAGGGAGAGTCCTGAAGGAAGATCGCTGAAGCAGAAGCCAGGGTGTAAGCTGAGAATGTCCTGATCCAAGTCCAAAGATCGCCTGTCGCGCGGAGTCACCAGGAGGGGCGACCGGCTACGAGAGCGCTGGTCTGCCGAAGGTGGCTGGCCGCGGCGTGAGCGCAGAACAGGCGGAGCCGCCCGCGAAGCCTGTCCAGAAGTGCATCACTGGGAGCGAGGGACCGCAGTCGAGCGACGGCCGGAGGCAAAGCCTGGTGGGGGGAAGGGGGGCTGTCCGAGTCGACTACGACGCGAGGTCACCAAGGGGAATGCGGGTACCGTGAAGCGCGTTCCGTACGAAGGGAGGCGGAAGGGGAACCCTGGTTCCCCGAGCGCACTCGGGAGACCGCGAGCGGGGGGTTGGAGCTTATCATCAAAACGGCAGATCCGGTCCTGAGAGTTCGAATCTAAGTCACTCCGGGCCCGCCTGGAAAAATCGTGGCGGGAGGGACACGGCAGTTTAGCCTATGCTCTTTCATTTTCAGCTCTATGCCTGCCGGCGCGCGCCAGCACACTTAGAGATCGGCTTCGCGAGTGCCCTGAGATAGCGAGGCAGCCTCCTTCCCCTTACTATCAGCGCGCTAAATACCCTCACTGATAAGGAACCAGCTATGCGGTCTCACTTCCGCTGGGGATGCGAATAGCGCAGCAGCCATCTTTGTTTACAGTACTACTGTGCTTGACCCCGATTAGCTCTTAGCCTCTGCTGCATACATCGGCGAATAAGCTGTAAATTACAGATGTTGTCTGTAAACCCGAATTTAATTTACCTGCAGTTGTGAGTGAACATACATCGTCTTGTAGAGGAGAAATTGTACTATCTTTGGACACCAAACATGCTGGGGTAATCTGCGTGGGTGTTTGTCATGCACTGGCTCAAAGTATCACTAGGAGACGGATGAAATGCAGCCTTCCGTTAGTTTATCATACTTTTCATCGCATCACGGTTCAAAAACCGAAGTTTTTGGAAAGTACAGACAAAGTCAGTGCTGTCAACAGACGTCTTAACTGGCATATCCCATGCTAAAATCTTCAACAACCACATACCTGAGTCCTGCTAAAGCCGGTTTGGTGGGCCAAGTGAAAACGCCAATCCATTCAGAGCATGCCGACATGAAGTATGCGAATTTCACCGATACAGTCAATGTTTTAACAATCTCACAATTTTAACACAGTTTAAAAACAAAACACAAAGCAGAGGTTTACTGTTTGCTGTTAAGAGATTCAGTTCAGGTTTAGTATGACTTAAAATGAGTGTGTCTACAAGGTCACTGTGATGCTGTGTCTAAACTTGATAGGCTGATCAGTTTCATTTTTTGGACGAGTGACAGTCTGTGAATACCTGATGAAAATGTGGAGAAACCAAAGCCAAATGCTCTGTCAGAAGGATTCTAAGTTTCGCATTTAGAATGCTTCCCTTCCTGGTCGTTGAGCACATCAACGTTGTAACACGAAAATATCACTGGCATATTTAGTGCACAAAAACACGGGTCTGTTTTTGTCTTTGACTGCTCGCTTCTAAGACCTTCTACCACAAAGTCTACACAAAGAATTCACAGCTTCCAAATGTCTTGGAAAGGAATGTTCATTCTCTATGGCTTTAACAAGCTAAACTTTACATATGCATCAGATAAGGGCACACATTGGAGCGATACATCCGGCACAGAAAACAAGTTTTTTTACACACAAGCACTGCTGTCTACAGCGCGTGGAAGGAAAGTTCCTCAAACTACACACGCTGTAATCAAGTCATAAGCACAGAATTCGAAGAGGTTGTTCAAACCAAACTTATATGAGCTTGAAGAGGACAATTTCAAGCACAGTGTTACATAATCATATTTACGATTGCAACTTTTTAGCCACGAAAGTTATAAACAGGCTAAACTTATCACATGCCTGACAGACTTCAATAGGGAACAAAGAGTGCAACGCTTCCCGCCAGCAGCTAGGCTAGAGCCTGCTATGACCCGCGCGCACTTATCAGTGGGTCACGGCTGGCACAGAGCCCAACTAAACAGAGCAATTCGGAGAAGGGTGAACTGCCGTGGGGACGTTAAGGTGGCTTGCCAAGCCTGCTCAGAAACATCGAAGCGGGGAGGGAGCAAAACATGGGCTCGCTGGCCCGTCTCAGAACTCTCAGATCGTGGTGAGAGCGTACTTAAGTCTCGCTGGGCCCGCCTGAAAATTACGGGGCGGGGAGGGGAACGTCATGTGGCTCACCGGGCCCGCTCGGACGATTTGGAGCGGGGGGCGGCCCATTTATTGGTCTCGGGTCACACTCAGTCTAAATGGAGCGTGAGGGAGAGCCTCTTTTTTTTTACTAACTCTCTGCTTACACTGAAGGAACAACTCAAATTTAACAAATGCGTCCTCATGCACAAATATTTCATTATCAAGCCCCGGAATATCTGCGCATGATATTTAACTTCAGCCCTCAGCATCAACTACATACGAGAAATGACTTGCTTCACTTATCCCGCCCACGGATAGATCTCTACAAGTCAAGCCTTCTATTTTCAGGTAGTTCTGTCTGGAACTCATTGCCATTAAACATTAAATCATTTTTAGATAAAACCCATTTTAAACGTGCATTGCACACTCACTTCCAATCAGCGTGACTTCACAGTTTGCTATTTAAGAATAATACTGCTGATAACATGTAAACGTCAAATATTTTCCATACATTTGCTAACTGATCTATTGTCTTATTGGTGTCACTATACGCTATTGATGCTGCTGATTCTATGACACTGTCTTAGATGAGTATAGTATTAATGCTATGCACGCGTTTCTTTCTCTTGCTTTTTGCATCAGAGGCGTTACAAATTCTCCATTGTCATTTTTTTCCCTCCTTTCGATGATTCCTCTATTGTGTTTTTTTCCCGTAGTTTTGTTTCCTCATCTTATTATTATTATCAGTATTATTATTTGCATGCTATGTTTCTTTTCCTGTTGTGTTCTCTTTTGTTTACAGGACAGCTTGTAAGCACAGGCATTGAGTTGCTTTATCCTGAATAAAAAAAGATTCATCATCATCATCATCTCTCTTTTCTTGTGCTTGCGCTCGTCACGCCATGACCGTTCAGAAGAAATGGAGCGGGAGGGCGTTGACATACGCTCTGCTTGCAGGGCCCGTTCAGGCAAATCGTAGTGGGGGGGAGGGGGGGGGGGGGTAGCAAAATCATAAAGCTCAGGCCACGCTTGGAAGAAACGGAGCGTGGGGAGGGCGACTCCAACACTCGCCTGTCCCGCTTGGAAGCCTCGGAGCGGGGAGGGAGTTTTTCCGTGGTTACAGTACAAGAAGGAGACTTACCTGCAGGCCGGACGACAGAGCGAAGAGGGGTCCGCCGAGCCGATGGAGCGACGCCATTCTGCACGGAAGTTCGGGGAGACTGCTGGGGCCGGGAAGGACGGTCGCGTCTGTAGAAGTCCCACAGCTGGGACCAGCGGTCCTCTCTCCAATCGGCGCACACGTTACAGGTCCTGTCGGAAGAGCAGCCCGAACACGAAAGGCAGGAGTCGTGAGCGTCCGAAGGCCTTTGGAAATCCCCAGAACGAAGGCATGTTTTCATAAGTGAAGTTGCCATAATGTCTGCCGCACACAGTCCGCCGGGATGCGCTCACCGAACACTCCCTCCACAAGGTCAGACAGTCACGAAGGAGAGCACAAGTCATAAGCCGAGCCACGAGGCCGCAGCCAACGTAAGGGTACACAGAAAGTCAAGCACCGGGCAGAAGAGCCGGAAGGTGCCAAGCCAACAAGCAGGAGTCCACTGAAGGTGTAGAACCACACCAACGAAGCACTCTCAACACTAAACAGTACCCGAGGCAAAGCCAAAGAAAGTTAATAGAAAATCCAAGAATGAGGACGAAGAAACCGGTCGTAACACGGAGCAAGGCTAACACCCGACCGTCCACGGTCGAGCTAAGTGTGAAACTGGCGGGCTTTCGCTCTACACTTGACCGGATAGGGTGGTAAGGGGAGGACACCCGGGGCTCCTATGCATGGATCCCCGGTGTCTCCTCCCCAGTTGTGAAGGGGACAACTTTGGGCTGAAATCGTTAGGCTATAGCGTGTATTCCATATAGTAATGCCATCGGTAATGTATTTTGAAAAACAAATACAATTCTATCAAAACCTAGCATTTTTTACACACTTGCCTACCTTTTGTGACCCTTGACCTTTCCGAAGGGTCATCCAAATTAGTATGCATTGAAAGGCCTTATCAGGTATCTCTATACCAAGTTGAGTTTGAAGTTGAAAATAGTATTTGAGAAAAATCAGTTTTGTCAAAATATGGCTATTTTGGACATATTACTGTACCCCCCATGACCCCTGCATTTTGAGAGGGGACGAATAAATTAGCATGCATAGAAAGCTCTTATTAGCTACCTTTGTGCAAATCTGCCTGAAAAGTTGACAAAAACCTTGATAAAAACTACAATTCTATCATTGATCACACATTTGCCGACCTGTTGTGAACACTGAAATTTCTAAGGGGTCATCCAAATTAGTATGCATATAATGGTCTTAACAAAAGGCATTTTTGTATGAAAAACAATGTGTGTCAAAATATGGCTATTTTTTTTTTTTTACCCCTTTCTGGACCTCCTGTGATCTTGATCTTTGAGAGAGGTCACTGAAATTGAAATGTTTAGAAAGGTCTTGCTGCAAAGTCAAAAACAAAAACCTTGATAAAAACTACAATAGGTCAAGTTTGAGGCTTGAGTTAAATAGTCTCCGAGCAAATGCCAACATTACAGTTTATCACAGACGCTGGACACACGTCCCATTATATAGTCTCACTTTTGCTATCACACGTGAGCCAAAAAACATAAAGAAATAGGCTTCGGAGAGACTACTTTGGAAGTGTTTTCTCATAATCATTGTATTTCCAAAGTGCATTTCTTCTTTTTGTGGCTATTTTATTGCAATGTACAGCTTGGGGCTCACTCCTTTTCTCTGGACGAAGATATGCTGGAAAATAAGTTTTTTTCTTATTGGGGACATCACATACTCACCGACTAATGCCACTAACCTGTACAAGCTGTGAGATCTCTTCAAACACTTCAGCCTGCGAACAGTCAGGCTGGAAGACGCGGTCAAACGCAAACTCATACTTGTTGTTGCCACGCCGATTATTCATCAGTGTACTCTGAAAATACAAAACTCACTGTGTAAGGAGGATCTGACATGTACTGCAAAGAACTGCTGGTATGCTTTATGATTTTTATAAATCAGGATTAAGTCAGCAGATGTTACGGCTGATTTACACTAAACACTTTCACCCTATAAGAAACCTTAAACCTTTTAGCCCCAAGGTCCCATTTTCAAATTTTGGAGGTGTTGCCTAAAGACTATGTACCAGTTGCAGTAGATGGATTGACCATGATAATTCAAGGTAGTGCTAGATTACCTTGGCACCTTCAGGCACCAAGCTAATCTGGCACTACCCTCAAATTATCATGGTCAATTAATCTCCTGCTGTAGAGACTCAAGGCTAAATGGGTTAAAAACTTTACTTTTATCCATTTAGTCTTTATACACAGAAAGATGTGGATCGACCATGATAGTTCAATGGTGGTGCCAGAATAGATTGGCACTTTGCTACTCTGGCACCACCAATGAGCTATTGTGGTCAATGAATTTGGAGGGATTGGACATTAAAAATTGAAATCAGAACGTGTTAAAACATAAACATACCTCATTCATGGACATTTCACTCAAGCGATCCAGCTCCAGAGTGCGCTGGTCATTGTCAGGAAAATTCATGTGGTGGATGACGCCGTCAGAATGGGTCAGCTCTTCACCAATCAGTGGCCGTACACGACAAAACACTCGAATGTTACCCTGGAACAAAATTCAGAAACCATTAAATACACTACGTTGTATAGGAGTTACAATTTTATTATTTTACAAATTTTCGCCCCCCTCAGTGAGGGCTTCATCACTGAGATTCCACTGATAAGCCCTCATTGAGAGGGCGAAAATTTGTGAAAATAAAAATATAACTCCTATAATAATAATAATAATAATAATGAATGGTTCTTGTATAGCGCAAAATCTTTTTGTGGCAAAAACTCATTGCGCTAACACAGGCAGTCAAACATGACATAGACGATATGAAACATTACAAATAAATACAACAGGACCACGGATCTACGACTGAGAAAAAGCAAGCTGGAAGAAGTGAGTTTTCAACTGAGCCTTAAACTGAGGGAGAGTAGAGAGATTTCGCAGACTGACAGGCAGCGAGTTCCAAACTGAAGGTGCAATGAAGCTGAATGAGTGTTCACCAACAGTTTTCAAGTTACGCTTCGGAGTCTTCAAACGTTTCTCACTGGAGGACCGCAGAGAACGTGAAGGCTGGTATGTGCAGAGTGAAGCAGAAAGGTAAGCTGGGAGAGTCCCATCAAAGTGATGGTATGCCAGAGTTGCCATCTTGTACTGGCATCGAAACTTCACCGGCAGCCAGTGGAGTTCTTTAAGCATGGCATGGTCGCATTTACGCTTCTTCAGAACAAGCCGTGCAGCGCTGTTCTGAACCCTTTGCAACCGACATACCTGTTCCATGGGCAGACCTGAATAAAGGGAATTACAATAGTCGAGGCGGGAAGTTACCAGCGCAGTGACTAGTCTAGCCGAAGCGCGTTCAGAAAGGTAAGGCCGGATAGATGCAATGCGTCTCAGCTCCAGGAATGAGGCTCGACAAACACTGCTGATTTGATCATGCATGGCCAGTGTCTGGTCTATCTTGACACCAAGATATCTAACTGATGTTTTGAAGGGAATGGTGCTGCCAGCAATGTTGACTCTAAACATTGTTTACAAGTCGGAGCCGGGAGGGAGCACCAACAGGAATTACTTCAGTTCTGTCAGCATTCAACATCAGCTTGTTACTATTCATCCACGTTAAAACGTCGTCTATGCATGTTTCAATGCCTGACAGAACTGAAGAAAACTCATCAGGAGGTGCGCCTTTTGACAGCTCCGTGTCATCAGCGTATTTGTGGAAGTCACACTCATGAGCAGAAATAACGTCTGACAGAGGCTGGGAGTATAATGTAAATAAGACAGGTGCTCCCAGGATGGAACCCTGAGGAACTCTGTACACAAGGGGGCTTGGAGCTGATACAATACTATCAAGAATACTATCACTGACACCGATCACTGACATATGATTTAAACCAGTCAAGAACAGTGCCTTTCACACTCCATGTCACCTCAAGCCTTTTTAGTAGAATGGAATGATCAAGTGTGTCGAATGCTGCACTGAGGTCCAGGAGGGCCATAAGAGAGACGAATCTCTTATCTGCTTTTACCAACAGGCCATCAAGGACACTCAGTACAGCAGTCTCTGTGCTATGATTCTTCCTGTAGGCAGACTGGTACACTTCTAGTAGACCATTACAAGACAAGTGTTTGTGAAGCTGTCCCAGGACGACTTTCTCAAGAATCTTTGAAATGAAGGGGAGATTGGAAACTGGTCTATAATTCTTCAGGCTATTTGTATCGAGACCTGGCTTTTTCAAGATAGGCGTAACTACAGCTTGTTTAAACTGTCCAGGGACTGAACCTGTGGAAAGAGATGTGTTGACAATGGCAGTTATCACCGGGACAAGTTCAGAAAGGCACTGTCTTGTGAGGGAGGTTGGAATCGGGTCCAACATGCAACTTTTGGAAGGTGATATACTACTTGGGTTAAAGGAGCTGCATAATGCACTTTGTTATTAGTAGTGTGTCTATAATATGAATAAAATAAAACCTGTCCAAGAATGCTGGCACCACACATTCCAAATATGGATCCAAGCGATAGTGAAAGACTGAATATGAAGAAAAAAATCCATATAAACCAAGTAAAAACTGACTGAATTGACTGAGAGCGCCAGTACAAGCTGAACCCAACATGTACAATAAGGTACAACATGTGCATTCACTCGTACATACAGAAAACAAGCACATGATTTCATAAATAGTATCATTCTGCGTCAAGTCTACATGCAACATCAAAACCTGTTTTGAACGCCACCCACCCACCCCCCCCCCCCCCCCACTTATGTTGCTAAAGGCCATCATGTATAGAGTTGTAACCTCTTAATAATGCGACACTTTTCACCATGACTTCTCTTCAGAGTGCATCTAGTTATAAGATCACTTGTTTAATAGTTCAAGGGTGGTGCCAGAATAGCTTGGCGCCGCTAGGAGCCAAGCTATTCTGGCACCACCCTTGAACTATTGTAAGATCACTTGTTTCTTGCACAAAAGGTGGTTGCACATAACAAGTTCTACTGTGTAAAGCAAATGCAGTCCCAGTGGATGCTCTGCATCTGTACCTGAAGGCGCCAACCACTAAAGGGTGAATACACTGAATGTGTTTACAAACAAATATACATCAACTCCTGCCAAAGAAAAACCCAATATAACAAAACAAAACACACTTTTAAAGCACCATTACACATAAATCTGAAGACACATTTCAGCACCATTTGTGTCTGTTATGCCTTTTTGACACATCTAATGAAACTTAACAGCAGTTTGGATACGCAGCAAAAGCAAACGCGTAATCCCACTTATTTATTCTGCGCAGCTGTTAGCATGTCAATCTATTTTTAGCTGTTTATCGTACCGGTAGCGTGGTATTTCTAGAAGAGAGTGGAGTCATTGTCAGGTTACTTCATATAAAGACGACGTGCTGAACTGTGTCTAAATAAACCATAACGAGACCTGTGTGTAGCATTTCGTAATCATCTGTTACAGACGAGTATCTCTAAACAGTTAAGGCGGTAGTGGGCCTTCAATTGACCTTCTAGAAAGACTAATCATACCTTTAGTTCTTGAATGGTGTTGTGGAGTTTGCGTCGGACAGTTTCATGCTCTCGTATCTTTTTGTTGTTTTCTTCAATGGTGGCCTCCCTCTCCACCAGTGTGTCCTTCAGCTGATGAATTTCTGCATCACGTGCGCGGATGTCACGGAACGCTTGCTCCAGCCTTAGCTGAGGACACAAACATGGCACATATATTATATTATATTGAGCAACATTTTGCTTGATATAGTGCCGATAACAGGCAGATGTGATTACGGGACCCGAATCAAAATGCCAGAGTCGTAAGATGAGGACATTTTGATCGGGTCAAGTAATCTGTCTGTTTATCATGCTCACTTTATCAAGGAAAATGTTGCTCATTATAATGTATGTACCCAGTCCCCAAAAAAACTTTACCAGAATCCTTCTGATTACCACCATGTGTGCTGAAGTGGTCAATTTTGCTTTATTTGGACATAAACAGCTTGACATTGCTAACCGAAATGTACTCGGCGCAAATCCACCCAGGCGTACATCTACCCAGTGATTTTCCACCCAGTAATTTTATTTTTTTAACTAAATAAACTCAGCGTGAATCTTCACAGAATGATTCCACCCAGCATAATCGACAAAGGCTTGAATGTACTCAAATAAAAATTAATTTTTCTCTAAAATGTATTTTTTCGAAAAATACTTACCGATGACATGACTGTCAGGATATATTTGTTTCCTCAAAACACATTACCGATGACATGACTGTCAGGAAATAGTCTACTTGCTTAACAATTTTAGCCTAAGACCCAAAGGGTCCCCCCAGGAGGCTCTCGGGGATCCCTAACAGGGACGAGAGTAGCCTGCCCTGCCCATCCGGTCACGTGCCCGGTGGTGTCTCCTTTAGCCAGTTGTCTACGGAGTTACCAGCGGCAAGCGGGGAGGAGGGAGGGACCTCCGAGTCATGTCATCGGTAAGTATTTGTCGAAAAAATAAATTTTAGAGAAAAATTAATTTGTTTCCTCAAAACACATTACCGATGACATGACTGTCAGGAAGAATGACAAAAAGGAGGAGGGTGCCGCACAATCCCTTTAAGAAACCTCTTCAGGGACGAAGACGGCCCGTCACTCCTGATCACACACTCCCGACAATTTTAGCGAAGTGCCACTTAGAGCGCCGAGTGCGCCTGGAGGGAGTGTTGAGCCGCAGAAGTTGCCCACCAGCGTAAGGTTGTCGCGCTGGACTGTCAGGGCGAGGAAGTAGAAGTGGGCGATGGTAGATTCGTCCCGCCACCCCACCGCAGCCACAATGTCCTTAACCACACAGGCGCGCGGCGAAGGCGAGACGTGCGGCCCTAGCGCGCACTCCATGGGCGCGGTTCCTCAGTGCCTCAGCTCCCTGTGGGGAGAGGTCGCAATAGGCGGACCGTAATACCCAGCGGAGGAGAACGTTTGGGCTGAGAAGCCGGTTCTGCCGGCGGTCGGCGGCAAAGAGACGAGTCCGTCCCCTCCGCACGGATTTGGAGCGACGCAGGTAGATACGAAGAGCCTGCATCGTATCTTGCTGCGGAGTCCCCTGAGGAAGCCGGGTCGTGTAAGCGGCCGAGTGGCGATGACCGGAGGCGCTGTCAAGGGAGACCTAGGCTGAGCGAGAAGGAAGGATCCGGGAGTAGCTGAACGGAGCCATCCACTCGGAACTGCAGGCCGGCGGGGCGAGACGAGAGCGTGTGGAGCTCGCTGACGTCGGACGCCGTGGCGAGGGCCATCAGGAAGCAGGTCTCCGAGTCACGTCAGCGAAGCGGGCCAGATGGAGCGGTTCAACGGTCCGAAGTCAGCCAGGGGAGGACCAGGGAGGTCCCAGCGTGGGACAAGGGAGCGGGAGACCGGACGCTGCACGCCGAAACGCGCCAAAAGGTCGGGCAGGTCCTTGCAGGCGCTGGGTCGGGACGGCCGAGGTGACGGTAGGCGTTGGCGATCAATGATTGATTGATTGTACATTGCTTAACGTCCCGACAGCAACAAGGCTTTCTCAGGACGTGCCTGCACTGCTTGTGAAAATAAATAAACAGAACATTGAATGTATGTCGCCAGCCGGTCAAATACATTAAATAAACCTAACACATGGGGCCTAAATAAAGCTGAGACCATTTAGCAACACACATCCAATATCAAGAGCTACAGGCAGTGCAGACAGTAGGGAGAGTTTTAAAAAGGCAAATACAGGTGAATGGACAAAGGGTAGACAGAAACACATGCCCCAGAATAGAGAGAAAAACCCACCCTGTGGGGCTGACCAGGGTGACCCTGGGAACTAAAAAATAAATTTTTCAATTAAAATATATTTTTTTGAAAAATACTTACCGATGGTATTACACTTAGGGGAATGGTTCTTAGCTAGCCTAATTTTAGCCAAATTTGGTTGTGTCCGTATACGGTATCGTTGGCAGGAGTGGGGCGCCATAGAATAGGCCCCCGCCAGAATAGCCTCCCCTTCTTCCCATCCGGTGCGAAAATACCCGTCATACCTCAGTTTAGTTTCTTAGCCAACCGCGGCAAGCGGGGCCGGTGGGAGGGACCTTCGAGTAATACCATCGGTAAGTATTTTTCAAAAAAATATATTTTAATTGAAAAATTTATTTGTTTTCTCAAAACACATTACCGATGGTATTACACTTAGGGAGAATCACAAAGAGGAGGTGGGTGCCGCCCTATCGCCCCCACTGCCAACGACACAGCCCACAGACCCGCCCTCGCACAGCAAACTCCCGATAATTTTAGCTAAGGTACTTACGGCGCCTAGGGCGCCGGGAGGGAGTGTTGCGCTGCTGCGATGTCTCCCACCAGCGTGAGGTTCTGCCGCTGGGTGGAGAGGTCCCTCAGGTAGAATCGGGCAAATGTGGACTCCGCTCGCCATCCCACGGCCGCCACAATGTCTTTCACTGCACAATTGCGGTCGAAGGCGAGACTTGTGGCCATGGCTCGGACCTCGTGCGCCCTGATGTGCATACGTTGGGCTACTTCTGGCGCGAGGTCTTGATAGGCCGAGCGGATCACCCATCGAATCCATGAGGAGATGGTCTGGGCGGATATGTCCTGTCTACCTGGGGACAGAGGGAGAAAAAGGCGGGTCCGTCTTCTGCGCAGGGGTCTGGTCCGTCGCAGGTACACACGCAAGGCTCTCACCGGGTCCTGTTGTCTGGACTCCCGGGTGGATTCTGTCACACGTAAAGGTCGGATAGTCATCATCTGTGGGGTCGTCAGAGGCGACCGCGTCTTGGCGAGAAAGGATGGTTCAGGCAGCAGTTGCACCGAGCCGTCAGTCCGGAACTGCAGACAATCTGATCGTGTGGACAGCGCGTGAAGCTCACTGACCCTGGAAGCGGCAGCAAGGGCCAACAGGAAGCACGTCTTTCTAGTTACATCCGGTAAGCTTGCCAACTGTAGGGGTTCAAAACGGGCAGAGTTGAGCCAGGTCAGCACCCAAGGTAGGTCCCATCTAGGCAACAGTGACCGTAGCGCCGGGCGTTGTAAACCGAAGTGCGTCATGAGATCAGCCAGGTCTTTGCAGGCACCAGGGTCTGTCCGGCCCAGGTGGCGGTAGGTGTCAGCAATCATTGCCAGGTAACCCCGGATGGTAATAGGCGCCAAACTCTGGAAGTTGAACAGCCAGAGGAAGAACTCCGCCAGCTGGGGCATCGTCAACTCGGTGGGGTTAAGGTTGTTGTCACCACACCAGTCGCACAGCACCTTCCACTTCCCCTCGTAGACTCGTCTGGTAGAGGGTCTGCGTGCAGCAGCGATAGCTTCCACTGCGTCACCTGAGAAGCCTCTTCTGGTGAGGGCCTGCCGCACAACCTCCAAGCGTGTAGAAGGAGGCGCTCCGGGCAAGGGTGAAACAGCGGCTGTCGAGGTTGCTTGAGCATCGTGCGAGGCGTAGGAAGCTGAAGAGGTGGACTGGTGGCTAGGTTGAGCAGGTCCGTCGTCCACGACTTGCTCCAGCAGAAGGGCGCCACCAGGAACAGAATCGTGTTGCAGCCGCGAAGCTTGTGGAGGACTTTGGGAACCAGCACCGTCGGCGGATAAGCGTAGGCGATGAGCCCGTCCCAGGGAATGGACAGTGCGTCGACCGCCCAAGCTAGAGGATCTGGAACCGGCGAGACGAACAGCGGCAACTGGTGGTTCCAACGGGTGGCGAACAGGTCGACCATAGGAGCTTCCCATCTGGCCGCGATCAACTGGAAGATGTCCGGCCGCAGTGTCCATTCTGTGTGTAGGAGCTGTCCGCGGCGTGATAAGGAGTCGGCCAGCACGTTGAGATGACCTGGGATGTGTCTGGCGCGCAGAGTGATGCCCCGATCTTCGCACCAACGAAGCAGCTGGTACAGGAGGATGCACAGAGAAGGGGAGCGCGTACCGCCCTGCTTCTGTAGGTAGGCGACGACTGTGGAGTTGTTGGACAGCACGAGCAGTTCCTGACCCTGGAGCTGAGAGTCCCACGTCAATAACGCCTGCCACACCGCCTGCAACTCCAACCAGTTGATGTGTCGGGTCAGAAGATCCGTGGGCCATACCCCCGAGGCTGTCGTGAATGACGGTAGCAGATGGGCTCCCCAACCGGCGAGACTTGCGTCGACGCAAAGGGACAAGCTGGGGGGCGGTGTGTAGAGGGAGACTCTCGAAGCCAGCCAGTTGTGGTCCGCCCAGCGCCTCAGGTGTGGGAGTAACATCGGGGGAACCGGAATCAGAGCGTCGATGTCGTCCGTCGAGGGTCGCCAATGAAGAAGTAGGTGCAACTGGAGCGGTCGGGAATAGAGACGTCCCAGGGGAATCAGGTCTGAAGCCGCACTCATCAGGCCCAGCAACTGTAGCCACACCCGTGCAGAGACCCTGTCCTGCTGAGCCACCTGTCGCGCCAGATCGCTGATCTTCTGTATACGTGTCTCCGGGAGTCGCACTAAGTTGAGATCGGTGTGGAACTCCATTCCCAGGTGGACGAAACAGCGGGACGGGGAGAGGTCGGACTTGCCCTTGTTGACGATGAACCCGAGGAAGTCGAGGAGGTCCAGGAGTGCGTCTCGGTCTCTCTCCAAGGTGGAGTCCACCTGGTTTCGTAGAAGAAGATCGTCGAGGTAGTTGGACGTAGGGCTTGAGCTCGTCCTTCTGGCCCTGGCGACGACCGCATCCATGATCCTGGTGAACACCCACGGGCTGAGGTTGAGACCAAAGGGTAGAGCGCGGAACTGGTAGACGATTCCGGCAAAGGCGAAACGAAGGAAGCGTCTGGACGCCGGGTGCATTGGAACATGTAGATAGGCGTCTGAGAGGTCGAGGCTGATGGCGAAATCGAACGGCTGCACCGCGGAACGCAGAGCTCGAGCGGTTTCCATCCGGAACGGCGGGGCGACAAGGAACTTGTTTAGTGCGGAGAGGTCGATGACCGGCCGCCACTTGCCCCCCGGCTTGGGAACAACAAACAGACGACTGTAGAAGGCCGGAGAGTCGTGGCGTCTGACTACCTCTGTGGCGTTCTTCTGGAGAAGTGCAGCCACCTCGTTGCGTAGCGCCTCTGCTCTGAGCGAGTCGACGGGCATCGACGTCCAAAGTGGAGAACGGCGCAGTGGAGGGGGTGAGCGGAATGACAGCTGTAGTCCTTGGCAAACTGTCGAGAGGATCCACGGGTCGTCGGAAAACAGCGAGGTCCAAGCGTCGCTGTGAAGTGCTAGTCTCCCGCCGACAGGGGACCCGGAAGCGGTCGGGGGAGACGTGGTCGGAGTGTAGTCATCGGGCCCTACCACGCCCGAAAGGACGGCGGGCAGGTCTAGGCCAAGCGGGGGCGGGGACGGGGGCGTCTGCGGGGCCAGGTTTAGGTCGTCGGGGGCGACCAAAGGTCAGTTGGCGGGGGGGAAGACGTCCACGACTGGTAAAGGGGCGACCGCTGGGTCTGGTGGTCCGCAAGCCTCGACCCGCGGGCCTGCGGGTTGTAGGAAAGCGGGGCGGGGCGAACCTGGTGGGCCACAATTCCTTGCTGGATTCCTTAACCGACTGCCAATGAGGGCCGAAGAGGAGCTCGTTGCCCAGCGGGGCCCGCCGCAGCTGGTTCTTGATCTCCGACGGCAGTGAGCAGGCTTGTAAAACAGCATCTCGCCGCATGAGGTCGCAGTTTGCCGCCGCTGTCATCGCGTTGACCGAGGTGTGGTAGGCTGCGCGGTTGCAAGACACGGTCAAGGCCAAGATGTCGGTCAAGAGCGGTGCGATGGTAGGGCTCCAAGCTTCCTCCACCCGTCGAACTATCGCCTGAGTCGCCAAGTCCAAGAACCCGGCCGAAGCTAGCGCATTGCGGATGAGTACCGCCGTCTTAGTCAGTCCAGGGGGGAGTACCGCTCTTTCTTTTTGTCGAGTAAGGCCCGCACAGGAAGTCGCTGAGGGATCCACCTCCGGCAGAGGGCAAGCAAAGGCCTGAGAGTGTCCTGCGTACCACTTCTGCTGGAAAGCTATCATGAGGTCCGCCGGCCACTTGTGGTCCGAGAAGAATCCCGTATCTCCAAGCGAACCCTGCAGTAGATGAGTCGACAGGGCATCCCGGATGTCGCGAAATCCAGGCGGTTGCGGTAGAGACTTGAAGCGCTTGGCGTGACGCTCCGCGTCCACAAAGGCCGAGGCTCTCTTCTTCGCCAGTGGAGAAGGAGGGCAGTCTTCCGCCGGTAAGGTAGCGGCAATAAGTCTCGCCGCTTCGTCTAACGCACGCATGGTCTCCGTTCTGTGTCCGAACGACGCTGGGGGAACATCCGTTTCCCCCGGAGAATCCGAGTGCAGGCTCGGCGCGGCGTCCAACCAGGCGGACACCGAGTCTCCAGGAGTCAGGCTGACGGAGTCCAGCCCACGAGCGGCGCTTCCAAGCTTGTCTGAAGCCCTCCCGGGATCCGCGGGTGCCAGAGGTGTCGTGTGGCGCCGCGGCGACGAAGCCATGTTGGGAAGAGGAGGTCTTCCACCGGGTGCAGAAGGCGAACTCCTGGGAGCACAGTGCACCCGCGGCGAGCGGCTGTGACGCGAAGAGCGGGAACTGTGCGAAGTCCGCCGGGACCGACGTGAGTCCTGTTTTGTCCGAGTCGCTGAGCGGCGCCTATCCCGGGGTTCCCGTGAGGCGTGACGACGAAAGGAACGAGGGCTAACATGACGGTAAGAGTCCACTGTACTGGCGTGCCGTCTCGGACTCGATCTCCTTTGAGTGTCTCTGCGTGGTAAGGGGTAGCAACTCGAGTCCGAAGAGCTAAGCTCTCTCGAACGAAAGCGGCGATCAGGATCCCGACGTGATGTCGAGGGTCGTCTTTCCCAACTATATCTGCCGTGTGTGCTGTGGCCCCGCGCTCGGAAAGGCGAAACAGAAGCATCACCCCTAACCTGGGATCGGGAGGTAGTGCGCGTGTCCAAACCCGGCCTGTCCACCCTGCGGGGGCCTGCGTCTCGCAAAGGCGGAAATCTCTCTGTCTGTCGTTTGTCCGCTCTATCGTGCGGCGAGGTGGCTACCAAGGTCGCACTCGAGGGCGTGTATCTCTGCTCATAATGGACCAGAGTCCTGGACAGCCGTCCCTCCCGCAGGCGCTTATACTTGTCGAGCCTGCGATCTTCTGAGCGAGCGAAGTCTGGTAGCGTCGTGGTGTCGCCAAGTGCCGCCATCTCTGCGGCCTTATCAATGGTAGCCGTTACTAGCACTAACGACGTGTCAGCTAACTCACCCGCTGACGCATTACCAGGTTCCGGTGCCTTCTCCGCCACAGGTAAAGGCCCTGCCTTGGGCCCCCCAAGGGTGTCCGTGGTCGTCTCTAAGGATCGATCTCTCGGAGGAGACCTATGGTCTCTGCGGGACAACGAAGTCCCTATGTAACCTCTAGAGGCCTCTGACCGGCGCTCTCTGGTAGGCTTTGTACACTCTCCGCGGGACAACACAGTCTCTGTCACCGACTTGGGGCCCACCTTCGTACATTTGGACGTCTCCGCCCCGTGACTACTGCCAGGACTGGAATGGTCTCTGCGGGACAACGAAGTCCCTGTCACTGGCTTAGGTCCCACCTTTGGGCCACCGGTCGTCTGAGACCGGTCACTTTTGCGAGGCCTGGAATAGTCTCTGCGGGACAACGAAGTCCCTGTTACTGACTTTGGTCCCACCTGTGGGCCTCCGGTCGTCTCAGCCAGTTTACTTCTGCGAGGCCTGGGATAGTCACTGCGGGACAACGAAGCCCCTGTTACTGACTTAGGTTCCACCTGTGGGCCTCCGGCCATCTCAGCCGGGTTATTTCTGCTAGGCCTGGAATAGTCTCTGCGGGACAACGAAGTCCCTGTGACTGACTGGGTTTTCTCCTTAGGGCTGGCCGTCCGCGTCGGTCGGTCTTGCATAGGCGTCGGACGCTCCCTGCAGTAGAAACGCCACAGGTCTGACCACGCTTCTTCCGGCCATGAGGCGCAGACATCACAAGTATGGGTGGAATCGCAGCCGGAGCAGGGAAGGCAAAACTCGTGTTCATCTGAGGGCCACTGAAAATCCCGACACATCGTGCAGGTACGAACCTGGTATCTGAAACAAGATAGCATAATGAAGGACGAGCGAGCGTGGCCTCTAAGGACACGCAAGAAGTGACTGCGCGCAAAATGTATCGAGCCTACTCGAAAAACGAAGCGAGTGCACCAAACGTGCCGACGCTCGGCGCTCTTTCCCCCCCAGAGCGCCGGTCGAGGGCATGTACCGAGATGTTACCTGGCCATGTCGAGACCGGTGTCAACCCACGTCTGTCCAGCGAAGTGAAGACCCCGACGCAAGAGATCGCTCGCCGCGAAGTCCGACCGGGCAGCAAGTCGAAGCAGTGCTCAGAAACCGCAAGGCCCAGTCCCCACTGCTAAGTTTCCCGTCACCAGAAACCGCCAGGCACAGTGTCGAACAGACCCAGGCGAAGACAAGTAGCCGCCGAGTGAAGGCGCAATCCAACCAAGGTCGAAGACCGGTTCAGCAGGAGCACGAAGTGGACACAACCGAACTCGGCGCCAGCTAAGAACTAAACTGAGGTATGACGGGTATTTTCGCACCGGATGGGAAGAAGGGGAGGCTATTCTGGCGGGGGCCTATTCTATGGCGCCCCACTCCTGCCAACGATACCGTATACGGACACAACCAAATTTGGCTAAAATTAGGCTAGCTAAGAACCATTCCCCTAAGTGTAATACCATCGGTAATGTGTTTTGAGAAAACAAATACCTAACCCCACCCAAGTCCCCCAGGGCAGACCCGGGTGGGGCGTCGGCGATCAAGAGGGGTAGCTGCTGCACCAGAGGGGAGCCAACCTTGGTCTTGGACGAGCCAGCGAAAAAGTCCGCGAGCTGAGGAGTCGTCAGGCTGACGGTGGAGAGGCCGCGGTCAGAGCACCAGGCACAAAGCACGCCACTTTCCCTCGTAGACACGTCTGGTAGAAGGTCTGCGGGCTGAAGCGATAGCGTCCGCAGTCGCACTCGAGAAGCCTCCAGCAGAGAGAGCTTGCCGCACAATCGCCAGGCGTGTAGGAGAAGTCACTCGGGGCAGGGGTGGAAGAGCGGCTGTCGGCGCTGCTCGAGCATCGTGCGGAGGGTGGGAAGAGGGAGGGTGAGCCCGTGGCGAGACTGAGAAGGTCGAAGTCCACGATGCGGTCCAGGAGAACGGCCACCAGGAGAAGGACTGCGTTGCATCCCCGGAGGCTGAGCAGGACTTGAGGACCAGGACCACCGGAGGGTAGGTGTAAGCGACCAGTCTGTCCCAAGGGATCGAAGCGCATCGACTGCCCAGGCCAGGGGTCGGGAAACGGGGAGATGAAGAGGGGAAGCCGGAGGCTCCACTTCGTGGCGAACAGAACAAGGGGTGGGGTGGGGGGGGGGGGGTCTCCCAACGAGCGCAGAACCAGCGAAGGATGTCCCAGCGTAGGGCGCAATCCGTGTGAAGAAGCTGCCTCCGTCGCAAGAGGTAGGCTGCCAGGACGAACAGGTGACCTGGAGTTTGACGGGCTGGGAGGGAGAAGTCCTGCAGTGTTGATTCTAGGATTTCAGAAAAGTGAGCCCAAAGGGTCCCTCTAATCAAAAAAGGGAGCCTCTCAAGGTGTAAAAGGGAGGCCCTCAAATCGCGTTGCACTGCTTACTTTAAAACGACATATATACACACATTCATACATACAGTGGTGTCCGCTTAACACGAATTTCTGAGGACACGGAAAATCACTTCGTGTTAACCGTATTTCGTGTTAACTAATATGGCCTCAAAATTGATCACGGCCCTCAAGGAGAAAGTGTGTAAGACGTGTGCGTGAATGAGTACCAGGTTAAAAGTGCACGACATTATCGTACTTTCTATGCATACCTTCAGCTCGCTAGGAAAACACAAGGAAACGTGTACAGCTCGAGTATTTAATGTATATCCATCAGGTAAAATCCATACTAAGTTACAATCTTCAGGTAAAAGCAACACAGGCTGAAGTACAATCCCGCATCGGTAAAGGGTTGTGTTGGTACACGAATGATACAACATGAATACAGTACAGAAATGCTAGCCAATGAGAAGACAGATTACAACAGCCGAAGGCTATTCAGCCAATCACAGACTAGAGTTCGCTCTGATCTGTCATGTGTACTTCCACAGCGCGAGAGCGACACGTGAATTGGTTTTCTGTGAATGGAATCTGTGTTCATGTTAAACAGGTGAATAATAGTGAAATTGCCCTGGCTTGACTCAGGCCACACTGCACCAAGACGCTCGAGCAGGCTTTTACGCAGCAGCGGTGCGGCCGCGCTGGTCGTGCAAAAAAGCGTCCAGTTTCTTTTTTCTGCGATTCTTCGGCCGCGCTATCAGTGTTTTTTTGCGATTTGGAGCATAATATTGCGAGAAATCGCGCAAAACGCGCTCTAGAATCAACACTGTCACTGTCCTCGCACCAGCGAAGGGGGCGATAGAGGAGTAAGCAGAGGTCGGGAGAGCGGGTTCCTCCTACGTCTGGAGGCAAGCCACGAATGAGGGGTTGTCGGAAGGACAAGGAGGTCCTGAGTCCAAAGATCGTATTGCCAAGCGCCGAGGGCCTGCCGACTGCAACCAGTCCCAGCGGGTTGAAGTGCCGCGAAGTCAGGTTCGCGGGCCAGCGGCCGGCCGACGAGCGAAAATTCGGAAGAAGGAGAGCGCCCCAACCGTCGAGACCGGCAACGACGCAGCGAGAGACAGGCAGTGGCGGGGTCAGGGGGAATCCGGGAGCCGAGCCAAGAATGTCCGTCCAGCGAAGCCGATGGGCCGCAGCACAGGAGAGATCGGCACCAGGGTAGAGAGATCGCCGGAGGACGGCCTCCAGAGGCGGAGTACAAGAGAAAGTATATAGGAGAATACAACCCCACCCATTTAAGAAACAATTGATTTATTTAATCCTTTCCGTAAATAAACAAACGCACTTGACCAAATACATTTAACAGATTTATCTGCCCAGTCAGGTCCCCCAACCCCTTGGAAACAAAAGGCTAGTTAAAATATCTTATAAAAGAGAGAGCCCTGCGACACCTATGTCAGTAATACCGTATCGATACTTCTAAATCAGGGTAAATTACATACGTAATTACGCTAATGACACCTATGTCAGTAATACCGTATCGATAGTTTTAAATCAGGGTAAATTACATAGGCTACTTTTCAGAATTTCCAATCTCCCGTTATCCCAATTCTCAGTGCAAAGAATGTATCTGATTCACCGCATAATGCCCTCTTAACAAACTGCATAATACACCTCCCCCCTCCCCTTAAAACGTCACCACCCACCTACCTCCGCACTCAGCCATACAATGTCACAATAAACAATAGACAAGCACGCGGCGACAGTGAGCTGATTCACTACTAAACAAACTGCGTAATACACCCCCTTCCCCCTTAAACGTCACCACCCTCCGCACTCATCCATACAATTTCACAATAGACAATGCGCCGATTCACTTCTAAACAAACTGACCTACTTTCACAGTCCACCATACAATTGACATGGCCACACAATCGACAGTGCGCACCAGGAAATATATATATAACCTCAGACTAGTAAACAGCCACCTTCGTTCAAGCGCGTTATGATTGGACCTGTTCTGAAAAATATGCACCGAACTTGTCTCGGTATGCACCCTACTTGAGTCAATATGTACGAGACCAAACACAATAATCATAAATGAATTTTAAATTTTTTTTAATATGTACCAGACCCTACACAATATTCATACAGGAATTTATAATTTTTTTAAATATGTACCAGACCCTATGGTTTTCTTTCATATATTCAAATAGCCAGTGGCTTCACACACCCACAATGTGGGCGGGGGAAAAAACCCACTCTATGTATAAACACCATGAAGTCTTCACAGACACAGAGCCAAAATGAGTTTGCAACCTGTTGGAAAACAGAGAAAGCTTTAAGATAAGGCCCTTCTTGTGAGTAGACTAAAGGGTATTTAGTGTTGACTTCTGCGCAGGCCAGCCCTAACAGGACTTGTGACACATGCACTCATGCTAGCCTACTCACCCGTAACTCAAAGCCGCCTCCTATTGGCACGTCAATCTCAGTCGCGTCTGCGCGGCCCCCATAACCCGCCCGTCAGTCACTGAGGGCCGTCCATATGATTACACCCGAACTAACCACGGCCTGCGCATGAGGCATAAATTCTCATGAGCTGCTGCACTGAGTCGCAGGGCTTCGCATGAAAATCTATGCCTCATGCTAGCCTACTACCCGTAACTCAGTCAACGCCTCCCGCACGTCAATCTCGCATCTGCTGTGCATGAGGCAATAGATTTCTCTGTCCCACCCAAGGCATAACCCGCTCAGGGCCTCAGGGCCAGTCATGATCACGGCCTCGGTGCTGTGGACGAACGAACTATGTTAGGCTAGTTTTGCCTGAAAGATTTTACAGTCGTCTGTGTAGTCATTTTGAAAATGATGTGTTGAATGCAAGATGTGTTTTGCTAGGAAGGATTTATGTGTTTTGTTAAGAAACATCTTGTAAACCAAAAGATAAGTTTTGTTTTAATCATATTGCAGACGGTTACTTGTATTAAAATTATATTTTGTATTAAAATGGACTTAATGACGCACGATTCACATTGCGGCCTATTTTGTGGCGCCACTTCGTGTGGGAAGACTGAATTTGTTCTTAACCTCTTACAAACAAGATACCTTCATCATTTCGAAAACATTGTAATATTTTGTCCAACAATCAAACACAACAAAGCTTATCACAACCGTTTATTCATTTGGACTGACAACAACATATACTTAGTCGACCCTGAGAAAAAACTGAATGATTACCTGCTATATTTTTACAAGCAATTTGAAGGACAGCCAACATTGTTCATAGTTGATGACTGTTCTGCAGAAAAAGACATTGTCAAGAAGAGAAACACTCTAGCAGAACTTGCCTTCAGTGGCAGACATGCAAACATAAGTGTATGGATTCTCACTCAGAAATATAATGCTGTACTGAAAGATTTTCGAGAACAGTTAAAGTTTATCTGTTTGTTTTACTGTAAGGACCGTGACAGCTTTGAAGACTGTCTCAGAGAGAACGATGTCATTCCAAATAAGCAAGAACGGGATGATGTAAAAAATAAACTGAAATCAACTAAGCATCTAAAGCTCATTTTGAAGACAGATCAACCCACTGGATATGGGTTAGTAAATTAATTTATCTTTTTGGTTTGTCTATAAAAAATGACAGACAGACAAGAAAATCAAAATTGGCCTATTGGTAAATTCATAGATATTACATCGAGTTTTAGGGGTTTTATGCTTATTAGTGACTTAAAAACACAAGTTAGACACCCTTTTTCATCACTTCCAACACCAATGAAAATATATATGACATATAGTTTTTATCTTGGATATTCTAATACTTTTCCATGTTATAATAATAGGACAAATGATTTTTTAGTTTATGATGCTAAATCTGACTGGTTTAAGATTATGTGTTTACAAATATACCATCAAATAAAAAAAGAAAATAAAAATGTTAAATTTATTACTGTTAATAAAACAATATTACACATGCAAAAGATTGAACATGATACAACAGAAGACATATCTATGAAGTGGCTTATTAGTTGGTAATTAATTTTGTCTATTATATAGATTTTAGTCAATAAAGTGCCATTTTTCATTATATAATTTTCTATTTATTTTTTTGTCGGACAAATAAAAAAGATGGACAACCATCAAAGATTAAGAAACGTGTTTCACACAACTGACTTACCTATATCTAATATTTACAATGTCTATGAATCAATAGAAAGATCTTTTTTAGTCATACAAAATAACCTTCTTTCTGATAGTGTAAAGATTCAGATTGTTGCAAAAATAGAATTTGCCAGAGATGTTGGTGAAGTTATTGTAACGTATATCTCGACAAGGCAGCACACAGTTAATTCGAGAAGAGAACTAGAGAAAGTGTTTAGAGAAAGATTGTTACCAGACTTCCATGAAGCAATTGACAGAGCAGAAATGCAAGGGTCTGGCTGGCATGAAGGCCTTGTACATGAACTACAACTAAAGCAGTCAAGATATCATCCTATTTTAGGCAAATCATGGATACCACTACCAAAAGAGGTTGTAGACAAAAAGGGTGTGGTCAATATTCAGAACAATGATAATTTCTGTTTTATGTGGTGTGTACTTGCCAAACTGCATTTTGTAAAAACAAAACCTGAACGTGTATCTAACTATACCAATTTTATAAATGAACTCAACTTCAGTGGCATTGAGTTCCCTGTTAAAATAGAGGACATAGACTTGTTTGAAAAACTAAATCCTGGTATATCTGTAAATGTGTTTGTGTGGGAAAATGAATCTGAGAATAAGTTACAGCCAATTAGAGTATCTCCAATTGCCCCAACCTATGGGCAGTCAGAAGATAAACATGTTGATATGTTACTAATAAGCTCTGGTGATAACTTTCACTACACAATTATTAGGAGTATGTCACGACTAATTCATAATCATGTATCAAAACACAATGGCAAACAGGAAATATGTAAAAGATGCTTACAAAGGTTCTCCTGTATAAAAGTGGCACATAAGCATACCCAGCACTGTAGGTCGGCTGATGACATTCAAACAATACTTAGGTATCCAGATCCTGGCAGCAAGGTTTATTTCAAGAACTATGTTAATCAACAAAAGCTGCCATTTGTAGTATACGCAGATTTTGAATCACTCGTCGTTCCATATGAAGGTCAGAGAAAGTATATAGGAGAATACAACGACACCCATTTAAGAAACAATTGATTTATTTAATCCTTTCCGTAAATAAACAAACGCACTTGACCAAATTCATTTAACAGATTTATCTGCCCAGTCAGGTCCCCCAACCCCTTGGAAACAAAAGGCTAGTTAAAATATCTTCCCGAGAAATACACACCACCCACCCACCCCCCCACACACACACACCCCCACACCCCACCACTCAATGCTGTCAGAGTTGGCCTTCCTGAGAAATAGTGTCTACTTCCTGTTCATACCACCATTGTAAACAATAGTCTTCTATGTCCAAATAGTGTCTCTCTCTCTCTCTCTCTCTCTGCACACACAAAACAAATTAGCATTCCTTTTTGTGTCAACGCTTCAATGTATGTCACTAAACCACTATGTCATTTTTCTTACTCTGGGGCAAACCAAAAATATAGAACAAATCTCTAATATAGGTTATTTCGTAAATGAAACGTCCAACGTGAAAAATTGTGTGGAGGAAAATTTATCTGTGAAAAGTTTTCACTTCACACATCGTGACTGCTGCGACGCACACGGACATTGCGCTGTTGAACAATCGGCCTTTGTGCTCAAGACTGTCGCGTGATGAAACCGAATTCCTGTTGGGTGCAGTTATTGCCGTCATAACCTGTAGGTAGAGACAGCTGTTGTGTAGTCATGTGAGTTTACAAGATTGCATCTATTTACTCACAACCAGAAAGTTGGGCTTGAAAATTGGTTGTGAAACGGTTTCCTGTTTTCGCTCCAGCGGGTGACATTTCTGAACAATAGGTCTTTATGCTTAAGCTATTGCGTAGTCACTGTCGCGTGATGCATTTAAATTGAAAGACAAAACCCAATAACTCTAATCCCAGTGATAGACCTAAATGATTCAAGTTACTAGTACACCCCTCCCTGTTTTTACGAGTGTTTTTAGATCACTCGAGGTGAAAATTGGGAATGTTGAAATCGGTAGTGAAACTGTTACCTCAGTGAAACGACGCCTTTTATTTTCAGTTTAGTCCGTGTTTCAGCACAAGCGCGACGTGCCTACTAATACGTTCGGATTTTATAGTGATTTCGGTATTCAAAATGGGCTGTGAAGGATTAAAACCAAAACAACTTAAAAGCTAAGTGAATACTTTTAATATATGTGACTACTTAGCCTGCTCTCAGAGATGTTTAGTTGCGCATCATAAATCAGATACAAATATATATTGATTGCTTCAGATTTTTCTGTTTTTTTCTGTATTTGAATTGAGATTCCGTCACTACCGTTTTCGATAATACGGCCAGAACCATGAAGGAAATTGTCGTCCGTAGAACGTAGATCTAGCCACAGTGCGTACTTGTCTGTCAGGTATTCACCGATTCTTACGTCATACAGATGCAGATCTTTGCACGCAATATTTGCTGATTTTTCTCTAAGTCTTCCCCCAGCAAAATACTTTGTGATCTCATCATAGTGCTGATATCCCATCATTCCAGACGCAAAAATTTGATTAGGTCGGCCTTCGATTGTGCAGGATAAATGTGTAATTTTCGGATTATAGAATTTTTCTGAATCTCCTTGGTAAGGACTTTTTGGTTCAACAAATAACATAAGAACACCTTTTAGTGACCTAGCAGGCGTGTTTAGGTTTATACTCCAAATTTGGTCGCTCTTGTCTTTGGGTAATAAACTGTGTCTAATCACTCGATCATAATAAATTGGAAGTCTTGACTGGTACTGATTTTGAATGAGTCTAGCTAGTTCAGTATGCGTGACAATCTCATATTCCAAGGAAATGTTAGAGATCTTATATGATGCATTGAGATCCGTTGATTTGATAACTTTGGAGTAATCATTGAAGGTTAGTTCAAAACTCAGGCGGTCATTTAGTGCCCCTTGGTAATAAGGCGAATGTCCTGTTAGGATTTCAAATTCGAGTGGAATGCAAAACCTATTTCCATATGTTTCGGCCACAATAACGTCCTTGCCTTCTGTGGTTGTTTTGTCTGATGCATTTATTCGAATTTTCATAATGCTATCTGACTGTATGCCTTGGTAAATACGATCTTCTCGTTCTTCTCTTGTAAGCCACAAATCCGTGTAGCAGTAGAACACATCAGCATCGTCAAGACTAAACACTTCCTGTCCTTCAAGTTTAACTTTAATATTCTTAATAATTGCTCTACCTAGATTGTTAACTAGTGTTCTTTTGTCATCTGCGTCCGATGAAAGTTCAATATTAAAAGCAAGGCGAGCAGTACCAGGAACAATAACGTCACTGGGGCCTAGGTTTGGAAACTTGACAGTAAGAGTCTGGTTTTGGTCTATAGTACTAGGATTGTTTGTGATGACAATTGATTGTCTAACTGCTTTAACACCGAAAGGTTCACGTAGTTTTCTGTGTGGGTCTAACTTTGATCCGTAGGACTGTGTCATTTTTATTATGCACAATAAAAAAAAATTAAATTAATAAAAACAATGGCCGCGGGAGGATTTAATCATGAAGATTTTGAAATGGGTGACACGTATGATTTTGGTAATACAACAGATATGGCAGATATGACTGGTACAAGAAATATTTACAGTTTACGTCACGAACTTTTAGAAACCAAAGTGAACTCATTTTATGATCATGTTGGTGGCCGCCCAGACAACATATACCCTAACCAGTTTGAACTTGATGGCAAGGGTCATTTATATTTAAATACTGTTGACAAAGGAAAAGTACTATTGACTAACAAAAAAGACCCTAGTAGGTTTAGGGCTTTAAGTACAATAAAAAATGAAGGTGGTGTTAGTGCCTTGCGTCAACTTGGTATTGGTGGGTCTCCTATCACGCCAAGACTGGTTAGTGTGCTTCAAGACACGCAAACAAAGTTACCAACAGGGCAAGAAATTGAAATGGCACCAATAACAAGCCTACCAGAAATAGCAAACACAGTGATACAAGAAACCTCATTTACTGAAGGACAAATAAATGACGCTTTGAAAACAATAGATGATCCACCTTTGTCAATGCGGGAGATTATAGGGTTGGATAAATCACTGCAGACAATAAGAGGTGAGATGGTTAATAATCTTGCCAAACTGGGAGAGCTTGATAAACACATAGAACGTGAAAAAGAGAAACTGGCTACCGCAGACAATGGGAATCTTGACACAGAAATGAAAGAAAGAATCCAACACAGATTAAATGATTTGCAGATAGAAAGATCAGCGAGGTTAGAAGCGATTAGTATCGGGAGGGAAAAACTGAAAACACAGGTCAACAGGATTAGAGAAACTATTAAAAAAATACTTCACGAAGACACTACTCTGGCTGAGAGACTTAAAACACTTTTCAGAGAACAGGGTATCACAATTGCCAGTTTAATTACAGCTCTGGGGTTTATTATCAGTACAGTTGTGTTGGCTGTAACGGGTGGTGGTTCTCCACCTCCAGCACCACCAACCCCAGCCCCCACAGATCCAAAAGATTTACAGTCATGGGTAAAAAAACAGTTGTCACACATATCAGACTTGCTTAAGAAATTGGCTCTGAAAGCAGTAGACTCGTTACCTGGCATTTTAGGCACGGTTGTCAATTGGTTGATTAGTACAGCGGCAAAGGCAGTAGGGTTTATGGCGGAGCATGTTTGGATCTTTTTGGTGACAGTAGGAGGGTTAATGATAGGTTATTTAATGAAACAGGTAAAGAAGTAATATTCCTACTCCAGTAAGGCCAATTACCAATGCAGTTCTCTCGGATTCATGTGTGTCAGGGGTTGACTGTACTGGTTGTATAGCTGTTGGAGCAAGGGAAGTAATCACTTGTAATGTTTTTTTCAACTGTACGTGCACAGTTGTTCCTCCTAAATTTACAGATTTATTGAGACCTAGTTTTTGATCACTCCCAGCAACAATGATTTCATTATTATAATTTGTTATTGTACCCATTTGGAGTTGAAGGTCAGATGGTAACATGTATAACCCAGTGCCAACTACAAAGTCAACTTTTGATCTGGCATATCTGAGTACATCTTGGTAACGCTGTATGCTTGATGGGAGATCAACTGATGAATTTACTGAATCTTCAAGATTAGCGAGAAACTGTTTTTGTGTTTCAAATTTACCACTTCCATTCAGAATATTAGATTTTGTTAATGATTGTGCACCTAATATACACCAGACATATGTTCTGATAGACTCATTTACGCGCTCGACTCCTGCTTGAGTAAATCCGTCACTCCTGTCCAAGACAAATGTTGACCATGCGTTAGATTGTTTCTGTTCTATTGAGCCTAACCAGACTTGTGATTTTGATGAGAATGAAGTGTAGGGAGGCCAGTAATCTTGAGGGTATTGTCTATGACTCAAAGCGTAATACAGTGTTCCCATGCCTTTGTGATCATCAAGTTTTTGTGTGAAGTCATACTTAGTGCTTATGTTAAATTCATTACAGATGCGTTCAAATGCTTTCATATCCATGGGGTTGTTAAACCTGTTAAAACTGGATTCAGTGGGTAGTGGTGTATGCAGTTCTGACAGTATACGTCTAAGCTGGTAATAAACATGGAAACGATACACAGACCTAATCAGTTTGTTTGAGTGATTCAAATGGTCTGTAAATGAAACACCACAGCCTGTAGTAGAACACAGTATGGCAAAGTTAAGTTGGTTTTGAAACATCTGTAGTGGACTTGAAGACCACTTTCTTGCAGTAGCATCGTCTGTTATTGGAGGGTTTAGGTAATGATCAAAAGGATTGGGTACTTTGACTTGGAATAGATCTTGTTCAGACACAGCAATATCAAGCTGATTTAACTGAATTATTTTCTGTTCATAAGTAGGGGCGACATTATATTTAGCATCTACATTAAATTGAAATGCGTTTGTAGTGGTAATGGTTGGTGATTTAAATTCCATCCTTTTTTTATGTGATAATAAAAATGTTTATAACCTTAACAAATATTGACACAAGCAAACCAATGTGGTTAACTAATGGGATTGATAATCGTGATGGTAGCAAGGCTGTAGCTATCCATGAAATGTTCTACACAGTAAAGTGGTTTAATGTAACGGATGATGAAAATTATTCTGTAAGTGGAACTCTTGATGGTATTGAGAAGGGTGATACTTTACGAGCCAGATATTATGACTTTTGTACTTTAGCTGAATGGCTTCAAAATGAATTTAAAATTAAAGCAACTTTAAACCCAGCTAATTTACTTGTTTCAGTTGATTTTCCGAAAAGTGGTCAGTTTTCTTTATCAATTAGTCTTTTATTATTACTTGGATTTTTTAAAACAATAACACATCCAGATGAAGATTGGTCACAATCAGTTGGTAGTCTACTATCACCAAAAAAACCAAGAATAACTGGCAGATATCCTGTTCATTTGTCAGTACACACAGTGCTAAATGTTCATTTGAAAGAACTGAACACTACTGAAAATGTACACAATGGAAAGCCTTCAACTTTGTTAAGATGCTTGCCGACTGGAACTGCCCCATATTGTGAAAATGTGGTTGCTAGATTTCCTAATTCTCAGTTTAAAAAATTAGGTTCTAGTTTCTTTGAATCATTGTGCTTATCTGTAACTAATCAGAATGGTAAACCAGTTGTAATGCATGATTTTTATGTTGTTTTGGAAATTAAATAATTTTATTTTTGTTTATAAAAATGAGTGGTCTTGGTCCAAAGCCGAGAATCATACCAGTTGCGTGTCCAGTAACAGAGTTGAAAGATTTGGCAGACGTACAGGATTTTGAGAAAGAGGGAGAAATTGGAGAAATATATGGTTTTGAACTTGATTCCTATGGCATGTACAAGAGAAAAGTAATTGTTGACATGAAAGATGGTGAAAGACAGATTCCTAAACTTGGTCAGCTACGTGATGTTACTGTGCCTGTTGCGCCTAATCTTGTAAATAATGTGCCCTACAACTTAATACATGTGGGTACTAAATGGGTTGTTTCACCTGTACCGGCACCACCACCCACAATTGACTGGGACATAAAGATTGAATTTATTAGTCCTTATGTATACGCTGATGATGAAGGCGCCTTAGTGTTTAGGAAGGTTGTTAATTCTGGGCCGCTTATTGTAAGCCTTGTTCCAAGTTTTGCCCTAGACAACAATAGCAGAGAAAAACTGAAAGTTGAAAATTATGAGAAACGAAGATATCTTCTTACAACTAGAAAGGGTAGATCAGATACTTCTGTTGTGTTTATGCCAGCAAGCTTAGTCGTGGCTAGAGAAGCGACAATAGTATTTGAAATTATCATGAAATCTGTTGCTACTGCTAAAGAGGCTCAAATTGCACAAGGAATTAAACTTACATGGGATGAAACAGTATCAGAATCATCAAAGGTCTTTATTGCTATTACAAAAAATAATGATGTTATTAATGTTTCGAGCAGTATTCCAGCTGTCAAGGTGGTGGTTGACAAAACAACTTTTGTTCGTCTAACTTACATAAACCTTGAACACATTGATCTTGTTGCATTTTATTATGCCAGCAAATTGTATAATTTTGAAGAGTTGCAAAATGTAATTGCTGATTAAAAAAATATTTGTCATAAAAAATGGTGAACTTGTATCCACAAATACCACCTGAGCCTATTGAGCGTGATAAAACATTAAAGGCAGATTCATTTCGTTTAATGAATATTACAGAAGCGTTGAAGTATTTGGAAGAAGAACAAGCAAAATACTCGAGGTGTAAACGCCGTTACAATACGATTGATTGATTGATTGTACATTGCTTAACGTCCCGACAGCAACAAGGCTTTCTCAGGACGTGCCTGCACTGCTTGTGAAAAAAAAAAAAATAAACAGAACATTGAATGTATGTTGCCAGCCGGTCAAATACATTAAATAAACCTAACACATGGGGCCTAAATAAAGCTAAGACCATTTAGCAACACACATCCAATATCAAGAGCTACAGGCAGTGCAGACAGTAGGGAGAGTTTTAAAAAGGCAAATACAGGTGAATGGACAAAGGGTAGACAGAAACACATGCCCCAGAATAGAGAGAAAAACCCACCCTGTGGGGCTGACCAGGGTGACCCTGGGAACTAAAAAATACCTAACCCCACCCAAGTCCCCCAGGGCAGACCCGGGTGGGGGTCGTTACAATACGGTTTTCAATTCTGTACACAACACATCAATGGCCATGGGGGTGGTTTCAGCCGGATTATCTGTAGGAGGTATAACTCCTTTTGCAACGGGGGTGGGAAGTGTTATAGGAATTGCTGTTGAAGGTATTGGTCTTGTCACAAGTCTAGCATGCTTTGGTATGGAAGCCATTAACAAAAGATTTTATATGAAGTTGCAGAAGCATGAAGCATTAAGTACGCTCGCAGCAGCTAAGCTGACGAGTATAAAACTTATTATTAGTAAGGCTTTGGAAAATAATGAAATTGATGACGAAGAATTTAAGCGAGTCCAGGATGATTTGGCCAACTATAAACAACAAAAATCTGAAATACAGAATAAGATGCGTAGTCAGGCTGTAAATGTTGAAGAGCTAAAGAAATCTTTTTTAGAACAAGGAAAAAAGATAGGCGTAGAAGAAACTATGAAAAAAGTTTGAGAACTTACAAGCAAGTAACGATAGGTTTTGGTAATCCATTATTTTTGTCATACACTTCGCAAAGAGATGTCATGCCTGCTCATTTGACGCCATCAGCTCCACCACCAGATTATTACTAAAAAAAAGTTTTCTTATTGTCCTTGTAACTTGAGAAATCTGTCCGAGTGTCTTATGACTTGGGTTAAGAACTTATGATAACTAACGTCAAAGTTACTTGTAAGTTGTAGGTAACTTTGAAATTAGTTATCAAGTAAGATCATAAGTTATTCACAGGTAAAGTTTTTTTTTTTTTTCATTATAAAAATGAATCAAGACGAATTACTTCTTCTAAACGATATCTGTGCTGTAGAGAACAAAGACGTAGACTCCAAAAAACAGCGGCTTTTGTCTGTAATTGTCTCAGGCAAATCAAAGACTTATCTAGGAAGACAATACATGATAGAGGATATTGAATCTCTAACCTCTGACGAGCTAATCAAGCTTCATTCTAAATATGAAAACCACATTGCCTCACTAATGACACGTGATTTAAGCAGGTCTATAATATTCCTATATACAAAAGCTGTAAGTCATTTGATACCTGTGGATAGTGACAGTCTATCACACGACCTTGAAAGCAATCCTATTGTTTCAAGTTCAATTGGTAAATTAGCATGTGTCATGTTTTACAAGTTTGGAAATTACCTTGCACCTGTCGTAACCCTTCTTGTTACTGGGAGTCATATTGATTTTTCGAAAATAAATTTTACTGCAGAAGAAAATGGACGAAACCCAGGCGACTCCACAACTGAACCCTGTTTTGACACAGGTTCAAACTGTGACGAAGACTAAAAGTCCAGGCCGTGTTGATGCTGGAAAAAGATTAGCTGAATATAATAGGCAAAAAAAATTACAGCTTAAGGCACAAACAGAAAAGACTCATGTAACTGATCCACCGTCAGGATCGTCAGGACCTGTGTCAGTACCGTCACACCTTCATGAAAGTGAGAGACAAACAACTAAGTCTGACCCTGACCCCGAACCTCAAACAACAAAATATGTAGTTGCCGGATTTGTTGTCGGATTTGGTTACGTAGGTTATCAATTATACAAAAAATACAAACCACAGACTCGTACAGTGACCAAAAAATCAGACACTCCAAAAACAAAACCAGAAGTCGCCACATTACCAGTAACATCCAAAGCCGTTGACCCATTTTTTATGCAGTAAATAAAAATATTATTTTAATTTTTCTTGCCTAAGAAATGAACGACTCAAAAAATTTAATGAACCTTGTGTATCACTCTGCCGTAATCAGCGGATTAGCAGTAGCTTATTCTATGCTGGGAAAAAGTCTACTCAAAATGAAATCAGCAGACCTCAGTAGACTCGATTTCGAAGACAGCACTAAGCTAATTGTAGTTGTTACAGCGTCGATTGCGACAAAAGACTTTCTTGTCAAGCAGGGAATTATTCCTGAAAATGTTTCTATGTAAATAAAAATATTATGGCGACGATAGCTATTATGATAGGAGGTGCTATGGTTAATGCTCTGGCATTTAGTGGCTCTAATTATCTCTTTTCAAAAATGGGTAGAGAAGAATCTGCAGAAGAATTAAAACGTCATAATGAAGCATCTGAAAAACTTGCTCAAGCCCAGCAAGATTATGAAAAGAATAGAATTGAGAAACTTGATTTCATCAATGAAAAACTCAGGCTTGAAGGTCACGCACAGCATACGTTTTCAAATACAGACGAAGCAATCCGTGAGTATTTTTTAGTCACGGGTGAAGATATGTCTATCCCAAAACCAAAACTAAGTGACTATTACAAACCAAGCACACAACAAAGAAACGGGGAGATAATCTTTGTTCTAGTGGGAATGACATTTGTTTATTTTACAGGAGTTTTCATTGCTAGAAAAAATGGCAGCCGAAAATAAACTATCAAAAATATATTACTCTCCATCAGGCTATTGGAAAGGAGCAACAGCTATTCAGAAATTACATGCCGCTGTGGGCGGAGATATAACACTCAATCAAGTCAAGCAATGGTTACAGAGACAGGCAATTTGGCAGATATATTTACCTGCTCCAAGAAAAATAACAAGACCCCATTTTGGAAACACTACCCCAAATGACACACACCAAATGGACCTCCTGTTCTTACCACATGACACAATAAGAAAGAAACGATACAAGTATGCACTGACTGTTGTAGACATTGCTTCAAGGTATAAAGACGCTGAACCCATATCTGACAAAACAGCCAGTACAGTTGCTACAGCATTAACAAAAATATATGGTCGAGGCCCTTTAAGATACCCCAGACTAGTGCAGGTTGATGACGGATCAGAATTCAAAGGTGCAGTTAATCAGTTATTTGCTAAGCATGGCGTACTGGTCAGACGCGGTATTCCAGGTGTGCACAGATCACAGGCAATTGTAGAAAATTTCAATAAACAGTTGTCAGAGAGACTTTTCAGTTACCAGTATTCTAAGGAACTCATGCATGACACCCGTAACACTGAGTGGGTAAAGAGATTACCACATGTGATAAAAGCAATGAACAATGAAGGACACCCTAAGCCTGCTGATGCTATTAAATTGAAAACAATTGCAGAGCCAAAAAAAGGGCCAACCCCACCTCCAGACACAAGTTTATTTACCAAACAGGTGAGATATTTATATCAACCAGGGGAGGCTGAGAACGACGACAGACGCAGGGCGACAGACCCCATCTGGTCAACATCTGTTCATAATATAAAAAAAATAATCCCTGGTCCAGACGCAACAATATATTATCTGTATGAGCCTGCGCCTCAGAGGGCATTTGTCAGAGAAGAATTACAGATTATTCCCCCAGACACCGTTACGCATTTTTAATCATTTCATCAACTAACTCATTGATTAGTTCATCAACCAGTTCATCAGCTATTTCTTCAGATAACTTGAGTCTGTAATGACCTGGTGCATAAGCTTTCTCCTTACTGAAAAACACTCGTTTCGTGTCCCCTACTGCTAGAGACTTCTTTTGTGTTTGAATCATTTCAATATTGTGTCTATTTGACCTCAGTGTTTTGTTTGGATAATCAGGCATCAGTTCTCCATCTAACACTTTCTTGTAATGTTCATGACGGATGTCTTTATTTTTTATTGCTGTTTTTTTGATACCTTTGGCTTTGGATTGACTACCCTTTTGATGCAGTATAGAATACATTTTTGATCTCAGTCCAACGTACTCAACTATTGGCACACCATTTAGTTCATCCTTAAACTTTCCAGGCACTTTCTTGTTTTGTGTGCTGTACAGCGGGTGATCTTTAGGGTAATCAGATGTGTCATACATGTGTAACTCTGTTTTCATGTCTTCATAAAAGTCTTCAGTACACACATCAATGATCATAGAGTCAGTGTCAGTGTATAGCAGACGACAGTCAGGATATTTTGGTTTGAAGTAATCATAATAAAATTCAAGCATCAACAGTTTTGACAACTCAAGAATTGCCATACCAATGAATACTGGCTTGTCTAGTTTAACAATCTTTTTTTTGAGTGACACTGCATACAATGATGAATGAAATTCTTTGTACCCTGTGTACTGTGGCTTACCTGTAAGTTTAATTGCACCTGATTCAGTTGTAACCAGTCTCACATCTTTGCGGTGATGAGGATTTTCCATCGTCTTACCAAAACAGGCATTGTTCATAAGCTTAAAGAAGTCTTTGTCAAATGCAGTGTTGCCGTCTCTGGCACGAAGGGTTGTGTTCTTCATTATGTAATCTTTCATGAAAGCACTCTGATCAAATTGAATTCCTCTGTGAACTTTCTTTAGTACTAACCCATGTCTGATGTAAAACTGCAACAAGCGGTAGTGGCAAACGTAATTAAATTTGTCATTCAGATTGGGTACAAGTTTGGTGTCTTCTTTTTTCCCTGTCAAACTCATTTTCTCAACTGCTAATGGATAATCATTGTGGTAATCATGTAGATGGTGTGGGTACTCCAGGTCTACTTCAAAGATCCAACCCTTTTCATCATTTTGACCTCGAGCCATAATATATTTTGTTAATTTTTTTATGCCATACTGTGACAAATCATACAAACAAAAGTTTTTTAATGGTAATAATTCACACATCGCGAATCCGTACAAATTGTTAGCGTCCACGTACATAATAAATGACCTTGACATTGAGGGGTCAAAGTCGTCAAGATATTTATTATTTGCCTTGGCATAATTATTTGCTGCTAAACTAATGCCCCCCCTCAATCCACGTTCCACCATTTCACCCATCGTACGATCAGACAACAGGTCTATAAATATCTTACTGGATTTCAAAAATGCATCCCATGTCATGCCAGGACTAGTGATGTAGCAAGCTGGGTCAAGACTGTAATGTAACAAACCCTTCTCACGGTAACTTTCAAATACATCTGCTAGCAAGCAAACGTCAGCTTTCAAGTACTGGTCATGGTAGTCACCAATTGTCTGACATCCTAACTTCCCCCATGCATCAAGTGCGTGTTGATATTCAGAGTCAGAAATACCTTTACCAGTTAGTGTAGAATAAAATTTCTCTTTTGGTGGCAGTCTTGTTTCTTCAAAAACTACCCAGTCACTGATGTACTCATATGGATAGACTCCTTTCTTAATCAAGTCTGGCTCAAAATATTTACTTGTTATTGGATACTCAGTCAGTCCTTCTGCCAGACTAGCCAACCCTAAAGACAGATGTTGCATAGAGTCATAAAATGCTAATTTGTCTAACCTAAAAGTCAAGTATTTCTCAGTTGTCTGGGCAATACAACTAATTTTTCTGTAAGACTCATCAACAGCCTGCATGATGATGTGTGAATCATATCCCTTCAGATTGTGGAAAAAGATTGGTAACTTATATGTCTTAGGATCTGTTTTTAATAACAAGTTACAATTGTTATGTGCAGCGCCTCTGTAACATCCAGTTATGTGATCATGGTCACGAACTTTATCACCCCCCAGAGGCTGTTCACAAATCCAACACATCTCAGCTGTATCAAATTTCAGTTTGTCTTCTTCTGTCATCACCAAAGGCATCTGACATGTTGTGAGATACTGTACTACCTGACTATACAGATGTCTCATTTCTGTTAAAAACAGACATGCTGCATTTTCACCTCTGTAGATAACAGGCTCTGAATGAAGACCGTCTGACCTAACAATAATGTATCCAAAAGAACACACCACTTGGTCACTCAATTTTATAATCTTTGGTAATGACTCTGGAATTGGACCTTCATATGGAACGACGAGTGATTCAAAATCTGCGTATACTACAAACGGCAGCTTTTGTTGATTCCCATAGTTTTTAAAATACACTTGACTACCAGACTCTGGATACTTAAGTACAGTTTGTATGTCATCAGCTGACCTACAATGTAGAATGTGTTTATGTGCCACTGCAATAGAGGAGAATCTTTGTAAACATCTCTTACACACTTCCTGTTTACCATTATGTTTTGATACATGATTATGAATTAGACGTGACATATTTCTGATAATTGTGTAGTGAAAGTTATCACCAGAGCTTATTAGCAACATATCAACATGTTTATCTTCTGACTGTCCATATGTTGGGGCAATTGGTGATACTCTAATTGGCTGTAACTTATTCTCTGACTCATTTTCCCACACATACACATTCACAGATATACCAGGATTTAGTTTTTCAAACAAGTCTATGTCCTCTATTTTAACAGGGAACTCAATGCCACTGAAGTTGAGTTTGTTTATAAAATTGGTATAGTTAGATACACGTTCAGGTTTTGTTTTTACAAAATGAAGTTTAGAAAGCACACACCACATGAAACATAAATTATCATTGTTCTGAATATTGACCACACCCTTTTTGTCTACAACCTCTTTTGGTAGTGGTATCCATGATTTGCCTAAAATAGGATGATATCTTGACTGCTTTAGTTGTAGTTCATGTACAAGGCCTTCATGCCAGCCAGACCCTTGCATTTCTGCTCTGTCAATTGCTTCATGGAAGTCTGGTAACAATCTTTCTCTAAACACTTTCTCTAGTTCTCTTCTCGAATTAACTGTGTGCTGCCTTGTCGAGATATACGTTACAATAACTTTACCAACATCTCTGACAAATTCTATTTTTGCAACAATCTGAATCTTTACACTATCAGAAAGAAGGTTATTTTGTATGACTAAAAAAGATCTTTCTATTGATTCATAGACATTGTAAATATTATATATAGGTAAGTCAGTTGTGTGAAACACGTTTCTTAATCTTTGACGGTTGTCCATCTTTTTTATTTGTCCGACAAAAAAATAAATAGAAAATTATATAATGAAAATGGCACTTTATTGACTAAAATCTATATAATAGACAAAATTAATCACCAACTAATAAGCCACTTCATTGATATGTCTTCTGTGGTATCATTTTCAAGCTTTTGCATGTGTAATATCGTTTTACTGACAGTAATAAATTTAACATTTTTATTTTCTTTTTTTATTTGATAGTATATGTTTAAACACATAATCTTAAACCAGTCAGATTTAGCATCATAAACTAAAAAATTTGCTGTCCTATTATTATAAAGTGGAAAAGTATTAGAATATCCAAGATAAAAACTATATGTCATGTACATCTTCATCGGTGATGGGAGTTCTGAAAAAGGGCGTCTAACTTTTGTTTTTAAGTCACTAATAAGCATAAAATCCCTGAAACTCGATGTAATATCCATGAATTTACCAATAGGCCAAATTTTGATCCTCTTGTCCGTCCATCATTTTTTATAGACAAACCAAAAAGATAAATTAATTTACTAACCCATACCCTGTGGGCTGATCTGTCTTTAAAATGAGCTTTAGATGCTTAGTTGATTTCAGTTTATTTTTTACATCATCCCGTTCTTGCTTATTTGGGATGACATCATTTTCTCTGAGACAGTCTTCAAAGCTGTCACGATCTTTACAGTAAAACAAACAGATAAACTTTAACTGTTCTCGAAAATCTTTCAGTACAGCATTATATTTCTGAGTGAGAATCCATACACTTATGTTTGCATGTCTGCCACTGAAGGCAAGTTCTGCTAATATGTTTCTCTTTTTGACAATGTCTTTCTCTGCAGAACAGTCATCAACTATGAACAATGTTGGCTGTCCTTCAAATTGCTTGTAAAAATATAGCAGGTAATCATTCAGTTTTTTCTCAGGGTCGACTAAGTATATGTTGTTGTCAGTCCAAATGAATGAACGGTTGTGATAAGCTTTGTTGTGTTTGATTGTTGGACAAAATATTACAATGTTTTTGAAATGATGAAGGTATCTTGTTTGTAAGAGGTTAAGAACAAATTCAGTCTTCCCACACGAAGTGGCGCCACAAAATAGGCCGCAATGTGAATCGTGCGTCATTAAGTCCATTTTAAAAACACAATATAATCTGTTTGTACAAAAACACTATGCTTGCCTTTCTGGTTATAAAAGGGGTTTCAAACTAACCACTCACACCGCAAGCCTTATAATAATGACTACGAAAAGCTTGTCTGGTTTTATTTTCTCCCTACTTGGACGTCAGTGACGGTGTGCGGTCTGTGATTTTAGACCTTACACCCAGAAGCTGCAAGGTCTAAAATCACAGATAGGTCCGCCATTATCATGTTGGTTGGGTAAACAGCACGCAACACAAATGTCCGTGATCTGGTTTCAATTTAAATGCATAACAGGACAAGGCAATGTCCGTGATCTGGTTCAAACTAACAACTCACTCCCCGATTTTCTCCTCGAGTGATCTAAAACACTTGTAAAACATGGTGGGGTGTATACTAAATTGAATAATTGAGGTCTCTCCCGGGATTAAAGTTGTGGGTTTCAATTTAAAGGCATCACGCGACAGGGTAATAAATAACTGTATGAAAGGCTGATTGTCACCCACTGGAGCGAAAACAGGAAACCGTTTCACAACCAATTTTCAAGCCCAACTTTCTGGTTGTGAGTAAATAGATGCAATCTTGTAAACTCACATGACTACACAACAGCTGTCTCTACCTACAGGTTATGACGGCAATAACTGCACCCAACAGGAATTCGGTTTCATCACGCGACAGTCTTGAGCACAAAGGCCGATTGTTCAACAGTGCAATGTCCGTGTGCGTCGCAGCAGTCACGATGTGTGAAGTGAAAACTTTTCACAGATAAATTTTCCTCCACACAATTTTTCACGTTGGACGTTTCATTTACGAAATAACCTATATTAGAGATTTGTTCTATATTTTTGGTTTGCCCCAGAGTAAGAAAAATGACATAGTGGTTTAGTGACATACATTGAAGCGTTGACACAAAAAGGAATGCTAATTTGTTTTGTGTGTGCAGAGAGAGAGAGAGAGAGAGAGAGAGAGAGAGAGAGAGAGAGAGAGAGAGAGAGAGAGAGAGAGAGAGAGAGAGAGAGAGAGACACTATTTGGACATAGAAGACTATTGTTTACAATGGTGGTATGAACAGGAAGTAGACACTATTTCTCAGGAAGGCCAACTCTGACAGCATTGAGTGGTGGGGTGTGGGGGTGTGTGTGTGTGGGGGGGTGGGTGGGTGGTGTGTATTTCTCGGGAAGATATTTTAACTAGCCTTTTGTTTCCAAGGGGTTGGGGGACCTGACTGGGCAGATAAATCTGTTAAATGTATTTGGTCAAGTGCGTTTGTTTATTTACGGAAAGGATTAAATAAATCAATTGTTTCTTAAATGGGTGGGGTTGTATTCTCCTATATACTTTCTCTGTACAGAAGACTGAGGGAAGGAGATCAGCCGCCGCACTCATCAGGAGGAGGAGCTGGAGCCGCAGTCAGGTGGGGATCGCTGCTTCCGCAGCTACCCGCGGGCTAGAAGGCACGAACTGGATCCGAGGCTCGGGAAGACGCACCAAGTTGCGGTCGGTCACCAAATCCATCTCCAGGTGAACAAGTGGCGAGAGGGCGGACTGTTGGCGCTGACCAGGGCGACCAGGCGAGCAAACCGGAGGAGGAGAGCATCCCTGCCCTACGAAGAGGGACCACTGACTGATACCGCAGAAGCAGGTCGACCAAGGAGGAGAACGGCTGGCGGAAGATCGAAGGTCTCGGGCAACCAAGATATCCACGATCCACGCAAGGACCCAGGGCTGAGGGGGAGACCACACCGGAGAGGCCAAGCTGGAAACGGTCCCGTCGACGGCAAGCGAAGACAACGGCGGGGGCGGGAGGCATGGGGACGCATAGAAGCAACGGGTAGGTCCAGGCTGGCGGCGACGACCAAGGGCTGAAGGCGACTCGAAGGGTCCGAGGCGGGGGAGCCGTGCCGAGCAGCATCGCAACTTCCCCAGGAAGAGCGGAGACCTGCGCGCGAAGGGCGAGGGCCTTGGTCCGAAGGGGCGGGGACTCAATCCACAAGGGTGGCGCTGGGCCCACAGGCCTAGAAGGGTTCCTTCAGAGACTGCCAGGCAGGGCCGAAAGACGCGGGTACCCACAGGAGCACGGTAGAGCTGCAACGTCGCATCAGGGGAGATGGTCAGGAAGGAGCCAGGCCGCCACGAACGAAGGAAGGCAAGGGGCGGAGGGTTCGAAGCCACACGGAAGATCCGCTAGAGCTGGGAAGGGTTGCCGCAAGCACGAGCGCCGGCGGAACCACCGGAGGCAGCGAGCACGAAGGGGAGCGAGTGGCCAGCGAACCGGGGAGCCGAAGGCTAGGACGCCAGCAGGCCAG